>CM039678.1:84442231-85042231 GCA_022496015.1 Hordeum marinum | reverse complement strand
GAAAAAAAATTGTGTGCCCCTACACGGCTGGTGCTGGCTGATTGTTTCCACTTAACTCACAACAATCCTTCTATCTCATTTTCTTTCTGTCCTAGGAAAGCCAATGGCTTGGCACATTTTATTGCTAGACTAGATATAGCTATGATCATCGGACTAAGCATGAGTTGGTAAATGTTGCATGTAATTTCTTGCTATCTCATGTACGACTTGATGATGAGTTAATAAAGTGCCATGAGGAGTTACCTTAAAAAAAAACCGAAGAGACCTCAAGTCCAAAAGTCCAAAAGAGAGTCCAAAAGGGGTCATTGCAGTTCGTCTCCACTGCAGTGCAGTCTGCAGGACAGGGCAGCAAAGGAGGCGACGCCGCAGGCCACCGAAACGAGGTCGCCGCAGCCGAACTCCTAGCTTCCTACGCTGCCATGCCAACGAGGGCCACGGAAGCGGAGGTCTTCGTCTCGGTCCTGCGCACCCAGGACGAGGTCGACGCGCTCTGCAAGAAGTACGGCGTCCCCAAGGAGTTCACCGCGCGCCCCGCCGGCGACCGGCGCGCGAACTCGACGCCGCCTCCAGGGGCCATCTGCGTGTACGCGCGCGCTCTGAAGGCCGGCATGCGAGTCCCGCTGCACGGCTTCTTCCGCGAGGTGTTCGCCCACTTCGGCATCGCGCCGGCACAGCTCACGCCCAGCGGGTGGCGCGCCATGGCGGGCTTCCTCGCGCTCTGCCACTCCGCCGGTGTGCCGCCGTCGCTCCCGGTGTTCCGGTGTTTCTTTGTGCTCTGCGCTCTCTGCCACGAGCACAAGAAAGGCTGGTACTTTTTCCGGCCCAGGCGGGAGCGGGACAGCTCCGGCTTGCTCTTCAGGGGGTTGCTGAAGCCGGCTTCCAGATCCATCAAGGACTGGAAACACAAGTTCTTCTTCCTCTCGTCGCCGGAGCAGTGGCCTTGCGCCGTCGAGTGGCGCGAGCCATCCAACGGCTGCTCCAGCATCCCGGTACTAACCGGCGAGGAAAACGAATCGGTCCTGAAGCTGCTAAGCGCTCACGGTGCCGCCGCTGTCGATCTCAGGAGCCTGCTACCTGCTACGTGCTCAGGGCGGCGCAGCCGTGTCTGCAAGAGCAACCTCGCTACCGCCGCATCCCCGCCGCCGCCGCCGCCTTCTTCAACTCGTATTACTTCATGTTCCAAAGGTAACTGAAGTTCTGAACATTGAAATTCCTCTGATTCCCCTGTTTCATGGAACCCTGAGGTTGATGTTGGATGCTACCTAGGTATGGATCCGTCTGTCTACGCCATGATGAAGTGTATGCTTGCGGAGAAGGCGGCCGCCCAAGCGTCGGCATCGGCGAAGAAGAGGACTTTGGAGGAAGCCAAGGGCGAGGAGGTCCTGCCTCTTTCAGTGCTGTCACCGCCACAGAACTTTGCCAGCAGGCACGACGGACACACCGCAGACTGGGATGGTGGACGGGAGCTGCTGCAGGAGACCGTCGCGCCTTTGTCGGAGTCTTCCGACGACGCAGCGATTGGGCGGGTATTGCCACTTTGCCAGCAAATGCCATGGGAAATCATTCCATCAGTAGGTGCTTGTCGGGGGTCGGTGAAACCAAGCATATTGTTTGCTTTCAGGCTGCGAACTACGTGCTCGAACTGGAGGAGAAGCTGGTGGCCACGGAGCGCGACGACGCGGCTCTGCGGGAGCAGCTGGAGGAGGCCAAAAACGAGCTCGCCTCGGCAAAGTGGGCGGCGGACCGGGAGCGGGAGAAGGCTAAGTCGGAGCTCGCCGCGGCGGGAGCGGAGCTTGACAAGACCAAAGCCGAGCTCGCCGCGGCGGGAGCGGAGCTGGACAAGACGAATGCCGAGCTCGCCGCTACAAAGCGATACGCGGAGGCGGAGTTGGTGCATGCCAAGGCCGAGCTCGCTGCGGCGAAGCGGGCCGCGGAGACGGAGCTGGTGAAGGCGAAGGCCAAGCTCGCCGCGGTGGAGGTGGAGCTGGAGAGCGCCAAGGCGGCGGCGGTACAGCAGCTCCTGGACTCCGAGGAGCAGGTGCGGCAGCGCGCGGAGGACGCGCTGGAGGGATACAAGCGCTGGCGAGGTCGTCACGCTCCGGCCGGCCGTGCCGCCTGAGTACGTTGCCCGGTGATCGGTTTTCTGGAACTTGAAACAAACATTCTCTGGACGGGTAAACGAAGATCACAAGCAAATCTTTACTAGTAGGAGTACAACAGTGTAGAGATGGGTCGCTCTGGTCCTCCTCTATGTGGAGATCGCTTAATTTTGTAGCGGCAGTTTTGTGAGATACTAGTAGTACAACATTGCAGTGTAGCACTCTTAGCCCATGAACAGTGCTCGCTTAAAGACTGGTTTCAATTTCTAAATGATCAATTTCAATTCGTGACATACCAATTTCAATTTTAGAGGACTTGTTTTAATTTTTAAAAACCCATTTCACATTTTCTAGAATAATTATTCTGATTTCACTATAGCTCCCTGACTTTCCTTTACATTTTTAGACAACAAAAACACCGTAGATCCCTGACTTCCCTTAGCATGTTAGAGGATCCGGCTCCTATTTTTATGAGCATCTACGGAGGAGACTAATCCGGCACTTTGAAATGACTTTGGGGATCTTTTTAGTGAAATGACACACACTCACAATCGGCTATCACGGAATCACCCTCCCAATTATGTTATGTCCTTGCCCTATGCTGTTGTATTATCTATTCGCAAATCCAACGCCCTTAATAACTTTTTAAAGGATGTAGAGAAAGTGTGCAAACTTAGATCCCCGAAAGCCATAACATCAATACAATTAAAGTTTTAAAACCGCATGATATTAAAAACTTTTCAAATCAAAAAATTCAATATATTCTCTTCCTCATCATCATCTTCATCTTGGAGAAGTTCAATATCCGAGTCATCCCAGGATGACAAAAAATCAATGAACTCCTCTACCATTGAGTTCACTGAGGTTATCGTACTGATCCGATTCATTTACACTTATGGAGTCGAATTCCAGTGTCCTCTACATGGCTCTAAAAAAATACACTACTATTTTGCACAAATTCAAAGCAATCATATGGTTAGACAAACTGTCAAAAACCACTTAGGCATCAGAGTCGTCTTTGGCCGGGAAGGAGCTCCCGTCGGGTAGGGAGGGGCAGAGAATGCGCCTGGAGCTCATCTGGGGCGGTAAAATGGTGGATGAGCTCGGACGAACGACTAAACATGGGGAGAGGATGACTCGTTGATTTCGTCCAATTGACGCGTGATTGAGGCATCCTCAACGACCAGGGAAGGCACGAGACATCATAGAAGGCAAGACAACATCGAGTTCTCTTGGCTCGGCAATGGAAGGTGTTGGCCATAGTCGATATAAGCGCTATGGCTAGCGGCGAGGTATTTCGACAGCCAAAAAACTTCCGGCGACTTCACGACAAGAAAAACACACACACACACGCTATATACAAGTGACCATTCACACAATTTTTGTCCAAATAAGAAGTTTCTTCTGCCTTGAAGTAAGTGGGTTATTTTTTCTTCACGGAATGTTTTCTACGAGTAGGCCATATGGTCAAAACTGTTCGAGAAAATTTCATTCTTTTTTACCTTTCTCGTAATTTCTAACAGAAAATCTCCCATGGGAGGCGCACCCGAGAGCCAAGTTGTATTTTCCTACAGGCGTCACCTTTGCCACAGAAAAGAAAATGAAGTCTTGATTTGTTGACGATATAAATCACAAAATTACAATGTTATGATAGTGGCCACTTCGTTAATTCTAATGTTCGTGTTCATCCATAGACAGATGCCTTTCGTCGTAAAAAAAGATGCCTTCACCCATGGTGTATCCGTGCGTGGCGCGCAAGGTTTCATGCGGACGGCCTAACGCGTCGGAAGGAGGATCAAACGGGAGAGAGAAATGAGAGTGAAGTCTGAAATAAACCTTGAAGTTATACGTCTTGTCGAAATCGAAACCTCAACTTCGAATCCCTGAAGTCTGTAACCTCTACTCTTTGATCCTGATCATTTCTAACCCTAAACCCGTTTGGGACACCGGGAAAAGATCATTTCCGACCAGGATCATATGAAGCTCACACTGACATGCATACCCCACTGTCATATTCATCTCCATCCTTCTTTTTTGTGTTGTATTCATCTTCATCCCTGGTCCATTGGTCGATTGGTTCTGCCGGACGGATGCTACGCCAACGCGCGTTCACTATCGACGTGCTCGTTGTGCGCGGCCGGTCATGGTGCCGCAGAACCTGTTCGCTGTGTTGGACACCGGCATGCCGGGTTCCATCGTCTGGTAGTGGTAGCCACTAGAGAGAGGCCAGAGCGATGTTCACGTACGTACATCTAAGCGCTAGACGCGAAAGTAGTGCTGCTAGAGAAATCAATCGAGCTTACCTGCTTCCGAGCTAGCTTTAAAATAAACGTACGTGTATCTACTTTCAGTGAATTCATCTTGCGTTTTAGGTAGAACCAACATGAGGATCCTCTGTCGTTTGACAGGCTGCTGTTTTGCCACTGACATATGGGTTCTTTGGTTGCCTGGTCCACATGTCAGTTGCCCAACGACACATAAAGCACGGGAGAGGAACTGTTCGGTCGGATCGCACGTCACGCTGGCCCAGCGTCCACGAAAACACCTCCGAAGCAAAACGTGTGTACGCGGTGGGCCTCACACAACCTTCCCTCTTCTATCCTTATCCCTTTCTTTTTCTTTTACCTTTAGTCGGGACTTCACAACCATGTTTTCTCTCTCCTCATTGCTACTCACGAAACACTGGAAGCTCCTCACGCTGCCGGCCGCCGTTGTCGCTGCCGTTTCATCGCTCCTGCTCGCCGGCCACCCGTGCCGACCACGCTCATCCCTCGGCCACCCCATGCTTCTGTCATAAGACTACAGCTCACCCGCCAGCCAGTTCCAGCTCGCGGCCACCATGGCCGCAGCATCTCCCCGTGTCACCGCCTCCGCTCCTCGCCGTCGTCCATGGTCGTAGCTAAGACAATAAGTTAGAACCTTTTTTCAATGTCGGTTGTAGCTTTTGTAACCAACGATTGCAGCTTTTCGTCCGTCGTCCATGGCTTCCGGCTCCACAGTTGAAACTTTTTTCATGTCCGTATGAAGCTTTTTTCGCCGCCAGACGAAGCTTTTCTGTTAACGGTTGTAACCTTTCTTTTTGGTCGTCATAGTTTTTCGTCGTACATGAGTTGAAACTTTTTTTCATAGCCGGTTGAAGCTTTTCACGTCAGCGGTTGTAGCCATTTTTGCTCGTTGTAGCTGCAACCACATGATGATGATGCGGTCTGACAGCGACGATGATGTGTTTTTTGCTACAAACACATCATTTTTTGCTGCAACCGGCAACCATGGAAAGTATATCCGATTCACATTTTTGCTACAATGACGACACCGATGGATTCTTTTTGCTACAACCGTTGTCTTCATTTGCTACAACCAACACGAGAAAATGCTACAACGGGACATCTTTCTTTTGTTCTCCCTAGGGTGCCTTGGAACGCAGTCCTGCACGTAAGTATACATGACACGAATGCACTTGCCCCTGACCCGCGAGCCATGCTCCGTATCGATCACGTCTGCACAAAATTCACATGGCCGCTCCTACCCACCTTACATGAGACTAGGGGTTGGGGCACCACCTTGTGACGCCTCCTGAGAGAAAGTTCGGCGGTGCCTGGTAGGTGGCCGCACCTTTCACTTGATTTTTGTGGTCTGGCAGCACATGTACTAACAACTGTTGCTGAACTGATGAAAGCAGCTAAATTACTTAGCTTTGGTACATGCATATACATCCTTTTCATTTCTCTTAACACATGCCAATAGATAACAATAAAATAACATTGACAATGCATGTACAAAACTGATCATGTAAGCTACACTTGACTTCTTATGAAAAGAGAGCAAAAAGGACATCAAAAGCAGATGCCCGAATGACCTTATCCATTCTAGGCAGGTCAAAAAACTCGATCAGCACAGAGGAGGTCGTCGTCATGCCGGCAGCACCATTAGTTGTGTGGCGCTGGTTGGATGTTGGCAAGGATGATGGCATTGGTCCTGCCAAGCTAAATAGAGGATGCTCTCAACTTGTGTGGTCAGGACAAAATGCCAAGTGAAGTTAGATGGAAAAGCAGGGCTAAACAGAAGAAGGTTGCACCAAAATGTTAAAGTAAATAATGAAAGTTGAAAGTAAAGCAAACAATAATACTCCCTCCGTCCTGAAATGTAGGACGTTTTTTGATACTATGGTAGTGTCAAAAAACATCTTACATTTCGGGACAGAGGGAGTAGAATTTAGCTTGTCAATTACAGGATTATCACATAATGCAGTGGATGAAAAGCAAATCTTATTCAGTTGATGCGGATGGGGGGAGGGGGGTGCCAGTGGCCAGGACGCACAGTGCCAGGATAGTGACGTGGATAGGCCGAGCGGGCACGCCTTCCGCGTACGTTAATGTGTTGGATGACCCAACCTGCGTTAGTGTCAAAAACATCTTACATTTCGGGACAGAGGGAGTAGAATTTAGGTTATCAATTACAGGATTATCACATAATGCAGTGATGAAAAGCAAATCTTATTCAGTTGATGCGGATGGGAGGAGGGCAGTGAACAGGACGCACAGTGCCAGAATAGTGACGTGGATAGGCCGAGCGGGCGTGCCTTCTGCTTCCGCGTACGTTTAATGTGTTGGATGACCCAACCAACACGAAGGCAGGTAGTACTAGTGGTAAAAATGTCATCAATCACTCACCGGTGAGCGTAGCTGGCTGACACGCACAGAGGAGGAAGAAAATGCGGACGGACGCCGCACTTGCCCCCTGCACCTGCAGTGTGACTTACGGGCTTGGCTGAGAGAAATTTGCCTTCGAGTGGAAGGAAGCTACGCGTCGCCGGTTTGCGCCGAGGCAGAGGCCAGCTGCGAGCACAAGGTCAAGGAGCAGCGCTAGAGGCACAGGGTCCATTATGAACAGATGTCGATTATGACTCAAAATAAGCGTCCTAGTTCAAGTTACTAACTAGTTCAAAACCCAACGCTTATTTTGGATCGAAGAAAGTGCTCACAAGTTGGTTCAAAACCGCGACACTTTTTTTTTTGAGCAAACATTTTTTTTAGATTGAAGAAAGTGATTTTCTTATCACGTCAAACCATCATCCTCGCCAGTCGAAGCTATAGCTCTATCCGACGACGCGTTTTTCCTTGGACATGAAATTTCTGTTAGTACGAGCACACATGCCCCTGTTGCTACAGTAAAATATGAAAAAGAAAAAACACAAGATAAAATTGAGAAATCCTGAATTTCTTTGGTAAAAGTTTCGTGGTGGAATGACATGCGTGTAAATTTTTGAATTTTGATTTTCTTAATAACTCGGCCTCCATGGAGGTCGTGATTCAGAACGTCATTCTCACCACGGGGCAACTATTTCTAAGTCATTGCTATAAAATCCATCCAATCGAAACACGAGGCTCATGTGACTACCAATTTTTGTTGATAGATTTCAAAATAATAATTCTGAATTGACTGAGCCACGGCCAGTTTCGAAGGAAGAAGAAAAACCTATCTTTCAAAATTCGGGACACTTTTTGAGTTCTCATGGAAATACTACATGCACTGCGTACCTACGGTTCATTGCTACGGATTGGTCGAAACTAGTCGCGTGCTCATTCCATGTTGTGCATCTTGAATCTTCAAAAACCAAAATCTAAAATAAATCGGGCATGTGCTGCATTTTTCAACATGTACACTTCCTAGAGGAGGTAATAGCATCTCACGTCCTAAAACTTGCATGGTATGTGTTAGTTTAGTCCTATAACTTGCAAAACAGCACTACTTGGTCCTAGAACTTGCACACAATGTGCAAGTTTAGTCCTAAGCCAATTACAAGCAGCCAAGTGGCACCATCTGGACCGGGGCAGTCAACTCTTAAACATTTGCTGATACCCCCTATAGTTTTGTGAATTCAATCCGCAGTACATTAATTTTGCCTAACTTAAATTCTGGTCGCAACGTTCATTTTGCAAAAAAAAACCTCTACTTTTTCCAGACGGAACACACAGTCTCCGTCCCCTCCGACTGCGCAGCTCGCCGACTCGCCGGCGACGCCTCCCAGCTCCCCCACGTCACGTCGTCGCCCCGCCGCACCGCCGCCCCATCGTGCCGCAGCTCCCCCGCCCAGTCCCTCCTTCCTACCCCGCAAATCCTGTTTCCGACGTGCCGCAGCTCCCCCGCGAAGCTCAGGGAGCGGCTTTGCCCCTTCCTTGCGTCCCCCGTCGTCACCTTCGATTCCCTCGTTGTCGCCATGGCTTACGGACGACCCTTCTTCCTTCTCCATGGCGAGCTCCTCCCTGCTGCCTCCATCCATGTCCGCCATTGAGCATACCATGGTGGCTGCCAGATCCGTGCCTGCTCGTCAGGAGATGGACGCCATGGAGCTGCTCGTCAAGGTCTGACCTTGGTGAGTGTTGACGCCAAGTAGGGCGTCGAGAAGGCGCGCTCCGCCGGTGAGTCGCTCTGGAATGTACCGAATCGAGCTCGAGTATGACTCCATGGATGCGGTATGCTGTAGTGATTGGGGAAAGTGATCGGTTATGTGCGTGCAGAAGCTTGAGAAGATGGGTGTGCCGTGGACTCTGTCAAGATCTGTCGCTGGTGTGCTGGGCGACCCATTTGACTCCTTAAATCATGTTGTATGGTGTGCTCTAAGGAGTAGAATTCTGAATTTAAGTTGGAGACAACATTTAAGTTCTGAACCTTATTTTATTCTGAATCGTTTAAATTGGAGTACCTTGATTGGAAATTCTGAACCATGATTCAAGAACCTTGTTAGTTGTGAATATTTCTCTTTGATTGGAGAACCATTATCTGTTGGAGACAACATTTAAGTTCTGAATCATTGGAGTACACTGAATTTTTATCCTGTTATTGACAAATGCACAATTACTCTGCACATTTCGAAAACATTTATAAATGCACAATTAGTTTGCACTTAGTCTGCACATTTTGAAAACATTTAGTTATTGACGAATGCACAATTAGGATGCACTTCTAGACTCTATTTTGAAAGCATTTATCTGTACATTTATACTCCTTTTTGTCTTTGTCAATATCTGAAGGTGTGTAGGTAACTCATGAATTAGTAACTGACAACAACATCTGTTTTTTGCAAAGTCTGAACTTAACTCAAATGAGTAGCGATTGTTTGATTCAGTCTTGGTTTGGTTCATCTGGAATAAATCTGTAGCAGCTGTGAAACAGATGCAATCTGAAATGAGTAACTAAAATGAATAACACTTGTTTAAATAAACACCATACAATAATCTGCATTTTTTGGTTCTGTTTAAGGAAAAAAAATAGTAACTTCAAACTGAATTTTAATCCTCGAAGCGAAAAAAAACTGAATTTAATCCTGGTGCCAAAACATTGTGTTTGTTGGAGTAGTTGCCACTGCATTAAAAACACATGACATATGGTGGTGAGGTTTGTTGTCTGGGTATTTTCAGTTATGGTGGTGAATGTCCATCTTCACAATCTGAATATTTTTGTCAGAATTAAGGAGGAATAAAATGTCCATCTGCAGAATCTGAAGTTTCATGTATAGAACTGGGCTTTACACAACTGGGTGGTTTCTGGTACTCCATCAGAGGAGCTGCTCTTCCATGGGGGTTGCTCCCGTGAATCCGTGATCTGCAGAGTGTTCTTTGTGGCTGCAACCGAGAGAGGGGGCTGCAATTGGAGTGGCAATCACGGAGAGCTATTGCTGATCAACAAGATCACGACAAGGGAGCTGCGGATCAATTTCACTCTGTATCAGCTGCAGATTGGAGGGAGTCAGCATCGCCCGCGAGCAGCATCAGCGGCAGCAGAGGCATCGCCCACCAGCACCACCACAACTAGCTGGCGGCCGAAGCGGACAGCGCGACGGCGGTGAGCGGCGGAATCGTGGGAGAAATGGACCAACGCCACGGCGGAGGTCCTCCTCGTGGGCGGGCTCCTGGGCTCGTCGGCGGAGCAGGATCTTCTCCTGGACACGGCTGGCTGCGGCCAGCGCGGCTGACCGTGGCGACGCGGGTGACGGGAGGAGGAGGGAAGGAGACGGTAAGGGGGTATCTACAAAATTAATTCATGTGGGTGTATTGCGAATTGAATTTACGAAACGGTAAGGGGGTATCTACAAATGTTCAACAGTTGACTGCTTCTGTCGAGCTGGCACTGCTTGGGTGCGTGTGATTGGTTCAGGACTAAACTTGCATATTGTGTGCAAGTTCTAGGACTAAATAGTGCTGTTTTACCAGTGATAGGACTAAACCATCACATACCTTACAAATTCTAGAACCTGCGGTGCTATTACCTCTTCATAGAGCTTTGCGAAACTACCATGGGTGATGCATACACGATTAGAGAAAACAAAAAAATAGTATGGCATGTACTACACACTACATTTGCATTTTTTTTCATTGGTGGTCTCGCTCATTCCTTGTTTACTCAAAGACCAATCAACCGATAAGAAAAGATAGCACGACAAGAGAGCGAGCAGGGGACGCGCTCCAGGAAGACGAATGTCACCATGCTTTCCTCTCCCTCCGCCAACCCGGGCCACGACATTGCCGCCGCCGCCGCCGCGACGTGTAGGCCCACGAGCGCCAAGGGCTTCGCCTCGATCCTGGCCACTCAGGGCGAGGTCGACGCGCTCTGCAAGGAGCACGACGTCCCTGAGGGTTTCATCGCGCTCCTCGCCGGCGACCTGCGCGCGAACTCGATGCCGCCGCGGGGGGCCATCTGCGTGTACTCGTGCGCGCTGGAAGCCGGGATGCGTGTCCCGTTGCAGGGCTTCTTCCGCGACGCGCTCGCCCACTTCGGCCTGGCGCCGGCCCATCTCACGCCCAACGGGTGGCGCGTCATGGCCGGCTTCCTCGTGCTCTGCCACTCCGCCGGCGTGCCACCGTCGCTCGCGGTGTTCCGGCATTTCTTCCTGCTGCGAATCGCCTTCCACAAGCACAGAAAAGGCTGGTACTTCTTCCAATCCAGGGACGGCTCCTCCTTGCGCTTCATAGGGATGCCTAACGCGAACTCCAATGCTATCAAGGACTGGAAACGCGAGTTCTTCCTCCTCTCTTCGCCGGAGCCATGGCCTTGCGCCGTGGAGTGGGGCGAGCCGTCCAAGAGCGCGCTCATGAAGCCGGTGCTCACCGCCCAGGAAAACAAATCGGCGGCCAAGTTGCTGCGCGTTCACGGGGGCGCCGCCGTTGATCCCAGGAAGTATCTCAGCAGCACCACCAGACTACCCTCGCCGCCGCCATGATAGCCACCACTGCAACCTTGCCGCCACCGTCTACTCCTATTACTCCTAGTTCTAAAGGTATCCGAGCATCGAAAACCCTCTCACTCCCCTGTTTTTTTGAGCGCTCATGTTGCTGCCGCGTGCTAGGCATGGATCCCTCCGTCTACGACATGATGAAGACTATGCTCATGGAGAAGGCGACCGCGCAAGCTTCGGCGTCGGCCTTGGCCGTGAAAGCCGAGCCGGGCGGCAACGCAGCAGGGTCGCTGTTGGGGATATAACCCCGTGATATGACCCGGCTGGAAGGTTCCGGTGGATAGCATTGGTTATAAGCCGGCCCACGAAGACATGTATCAGCTGGAGGCCCAAGATAATTGGCGGCTCTTGATGTGGGCCGGACGATAGAGACCCGGATGCGCAAGACCTTCCAAAGGACGGTCTTGGCTAAAAAGATAGAGATAGATTCGAAGATGTAAACATGATCCGATTGTACAATTGTAAGATCCGACGGTTCTGACCTCTTATATAAAGGCAGAGTCGGGGCGGCTTAGAGGCAGGTGATGGAAAACTAGGTCAAGCTTCTAGCCCCTTGTAATCGATACAACAAGCAATAACAACACAAGCAGGACGTAGGCTTTTACCTCGACTTGAGGGGCCGAACCTGGGTAAACTCGTGTCCTTCGTCTCGATCAACCCTTTTGAGTCCACTACCATGGCGATGGCTCCGAACTCAAGTCTGGTAACCCGGACATCTGCCGTGACAAAACCACGACAGTTGGCGCCCATCGTGGGGAACGCGTTCGGTGGTGTTGAGTTCTCAAAGGGCTCCCTTCCAGAGCTCGAAGGATACGTAGTTGGGGGATGAGCAAGAGCCGCCGCGGCCGGCTCTACATCGACGCCGCCGGCTGGGGGCTCGATGCTGCTTCCGTGGAGTATGGTTTCAGGGTTCCGTTCGGCGAGATCCAGGTGTTCATCGGGAAGATCGACGGATCTACACCCGGGCCGGACGTCTGCACCAACATCATCGAGCCGGCTCGGCGTCTCCAGCCCGCATGTAAGGCAGGCCCTGCTCGTGTTAACCCGGTTCAGGAGCATGTCTTCGTGGGCTTCACTCAAGGGATGGATCTGGTAGCATCCGGATCTCAAGGGACTCTCGTACACTCCGATGATGAGTCGTCAAGTGGGGAAACTAAATCTGTGTACCAGCTCAGCAATGGTGGCCTTGGGGGCTACGGTGACACTCGCCCGGGGTCAGAGCACGGTGAATCAGATGAGCCGGAGCAGCCGTCTCACGCAGCAGTATTCATGGCAGGGCCAGGGGCGGCCGGGGTCGGAAGCTAACCCTCCCCAGCTGTTGGCTCAGGGCCTTGTGGAGTTGATGGATGAGCTTGAGGCTTTGTTAGGTACAGAGGTCACACCAGATAATCAGGTGGCTCGTAACGCAGAAATCGCAAGGATCAAGGGTCGGATGGCCGAGGAGCGTTAGAGGCTAACTGATTTAAACTCCCAGATGGAAGCAGAGGAAAAACGGCTCAAGGCCGACGCTTTCCGTTTGGGGCTGGAACAGTTTTCAGCGGCGGCTGTGCACCGCAGGAGGCATCAATCTCGTCTGTCGGAGCGCTATGAGGCGAGGAATCTCTTCAACACCCCCAGCTCTGGGAGAGCGGCGGCTGCCCCTAGGGAAGGGCGAGCAGCGGCTCACATGGCCCCACCCGGAGGGTTTACGACACCGGCGGGTCATTATTCTAACCCGGCCGAGAACATGGTAGCAGCAGCCACCCAGCTTGGAACGATCCCTATCCCAGATGAGGCACCCTTTGCGGAGGAGGTGAGGAACGCTATCGGATATTTACAGACGACCTTGGCTCAACAAGAGAAATATACTCACAGCCGGAGCCGGATCCACTCCACCCCTCTTCATAGTCGAAGTTTCAGCCGGCGCTATGAGTCGCCGGCGGTTTCAAGCAGTGGCCCGCATCATGGGCAAAGGGGACGCGCGGCGCTAGGCGCGCCGGCCCTGGTGGACCGGGCAAGAAACAGGCGAGAACATGAGGCAACAATAGTTCCCCCAGGTCTTGGGCCCTCAGTGTTGACAGAGGTCAGAGCGGTTGGTAGCGCCAGAGCCGCGGGAGTTCCATGCTTAACTCTGGCTCTACGGAGCGAGAGGTTGCCTAAGGATTTCAAGGGGCCTCGGAAGGTTCCAAATTACATCGCGGATCTCCCTCCCGAGGCTTGGGTCGAGAGCTATGAGCTAGCTATGGAGATGCTAGACGTCAGTGAGGCTGTTTTTGCAAAATATTTTATCATGATGCTCGAGGGTCCGGCTCGCACATGGTTAAAGGGCTTACCACCCAACACTATAAGCTCTTGGGCCGAATTGAGGGCAAAGTTCATCAAAAATTTCCAAGGGACTTGCAAGCAGCCTATGACCATTGTGGATTTGGATCATTGCGTTCAGCAGGAGAATGAGTCGGCTCATCATTGGGTTCGGCAGGTGTCGACCGTCATTCACTCGTCGGAACAGATCACGGCGGCTCAAGCGGTGCTCATTCTGGAGAAGAATTGTCATTTCGTTCCGCTAAAGCAGAAGCTTGGCCGGCTTAAACGTACGTCTCAAGACATGGGGGAGCTCATGACGGCTTTAACGAAATACGCCGACTCAGACAACACCAAAGATCCGGGTTTGGATGAGGAGAAGTCGAATCAGGGAAAGAAGAACAACCAAGGCAAGGGTTTTGGGAACAATGGGAATCAAAGAAGACAGAGGAACGCTGGCGGCGGGTTAGAGCTGGTGGCAAATGCTAACACAGGGCCGAATGTTCCTAAGGGGAACGGGCGTTACAAGCCGTACTAGCGGGATAACAGGCCCCCTTTCAATTTGGAAGCGGTGCTTAGGAAACCCTGCCCAGAGCACAACACACCTGATAAACCAGCAACGCATGCATAGATTTAAGAATCAACACTTTCAACCACCTCATAATCAGGGCGGTGGGCCGACGGGCGGATCAGGGCCTGGCGGGTCAGGTGCTGGCTTTGGTGCTGGCGGCTCAGGAGCAGGTCATCCGGGTCAACACCAACACAATAATCAGCAGCATCCTGGCAACAACAATCATAATAACCACCACCAGCAGCAGCAGTGCAATCAATCTGGATTCCAGAGTAACCCGAAGCAGCTCAGTTCGGGGCAGTATCATGTGTTTACGACTGGTAACAGCAAGCGAGATGAGAAGCTACGGAGGCGAGCGGTTAACACGATACCTGCCGTGGTCAGAGTATGACATAACGTGGAGCAGGCAAGATCACCCGCCATGGGTGGATGACCCGGGCCGGCTTGCTCTGGTGGTGGCCCCTCAGATACATGGTTATGGAGTAAGCAAAGTGCTCATGGACGGAGGTAGCAGTATCAACATCTTGTATTATGACACCTGCCGGCGGATGAAGTTGCTAGACAAAGATCTCAAAACTTCTTCCACTGTGTTTCATGGCGTGGTGCCTGGTAAGTCGGCATACCCAGTGGGAAAAATCTCTTTGGAGGTGGCTTTCGGCGATGAGTATAATTACAGGGTGGAGACCTTATGGTTCGAGGTGGTCAAGATCAAGAGCCCTTGTAATGCGTTGTTCGGGCGGCCGGCTTACGCCAAGTTCATGGCTAGGCATTGTTATGTTTATTTGCAGCTTAAGATGCCCGACCTAAATGGCACGATTACAGTTCATGGCAATCGAAAAACGGCTCTTGAGTGCGAGGAAGGTGATGCGGCTTATGCTGAGGCTAGTTGTGCACAAGAGGAGCTGAAGTTCTATAAGGAGAACGTTGACCCGGAGGACATGACCCCGTTGAAGAAACCAAATACAGAGGCAGAGCCGCCACTCAAGTTTTCAGCAGATGATACTAAAACAGTGGACTTTACTCCGGGCGACTCATCCAAGCACTTCACCATCGGGGCTCACATGGATCCCAAATAGGAAAGTGCGCTCATCGAATTCATCCGTGAGAATCGGGACATCTTTGCATGGAAACCTTCTGACATGCCGGGTGTACCGAGAGAGTTTGCTGAGCACAATCTCAATGTGAATCCGAAGTTTAAGCCGATCAAGCAGTTCCTCGGCGGTTCAATGAGGAGAGGCGCAAGGCTATTGGGGAAGAGGTTGCTCGGCTCTTAGCCGCTAGGTTCATAGTTGAAGTTTTTCACCCGAAATGGTTGGCTAATCCAGTATTGGTGCTTAAAAAGAATAGTACGTGGCGTATGTGCATAGATTACACGGACCTCAACAAGGCTTGTCCGGCTGATCCCTTCACACTCCCTCGCATTGATCAGATCATTGATGCAACAACCGGTTGTGAGAATTTGTGTTTTTTGGATGCTTATTCAGGGTATCATCAGATCAAAATGGCAGTCAAGGACCAGGAGAAGACATCGTTTATCACACCTTTTGGGGCGTTCTGCTACGTCTCCATGCCTTTTGGGCTCAAGAGTGCCCAGGCGACTTACCAGCGGTGTGTGCAGAACTGTCTCCATAGCCAGATTGGTCGTAATGTTCATGCTTATGTGGATGACATAGTGGTGAAGTCTAGGAAGAAGGAAACCCTCTTGGAGGACCTGAAGGAAACTTTTGACAATCTCCGTGTGTACAAAATGATGCTTAACCCGACAAAATGTGTCTTTGGTGTCCCTGCAGGAAAGCTTTTGGGGTTCTTGGTTTCTGAGCGTGGCATCGAGGCTAACCCGGATAAAATCAAGGCTATCACCTCTTTGCGAGAGCCGCCATGCATTAATGACGTTCAGCGTATTGCAGGCCGGATTGCGGCGCTGAGCCGGTTCATAAGCCGGCTTGGGGAGAAATCCATCCCCTTGTATCAGATGATGAAGAAGACGGACAAGTTTAAGTGGAGCAAGGTAGCCGCAGAGGCGCTGGAAGCTCTTAAGAAGCAATTGACTGAGCCGCCAATACTAGCCGCTCCGGGTGAGAAAGAGCCGCTACTCCTATATGTAGCAGCTAACAGCCGGGCGGTCAGTGTGGCGATTGTTGTTGAACGTAAGGAAGCAGGGAAAGAGTATCCCGTTTAGAGGCCTGTTTACTACATCAGTGAGGTCTTGGCTGAGTCTAAGCAGCGATATCCGCATTGGCAGAAGCTTGTATACGGGGTCTTTATGGCTAATCGTAAGCTGAAGCACTACTTTTTGGGCCATCCAATAACTGTAGTAAGCTCTGCCCCGTTAGGGGATATTGTTCAGAACAGAGAGGCTACGTGAAGGATTGCCAAGTGGGCTTTAGAGTTGAGGCCTCTTAACATCAGTTACACCCCTCGTATAGCAATTAAGTCTCAGGCCTTGGTGGATTTCATAAATGATTGGACAGAGTGCCAGGCGCCTGAAGAGAAGCCGGACAACACATACTGGACTATATATTTTGACGGGTCTAAACAGCTTGAGGGGTTTGGTGCCGGTGTGGTTCTCACCTCCCCGAAAGGTGATAAGTTTTGTTATGTGCTCCGGTTGATGTTCCCCTGTACTAATAATGCTGCTGAGTATGAAGCTTTGCTCCATGGTTTGAGAGTCGCTAAAGAGATGAATTTAAGCCAGGTTAGATGCCTGGGCGACTCAGACCTTGTGGCTCAGCAAGTTTCAAGTACTTGGGATTCTAAGGACCCACGGATGGCGGCCTATCGACGGGCGGTTGATGTTGTTGCAGGTTATTTCAAAGGGTATCAGGTGGATCATATTGATCGTCGGCGGGATGAGGCGGCTGATGCATTATCACGACTCGGATCTCAGCGTAAGCCGGTGCCGCCTAATGTTTTTCTTGACGTGTTATATCATCCGACTGTCAAGATGCCTTCTGAGGAGGATCTGGCAATTCCTGACCCAGAGGCGGCTCTAGTGGCGGCTCTACATGTTATTCCGGATTGGACTACTCCTTATTTAGCGTACTTGACGCGCGGCGAGTTGCCGGATGATGAGAGCCGGGCTCGGGAGATCATCTGCCGTTCTAAGTCCATGACAATTATCAATGGTGAGTTACACAAATGTAGTGTGACAGGTGTCTTCCAACGCTGTGTGTCACCAGAAGAGGGCTAGCAGATCTTAAATGAAATTCATGCTGGCGACTGTGGACATCATGTCGGGTCAAGATCTTTAGTGGCTAAAGCTTTTCGGCATGGATTTTTCTGGTTGACGGCTCACAAGGATGCAGAGGATCTGGTTCATAAGTGTGACGCTTGTCAGAAATTTGGCCGATGTGCTCATGTTCCGGCTCAAGAGTTGAGGATGATACCTATCACTTGGCTATTTGCGGTCTGGGGGCTTGATATGGTAGGACCCTTCAAGAGGTCCAAAGATAAGAAAACGTACCTCTTGGTGGCGGTTGATAAGTTTACCAAGTGGGTTGAGGCTGAGCCAGTAAGCAAGTGTGATGCAGCTACAGCGGTTGAGTTTGTCAGGAAATTGATCTATCGTTTTGGCTATCCACACAGTATTATCACTAATAATGGTACAAATTTGTCCAAGGGGGCTATGAAGGTGTTCTGTGAGAAGGAGCATATCCGGCTTGATGTTTCAGCCGTGGCACATCCACAGTCCAATGGCCAGGCTGAGCGGGCTAATCAGGAAATCTTGCGAGGGGTTAAACCCCGGCTCATGGTCCCTTTGAAACGGACAGCCAGGTGTTGGGTTGATGAGTTGCCTTCCGTCTTATGGAGCATCCGGACTACACCTAACAGGTCTACAGGTTTTACACCTTTTTTCATGGTCTACGGGGCTAAGGCGGTTCTACCCAGTGACATCCGACATGATTCACCAAGGGTGGCGGCTTATGTTGAGACGAACAATGAGCTGGCACGTCAAGATGCGTTAGATGCCTTGGACGAAGCACGAGAGTTAGCAGCGACCAGATCAGCAATTTACCAGCAAGACCTGCGACGCTATCATAGCCGCAGGGTGAAGACCCGGACGTTCCAGGAAGGTGACCTGGTGCTCTGGCTCATTCAAGACCAAACTGGGATGCATAAACTCTCTCCGCCGTGGGAAGGGCCCTTTGTGGTTAGCAGAAACCTTAACAACGGGTCATACTATCTCATTGATATTCGTGATAAGTCGGACACGGCGGGTCAGGAGACTTTACGGCCATGGAACGTGGCACACTTGCGGCCATACTATACTTAAGAGATGATGTAGATCCATTATCATTATGCATATCATATTTATACAGAGTAGTACTACTACCAAAGATTGGAGACTCGGCTATTATGGGTATTTTTATGATCTCAGGATGAAATTCTTCACTACCAGCAAATTTGCGGTTCCTGTGGTTCTTTGACCCGCCAAGGTCTTGCCGGTTAATCTCCTTTGGAGACCCTGAACCAATTAAAGTGACCTGTTAAAAGTATTCCAGTCAATCTCGCTTTAGAGACCCTGAGCCGGTTCACAGAGTTGACGGCCAATCTCGCTTTAGAGACCCTGAACTGATGTCAATACAATAAGTTCTTCTCTGTCAATCTCGCTTTAGAGACCCTGAGCCGGTTCACAGAGTTGACGGCCAATCTCTCCTTAGAGACCCTGAACTGATGTTACTCTTACCAGTCAATCTCGCTTTAGAGACCCTGAGCCGGTTCACAAAGTGGACGGCCAATCTCGCTTTAGAGACCCTGAACTATTGTAAGTTAAAAGTTAAGCTCTTATCAGTCAATCTCGCCTTAGAGACCCTGAGCCAGCTCACAGAGTTGACGACCAATCTCGCTTTAGAGACCCTGAACTGGTATGATGCGCAATTGGCTTTATGCCTAGTTTGAGTACATTAAGCGCTGTTGTTGATGGAGGCTTCCTACCTTTGGTATAGCTTAACAAATTCCCCTAAGGCAACAGCGTGTACATCAAATTCCAGTTGCTTATCAACCGCGGCCGTCGAAGGGGGCTTCTTACCGATGGGTATCACTTATCTCACCCTAATGGTCGGCTTTATGCCACTTCCGGTTACTTATTAACCGCGGTTGTCGAAGGGGGCTTCTTACCGACGGGTTCGCTTATCTCACCCTAACAACCGGCGTTTACGCCAAAAATAGTTGCGGAAGGAGGCTTCTTGCCCTCGGGTGTAGCTTACATAAGCCCTTCACGCAGCCGGCTAGTACAATTACTAGTCGCGGTTGTCGAATGGATGCTTCTTACCGTAAGGTATAGCTTACATAATACCATCGGCAGCCGGCCCTATTCAACATTGGCTGATTGGAGGAGGCTTCTTGCCTTCGGGTATAGCTTACATCACCCTCCAACAGCAGGCTTTCTTGAGCTGCGGTTGTCAGTAGAGGCTTCTTACCTTTGGTATAGCTTACATAAACCTATTGACAACCGGTGTTGGAATACAATGGATAAAGTATTTGCCATTAAAAGGAGGTTTTTACATCACCCCTCATGCAGCCGGCTATAGGCCGCTTTACAGTTTTCAACAATCGTCGTTGTCACATAGAGGCTTCCTACAGTCAGGTATAGCTTACTTTACCTTATGGCAGCCGGCTCTTCCATGGCATCTCATTATCAGAAAAGGGAAGTTATGCTGCTCCGGTTGATGGAGTAAATTTCCCGGGTCTAATAACTTCGGGTGAAGGACAGACGTCTCGGACAAATTACGCATTGGTTTATCAACAGCCGCATTTGTTCATGGAGGCTATTTGCCAACAGAGGTATTATCCGGCTCTAAAAAGAGTTTTGAAGACTTCCAAGTGCCTCTCATGAATCATTGGCAGATTTATCAAAGATGGAAGCAAAGAGCTGAGAAAGCTGATTGCCAGTACTATAAAGTAAACCGCCGACAAGTGCAATCAGATGTTAAAAGGCTGTTACAAAAGATGTTCTCAGAGGGAACAAACGATGTTTCTGACGAAGTTTCAAAACACCATGGGCGGATGATTACAAGAGCCAATACTTGCTCTGACTATTACAAGGTTCGGTCACTCGGGCGGCTCATCCTGCTCTGGATCTTCCGCGGTTTGGATCTGAAGATTGCCGAGTTCCCATTTGCAATTAGAGACGGCAGCAAATGACCCTTCAAAGAAAGGCGCGGCGTTAAGCTCACCAGGGAAGAGATCTTTGCTTCAGGCGGGTGTTAGGTCTTTACACTCGTAAAGAGGCCCGCGGATCCGTTTATCTTCCTGGTCGTATGCTGCTTGGTAGTTCTTCAAGTCACCCTCCGCCTCATCAGCCATTGCAGACGCTAGATAGCGAGAGTCCTTGACGACTTTGAAATAGTCTTCATTAGAGAATTCTGAGCCGTCCACCTTCTTTGAAGGGTATCCACCCATCATCTCATCTGGTGTGAGATCCGGCACGAAGGCCATGGCCCGGCTCAAGCCTGTGACGGCTCCAGAGCGGAAAGCCGACTTCTTCAGCTCTTGGATTTTCTTGGGCACCGTCGAGAACAGCTCTAATACCCCTTTCAGGGCCTTGGGAATCTTCTCCTTATACTGTATGCTTTTGATGGTGAACATTGCTCCACAATACAGCTGCTCTGTGAAGGTATATACGGCTTTCAGCGACAGGATGCTGTCGTCTGCAAGTTGCCAGCTCAAAGGTCCTGCATAAGCCGGCAGCGACATGTCAGTCGTCAGTTGTTCCATAAAAGATATTAAGTAAGGAGTACAGGAATGATTGACTTACCAAATAAGGCGGCAAACATCTTAGCGATGTGCCTTTTGAGCCCTTGGAGCTCCTCAGCAACGGCAATGAGCCGCTGATCGGCACATCTGCCCATTTGATCAGTGCATCTTTCTCCGACTCAGCCGTTTCTTTCAATGTTGTTAGCTCGGCGGTGATCTTGGCTACTTCTTCGGCTAAGAGCCGACATCTCTCGTCAGCAAGGCTTCGTGCTTCCTGTTGAGCTGCCAAGTTGATTTTGAGATCCGCCAGCTGAGAGCCGGCTGTGTTAAGAGCGTCCTGTGCATATCAAAGGCAAAGTATAAGCTATTGCAGCAACAAGAGTATTCATACGCATAAGGGTTCACAGTTCAAGTTCTACAAGTCTCAAACAGATTGCAAGCAATATATTTGACACTTGGGGGCTAATATATATTTGATCTGTTTACATCTACAGTTCCGGTTCATCTTCCTAGAAATTGACCCGGAACTTGGGGGCTACACTATGGTTCTTTTCTAATCTCAAAAGTTCCGGTTCAAATAAATTTGAGCCGGCCCTTGGGGGCTACAGTTGGCAGTATGCAAGTGTTGACAGTATTTTAAGCAAAGTGTTTTCTACATAACCTTCGAAAGAAGACCCGAATTCAACTCTATGTTAGATTAAATCCGGCCCTTGGGGGCTGGGGAAGGTTATGGCTGAAGAAAGGTAACATACCTCATATTTTGCCTTCATCATGCTGACCAGCCGGAGTTCCAAGTCTCGGTTGGTGTTGACCCGGTTCATATAGCCGGAGTGGAGTTCTTCGGCTGTCATTGTGTTGTACGACGAGTCAAACTCAAGTTTCCGCGAAGCTTCAGACAGCTCCGTATGCCGGGTTAAGACATGCGCTGGTGAAGGAGGTTTTTGAGCGGACCCGGTGATGATAACATCCAGAGTTGCCGGGGTCCTGGCGGGTGTAACAGGCCTTGAAGGAGCAGCTGGGGAGTTCTCCTTTATAACGTCATCTGCCGTCGGCTCAGTAGAAGCCGCTGGTGGAATTTCTTCTTCCGTTGGAGTTTCCTCCGGCTGTTCAATATTCGGTTGAACCGGGGCCGGCTGTTCAGGCTCTTGATTGTCAATGACAGGGCTAGAGGAAGGTTGATGGGTCTTGCGGCATTTCGCCTGAGCACTGCAGAGTAAAGGGTTAGCATTTAAAGGAGATTGGTATTTCATCAAGACATTTGGATATTTTAACGCTTACAGAGGATTAATCTTTGGTGGAGGTATGACTGAGGCTGAAGAGTCGCCCGATGAGGGTGTTTTCTGAAAAAGGAAGACACGGAAATGATAAGACATTTGGACATGAAGAGAAACAAAAAAGGGAAGTACGGATACTAACCTCTGCAGGCCGCTTCTTAGGAGCCGGCGAATTTGGTAGTCCCGATGCAAGCTCTGTAGAGCCGACGCTCCGGGTCTGACGTCGTTCAGTTTGCTGTTGCTTTTTTGAAAGGAAATCAGGAGCCAGATGAGCGAGAGGGTGAGATAGAGGAAATTTTCTAAACAACCCGCCGTGGCTTTCGGAAGAAATATTCTGAATCGGAATACATGCAAGTTACCTCAGGAGCGTTGGCGTGACTGGTTTCTACTTCGTCCTGTGAGACACGGAAATATATTATTAAAGAGCTAGCAAGACAAAAGTCAGGTCAGTAAAGTTCAAGGATCTTACCTCCGACTCTGAAGAAGTCGGGTGTTTGAGCCAGTTCTCTTGAGGAGCTGCCTTCTTTGGTTTCTTGGTGGCGACTTTCTTCTTGGTTGTCTTCGGAAGAGGAACGTATTCCTTCTTCCAAAAGTCGGAGTCAGCCTGTACAAATTGAACCGGAGGAAGAATATCAAGCTTTAAAAAGGAGTATATAAATATACAACAGGCGGAGGAAAGATAAAAATACTTACAAGAGGCGCCGGGTTGGTCGCGTAGAAGGGCGCTAGGCCGATGGTGCTGCATGAGCTGGAGGTCTCGTGCACAAGACTTCAGACAGTCATACAGATGTCATCCTCAAGCAAAGTGGTGGCGCTGAAGCACAGTTCGCTATCGTAAAATCCTGGGTATTCATACATGAGCCGGTTACGGCGGCTCAGAGGCATGATCCGCCATTGTACCCAGCAGCGGATAAGGTTCGTTCCAATAAGGCCGTTGGCCAGGAGAGCCTTCCTCTGGCGTGGGGTTTCTCATATCTAGCACGGTCGGCAGCTGAGAGCCGGTTGGGCAGTGAAGTGTCGGTTGAGAGCCGGGAAGGACGATAACCCGGCAGACGATGTTTCGAGTCCGGAGACGTGTCTTTGCAATAGAACCACGTCTTGTTCCAATCCTTCGGGTGGCTGGGCATCTGAATAGCCGGAAAGGTGATACCCCTTCGGCGCTGGATGGTGATTCCCCCGAGTTCTAGACTTGGCCCACTCTTGTATTCAGTATGGCGGTTGGCGTAGAAGAACTCTCTAAAGAATCCAACTGACGGCCTTGACTGAAGGTATGCCTCGCAGAGGACTTGAAAATGGCAAATATTTGATACAGAATTCGGCACCAGATCTTGGGGATGCAGCTTGTACAGGTGCAGAATGTCGCGAAATAATTTTGACCCGGGTGGCACGAATCCTCGTTCGATATGATTTGTAAAGACTATAACCTCCCCTTTCTTTGGGGCGGGGCGGGTCTCACTAGTCGGAACACGCCAGTTGATCACTTCCTTTGGAGGAAGGGTGCCAGCGGCTACTAAATCAGATAAATACTCTTCGGTCACATAGGAGCCGACCCAATTGCAGGAATTAGTGGCACGTGTCATCTTGGCGGCTTAAAAGTACTGTGCAAAAAGGAAATGGCTACTAATCAAACAAAAGAGCAGATAGCAAATGGCGACTTACAAATTACAGGGTTCTAAAAATTGAGGCCTTAAGAGGTCCGGCTGACAAAGAGCCGGAGGGGGTCTAGCGGCTCACTATGGGTGGAAGAGCCGGAAGTCATCAAGACTCGGACAAACAAGTTTCACAAATCGATACTAAAGTTTTGGATCTATCAAAGCGGAAAAGGGAGTTCTACGTCAACCTAAGCCAAGAACAGTGAAGGTGAAAAATCCATAGTGACGGGCCATGTACATTGCGCATGGACGGGCCATGTACGGTGGCGGCGATGACAATGCAGTCTAATAGGATGTGTGGCGGGCCCCGAGACTTGACCGTGTGGCCGTGCCGGAGAATGAAACACATGGCGGAGGTCCGCCAGCGGAAACCCTATTTTCTACCGATCTAAAGCTACGGGAAGAGGTACTTACCAGAGGTGGAGACGGCGGCGGGCGAGATTCTGGCGCAAACAGGTTGATGCAGCGGCCTGAGTTGGTGACGGACGAGCGGCGGCGCCGGAGCGGAGCGGACGAGCTCAAGCGACGGACGGGCGACAGGAAGAAGAAGAAGAGGCACACGAGCGGGAATGCATTGGTTTGACCCATGTGGGTCCTATTTAACAGGGAAACGGTGCGGGTTCCCAGGCATCAATACCGGTCTTGCCAAACGGACGCCTTGATTTTCGGTACACGGTTAAATGCGAGGGATTTGGTGATACGTCAGCGTATCTATGACGTCACGCCGGGTCATTCTTGGTAACTCTCAGACGATTGCAAGAGACGGATGAAATGAGCTGGCTCACTTCAGCCTGGGGGCTAATGTTGGGGATATAACCCCGTGATATGACCCGGCTGGAAGGTTCCGGTGGATAGCATTGGTTATGAGCCGGCCCACGAAGACATGTATCAGCTGGAGGCCCAAGATGATTGGCGGCTCTTGATGTGGGCCGGACGACAGAGACCCGGATGCGCAAGACCTTCCAAAGGATGGTCTTGGCTAAAAAGATAGAGATAGATTCGGAGATGTAAACATGATCCGACTGTACAATTGTAAGATCCAACGGTTTTGACCTCTTATATAAAGGCAGAGTCGGGGCGGCTTAGAGGCAGGTGATGGAAAACTAGGTCAAGCTTCTAGCCCCTTGTAATCGATACAACAAGCAATAACAACACAAGCAGGACGTAGGCTTTTACCTCGACTTGAGGGGCCGAACCTGGGTAAACTCGTGTCCTTCGTCTCGATCAACCCCTTTGAGTCCACTACCATGGCGATGGCTCCGAACTCAAGTCTGGTAACCCGGACATCTGCCGTGACAAAACCACGACAATCGCCATCTCTATGCGGGGAGAAGAGAGGTCTGGAGGAAGCCAACTACGAGGATGTCCACGACATGGTAAAGTGTATGCTTGTGGGGAAGGCGGCCACGCAAGCGCTGGCAAAGAAGAGGATTCGGGAGGAAGCCAGCGGCGACGAGGAGGTTCTGCCACTTTTGGCGCTGAACACGCCGCTATCCCGGAGCTGCTCGACACCGCCGGGCTTCTTTGAGAAGCAACAACACATTCCCAGCAGGCACGACGGAGACACCATGGACTGGGAGGCTACGCGTGAGCTGCTCCAGGGCGCCGTCGCGCCCCCGCTGGAGCCTTTTGAGGTCGTCAAGTCGAGCTACGCTGCGATTCTCAAGGTATGCCAGCAAATGTTTCGGCAAAATCGTTCCATGCGTAGCTGCTTGTCCGGAGTCGGATCGATCGCGTTGATTGGTTTTCAGGCCACAAACTGCGCGTCGTTCTCCTTCCACTACGTGCTTGAGCTGGAGGAGAAGCTGGCGGCCAAGGAGCACGGGGCTGTGGCGCTGCGGGAGCAGCTGGAGGAGGCAAAGTCTGAGATCGCTGAGGCGACGCGGGCGGCAAAAGCGAAGCAGGCAAAGGCGAGGGATTTTTCTGTGGCCGAACGGATGTGGAGGCGAAGGCCGAGCTCGCCGCGGCTCGCTAGGAGGCATTGAAGAAGAGGGCCGAGCTCGCGGCGTTGAAGCAGGCCGCTAAGGCTGAGGCGGAGAAGGCCAAGGCCAGGCTCGCCGCAGCGGAGGCGGCGGCGGTGTAGCAGCTCCTGGCGTCCGAGGAGGACGTGCTGTGGCGCGTGGAGGAGGCAAAGGCCGACCTGGCCACGGCGAAGCGGGCGGCAGAAGGGGAGCGGGAGAAAGCAGGGGCGGAGCTGGAGAAGGCAAAAGGCGAGGCGGCCGTGGCAAAGCAGGATGGGGAGGCAGAGGCAAAGCTCGTCGCGGCTCGGGAGGAGGCGAGGAAGCAGAGGGCTGAGCTCGATGCGCTGAAGCGGGCCGCGGAGGCAGCGGCGGTGCAGCTGGTCCTGGCATCTGAGGAGGACGTGCGGCGGCGCGCGGAGGACGCGCTGGAGGCGTATGAGCTCTGGCGAGGCCGTCACTCTCCGGCCGGTCATGTTGCTTGAGTTATTGCTAGACCACTCATGGGCACATCGCTAGAGATGACGAACAATGTTGGGGAACGTCGCATGGGAAACAAAAAATTTCCTACGCTCACGCAAGACCTATCCATGGTGAGGAGCATCTACGAGAGGGAGAGTGGATCTACATACCCTTGTAGATCTCTAAGCGGGAAGCGTTAAGAAACGCGGTTGGTGTAGTCGAACATCTTCGCGATCCAAATCGCCGAGCGTCCCGCGATCCAATCACGACCCGTCCCGATCAAGCACCGAACGGACGGCACCTCCGCGTTCAGCTCACGTACAGCTTGATGACGATCTCCGCCTTCTTGATCCAGCAAGAGGGAGCATAGAGGTAGACGAGTTCTCTGGCAGCATGACGGTGCCGCGGCGATGGTGGTGGAGCAATTCCGGTAGGGCTTCGCCTAAGCATTGCAGAAAACCGATCTAGAGGAGAAACTATGCACTAGATGTTGGAAATATGCCCTAGAGGCAATAATAAATTAGTTATTATCATATTTCCTTGTTCATGATAATCGTTTATTATCCATGCTATGATTGTGTTGATCGGAAACTCAGATACATGGATGGATACATAGACAACACCATGTCCCTAGTATGCCTCTAATAGACTAGCTCGTTGATCAAAGATGGCTATGGTTTCCTAGTCATGGACATGAGATGTCATTTGGTAACGGGATCACATCATTAGGAGAATGATGTGATGGACAAGACCCAAACTACAAACGTAGCATATGATCGTGTCAGTTTATTGCTACTCTTTTCTGCATGTCAAGTATATGTTCCTATGACCATGAGATCATGCAACTCACTGACACCGGAGGAGTACCTTGTGTGTATCAAACGTCACAACGTAACTGGGTGACTATAAAGGTGCTCTATAGGCATCTCCGAGGGTGTCTGTTCGGTTGGCATGGATCAAGACTGGGATTTGTTACTCCGTGTGACGGAGAGGTATCCCAGGGCCCACTGGGTAATACAACATCACAATAAGCCTTGCAAGAAATGTGACTAAGTGTTAGTCACGGGATCTTGTATTACGGAACGAGTAAATAGACTTGCCGGTAATGAGGTTGAACTAGGTATGGAGATACCGACGATCGAATCTCG
Source organism: Hordeum marinum (assembly GCA_022496015.1). Taxonomy (NCBI): domain Eukaryota; kingdom Viridiplantae; phylum Streptophyta; class Magnoliopsida; order Poales; family Poaceae; genus Hordeum; species Hordeum marinum. The sequence continues at coordinate 85,014,859 of CM039678.1, read as the reverse complement.
GGCAAGTAACATACCGAAGAACAAAGGGAACATCTTACGGCATTAACTGAGTCCTTGACATAGAGGTTCGACCGATAAAGATCTTTGTAGAATATGTAGGAACCAATATGGGCATCCAGGTCCCGCTATTGGTTATTGACCATAGAGGTGTCTCGGTCATGTCAACATAGTTCTCGAACCCGCAGGGTCTGCACACTTAAGGTTTGGTGACGTTTCGGTAGTATAGCGTTATGTATGGTGGTGACCAAAGGTTATTCTGAGTCCCGGATGATATCCCAGACGTCATGAGGAGCTTCAGAATGGTCCGGAGGTAAAGATTCATATATAGGAAGTCCTATTTTGGTCGCCGGAAAAGTTTCGGGCTCATCGGTAGTGTACCGGGAGTGCCGGTAGTGTACCAGGAGACCATCGGGAGGGGTATTTCGACCCAAGAGGCTACATGGGCTGTGGGAGAGTAAATACCAGACCTTTGTGGGCTGGTGGAAGTCCCACACAAGGCCCATGCGGCTGGGAAGAAAAGCCCAAAGGGAAAAAGGTGGAAAAAGGCCAAAAAAGGGAGGAATCCTAGTCCTACTAGGATTGGAGGAGGAGTCCTCCTCTACTCCCCACTTCGGCCGACCCAAGGAGGTTTGGCCCTGGCGCCAAGTCCTCTCCTTCCTCCCTCTTATATATACTGGAGATTTTAGGGTTTTTTGCACAGAATTTTTAGCCACGTGATGCCCGTTCCTCCAGAGCATAGTTTCTCCTCTAGATCTGATTTCTGCAGTGCTTAGGCGAAGCCCTGCCGGAATTGTTCCACCACCATCACCGCGTGGTTGTCACGCTGCCGGTGAACTCATCCATCTCTCTGCTCCCTCTTGCTGGATCAAGAAGGCGGAGATCGTCATCGAGCTGTACGTGTGCTGAACGCGGAGGTGCCGTCCGTTCGGCGCTAGATCGTAAGGACCGTGATCAAGATCGCGAGACGGATCATGATGAGTTCACGGGACGGATCGTGATGAGTTTGCGAGACGGATCATGATTAGATCATGGGACGGATCGTGATGAGTTCGTAGGACGGATCGTGATTGGATTGCGGGACGGATCGTGATGAGATCCCGGGACGCTCGGCGATTTGGATCGCGAAGACGTTTGACTACACCAACCGCGTTTCTTAACGCTTCCCGCTTAGCGATCTACAAGGGTATGTAGATCCACTCTCCCTCTCGTAGATGCTCATCACCATGGATAGATCTTGCGTGTGCGTAGGAATTTTTTTGTTTCCCATGCGACGTTGCCCAACAGTGGCATCATGAGCTGTCTATGTGTGGATGAGATCTCGAGTAGAACACAAAGAGTTTGTGGGTGTTGATGCTTAGATTGCTTCCTTCCTTGGCTGTGTTTTGGTTCGGCGGTATTGTGAGATGAAGCGGCCTAGACCAACATTACTCGTACGCTTACGAGATATCGGTTCCCTCAACCGCAACTTGTTGCATAGATGGCTTGCGGGTGCCAGTTTCTCTCACTTTAGTTGGATCGGATTCGACAAAGGCGGTCCTTGAGAAGGTTGAAAAGCAACTAGTGTATCACCTTTGTGGTTTTTGCGTAGATGAGAATTGTTCTTGCTATATACCCGTAGCAGCCACATAAAACATGCAACAACAATTAGAGGACGTCTAACTTGTTTTTGCAGGGTATGTTGTGATATGATATGGCCAATTACATGATGTGATATATGTGATGTATGAGATGATCATGTGATGTATAGATTATCATGACTTGCATGTCGATGAGTACGGCAACCGGCAGGAGCCATAGGGTTGTCTTTAATTATTGTATGACCTGCGTGTCAATCATTAAGCGCTATGTTATGCTTTACTTTATCGCTAAACGGTAACAATAGTAGTAGAAGCATGTTGGGCGCGACAACCCCGATGGCGACACGTTGATGGAGATCAAGATGATGGAGATCATGGTGTCATGCCGGTGACGATGGAGATCATGCCGGTGCATTCTAGATGGAGATCAAAAGCACAAGTTCATGATCATATCATGTCACTTATGATTTGCATGTGATGTTAATCCTTTTATGCACCTTGTTTTGCTTAGGACGACGGTAGCATTATAAGGTGATCCCTCACTTAAATTTCAAGATGAATTGTGTTCTCCCCGAGTGTGCACCGTTGTGAAAGTTCGTCGTGTCGAGACACCACGTGATGATCGGGTGTGATAGACTCTACGTTCACATACAACGGGTGCAAGCCAGTGTTGCATGTGCAGAACACTCGGGTTAAACTTGACGAGCCTAGCATGTACAGACATGGCCTCGGAACACAAGAGACCAAAAGGTCGAACATGAGTCATATAGTAGATAAGATCAACATGATGATGTTCACCATTGAAACCACCTCAACCATCATGTATCACTCGAATGATTGGAGGGATGTCAATTTGAGTGGGAGTTCTTAAGTAATATGATTAATTGAACTCATTATCATGAACACAGTCAGTAATGTCTTTGCAAACTGTGTTGTAGATTACTAGCTCACGCTGTAGCTCCCTTGAATTTTTATATGTTCCTAGAGAAATAGAGTTGAAAGATGATGGTAGCAATATTGCGGTCTGGCTCCGTGATCTAAGGATTGTCCTCATTGCTGCACAGAAGGCTTATGTCCTTAATGCACCGCTCGGTGCGCCAACCCCTGTAGCATTGTTTGTAGATGTTGTGAACATCTGACAGGCACGTTCTGATAACTACTTGATAGTTTAGTGCGTCATGCATTAAGGCTTAGAATTGAGTCTCCGAAACGTTTTGAACGTCACAGAACATATGAGATGTTCTAAGAGTTGAAATTAGGATCTCAGGCTCATGCCCGTGTTGCAAGATATGAGATCTCCAACAAGATTCTTTGCCTGTAATATGAAAGAGAATAGCTCAATCGTTGAGCATGTGCTCAGATTGTCTGGGTGCTACAATCGCTTGAATTGAGTGGGAGTTGATCTTCCAGATAAGATAGTGATTGATATAGTTCTCCAAGTCACTGTCACTAAGCTACTAGAACTTGGTGATGAACTATGAAATCCAAGGATAGAAATAATGATCCCTGAGCTGTTCACGATGTTTGACACCACGAAGGTGGAAATCAAGAAGGAGCGTCAAGTGTTGATGGTTAGTCAAACCACTAGTTTCGAGAAGGGCAGGAGCAAGAAGGGAAAACTTCATGGATAGCAAGTCAGTTGCTGCTCCAGTGAAGCAACCCAAAGTTGAACCCAAACCCGAGACTAAGTGCTTCGATTATGAGGAGAGCGGCCGCTGAAGCGGAACAACCCTAGATACTTGGTAGATAAGAAGGCTGGCAACGTTGACAGAAGTATATTTGATATACGTGTTATTTATTTGTACCTTGCTAGTACTCCTAATAGCACCTGGGTATTGGATACCGGTTCGGTTGCTAAATGTTTGTAACTCGAAATAAAAGCTACGGAATAAATGAAGCACTAGCTAAGGGTGAGGTGACAATGTGTGTTGGAAATGTTTCCAAGGTTGATGTGATCAACATCACACGCTCTCTCTACCTTCAGGATTAGTGACGAACCTGAATAAATGTTATTTGGTGTTTTGCGTTGAGCATGAACGTTATTAGATCATGTTTATTGCAACACGGTTATTCATTTAAGTTAAAGAATAATGGTTATTCTATTTACATGAATAATACCTTCAATGGTCATGCACCCAGTGAGAATGGTTTGTTGAATCTTGATCGTAGTAATACACATGTTCATAACATTGATGCCAAAAGATACAAAGTTAATAATGATAGTACCACATACTTGTGGCACTGCCGCTAAATGTCATATTGGTATAAAGCGCATGAAGAAACTCCATGCTGATGGATCTTTGGACTCATTCGATTTCGAATCGGTTGAGACATGCGAACCATGCCTCTTGGGCAAGATGACTAAGGACCCCCTTTTCTGGTTTGATGGAGCGAGCAAGTGATTTATTGGAAATGATACATGTTGATGTATGCAATCTAATGAGTCTTGTAGCATGCGGTGGATATCGTTATTTTCTTACCTTCATTGATGATTTGAGTAGATAATAGTGTATAAACGCAAGTCTAAATCGTTTGAAAAAGTTCAAGCAAATTCGGGGTGAAGTTTAAGATCATCGTGACAAGAAGATAAAATGTCCGCGATATGATCGTGGAGGTGAATATCTGAGTTACGAGTTTGGTATACAACTTAAGACAATGTGAAAGTTGTTTGACAACTCACGCCACCTGGAACACCATAGTGTGATGGTGTGTCCGAACGTCATAGTCGTGCTCTATTTGATATGGTGCGAATTATGATGTCTCTTATCCTTTTACCACTATCGTTTTGGGGTTATGCATTAGAGACAACTACATTCACTTTAGATAGGGCACCATCTAAATCCGTTGAGATGACATCGCGTGAATTATGGTTTGATAGAAACCTAAGCTATCATTTCTTAATGTTTGGGGCTGCAACACTTATGTGAAAAAGGGTTTTCACCTAATGAGCTCGAACCCAAAGCGGACAAATGCATCTTCATAGAATACCCTAAAGACAGTTGGGTAAACCTTCTATCTCAGATCCAAGCATAAAATGTTTGTTGCTAAAACTGGGTCCTTTCTCGAGAAAGAGTTTCTCTCGAAAGAATTGAGTGGGAGGAAGATAGAACTTGATGAGGTTGTTAAACCTTTGTTCAACCAGAGAGTAGCGCAACACAGGAAGATGTTTCTGTGAAGCCTACGTTAGTAGAAGAGGAAGTTAATGATGATGATCATGAAGCTTCGGATCAAGTTACTATCGAACCTCGTAGGTCGACAAGGACGTGTACTGCTCCTGAGCGGTATGACAACCCTGTCTTGGAGGTCATGTTGTTGGACAACGATGAACCTACGAGCTATGGAGAAGCGATGATGGTACCGGATTCCGACAAATGGTTAGAGGCCATGAAATCTGAGAAAGGACCCATATATGAAAACCAAGTATAGACTTTGGTAGACTTGCTCATTGGACGGCAGGTCGTTGAGTACAAATGGATCTTTAAAATGAAGACAAACGCTGATGGTGAATGTCACCATTTATAAAGCTCGACTTGTCGCAAAGAAGTTTCCGACAAGTTCAAGGAGTTGACTACGATGAGACTTTCTCGCTCGTAGCGATGCTAAAGTTTGTTGGAATTATGTTAGCAGTTGCTGCATTTTTCAATTATGAAATCTGGCAGATGGATGCCAAAACATCGTTTCCTTACTTAAGGAAAGGTTGTATGAGATACAACCAGAAGGTTTTGTCAGTCCTAAGGATGCTAAAAGGTGAGCAAGCTTCAGTGATCCTTCTATGGACTGAAGCAAGCATCTCGGAGTTAGAATATACACTTTGATAAGGTGATCAAAGTTTTTAAATCTATACAAATTTTATGAGAAACTTGCATTTTCAATAAAGTAGGTGGGAGCACTATAGAGTTTCTGATAAGTATATGTGGATGACATATTGCTATTCGGAAATGAAGTAGAATTTCTGGAAAGCATAAAAGGTTGTTTGAAAAGAGTTTTTCAAAGGAAGACCTGGATAAAGCTACCTAATTTCTGAACATCAAGATCTATAGAAATAGATCAAGATGCTAGATGAGACTTTCAATGAGTACATACCTTGACAAGATTTTGAAAGAGTTCAAAATGGATCAGTCAGAGAAAGAGTTCTCACCTGATTTTAAGGTTTGAAGTTGAATGAGACTCAAAGCTCGACAATGGCAGAAGAAAGAGAAAGGATGAACATCGTCCCCTATGCCTTATCCATAGTCTCTATATTATGCCATGCTGTGTACCGCACCTGGTGTGTGCCTTGCCATGAGTCAGTCAAGGGGTACAAAAGTGATCCAGGAGTGGATCACTGGACAGCGGTCAAGATTATCCTTAGTGACTAAAATACTAAGGAGATGTTTCTCGATTATGGAGGTGATAAAGAGTTCTTCGTAAAGAGTTATGTCGATGCAAGCTTTAACACCAATCCGGATGACTCGTAGGAGCAATCCGGATACGTATAGTGGAGCAACCATTTGGAATAGTACCAAGTGGAATGTGGTAGCAGTGTTTACAGTTTGACATAGAGATTTGCAAAGTACATACGGATCTGAATGTTGCAGACCCGTTGACTATAAGACCTCTCTCACATGCAAATCATGATCGAGCCCCAGAACTCAGTGGGTGTTAGATTCATAACAATGCGAATCACATGGTGATATGAACTAGATTATTGACTCTAGTGCAAGTGGGAGACTATTGGAAATATGCCCTAGAGGCAATAGTAAATTAGTTATTATCATATTTCCTTGTTCATGATAATCGTTTATTATCCATGCTATGATTGTGTTGATCGGAAACTCAAATACATGTGTGGATACATAGACAACACCATGTCCCTAGTATGCCTCTAATAGACTAGCTCGTTGATCAAAGATGGCTATGGTTTCCTAGTCATGGACATGAGATGTCATTTGGTAACGGGATCACATCATTAGTAGAATGATGAGATGGACAAGACGCAAACTACAAACGTAGCATATGATCGTGTCAGTTTATTGCTACTGTTTTCTGCATGTCAAGTATATGTTCCTATGACCATGAGATCATGCAACTCACTGACACCGGAGGAGTACCTTGTGTGTATCAAACGTCGCAACGTAACAGGGTGACTATAAAGGTGCTCTACAGGTATCTCCGAGGGTGTCTGTTGGGTTGGCATGTATCAAGACTGGGATTTGTTACTCCGTATGACGGAGAGGTATCTCAGGGCCCACTCGGTAATACAACATCACAATAAGCCTTGCAAGCAATGTGACTAAGTGTTAGTCACGGGATCTTGTATTACGGAATGAGTAAAGAGACTTGCCGGTAACGAGGTTGAACTAGGTATGGAGATACCGACGATCGAATCTCGGGCAAGTAACATACCGAAGAACAAAGGGAACATCTTATGGGATTAACTGAATCCTTGACACAGAGGTTCGACCGATAAAGATGTTCGTAGAATATGTAGGAACCAATATGGGCATCCAGGTCCCGCTATTGTTTATTGATCGTAGAGGTGTCTCGGTCATGTCTACATAGTTCTCGAACCCGCAGGGTCTGCACACTTAAGGTTTGGTGAGGTTTCGGTAGTATAGAGTTATGTATGGTGGTGAACAAAGGTTGTTTGGAGTCCCAGATGAGATCCTGGATGTCACGAGGAGCTCCGGAATGGTCCGGAGGTAAAGATTCATATATAGGAAGTCCTATTTTGGTCGCGAGAAAAGTTTCGGGCTCATCGGTAGTGTACCAGGAGTGCCGGTAGTGTACCGGGAGACCATCGGGTGGGGTATTTCGACCCAAGAGGCTACATGGGCTGTGGGAGAGTAAATACCAGCCCTTTGTGCGCTGGTGGAAGTTCCACACAAGGCCCATGTGGCTGAGAAGAAAAGCCCAAAGGGAAAAAGGTGGAAAAAGGCCAAAAAAGGGAGGAACCCTAATCGTACTAGGATTGGAGGAGGAGTCCTCCTCTCCTCCCCAATTTGGCCGACCCAAGGAGACTTGGCCCTTGAGCCAAGTCCTCTCCTCCCTCCCTCTTACATATACTGGAGGTTTTAGGGTTTTTTGCACATAATTTTTAGCCATGTGCTGCCCGTTCCTCCAGTGCATAGTTTCTCCTCTAGATCTGATTTCTGCAGTGCTTAGGCGAAGCCTTGCGGGAATAGCTCCACCACCATCATCGCGGCGCCATCATGCTGCCGATGAACTCGTCCACCTCTCCGCTCCCTCTTGATGGATCAAGAAGGCGGAGATCGTCATTGAGCTGTACGTGTGCTGAACGCGGAGGTGCCATCCGTTCGGCGCTAGATCGGAAGGAGCGTGATCAAGATCGCGAGACGGATCATGATGAGTTCGCGGAACGGATTGTGATGAGTTCACGGGGAGGATCGTGATTGGATCACGGGACGGATCTTGATGAGTTCGCGGGACGGATCGTGATTGGATCGCAGGACGGATCGTGATGAGATCGCGGGACGCTCGGTGATTTGGATCGCGAAGACATTCGACTACACCAACCGCGTTTCTTAACGCTTCCCGCTTAGCGATATACAAGGGTACGTAGATCCACTCTTCCTCTCGTAGATGCTCATCACCATGGATAGATCTTGCGTGTGCGTAGGAAATTTTTTGTTTCCCATGCGACGTTCCCCAACACTAGAGGAACTGGTAGCACGTGGCTGAAAATCAAGTGCAAAACCCCTAAAACCTCTAGTATATATAAGAGGAAGAGATGAGGAGGCTTGGCCCAAGGGCCAAGCCATCTAGGCATCGGCCGAACCAAGAGGAGAGGAGGATCCCTCCTCCAATCCTAGTAGGACTAGGGCTCCTCCTTATTTTGGCCTTTTTGCCTTTTTCCACCTTTTTCTCTTTTGGGCTTTTCTTCCCAGCCGCATGGGCCTTGTGTGGGAATTACACCAGCCCACTAAGGGCTGGTATTCACTCTCCCACAGCCCATGTAGCCTCTTGGGTCGAAATACCCCTCCCGATGGTCTCCCGATACACTCCCGGCACTCCCGGTACACTACCGATGAGCCCGAAACTTTTCCGATGACCAAAATAGGACTTCCTATATATCAATCTTTACCTACGGACCATTCCGGAGCTCCTCGTGATGTCCAGGATCTCATATGGGACTTCGAACAACCTTCGATCACCACCATGCATAACTCTATACTACCGAAACGTCACCAAACCTTAAGTGTGTAGACCCTGCGGGTTTGAGAACTATGTAGACATGACCGAGACACCTCTACGGTAAATAACCAATAGCGGGACCTGGATGCCCATATTGGTTCATACACATTCTACGAAGATCTTTATTGGTCGAACCTCTATGTCAAGGATTTAGTTAATCCCGTATGATGTTTCCTTTGTTCTTCGGTATGTTACTTGCCCGAGATTCGATCGTCGGTATCTCCATACCTAGTTCAACCTTGTTACCGGAAAGTCTCATTACTCGTTCCGTAATAGAAGATCCCGTGACTAACACTTAGTCACATTGCTTGCAAGGCTTATTGTGATGTTGTATTACCGAGTGGGCCCTGAGATACCTCTCCGTCACACGGAGTAACAAATCCCAGTCTTGATCCATGACAATCCAACAGACACCCTCGGAGATACCTGTAGAGCACCTTTATAGTCACCCAGTTACGTTGCGACGTTTGATACACACAAGGCACTCTTCTGGTGTCCGTGAGTTGAATGATCTCATGGTCATAGAAACATATACTTGACATTTAGAAAACAATAGCAATAAACTGACACGATCATATGCTACATTTGTAGTTTGGGTCTTGTCCATCATATCATTCTCCTAATGATGTGATCCTGTTATCAAATGACATCACATGTCAATGGCTAGGAAACCTTGACCATCTTTGACCAACGAGCTAGTTCACTAGAGGCATACTAGGGACAAAGTGTTGTTGATTTACCGACACATGTAATGTGTTTCCAATCAATACAATTATAGCATGGATAATAAATGATTATCATGAACAAGGAAATATAATAATAAACACTTTATTTATTGCCTCTAGGGCATATTTCCAACAGTCTCCCACTTGCACTAGAGTCAACAATCTAGTTCACATCACTATGTGATTTACATTGTAATGAATCGAACACCCATGCAGTTCTGGTGTTGATCATGTTTAGCCCTTGGAAGAGGTTTAGTCAACGGGTCTGCAACATTCAGATCAGTGTGCACTTTGCAAATATTTATGTCCTTTTCCTCGATGTAATCCCAGATGGAGTTGAATCATCGCTTTATGTGTCTGGCCTCTTGTGAAACCTTGGTTCCTTGGCCAGAGCAATGGCACCAGTGTTGTCATAGAACAGGTTCATTGGATTCAGTGCACTGGGCACTACTCCAAGATCTGTCATGAACTGCTTCATCCAGACACCTTCCTTTGCTGCCTCTAAGGCTGCGATATACTCCGCTTCGCACGTAGAATCGGCTATCACGCTTTGCTTGGAACTGCACCAGCTTACCGCTCCCTCGTTGAGAATAAATACGTATCCAGTTTGTGACTTAGAGTCATGTAGATCAATGTCAAAGCTTGCATCGACGTAACCCTTTACGACAAGCTCTTCATCACCTCCATAAATGAGAAACATTTCCTTAGTCCTTTTCAGGTACTTAAGGATATTCTTGACCGCTGCCCAGTGCTCCATTCCAGGATCACTTTGAAACCTTCTGGCCATACTTATGGCAAGGCTGACATCGGGTCTTCTGCACAACATTGCATACATGATAGAGCCTATGGCTGAAGCATAGGGGATGACACTCATCTTTTCTCTATCTTCTGCAGTCACTGGGCATTGAGTCTTACTCAACTTCACACCTTGTAACACAGGCAAGAACCCCTTCGTAGACTGATCCATTTTGAACTTCTTCAAAACTTTATCAAGGTATGTGCTCTGCGAAAGTTCTATTAAGCGTCTCAATCTATCTCTATAGATCTTAATGCCTAATATGAAAGCAACTTCTCCTAGGTCCTTCATTGAAAAACTCTTGTTTAAATATTCCTTCACGCTTTCCAGTATTTCTATATTGTTTCCAATCAGCAATATGTCATCCACATATAATATTAGAAACTCTGTAGAGCTCCCACTTACTTTCTTGTAAATACAAGCTTCTCTATAAACTTGTATAAACTCAAACGCTTTGATCACCTCATCAAAGCGCTTATTCCAACTCCGAGACGCTTGCACCAGTCCATAAATGGATCGCTGGAGTTTGCAAACTTCGTCAGCATTCTATGGATCGACAAAACCTTCTGGTTGCATCATATACAACACTTCCTCAAGGAAACCATTGAGGAACACTGTTTTGTCATCCATCTGCCAAATTTCATAGTCGAAATAAGCAACTATTGGCAACATGATTCTGACAGACTTAAGCATCGCTACGGGTGAGAAGGTCTCATCGTAGTCAACTCCTTGAACTTGTGAAAAACCCTTTGCCACAAGTCGAGCTTTATAGACGGTGACATTACCGTCCGCGTCTGTCTTCTTCTTAAAGATCCATTTGTTCTGAATGGCCTTTCGCCCTTCAGGTAATACTTCCAAAGTCCATACTTTGTTTTCATACATGGATCCCATCTCGGATTTCATGGCCTCTAACCATTTCTCAGAATCCGGGCCCATCACCGCTCCTCCATACCTCGTAGGTTCATTGTTGTCCAACAACATGACCTCCAAGACAGGGTTGTCGTACCACTCAATAGTAGTATGCGCCCTTGTAGACCTACGAGGTTCAATAGTAGCTTGATCCAAAGCTTCATGATCATCATCATTAACTTCCTCTTCAACCGTCGTAGGTTCCACAAAAACATCTTTCTGCACTACGCTACTTTCTGGTTGAAGTAAAGGTTCAATAACCTCATCAAGCTCTATTTTCCTCCCACTATATTCTTTCGAGAGAAACTCTTTCTCAAAAATTGTTCCATTCTTAGCGACAAATACTTTGCCTTCGCATCTGAGATAGAAGGTATACCCGACTGTCTCTTTCGGGTATCCTATGAAGACGCATTTCTCCGTTTTGGGTTCCAGCTTTTCAGGCTGAAGCTTTTTGACATAAGCATCACATCCCCAAACTTTAATAAACGACAACTTTGGCCTCTTGCCAAACCATAGTTCATATGGCGTTGTCTCAACGGATTTCGATGGTGTCCTATTTAAAGTGAATGCAGCTATCTCTAATGCATAACCCCAAAACGACAGTGGCAAATCGGTAGGAGACATCATAGAACGCACCATATCTAATAACGTTCGATTACGACGTTCGGACACACCATTACGCTGTGGTGTTCCGGGCGGTGTCAACTGTGAAACAATTCCACACTGTCTTAAGTGACCGCCAAACTCATAACTCAGATATTCACCTCCTCGATCAGATCGCAGGAATTTAATCTTCTTGTTACGATGATTCTCAATTTCACTCTGAAATTGCTTGAACTTTTCAAACGTTTCATACTTGTGTTTCATTAAGTAAATATACCCATATCTACTTAAGTCATCAGTGAAGGTGAGAAAATAATGATATCCACCACGCGTTGTAACATTCATTGGACCGCACACATCAGTATGTATGATTTCCAATAAGTCACTTGCCCGTTCCATTGTTCCAGAGAACAGCGTTTATGTCATGTTGCCCATGAGGCATGGTTCACATGTGTCAAGTGATTCAAAATCAAGTGAATCCAAAAGTCCATCAGCATGGAGCTTCCTCATGCGTTTTACACCAATATGACCTAAATGGCAGTGCCACAAGAAAGTGGTACTATCATTATCAACTCTACATCTGTTGGCATCAATGTTATGAACATGTGTGTCATCACTACCAAGATTCAATATGAATAAACCCCTAACATTGGGTGCATGACCATAAAAGATATTACTCATATAAATAAACAACCTTTATTCTCTGATTTAAATGAGTAACTGTCTCGCAATAAACAAGATCCAGATATAATGTTCATGCTTAACACAGGCACTAAATAAAAATTATTCGGGTTCATCACTAATCCCGATGGTAATCAAAGAGAGAGCGTGCCGACGGCGATTACATCAACCTTGGAACCATTTCCCATGCGCATCGTCACTTCATCCTTTGCCAGCCTCCATCTATTCCGTAGTTCCTGTTTTGAGTTGCAAATGTGAGCAACAGAACTGGTATCAAATACCCAGGAACTACAAAGAGAGATAGTAAGGTACACATCAATAACATGTATATCATATATACCTTGTTTGTCGTTGGACGCCTTCTTGTCAGCCAGGTACTTGGGGCAGTTCTGCTTCCAATGACCAGTTCCCTTGCAATGAAAGCACTCAGTTTCTGGCTTGGGTCCATGCTTGGGCTTCTTTACAGGAGTAGCAACTGATTTGCCATCCTTCTTGGTTTTACCCTTCTTGCCCTTGCCCTTGCCATTCTTCTTGAAACTAGCGGTTTTATTGACCATCAACACTTGATGTTCTTTCTGGATTTCAGACTCAGCGACTTTTAGCATCGCAAACAGCTCGGCGACTGACTTGTTCATCCTGTGCATGTTATAGTTCATCACAAAGCTCTTGTAACTAGGTGGCAGTGATTGAAGAACTCTGTCAGTGATCGCCTTTGGCGGAAGGGCAATTCCCAACTCCGCTAGACGAGTCGAATACCCAGACATTCTGAGTATATGTTCACTGATAGACCCATTCTCCTCCATCTTGCAAGCATAGAACTTATCGGAGGTCTCATACCTCTCGATTCGGGCATTCTTCTGAAAGATAAACTTCAACTCCTGGAACATCTCATATGCTCCATGATGTTCAAAACGTCTTTGAAGTCCTGGTTCTAAGCCATACAATATTGCACACTTAACTATTGAGTAATCTCCAGAACATGCCTCCCAAGTGTTCTTAACGTCTTCGGATGACATGTCTTCTGGTTGGTCACCAAGCGGTGCATCAAGGACATATGATTTCTAGGAAGCCGTGAGGATAATCCTCAGATTACGGGCCCAGTCAACAAAGTTACTTTCATCATCCTTCAACTTAGCTTTCTCTAGGAACGCATTAAAATTCAGGGGTGCTACTGCGCGAGCCATTGATCTACAACATAAATATGCAAAGGTTACTTAGACTATTGTTCAATATAATGAGTTTAGTTAATCAAATTACTAAAGATCCCACACAAATTGACATCCCTCAGGTCATCTGAGTGTCACATGATCCAAATTCACCAACTCAAGTCCGATCATCACGTGAGTTGAGGTGGTTTCAATGGTGAACATCATCATGTTGATCATATCTACTATATGACTCCTGTTCGACCTTTCAGTCTCTTGTGTTCCGAGGCCATGTCTGTACATGCTAGGATCGTCAAGTTTAACCCGAGTGTTCTGCATGTGCAACACTGGCTTGCACCCGTTGTATGTGAACGTAGAGTCTATCACACCCGATCATCACGTGGTGTCTCGACACGACGAACTTTCGCAACGGTGCACACTCGGGGAGAACCCAATTCATCTTGAAATTTAAGTGAGGGGTCACCTTATAATGCTACCGTCATCCTAAGCAAAAAAAGGTGCATAAAAGGATTAACATCACATGCAAATCATAAGTGACATGATATGGCCATGAACTTGTGCTTTTGATCTCCATCTTGAAAGCACCGGCATGATCTCCATCGTCACCGACACGACACCATGATCTCCATCATCTTGATCTCCATCAACGTGTCGCCATCGGGGTTGTCGCGCCCATCATGCTTGTACTACTATTGCTACCGTTTAGCGATAAAGTAAAGCATTACATAGAGCTTAATGATTGACACGCAGGTCATACAATAATTAAAGACAACCCTATGGCTCCTGTTGGTTGTCGTACTCATCGACATGCAAGTCGTGAGATTCTATACATCACATGATCATCTCATACATCACATATATCACATCATGTAATTGGCCATATCACATGACAACATACCCTGCAAAAAAAGTTAGACGTCCTCTAATTATTGTTGCATGTTTTACGTGGCTGCTACGGGTATCTAGCAAGAACAATTCTCACCTACGCATAAACCACAACGGTGATACATAAGTTGCTTTTAAACCTTCTCAAGTACCGCCTTTGTCGAATCCGATCCAATTAAAGTAGAAGAAAATGCCACCCGCCAGCCATCTTTTGCAACAAGTTGCAGTTGAGGGAACCGGTCTCTCGTAAGCATACGAGTAATGTTGGTCCGGGCCGCTTCATCCCACAATACCGCTGAACCAAAACACGACCAAGGGAGGAAGCAATCTAAGCATCAACGCCCATAAACTCTTTGTGTTCTACTCGAGATCTCATCTACACATAGACCTAGCTCATGATGCCACTATTGGGGAACGTCGCATGGGAAACAAAAAAATTCTACGCACACGCAAGACCTATCCATGGTGATGAGCATCTACGAGAGGGAGAGTGGATCTAAATACCCTTGTAGATCGCTAAGCGGGAAGCGTTAAGAAACGCGGTTGGTGTAGTCGAACGTCTTCGCGATCCAAATCGCCGAGCGTCCCATGATCCAATCACGTTCCGTCCCGATCAAGCACCGAACGGATGGCACCTCCGCGTTCAGCACACGTACAGCTTGATGACGATCTCCGCCTTCTTGATCCAGCAAGAGGGAGCGGAGAGGTAGACGAGTTCTCTGGCAGCATGACGGCACCGCGGCGATGGTGGTGGAGCAATTCCGACAGGGCTTCGCCTAAGCACTACAGAAAACCGATCTAGAGGAGAAACTATGCACTAGAGGAACGGGTAGCACGTGGCTGGAAATCAAGTGCAAAAACCCTAAAACCTCTAGTATATATAAGAGGAAGAGAGGAGGAGGCTTGGCCCAAGGGCCACGCCATCTAGGCGTCAACTGAACCAAGAGGAGAGGAGGATTCCTCCTCCAATCCTAGTAGGACTAGGACTCCTCCTTATTTTTTGCCTTTTTGCCTTTTTCCACCTTTTTCTCTTTTGGGCTTTTCTTCCCAGCCGCATGGGCCTTGTGTGGGACTTCCACCAGCCCACCAAGGGCTGGTATTCACTCTCCCACATCCCATGTAGCCTCTTGGGTCGAAATACCCCTCCCGATGGTCTCCCGATACACTACCGGCACTCCCGGTACACTATCGATGAGCCCAAAACTTTTCCGGTGACCAAAATAGGACTTCCTATATATCAATCTTTACCTCTGGATCATTCCGGAGCTCCTCGTGACATCCGGGATCTCATCCAAGACTCCTAAAAACCTTAGGTCACCACCATGCATAACTCTATACTACCGAAACGTCACCAAACCTTAAGTGTGCAGACCCTGCGGGTTCGAGAACTATGTAGACATGACCGAGACACATCTAAGGTCAATAACCAGTAGTGGTACCTGGATGCCCATATTGGTTCTTACACATTCTACGAAGATCTTTATCGGTCGAACCTCTATGTCAAGGATTCAGTTAATCCCGTATGATGTTTCCTTTGTTCTTCGGTATGTTACTTGCCCGAGATTCGATCGTCGGTATCTCCATACCTAGTTCAACCTCATTACCGGCAAGTCTCTTTACTCGTTCCTTAATACAAGATCCCGTGACTAACACTTATTCACATTGCTTGCAAGGCTTATTGTGATGTTGTATTACCGAGTGGGCCCTGAGATACCTCTCCGTCACACGGAGTAACAAATCCCAGTCTTGATCCATGCCAACCCAACAGACACCCTCGGAGATACCTGTAGAGCACCTTTATAGTCACCCAGTTACGTTGCGACGTTTGATACACACAAGGCACTCTTCCGGTGTCCGTGAGTTGCATGATCTCATGATCATAGAAACATATACTTGACATTCAGAAAACAGTAGCAATAAACTGACACGATCATATGCTACGTTTGAAGTTTGGGTCTTGTCCATCATATCATTCTCCTAATGATGTGATCCTGTTATCAATTGACATCACATGTCAATGGCTAGGAAACCTTGACCATCTCTGACCAACGAGCTAGTTCACTGGAGGCATACTAGGGACAAAGTGTTGTCTATTTACCCACACATGTAATGTGTTTCCAATCAATACAATTATAACATGGATAATAAACGATTATCATGAAGAAGGAAATATAATAATAAACACTTTATTTATTGCCTCTAGGGCATATTTCCAACAAACAAATCACTTGGTAGATCGATTCTCTAGCTATAGTTTCTTCAGATACACATTGTAGCATACATATGTGATTTCCTTGTTCACTAGTAGCTAGGTTCATCTTTTCTTACTTCTGTGCGTGATGAATATGACTAGAGCTAGGTTGATCTTCAACCACCAGTTAACTCTTCTCTTTTCATTTTGTATATTTTTTTAAGGAGGATGATCCTACACCTTTGCTACTTTGCATTTAGGCAATGCATGCAGCCATTTAGTATATGTGGTCTATTAAGTTGTGTAGTTGATTATGATTGTATGTTTCTTTTTGTCTAGGTACGTGATCTTACTTAGTGTAGGCGGTACGTCATGTGTTGGTTTGGTCATCGTTTTGTTACGTCGCGGTATTGGAGGAGAAAGGATGGCATGCGATACGCGTCTCTCGTTCGGCGTACGTCTTTGTGTGTTCGTGTCGTACCTGTTTGCACCGGCCCTCCTTGAATTTCGGCGAGGGAGCTGCTTTGGCGAGGGGATCAACTAATGTTGAAGGATGTCGGTGACCACACAATGGATGCATGGGGGTGGCACGGTGATATAGGGTTTGTACCAGGTGAACTCGTGCATTTTCCGTGTCACCTCGCTCCTGTCACTACACCCAAGCGAGATGTGACGGGCGGCCTGGGTTTACATGTTACAATTCCTGAGGCGAGTAATGGCACATAACGAGACGGGGAGTGGATACTTAACTAGCTCAACTTCCACCTTCCTTCACTTTGCCATTTTCCCCTTCCCGAGCACATCCAGGTCTCGTTGGGTGCACATTGCCATATCTAGGTTTTGATGTCGAGGAGGGATGAGACGATGGATGGTGATGCGGAGATGTTGGGGTGGTTGTGAGAGATCGATTTGTGGCTCCCGGCGTCTAAGGGCCTCAACAACGCGGCGTTTGCTTCAAGGGAGAAGATGGACATTGAAGAGCTATCGCGCTGCTCCCAGACTTCCAAGCCTAGCCCGCAATGGCAGTCCTCCTGTGGGCGATGCTGGAGACGGAGTCCCATGATCCAAGGAAGCATTACAAGTGGCGCGTGTTCAGGTCGCTCCGCTACAGGCGGACCCCACCAGTAGAGGTGCCCATTGAGGTGGTGATAGGGCTTCCTGCTCTAGGAACTCAGGCGATGCCCATCGAGATCATAGACGAGGAGGAGCCCTCGACCAAGAAGAAGGTGAAGGGGGTGGTGGCACTTCCATGTCGCTTCCCTCGCTACTCCTCTAGGATCCTAGACTTCTCCCAGGCATAATAGAAGTCTCTATGGCCAGTAATCGCTTTTGGTTGTTGGTCGGAGTAGATTTCGACGACGAGGGAGAGGGGTTGTCGGTACTAAAACCGGTTGATCTCGGGTAGGGGGTCCCAAGTTATAGATCTGGGATCAATGGTAACCAAGGTTTTGGTTACCGGGAGGTAAATTCAATTACGCCCGGTAACCGCGTTTTCTCGCTCCCCCGCGATAATTATGTGTAGGAGCAAAAAAAATGAATATTTTAAATTTAAACTCCTGATGTATAATTAAATAAGGCATAATGCCAACTGAAACACATTCTTACTAGCGCTCCACTGGTAAGGATCTTTGACGGTCAGTTGCCGGTCATGTGTTCGAGGACAGCGAGCCGCATTTTTTCCTTTTCCTTTTTTGAGAATAATAACCAAGGTTACCGCCCCTCGAGAAAAATGTTCCATTCGGAATCCAAAACCTTGATGATGTTTACCCTGGATTCAGACCCTCTCAAAGAGGTAAAGCCCTATGTCCTGCTTGACTATATTGATTATGGGTGTTGTGACACCCTCGATTTCTGCTACAGTGATCATTGTAATTAAGCTACAGTGATGGCCAGGATTATGCTAATGCTTTTGATAATCCATGTGTGATCACTCTTGAATAAAAGCTCAATTCAAATTCCACTTCAAAAGCCGATGGAATTTTTATGTGATAAAATAAAATTTACAAACTACAAGGATAAAATGTTGCACACTTGTTAAAAATCTCAAAACTAATGTTGTTAAGGAAAACAACATCACCTTGATGTTGGTGTGGACCCCACCATCAAAACAGAGCCAATTTTCATTTTGAAAGTGCTATTTAATCCTGTGGAAAATTCAAACAGTTTTGAAAAATGCGCAAACTTGGTGTGGCCCCTCCTAATATTGCAAGCTATTTGATGGGCCTACTACACATTTTTGCTAAAGGGATTAGAGGCTAAAAATAATTAAAACAGAAATTACAAATAACAAAAAAAGAAATAAAAAAAAGAAAAAGAAAAAAGGGGGAACCCCCCTTCCCCACTGGGCCGGCCCCAACCGGCCCAACCCAACCAGCCCCCCCCCCCCCCCGCGCGTCGTCCTCCTCCTCCTATAGCGACCGCCCGGTTGCCATACGCTACAGGGCACCATCGCCGTTGCACCCGCTCGCCGCCGTCGGTGGAGGGGATAAAGCCGCCACCGGGGCACCTCACCTGCCCTCCTGAACCCTAGATCGCCACTCTCCCCCTCGCTCTTCCTCCTTGCGCCGCCTCCCTCATTCCCCACCTCACCCGAGCACCGCCGCCACCATGGCCTGCGGATAGCCACGGCCACATCCCACCTCTCGCCCCGTAGCCTGTCCAGAAGCTTCGCGCCGACGAGCCCTTCCTCCCCGCGCCTTGGAACGAGCTCCGAAGCCTCTACATCGCCCCCATGCCGTCGTCTTCCTCCTCTGGATCCGCCGCTCGCCGTTGCCGGTTGCGTCGCCATCAAACCCTCCCCGAGCCCGCCTTGAACGGCTACACCCCGCTGTGAGCTTTTGCTTCCTTATCCCTTCTTCCCCGTGACGAACCCGAGCTCGTAGCACTAGATTTCGTCGGAGCCCGAATGCGCCGCTGCCTGAGCTCGTCGCCGGCGTCTCTTCGGTGACCATTTGGTCATGTCGCCGCCGTCATTCGACTCCATGCGACGCGTAGGCCATCGTAGCGCTTTTGGTTAGCTCGAGAATGCCCCGGTTAGCTAGATGCCATCCCCGCCCGAAGGCTCCTCCGCCCCCGGCGACGTAGCACTCGCTACAGCGCACCATTGCCCGAACCGATGCCTGGAATGGATCGGCGCCATCGCCAGCGTTCGAATGCCACCGGCCGCGCTAGATTTGGTGCCCTATGCACCAATCCCGAGCCGCGCCACCGTCTCGGTTGCTCGTTAGAGCAACTCCTATGGCCGGCCGGCGCCGCCGCTGACCTGGCCCGGACGGGGCCACTGCCAGTGTCTCTGGTAGGTGGGTCCCGTGGTCGTTGTTGACCTGTTGACCAGGTCAACGTGCTGACTGGGCTTGGCCAGTCACTGACTGGTGGGACCCCTGCCCCTATGTGTATGACAGGTGGGTCCCCCTGTCAGCTGCCTAATTAACTAATTGGATTAATTAATTTAACCCTAATCTGTCACTGATATGTGGAACCATTGCTAATTTAATCTCTCTTAGTATAATTAATAAACTGAAATAGACCTGTGTCTATGACAGGTGGGGCCCACTGGTCAGGTTTGACCTGGTCAGCCCCACTGTTGACCGCTAATGCAATGCTGACCTCATGCTGACATCATCATCCACTGTTCTGGATAATGTTGATTTATTTAATTAAAATAATTCCATAAAATCTATAAAACTATAGAAAATCATATCTTTTAAACCGTAGCTCAGATGAAAATAATTTATATATGGAAGTTGATCAGAAAAATCTCACGGATCCGAATACGCTATATGTTCATCTGTCACATGCTCCTAGCATGATGAACATGGACATTTTGGCGTTAGGATCATCTGTCCGGTAGTAGCCACAAACCCGAAAAATATCGTCAGATATTCTTCCAACCCGTCTGCGATGTATAATACTGCGTTAGTGCATGCCTAACCCTGCATATTGCCATGTCATGCATTGTGTTGCATCTGTGCTTTATATTTATTGTTTCTTCCCCCCTCTTCTCTCCGATAGGCCCCGAGACTGACGCTGCTGCCGGGTACGACTACGTGCCTGACGATCAGCCGTTTGCCGCAGAGCAGCAAGGCAAGCAACCCCCCTTGAGCATTTCGATATCGCCTATTTATTTCCCTCTTATTCTTGCATTAGATATTTGCTAGTATTGTATTAGTTAGCTCCTATTCTAATGCATAGCCTGTTTTTGATGAACTGCTACTATTCCTGTAATCATACCAACTGCATAGTATAGGTTGGTTAGTGGATCCCCAATGACCCCTTAGTCCCAGTTTCCCCTGCTTATTCATCGAGGACCCGACGATTCGACGACTCAAAGACTCGGTCAACCAACCGACAAGCTAGGCCCCTCACATCACCGCACTCCCCCTTAGTTGTATGACTCTGCAGTGCTACTATCGAGTACCGAGGGTGACACCTCATGAAGTACTCATGATGCTAGCCCTGTAGTGCATCTAGTCAGTCGTGATTATCGAGGGTGATTCCTCCTTCACCATTCCCGATGATGTCTCTATCGTGCCACCCCTCAAGTGTGGGACCCTCGAGGGCGATTCCTCTAAAGTCCACCTTGACGGTGACATTGAGCGGGGACCATTGAGGGTGATTCCTCAGTTCCTGTCTTGATGTTTCATACACATAGTTACTATGACCTGGTTATAGAAACTTGTTGGTGATGGGTCGGCCCTGAGGGGTACCCACGGTTTGATGGCGTTGAGGCGTGGACTGGCGAGAGAGGCCTTTGCCACACATCCTCGAGACGGGGTGACGGGACCGCACTTTATGGGTCGCGCTTGCCCCGCATTAATAAAATGCTAATGGGTTGGGTATTTGATCTGAATTGGTCGTTGACCTTTTAAGCACTAAACCTTCATGTGGGAGAAGTTATGGGTGCTCAGCATCGTTGTATCAGCCGAAGCTCTTCAGACGTCAGCAATGGAGCGGCGCGTGCCGATTGGGCTGGAAGGTACAGCTCCCGGTCTGAGTGTACTAGGTCTGCTTCCAGCCGCGTACGCATCGTGCAGGAGAGCAAGGGCAAGTGGGCCCACGAACCTGCGTGCTTAGGAGTTAGACCGGCGGGTTGGCCTCTTCGTTGAGTCTAGGTGGGGCGACGACGTTTTGGATCCTGAGGCCGGGTATTACCCAGGAAAGTGTGTCCGGGCGGAGGTGATCAAGCGTGTTGGAAATGCAGTGTACCCCTGCAGGGACGAATTCATCTATTCGAATAGACGTGTCCACAGTAACAGGACGACTTGGAGTTGTACCTTGACCTTATACAACTATAATTGTGATTTAATTTAAATGAAATGTGGCTCCGGGATTGCTTTCTCGCAGGGAGTCGAGGAAGAATCTCTGGGCGTGGTTACTTAATAAATTGCTACAATAATATGACTATATGTAAGTTATCAGTCTACTCTCTTCTAATGCTGCAAGATGCTGAAGATGCTAGTCTTCGATAGGACTAGGCCTTCCCCCTATTCTTGCTTTCTGCAGTCAGCCCAGATATAACCCCACCGCTTGATAATGATGCATACTTAGTATAGTTCTGATGTCAGTCTTGCGAGTACTTTGGATGAGTACTCACCGCTGCTTTGCTTCCTCTTTCCCCTTCGATACTGCGTTCAGACGATGGAGCCCCGGAGATGGAGTACGCCGGAGACGACTACTACACTACTGCAGGAGCCTACTACTATGTGGAGGCGGCCCCCGATCAGCAGTAGGATAGGAGGTTCCCAGGCAGGAGGCCTCGCCTCTTTCGATCTGTGTTATGTTTGTTCTAGCCTTCTGAAGGCAAAACTTGTTTAACTTATGTTTGTACTCAGATATTATTTGCTTCCGCTGACTCGTGCTTGTCGAGCTTTGTATTCGAGCCCTCGAGGCCCATGGCTTGTAATATGAAGCCGTATGACTTTAAATTTGTGTCTAGAGTTGTGCTGTGATATTGATTAGTGAGTCTCTAATGTTGGTCATATGCATTGCGTGTATGTTTAGCGTACGCTTGAAATTGGGGGCGTCACAGGTGTCGAGTACAGACCCTAAGGTGAGTAATTGTCCTTCTATGGACTAAAACCGTCGGCTTATATAGATGTTTGGGGCACCTAGGTTTACATTAGGTCAGTTGCCAACATGCCGAATACAAGATTAATCTTGGAGTGCCTGTCAAGTCTTCGGCAGTTTCCAACTTGCTCATGAACAATTCTTTAAGTTTCGAAGGCGGTGGCTTAATGGACCCTAGTTCGGCCCATGGCCATAAAACATCTCGGCCTGGCACCCCTAGCCCGGGACACCCTCGGTAGCCCCTAAACTGGACTCCAATCGCTAGGGATAATGGTACTCCTCGGATACATTCCCTCCATTTGACATCTTCGGCTTGGCAGGTGAGTTCCTCCATAATCAGTATTGCTCGAATCCGAATTCCTGACCTCTTCCCGGAAAAGTCTGAGCATCAAACTATCTTGGACAATGGCTGACGAGGGGCGAAGGCTGGTTTGGGAGGGCACGAGAGGAATAGGGGAGGCTGGGGTTAATCGTGTAAGCTAACTTGGGTTGGGCGGCTGGGTTAGTACATTGGCCTTTGCTTGGAGTTGTAGTCGGTTTCAATGGGTCACGAGCTGCAGTTCCACGCATATGTTACAATGCTTATATGTGCATCTATTATAAATTTTATAGCATATAGTCAGAACGCTGTAGAATATGTGTTTCTTTATAGGGGATATTCTTATAGTGGGAAGCATAAATTGGTTTGATAATTTTTTGATATGAACTTTGTATTGCTGAATTTGGTTTGCGGACCTTCAACGAGAAACATTGTAGTTCGAGGAAAATGTAAAGACGAGTGCAAGAAACCTTATGTTGTGGGATACTCAAAACTAGCACTAGTAAAATTAGGAGCTAATTCTTCAAAGACCTAGAGGCACCCGAGAGAGCTCTCATGATAAGACTCTTAAGACTTTGATTGCATTGTTCCCACTAATATGACCTTTTAGGAACATGTGGTAGAAGACATGGACAACACAAACAGAAGCAAGCATGTGGTCTCCTTGTTTATTTCCAACCGTTTTATTTCGTAATCTACATGGAGTTTACATTCCCTGTATATGCAATCACAAATACATTATGAATCCTTACAAAGGAATGGGCATAACACTGGAAATGTCACAAAATGTGTGAGGTCAACCAAAACCTCTTTGAATTGTCTAAGCACGAATGTATGAGAATCAATCCAAGATGAGGTGTATGCTTTTGGTGACAAGCGTGGTATTCTCAAGTCGGAAAGTTAAAAACAATACGTCAACCTAAAGAATCCATGACAAAAAATAGTAACGATGTCAAAAAATTATGTGTGCATTTTCTTCTTCTTGACACTTACGTCTGTTCACCAAAAGGAGCATACATTTTTTCTAGAAAGTCACAGAGACATGACTATTTTAACAACCCTGCTAGTGCTTTTTATTCCGGGGGACTGGGCAAGCTCAAGAATAAAAATGAATAATATTTTATTTGATATCCGAGAAAGCAGGTTTTCATGGGCGTGGATTAATATTTTCCCACAACCCTGGCATACAAGAGTACGTACAGTGTGTGCATCATGCGATAAAATGGCCCATACTCAGTTACTTAAACTTGATCTACGTTTAATAAAATGATTGTGTGCATCATGCAATGTAGAGGCTGAGCTCATTCCCTTGTCACACAAAAAAAAGAGAATACATACAGTGCAGGTGCTTGCAAAAACACCAAGGTTGCTTTACTTTGCTTACAATGTGCTAAATAATTAACAAGTTTAGGCACATGCATAATTATCAGCACAGGACATGATCTAAAAAGGCTACAAAAATTACAAACCTATGCACATGGATAACTATCAGTGTCGTCGTCAGAGTCGTCCTTAATTTGGCTCTACTTCAATCAACAACTATACTCCCTTCATATGGAAATAAATATTTCAATTTTATACTAATTCTAGTATAAAGTTATAAAAAATGTTAAGATATTTATTTTAAGACGAAGAGGGTACGCTCTTTCACAGTTGCAGGTCAGCATGTCGTCTTTCTAATTACCTTGGATGCTTCGCAGGCTGGGCGAAGCTTTCGCTAATCTGCGAAAAAACATGTACTTTGAGATGACCAGGTAACGAGACTGATCTAAACACTTTTTGTGCTATGTAGTTGAGTACTTTACGACGGTTTCTTTTAAGGTAAACACACTCTACTTTATTTATTTATTTAAATTGTTTGAATTTCTTACCACATATGTCATGTGGCTAACACGCTCTACTTTATCACTCAGAAAGAATGTTTACAAGAATTTGATAAATGTCATGAGGTTCAGGAAGCCACACATTTTTTTGAGGGGATCAAGAAGCCACACATGGTTCCTCATTCAAAGGCATAGCAAGATTATGGGCCTCTCATCCTCCTCCTCGGGGGGATTCTAGCGTGGTCTGGAATAAATGGACGTCCAGAATAAATCCATGGGAAATTCATGTATTTTGATTCACGTGTGTAAGATTCACATAGCATACACATTTCAATACTACGGCAGTTGTATGGTATGGACCTAGGAATATTTTGTAATCCTATATACCGACGCTATTTTTTCTTTGTCAGACTTTTAATGTTTAGCTGTGTGCATTCTAGTTATGTAGAGGTCGGGTGTTACTCATAATGTTTTGTATCCGCTTGATGCTATATTTTGAGATAATAAAACGCACTTTATTAAAAAAGGAATAGTTTGTAATCCAAACCAAACCCAGGTCAATCCATACATGTACAAGTCTATCAATCAAACCAAACCAATCCGCGAACCCATGGTTGGATGGTCAGAGGGACTATGGTATCCCCAGCCCACCAGGGTTCAAATCCTGATGCTCGCATTTATTTCTGGATTTATTTCAGAATTTCCGACGATGTGCATTCAGTGGGAGGAGACGTTCCTGTCGACGACGATGCATGCGTGTGTGCGTTCATAGGGGTGAGTGCATGCGCGTGTATATGAGCGCTTGCGTCTGTACTGTATTCTAAAACAATCAATCCAAACTATAATCTAAGGCCAATTTTTATGGTTTTAGGCTAACAAATTCCAGATTTGACCTACCTTTAATAAAAAAATTGAATCTGACCTTTTTTGGTGACGCCAACATTCCTGACGTCTGGTTTGCACGGGAAACGCCATGGTCCTTGGCATCTGATCCGTCTCCCGCACGATCGGCTAACCTGTTGATCTGTTGATGTGGCAAAGGTACAGACACCACGGACCCTGGCGTCTGGTACCAAACGCCAGGGACCTTGGCGTTTGGTCCCAGCAAATCACATAACATTTTTTCCATAATATGGGCCACGCCATCCAAACGCCAATCTCCTTGGCGTTTAGTGGACCAGACGTCATGGTGCTTGGCGTCTAGTCCTTTGTCACGTCAACAAATCAATAGGGTAGCCAGTTGTGCAGGACACAGACCAGATGCCAGGACCATGACGTTTCCCGTGCAAACCAGACGTCAAGGATGTTGACGTCACCAAAAAAGGTTCATGGCGTCTCCATGCAAACCAGACACCAATGATGTTGACGTCACAAAAAATCAGATTCGATTTTTTTATTAAAGATAGGTCAAATCTAAAATTTGTTAGCTTAAAAGGTCAAAACATAAAAATTGTCCATAATTGAACCCCAGGGCTGTTGGTGCACCTTGTCGCTGTCAGCGATGTGCCGTCTAGCCCAGCATCTCACTTGGAGAGAGAGACAAGATCATTGGAAGATGAACTCCATGATTGCTGCCATCGCTGCTCACAGCCACACACACTGGAGGTCGGTCAGTAAACGCTAAGCACAATTTGTGCGAAAATGCATCTGTTTTTTTTGTTTGAGTCACTGAAAATATTGGTAAGAAATATTTGACTTTCAATTTAAGCGCTGACATGGAAAAATTACTCTAAAAAAGACACAACGTGATCGCAGTTGGTTTTGTGCAAAAGAAAATAAATAGTATATGTACAAAAAACAAATCACCTTTTTTGCAGTTGGACTTGGTGAAAAACGGACAAAAGCATTCTTTCAGGTGAAGAAGCTCATCTCAAATCGAAGGTGTGAATGATACCAGTGCAGTGGACAAGCAACATTGCATCACATTTATGTTGAAAACTCTTAATTCAAATCCCTTCATACCGCATACTGTTTACTTTCAAGGATCACCCGGGGAATGGAACAAGACTCGGGTCTATTTCTCTCTCGAAGTACATTATGAATACATATTCATGATGGATCTATTAATGTTTCTTTGGTATTGTACATGTTCATATTGTTTTTCTAATCTGGGTCAAACTTAACGAAGTTTGGCGTAAGCAAAATGTATTGGGCTTCATCATTTGGAAAGGAGAGAGCATTTTATAACAAAACTTCACACATATGTGCTTCTACTCACAAGGTACATGCATGTATTTTTTTTTACACTCCATCCATTCGAAACATAAGGTGGATAACATAAATGAAGTCAATAATTTATGATTATATGGGATGGACATGTAAGCGAAAAAATGTTACAATTTTGTTGCAAAATTCGTATGTCATATACCATTTAATTAATATTGTAGACATAATATTATGTGTTGGACGCTGTAATAAGTCAATCATACTTTATGTTTTTTTGAAAATTAACTCAAGGCAGGGGTATTAAAATATAACATTTATGCATGATTTAATTATTCTAAAAGTATTATCATGGTTAAGAACTCAATACATAGTATATTAAAGGGGCGAGGAACCCAAGCATAGTTTTACGGAAAATTGAAGAAGCGAGTAATTTATGTGGAAAAAACATTTTTGATTATGAAGGAGAATCGATCTGAATTTTGTACATGTATATGTGGGCACATGAGACTTTTTTATTTAAAGGAAAATTTGCAAATTAAATGTTCTATTACATAGTTTATTTTTTGCGGGAACTATTATATAGTTTTCTTCTATACACGGTGTTTCTGCATCTAAGCTTAGCTGCACCCCACCGATGAACAGTAAATTCGAACAATAAATAAACAAACTGAAGAAAAAACTAAAATGTTTATACATGAAATTTGAGAGAATCTTTTAGGTGCATGCAAAATTTTAATGTTTTTGGACATTTGATGAGCTCGTGGCAAAAATAACAAATCTGGCCTCTCGAAGTAAGTTTCAAAAGGTGCATTGTGTAGACTTGATTTTTTTTTCACGAGCTCCTCACGTGTCCAAACGCTTTGTAATTTTGCACGTACCTAGAATATTCTCTCAACTTTCATGTGTAAAATAGTCAGTCTTGTTTGAATTATTTTGCAGTTTTTAATATTAATTGTTAGGGGGAGCAAATGAGCTTGGGCGCCATTTTAAATTATCATAAACAATACATAAAGTTATAGGGGGACGGGGGGAGGGGAATTAACATATAACATGTATGCATGATTTAATTCTTCTAAAAGTATTATCATGGTTAAGAACTCAATACATAGTGTTTTAAAGGGGCGAGGAAACCCAAGAATAGTTTTAGGGAAAATTGAAGAAGTGAGTAATGTACGTGGAAAATGCATTTCTGATTATGAAGGAGAATGGATGTGAATTTTGTACATGTATATGTCGGCACATGAGATTTTTTTATTTAAAGGAAAATGTATAAATTAAATGTTCTTTTGAGAATACACACTAGTGTACGCGCGCTCAATAATCGTACCGAGCGGCCGGACTTTACACTTTCACAGCCATACATGTGTTATTTTTTTGTCCCCTAGTGCATGTTACTATTAGCATCAAATATGTTCACCCTGATTTAGATCCGTTTGAGAGAAACAACTTTACATGAATTTATTTTGATTTTCCAAATTTTGAAAAAGCCATATCTTTCAAACCGCACGTCGGAATTTAGATCTGTCTTCACCGTTGGATTCTTCGCGACGAGATCTTTGAAACTAGACCCCGCATGGGTATGTTTCGACGAATTTTTTTTACGCCAACTTTGATGCTATATGATGCAACTTCAGTACTGCATTGTGCAACTTTAGTATTACATGGTGCAATTTTTTTCAAAACCAGTTTTTGGAGCTGCATGATCTAACTTCACATGAGGTTGCAACCTAGCAACCATGAAAAATTGATGTGCAACTAGTCTACTGTCCCGACCAACTATGTAGTAGTCGATGTGCAACCATTGTCCCTACTCGTGAATGTTTATTTATTTATAATTGACACACCCTGACCCACCTCCCCTACTAGTGATTTGTACAACTTAGTCTGTTGTTCGAGCCAACTTCCTATTACTCAATGTGCAACTCCTTCCCCCAACCTTCGGTTGGCGAGGGCAACAAACGGAGTTGCACAAAGTCTGCTATGCAGTTGGCCGGAGCAACATATAAAGTTGCACATCTCAGAGGCAGGGATAGTTGGATGGTGAAAATTTCACATTCATAGGGTAGTGAAAAGTTGCATATTCATGAGGGTAGTGAAAAGTTGCATATTCATGAGGATAGTAAAAGTTGCATATAAACGGGACGCTAAAGTTGCGCATCCCTATAGAGGGGTGTTCGGAGTGCTAGTAGGGAAATTACACATCCATGATGTATGAGGGATAGTTGCACATCACTGATAGACAGTTGGCGATAACATTATCCGAAGTTGCACATCCACTGCTAGACAGTTGGCCGATGCAGCAAACAGTGAAAGTATAACCATAGACAGGATGGAAGTTGCAGATGGACTACTAGTCAGTTGGCCTGGGCAAAACACGAATTTGAACATCTCACTAGGAGGAGGTAGTTTGGTGGTGGATGTGCCTTTAGTGAAAACTACACTACCATGGGATAGACAGAAAATTGCACGTTCACTTCAGTTAGTTGCACATTTACTACTAGTCAGTTGCACCAAACATAGATTAAATTGCACAAAAAAAGTTTCGTCGAAACATGACCATGCGGGATCTAGTTTCGAAGAACACGCCGCGTGTGTTTAAACGGATCTTAATTCCAACGCACGGTCTGAAAGATATGACTTTTTTAAAATTCGGAAAGCCCTAATTAAATGCATTCACACCTTGGTCACGTGGTTGATTTGCATTTACTTTTTACTTTTTCTGTTCACACATGTTCATACGTGTTTATTTTTTCTAATATGAACTTAGGAGACAAAATTTTCTATGATAGATTATTAGAGGGATAAAATATTTTCTTTTATAGACTAGAGACCAGAAATTTCCTTTTTGAGCGGCCGCTCGCTAGCGATTTCAGGGCAGCCGGGCGCCCACTAGACGCCTCCATGTTCTATTTCATTTTTTTGCGGGAACTATTATATAGTTTTCTTCTGCACAAACACTAGGGTCGGTGTTTCTGCACCTAAGCTTAGCTGCATCCTACCGTTGAACAGTAAATTTGAAAAATAAATAAACAAACTAAAGAAAAACCTAAAATGTTTACACATGAAATTTGAGAGAATCTTTTAGGTGCATGCCAAATTTCAAGGTGTTTGGACATTAGAGGAGCTCATGGCAAAAACAACAAATTTGGCCTCTCAAAGTAAATTTCAAAAGGTGCATCCTGTAGGCTTGATTTTTTTTGCCACCAGCTCCTCACGTGTCCGCTTTGTAATTTTGCACGTACCTAGAAGATTCTCTCAACTTTCATGTGTAAAAATTTCAATCTTTTTTGAATTATTTTGCATTTTTTTCAAATTAATTGTTCAACGGGAGCAAATGAGCTTGGGCACCATTTTGAATTATCATAAACAATACATAAAGTTATACGTACTAATACAACTGTAACTTAATATGTCTTGATTAGTTTAGTCGAACATGATTTATTTCAACTTTCTTTGAATCGAATCGGCTATGGAACCAAATGTAATTATTGTTTAGATATGTCAATGGCTAACATGGTCTAGTCAACTGCGTCGGACACATGAGCAAAATGAGGAGCTCCAACAATGAAAGTTACCACCATGAAGACAGGTTTTTTAGATGCCATCAAGATAGTTGACACGAGCAAGAGATGTGCGAGTGTGAAATGCTTGTAACTTGTTCTGGTTGGTTTGATAAATAAATGTTTTCTTCGTTTGAAATGTAGGTAATGGCCAATGATTTCTGAAAAAGTTATCTAATTGAACGCTAGTCAACCGAAAACATAATTTGGATTAGTTGATTTCTTGCGGATAGGAAAAATGAGGTGTGCGAAGCATTGGGACATCCATGTATATTTATGTTGTAGGAGTAAGTAACAGCCTCCCTCACTATCTTAAGGGTGTGGGGGCGTGCAGGTTAACCGAATGGTTCACCGGTTTAGAGGAATGGTTGGGGGGTGGCGGCAAGCACGACAGTGGGAGGAGAATGAGGGGACGGCAGTCAGTGATGCAGTGTGGCCTGCCGCGGGCATTGGAGGGTGGGCGGTTAGGGTTGTGACTGGATCGGCGGGGAGTGAGAGGAAGAAAGGTTGAAGGTTAAAGGTGAAGCATTGTCTGTTGGATCTTGATCCAACGATTGAGACCTGACCCTTTCCAAATTTCAGGCAACAGATGGCTAGCCGCTCCCTTCTCAA
Source organism: Hordeum marinum (assembly GCA_022496015.1). Lineage (NCBI taxonomy): Eukaryota > Viridiplantae > Streptophyta > Magnoliopsida > Poales > Poaceae > Hordeum > Hordeum marinum. The sequence goes on along the minus strand of CM039678.1, from coordinate 84,983,586 downwards.
AGCCATCCAGCCCGACAACTTTATTCGAATGATCTGATCCCCAAACAACCTCTATTAATGAAAATAGGGTGGCATATCACAAAGAACATGCAACTTTGCCCTGCTTTAAGGAAAGTAAGAACAAAACTGAAGTTGTTTAATTCTTGTACAAATGTTTTAGATTTGCAAATTTCAGATTGTTTCTTGAGTAGCAAATTTAACAAGCAGTCACAAAGAATGAAAAAAGTCTATAAAGTAGGAGGAATCAGAAGGCACACCGCTTGCCCTAAAACCCTTTGCTTTTGCGACGACGACGAAAAAAAGAGGAGCCCTGAAGGTCCTCTGCAAGAGGTACTCCATTCCCGACGGCTTCGCCCCGGTCCTCGCCGGCGACCGCTCCTCGTGCTCGACGCCGCCGCCCGGGTCCGTCTGCGTGTACCTCGACTCGCTGGACGCCGGGATGCGCCTGCCCCTCCACCCCTTCTTCGCCGCGGTGCTCAACCACTTCGGGCTCGCGCCGGGCCAGCTCTCGCCCAACGGCTGGCGCGCCATGCTCTCCCACTCCGCCGGCGTGGAGCCGTCACTCGCCGTGTTCCGGTACTTCTTCGCGCTCTGCCCGTTCCCGCCGCACGGCTTCTACACCCTCCGCGGCAAGGAAGCCAACGGCCTGCTCTTCGCCCGGATTCGCGTCAAGTTTATCAGGGGTGGAAGGAGGATTTCTTCTTCCTGGAGTCATCGGCGCCGTGGCCGTGCCCGGTGGAGTGGGGGGAGCCTTCCCAGTCCTCCACCTTCGACCCGTTGCTCACCGTGCAGGAGAAGGCCGTGGCGGATAGCCTGCTGCGTGCTCGAGGGAGTTCACCGATCGATCTCTTCGCGTATGTCAACCACCGCAACCTGGCCGCAGCGAAGATCATGGGGGTGCCAGTGCCACTGCCATCTCCGTCACCAACTCCTAAAGGTGAGCCCTCCGGCATTGTGGAATTCAGAACGATTCAAGATGTGTTGTGGATTCTATTGATCTGTGAATTGTAGCCGCGCCTGTTCATGTCGCTGCCATGGAGGAAGCCGCGGCCGCGGCCGCGCGCGCGTCGGCAGGGAAGGTGACGGTGAAGAGCGAGCCTGACTGCAAGGTGACGCCGCCTCGTGCGCCGTCGCTTGGGAAGAAGAGGAAACTGGGGGAGGACCGTGCGGACGGTGAGAGCTCGGCGTCTGACCCCTCTTGCCTGCCGGGCTTCTCCGCCCCCTGCAAGTCGCCGCTCACGACAAGCAAAGATGGTGACTGGAAGGCGGCGAGGCGGCTGCTGCAGGGCACCATCACGCCGTCACGGGAGCGCGAGCTCGCCGCGTCCAAGCCGGCGGACGTCGTCGCCTCAACCTACGTGTCACTGCTGCAGGTCAGCTTCTTGTTCCGTGTGCATTATTCTTGCATGATTTTGTTTGTCTGGATTGATCGATCGACATGGCATGGCCGCGCCGGCTCGGGAGCGCGACACTGCCGAGGCGGAAAAGTTGCGGGCGGAGCTGCGCAAGGTGAGGACCACGCTCGCCGAGACGAAGGCGGACGCGGGGATCGCGGCGGCGGCCACGCGCGTGCTTCGGGAGGAGCTGGACAGGAAGCTGATGGCGCGGGAGCGCGAGGCCGCTGAGGCGGACACGCTGCGGGCGGAGCTGCACCAGGCGAAGGCTGAACTCACCCAGAGCAAGGCGGAGGCCGAGAGGACGGCGGCGGCACGGTGGTTCTGGGGATCGAGCAGGGAGCACGCGCGCGCGCTGGCGGAGCGGGAGGTGCGGGGCTACGAGCGCGGCCTGGAGGACATGAAGCGCGCCGGGCTGAGCCGCTACCCATACCTCGACCCGTCGCTGCTCGTCGTGCGGCTCCGACTCTGATCGCCATGGCCGACGCCATGGCCGATCTGCAAGCTCTCGCTTCAGACGTCTGTCATATATCTAAGCGTTCCTGATCTGCATTTCACGCTTTTTGTTGGAATTGATCTCGATATAAATACCTACTTTGCCAAGTTTTTCGTCTCATTATACAGAACAATTTTAAGGCCTGGATTTTTCTTAATACTTATAGGGAAGGTCGAATTTGGCTTGTTATGAAAAGTGCAAGAACACCGGTTCTAGTAAAGAAAAATCTTGACTGAAAACCATCACTCGATATTATTCCTGCAAACATCTTCCAGCCATTATCACTGGCACCACCATAATTTGTGAAGGCTGTGTTGCTATTCACAAACAGGGTGACGCAATAATGGAGGAAAATCTGTCAGAGCCGGCATTGCATCTTGCGACTTTATTAAGTTACTACATGTGTCTAAACCTGATCATTTTTCGGGCCGGGCTTGGCAAAGCCCGAAGAAAAAAAATCCCAAGCCCGAGCCCAGCCCGACCCGAAACACATGAACAATGATGTTTTTTAATTAAATTAATTATATTCAGGATATGATATTAATTTTTTATACCTATATTTTGAATAAAGAATATTTATATAAATATTTGGGGTTTTATTCGGGCTTCGGGCGAGAAAGTGAAGCCCGAGCCGGCCCAAACGTCGGGCTTCGGGTTCGATGAAAACATCTTCGTCCATTAAACGAACAACGTCGAAAGCATGGAATGAACCAGCAATAATGTGAGCATCAATGTTAAATTTAGGACTTGAATCCTGATGGGTTGAGGATATCACTTTTCTCCTAACCATCCAATCACAAGTTAGTTCACATCTCAACACGGTTAGATTGATATTAATCGGGATATCAATCACTGAGTTTGTTTCGGTAGCCCTAGCTGCCTACATAAACGAGAGAGCGTAACCAACATGGACGAGCTGGAGACGTGCCTACGGTGATAGCGACAACACAACATGAAGAACACGCGTCCGGGCACGACCCTCTCGTGGCTAGCTAGCATGCTCGCAGGCCAAGCCAAATGCTTAATTTAAGGGAAAACGAAAATACTCCATCCGTTTTAGTTTGAAAAATATATATTATATTGTGGGAGAGAGAGTACTATCTAGCGAACATTCCTTAGGAGCCAACTCTGGCGAACGCTCTCCTCACCATTGCATGGATCTTGGCACATCCCCTGACTACGCAGGATTGTTGAAGTTATTCACTACCAGCTGACTATTTGGCGAATTCGGTGTATTTTTTTACAAAAAAAATACAAGGTTGCGTATTGGATGGGGTTTGAACCCAGCAACTCCTTCCGGGAGAGGGGGGGGGGGAGGGGGGCTAAGAAACAAAAAAGTCCCCTCTAAAAAAGGTTTTCCTGTCTTTAAAGAGTACACAAAATTTGGATTGTCGAAGTTGATAAATTAAAAGGCGGATTTATGGACAAATTCAGCTTAGAAAACACATAAAGAGCTTCGGTCCCAAACTGTTCACAACCCCCCTACTCAGTCAAGTGGTATTATTAAGAGCATGGCACTTTTATTATTAATAACTTGATATTTTTATTATTACTGAGATGATCATTTTATTATTAACTAGATAGTAGTTTTATTATTGAGGAGATGGCATTTTTTTGCTGACATGGCAGTTTTATTATCAAGGGGATGGCATTTTAACTATTAACATGATGGTAGTTTTACTATATAGAGCGTGGCATTTTTGTTATTATTGACATGACATTTTTGTTATTATGAGCATGGCAGTTTTATTATATAGAGCATGACAGTTTTTTTTATTGTTGACATGGCATTTTTATTATTAGGACGATGAATCTTTTTAGCCTGGCATTTCTTTAATTATTTGTTAACAAGATCACAATTTTATTATTAGGAGGACGTTAGAAAAAATGGTATGACATTTTTGTCATTCGCGCGACATGTTTTTGTGAATTTCGTAAAGTAGATGTAAATAGCAAAAAAGAAATGCGTCATGGCATTTTGTTTTTGGTCCTTGGGCAAATAAAGAAAAAACGCTTTCCCAAACACGCCTTTTTTCCATAATGAAACATCTACATGGTGGAATTCGTACCATTTGTAAAATTATAAATTATCATGGCATTTTCTGCAAAGTAATATGACATTGGCAATTATATATTTTATATGTACTCTATTTTTAATAAGAAAAAGTGTTTCCATGGCTTTTATAAAAAACATAGTTGGGGCCTTTTGGGCCAATGGATGTTCACCATGGCTTTTCCCCTGGCGAACGGTTGAGAGGAGGGCTTTAGGTTCACTCGGATTGCTCCCCCTGGTGACAAATGCTTTCGAGCGGCCCTCCTCCCTAGCAATCGAACACCAGTTATTCACGTCCAAGGAAAAACGCCAGGTCTTGTGATACATTGCTAAATGTGGAAGTCTAAAAGAAAGGTTTATTGTCCTTGTTATGTGCAGGAGGAAACTTCTAGTAATTAATTTTCAAGTAAATTACTAATTATCAATTATCCATGGTGCGAGCAATATGCGAGGTAAGTTCAATGGCTTTTATCATCCATATTAATCACGAGGGAAGAAACACATCATATTATGTCCATTATATTGTGCATAAGTTGCAGGCAGGTGTCTGGGTTGTTGTAAGGAAGCATAAATGGATTTTTTATGTACCGTTGAATATGGTCCGTGGACATTCAACAATAAAAGTCATTGTTTAACAAGTATGCACATGATTAAATCAACAACTAACTCTTCAAAGACCTACTCTTGATCAAGTTCTCACTACAAGCCCCCATAACAGTTTGATTAAGTCGGTCTTTACAATTGTCAATGTGTTGGTAAATTTGGAAGAAGACATGGAGAATGCAAATAGAAGGTCTCCTTGTTTATTTCTAGTCATTTAATTTTGTGTTCTACCAGTAGGTTATGTCTTGTCGACTATATTGGTAAACACAAAGACATCATCATTGACTCCACATAGGAAGGGCCCGAACATTGTAAATGCCACAAATTGTGTGAAGTAAAGAAAAAAATCAGTTGAATTGTCTAAGGAGAATTGGATGAGAATCAGTCCTAGGTGAAGCGTTTGCCATCAACAAGTATGTCATTTCTAAGTTGAAAAGGGGAGACAGTTCGATCAATCCAAGGAAATCAACAACAATGTTGACGACTACATTTGCATTGTTGCTCACATGCGTGTTCATAAAAAGAAGCATACATATTTCATTTCTTTCTTTCCGTGTCATAGCGATTTATTTTCTTAGGAGCAAACAAGACCAATAACAGAAAATGAATAAATTGTTTAATTTGAATATCAAAGAAAATATTTTTTGTGAGAAGTCGTGCCAAGACACTCCAAAAGACATTATCGCCCTTTCCCACTGCAGGATCATAGAAGCGGAGGTTTCGAAGGCCTAAACGGCGATGGGTAGCGCGCGAGGACGCAAAGCCAATGCAATTTGATAGTGTGGCGGCTAGGGTTGCCAACACCTCCACTTTATAGTCGGCCAGGTAGGGAAGCGTGGCGTTAGGCCAATGACCGAGTTGACAATAGCCAACGACCCAACGGTTTGGATTCGTAGCATATCATTAATGGCTCCTAATTAATTACCAAATAATTATCCATTCCTGGCCCCATATAGCACGCAAAAATAACCTCTTATATGTTGGTCGCATCTCTTCTTCAAAACCAAGTTGGTATTAAACCTCCCACCATGTTATGAAACTATCCAGGAATTATTTCATATATGTACCTAAGCCTATTTATAATTCAACACCATAGTATAACCCATCTAATACAAGTAGTCAAGCACGCGCAACCACTGCAATACATGCATGCATGCACTACGTTGATGCATAAAACTTTTTCTTTGGCCTGTGCAAAAAAGATAAAAAATGTGTCATGAAATGCTATTTAGAAGCAATGAAATTTATCTTTCAAGGAGGCAAAACTAAAAAAATTATCTTTTTCATAAAACTTTGTGCCGCGCACACATGCTGTGAAGATGTATGCGTGAAATTTTGTTTCGATTTTTTTGACATTTTACAATGCACTTTCAAAATTTTGGTTCATATGTCCATGGGCTTAGGACGTCCACACGCGAGTCTCAAGCCCAGTTCTTTTGGCAGATTCTCCCATAATCTTAAAAATTGACCCTCCATCCAGATTCTCTCAGAATCTCGAACCCATATTTTTTTACAATCCTAGCTAGTTAGGATGTAAATAACTAGAATTGTAAAAACGTATGGATACAAGATTCTGGAACAAGCCGAGTGAAGGGTTTATTCTCAAGATTCTGGGAGAATTGACCAAAAGAACTGGGCCTAAGACTCATCTAGATGTGTCATTTCTCAAAAAAGAAGAAGAAATCCAGACGTGACATTGTTATGTCATATCTAAGTGACATCATCATCTAGACTATGGCCCCTTGTACGCTTTCCTTTTTTGCATTTTTATTCCTTTTTATTAATTTTAGTTTCTTTTTATTTTTAATCATACATTTTCAATTAAATTATTTGTTCGTAGCATTCAAAACAATGTTTGTGACACTTGAAAAATGTTCATGTGTTTCAAAAAAATCATAACAATTAAAGAAATGTTTATTAATTGTACATGTTTTTGGAGAAATTTACAAAAATGTTTCATACCATTTAAGAAATGTTCATCGAATCATTTAAAAAGGTTCAAAATACAAAAATATGTTTGTGACATTTTTAAAATTACTTATGCAATGATTAATTTTTTTACCAAAGAAATGTTCGTGACCATTTAAAAAAACACCCATGTAATTTAAAAAATGTTTATGAATCTTATGTAATTTTATAGAAATGTTTCATACCATTTAAAAGAAAAAGTTTGTTGTGTACTTAAAAGAGGTTTAATGTGTACACCCTCCGCAAAAAAAATATAAGAGCATTTAGATCACTACTTAAGTGATCCAACCGCTCTTATACTCCTTCACGGAGTGAGTATTTTACAAAATGTTCATACCTGTATTTGAAAAAAATTCTTTGTCATGTATTTAATAAATGTTCAACATGAATAAAAGAATGTTCAACATGCATATGAAAGATATAAATTATGTATTGAAAGAAGTTGACATCTATTTTAAAAAAGAAATAAATGCATGCAATTAGATACATGTCAAGGGCAAGTTTGTGTCGAGGATGGACATTCAACTTGGAGTTGCTAGTTGGGGTTGTACATGCAAATGGGAGTGTGTTGAGTTGCATGTTGGAGTTAGACATACAAGTAGGTCGGGGTGAGTTGTGTGTTGGTGTTAGACATGCAACTTGACAGGGTCGCGGCAGGTTGTGTCTTCAGGGTATACGTGCAACTGAGCAACGAGTTATGTGTTGAGGTCGGTCATGTGACTAAATAGGGGTATTGGGTCGGACACGAATTGTGTGTCGGGGATGGACATGCAACTAGGTTGGGGTCAGGCAAGTTGTGTGTCGAGGATGACATGCAACTTGGTCGGGCAGCTGCGTGTCAAAGGAAGACATGTAACTCGACCAGGTTGGGCCAAGTTGCGTGTCCTCGTCAGGTTGCTGCAAGCCTTTGCTTTCCAAGATGATGACCTTATCCAAGTAGCCTCCGGTGGCATCATACATTGTGAGATTATACAGAGGCTCAATTCTGAAAACATGTTGGGGCGGCTTGTGATGTGGGCCTCCATTACTAGCGTTGACGAAGGTCACAAAGATGAAGAGATGGCCCCGCAGACACCGTTAGATATTAAAGCTCAGCTCCGACTGTTCGACCTTACGTGAGGCATGAGGCCACGAAGGACGGAGGATGGCAATAGGTGTTGCCATGCCGCGATGCGTGGCTATCGGCGCCATCGGCCCTAGCAATGACTCTTGTCCCATCCCCGTGTGGCTTCATGGCAAATGCCGCAAATGCCTTGCTCCTTTACATCGTGCGGCCCACTGTAGAGATCCGCTTTGGTGCTCCCGCTGTTTGGAGAACGGTCACCATGCGTGAGGGTGTCGCATCCCCTATCGTCCACTCAGCTCATTGACATTCCTTGTTTTGCCTCCCATGCCCCCCTCGACAACGTACATCGTCAAACTTTGGCTTCATGCGAGGGTATGATAAAGTCCGTGCTGCCGTCGAAGGTGCTTCACTGAGGGTCTTATGAATCGGTTGTTTCTGCTACTGCTGGCTCCTCAACATCGCCTGATGTGGTGATGCAGTTCACTCTAGCAGATCAAACTAAGTTGCTACAAGGCTAGCTAGCATGGATTGGGAGCTTTCTGGAGTGGGTGGAGGCTGCTCTAGGCAGGCTCTTATTTGTGTCAGATATGTTGCAGACCATTTCGAGTCGCGCCCTCATGATGATGCCAGTGTTGGCTGTCATGAGGATGGTGGGGCAAAGCTATAGGGATGTATCTCCCCTCGTATTTGGGACAATTCACGCCATCATCTACCTTATCCACTGTGTTGCATGCCACTAAGGGTGAGTTCATCGCCATGTTCGTGGCCTCGATGTTGCAAATCATTCCTGAGCTTCTGGAAGTATGTCTGAGGCCTCTTTGCCTCTGTCAGTGGAGCATGTGGAGATGGGCTCATCGGCGACAATGTTTGAGGGACAAACTTAGCCTCTAGCATGTAAGCAACCAGAGCCATTTGAGTCCACCCTATCGATGGTTCCTTTGGTTGATGATGTCGATGCAACGGGTGTGTTTTATCAGTTTTCACCCGGTTTTTCATAAATTAACCAGGAAACTCTCTTCTTCTTAATTAATAAATGAGGAATTTTTTCCTCCGTTTGAACAATCTATATTGGATGGTCGGTATGTTCTACCAATGTCTCTATCACATGCAAATTATCGGCCCAATGAGAGAACCTAGGGGTGTAGATAGGTCGTCTCACATGTCCGCTTTGCCAGAAATAAGATAATTGTTGATGCTGAAATAACAATGCTAACAAAAAAATCAATGCGTATGACCGTGAATGTTGCCAACACGTATGCAGACATCCTAGTGCAGGCAAAGATGCTGACTCGATAGCTCCTCCCATCTCTAACTCCTGGCTTCATCCTTGGTTAAGGCATTTTGCATGTACTTGTTTTGTGCTTGTCTGAAGGGGTGATGCGTAGTGTGTTATGTGGGAGGTGAAAAGGTCATCATGTTTGAAAGGGGTAAGCAGACACACCATTCCATACAACCAACCAAATTTGATTTGTTTCTACTTACCCTGAAACCACATATGTAGTAGACCAAACAGTAGGCTAAAAAATGACTAGTGATATGTCCATTTTGCATCATGCTTTTATATTGATATTTATTGCATTATGGGCTGTTAATACACATTCTGGTATAATATTTATGCCTTCTCTCTCTTATTTTACAAGGTTTACATGAAGAGGGAGAATGCCGACAGTTGGAATTCTGGACTGGAAAAGGAGCAAATCGGAGATACCTATTCTGCACAACTCCAAAAGTCCTGAAAATCTACGGAGAATTATTTTGGAATATATAAAAATTATTGGGCGAAAGAAATACATTAGGGGGCCCACCAGGCAGTCACAAGCCAGGGGGCGTGCCCTACCCCCTAGGCGCGCCCCTATGGCTTGTGGCCCACCTGGAAGCCCTCCCATGCCCATCTTCTGCTATACGGAGGATTTTGACCTGGAAAAAAATCATAACAGAGCTTTCGGGGCGAAGTGCCACCGTCTTGAGGTGGAACTTGGGCAAAACCAATCTAGGGCTCCGGCGGAGCTATTCTGTCGGGGAAACTTCCCTATCGGAGGGGGAAATCAAAGCCATCGTCATCACCAACAATCCTCTCATCGAGAGGAGGTCAATCTCCATCAACATCTTCATCAGCACCATCTCCTCTCCAAACCCTAGTTCATCTCTTGTATCCGATCTTTGTCTCAAAACCTCAGATTGGTACGTGTGGGTTGCTAGTAGTGTTTATTACTCCTTGTAGTTGATGCTAGTTGGTTTACTTGGTGGAAGATCATATGTTTAGATCCTTGATCATCATTAATACTCCTCTGATTATGAACATGAATATGCTTTGTGAGTAGCTATGTTTGTTCCTGAGGACATGGGATAAGTCTTGTTATAAGTAATCATGTGAATTTGGTATTCATTCGATATTTTGATGAGATGTTTGTTGTCTCTCCTCTAGTGGTGTTATGTGAACATCGACTACATGACACTTCACCATTGTTTGGGTCTAGAGGAAGGCATTGGGAAGTAATAAGTAGATGATGGGTTTCTAGAGTGACAGAAGCTTAAACCCTAGTTTATGCATTGCTTCGTAAGGGCCTGATTTGGATCCACATGTTTCATGCTATGGTTAGATTTATCTTAATTCTTCTTTCGTAGTTGCGGATGCTTGCGAGAGGGGTTAATAATAAGTGGTAGGCTTGTCCAAGTAAGGGCAGCACCCAAACACCGGTCCACCCACATATCAAATTATCAAAGTAACGAACTTGAATCATATGAGCATGATGAAAATTAGCTTGACAGAAATTCCCATGTGTCCTCGGGAGCACCTTGCTTTATATAAGAGTTTGTCCAGACTTGTCCTTTGCTATAAAAAGGATTGGGCCACTTTTTTGCACCTTTGTTAAAATTGTTACTTGCTACCCGTTATGAATTATCTTATCATAAAGCTATCTATTATCGATAATTTCAGTGCTTGTAGAGAATACCTTACTGAAAACTGCTTGTCATTTCCTTCTGCTCCTCATTGGGTTCGACACTCTTACTTATCGAAAGGACTACGATAGATCCCCTATACTTGTGGCCTTTCGGGTCATCAAGACTCTTTTCTGGCACCGTTGCCTGGGAGTGAAGCGCCTTTGGTAAGGAAAAATTTATATAGTGTGCTGAAATTTACTGTCACTTGTTACTATGGAAAATAATCCTTTGAGGGGCTTGTTCGGGGTATCTTCACCTCGAACGGAAGCACAAAGAATCGCTCCTCAACCTGCTGCACCTACTGAAAATATTTATTATGAAATTCCTTCGGGTATGATAGAGAAACTGCTAGCTAATCCTTATGCAAGAGATGGAACACTACACCCTGATTTGCATCTAATCTATGTGGATGAAGTTTGTGGATTATTTAAGCTTGTAGGTTTGTCCAAGGATGTTGTCAAGAAGAAGGTCTTTCCTTTATCTTTGAAGGAGAAGGCATTGGTATGGTACAAGCTATGTGATGATATTGGATCATGGAACTACAACCGATTGAAATTGGAATTTCATCAGAAGTTTTATCCCATGCATCTCGTTCATCGTGATCGGAATTATATTTACAATTTTTGGCCTCGTGAAGGAGAAAGAATCGCTCAAGCTTGGGGGAGGCTTAAGTCTATGTTATATTCATGCCCCAACCATGAGCTCTCAAGAGAAATTATTATTCAGAATTTTTATGCTCGGCTTTCTCATAATGATCGATCCATGCTCGATACTTCTTGCTCCGGTTCTTTTATGAAGAAAGATATTGAATTCAAATGGGACTTATTGGAAAGAATTAAATGCAAGTCTGAAGATTGGGAACTCGATGAAGTTAAGGAGTCAGGTATAAACCTTAAGTTTGATTGTGTTAAATCCTTTATAGACACCGATGTTTTTCGTGAATTTAGCACTAAATATGGACTTGACTCTGAGATAGTAGCTTCTTTCTGTGAATCTTTTGCTACTCATGTTGAAGTGGTTTAAATATCATTCTCCCATTGAAGTGAAAGTAGTTGAACCTATTAAAGTTGAAGAGGAAACTATTACTTATAATGTTGATCCTGTTATTCCTACTGCTTACATTGAGAAACCACCCTTTCCTGTTAGGATAAAGGAACATGCTAAAGCTTCAACTGTGGTTCGTAAGAGTTGTATTAGAACACCTACACCCCCTGAACAAATTAAAGTTGAACCTAGTATTGCTATGGTTAAAGATCTCTTGGTTGATAATATTGATGGGCATGTTATTCATTTCTGTGATGAAGCGGCTAGAATTGCTAGACCTGATACTAAGAGTAAACATAGACCAGTTGTTGGCATGCCTGTTGTTTCTGTTAAAATAGGAGATCATTGTTATCATGGCTTGTGTGATATGGGTGCTAGCGTAAGTGCAATTCCCTTTTCCTTATACAAAGAAATCATGCATGATATTGCACCAGTTGAACTAGAGGAAATTGATGTTACTATTAAGCTTGCTAATAGAGACACTATTGCACCGATGGGGATTGTTAGAAATGTTGAAGTCTTGTGTGGGAAAATAAAATATCCTACTGATTTTCTTGTTCTTGGTTACCCACAAGATGATTTTTATCCCATTATATTTGGCAGACCCTTCTTGAATACTGTTAATGATAGGATTGATTGTGAGAAAGAAACTGCTACTGTGAGTTTTGGGGATGTGTCTCATGAGTTAAATTTCTCTAAATTTCGTAGACAACCCCATGACAAAGAATTGCCTAGCAAAGATGAAATTATTGGTCTTGCTTATATTGCTGTGCCTCCTACTGATCCTTTAGAACAATATTTGCTAGACCATGAAAATGATATGCATATGAATGAGAGGAATGAAATAGATAAAAATTTCTTTGATCAGCAGCCTATTTTCAAACACAACTTACCTGTTGAAATACTTGGGAATCCTCCTCCACCCAAGGGTGATCCTGTGTTTGAGCTCAAACAATTACACGATACGCTAAAATATGCTTATCTTGATGAAAAGGAGATCTATCCTGTTATTATTAATGCCAACCTTTCAGAGCACGAAGAAAAGAGATTATTGAAAACTCTGAGGAAGCACCGTGCTGCTATTGGTTATACCCTTGATGATCTTAAGGGCATTAGTCCCACTCTATGCCAGCATAAAGTTAATATGGAGCCTGATGCCAAACCAGTTATTGATCACCAACAATGATTGAACCCTAAGATGAAAGAAGTGGTAAGAAAAGAAAAACTAAAGCTTCTGGAGGCAGGTATAATTTATCCTGTTGCTGATAGTAGATGGGGTAGTCCCGTTCATTGTGTCCCTAAGAAGAGATGTGTTACCGTTGTTCCTAATGATAAAAATGAATTGATCCCACAAAGATTGTTACAGGTTATAGAATGGTAATTGATTTTAGGAAATTAAATAAAGCTACTAAGAAAGATCATTACCCTTTACCTTTTATTGATCAAATGCTAGAAAGACTATCCAAACATACTCAGTTTTGCTTTCTAGATGGTTACTCTAGTTTCTCTCAAATACCCATATCAAGAGAGGATCAAGAAAAAACCACTTTTACTTGCCCTTTTGGTACCTTAACTTATAGACGTATGCCTTTTGGTTTATGCAATGCACCTGCTACCTTTCAAAGATGTATGATGGCTATTTTCTATGTCTTTTGTGAAAAGATTCTTGAGGTTTTCATGGATGATTTTTCTGTTTATTGAACTTCATTTGATGATTGTTTGAGCAACCTTGACCAAGTTTTGCAGAGATGTGAAGAAACTAATCTTGTCTTGAATTGGGACAAGTGCCACTTTATGGTTAATGAAGGTATTGTCTTGGGGCACAAGATCTCCAAAAGAGGTATTGAAGTTGATAAAGCTAAAGTTGATGCTATTGAAAAATGCCGTGCCCTACGGATATCAAAGGTATAAGAAGTTTCCTTGGTCATGCTGGATTCTATAGGAGGTTTATCAAAGATTTCTCTAAGATTTCGAGGCCTCTCACAAATCTTTTGCAAAAAGATGTTCCATTTGTTTTTGATGATGATTGTGTAGAAGCATTTGAAATTCTTAAGAATGCATTGATTACTGCACATGTTGTTCAACCACCCGACTGGAACCTACCCTTTGAAATTATGTGTGATGCTAGTGATTATGCTATTGGTGTTGTTCTAGGACAAATAGTCAATAAGAAATTAAATGTTATCCATTATGCTAGTAAAACTCTATACAGTGCTCAAAGAAACTATGCTACTACTGAAAAGGAATTTTTAGCGGTCACGTTAGCTTGTGATAAGTTTAGACCTTATATTGTTGATTCCAAAGTAACTGTTCACACCGATCATGCTGCTATTAAGTACCTTATGAAGAAGAAAGATGCTAAACCTAGACTTATTAAGTGGAGTCCCTAGATATTTGATGACTGATGGTGGTTCACACTTTATTCATGGTGCTTTCCGTAAATTGCTTTCTAAATACGATGTTAATCATAGAATTGCATCTCCTTATCATCCTCGGTCTAGTGGTCAAGTAGAATTGAGCAATAGAGAAATTAAATTGATTTTGCAGAAGACTATTAATAGATCTAGGAAGAATTGGTCTAAGAAACTTGATGATGCGTTGTGGGCTTATAGAACTGCTTAGAAAAACCCTATGGGTATGTCTCCATATAAGGTGGTTTATGGTCAAGCATCTCACTTACCTCTAGATCTACAACATAAAGCTTATTGGGCAATCAAAGAGCTCAATTATGATTTCAAACTTGCTGGTGAGAAGAGGTTATTTGACATTAGCTCACTTGACGAATGGAGAACCCAAGTCTATGAGAATGCCAAGTTGTTTAAAGAAAAAGTTAAGAGATGGCATGATAGAAGGATACAAAAGCGTGAATTTAATGTAGGTGATCATGTCTTGCTATACAATTCTCGTTTAAGATTTTTTACAGGAAAACTTCTCTCTAAATGGGAAGGTCCTTACGTTATCGAGGAGGTATACCGTTCCGGTGCCATCAAGATTAAGAACGCCGAAGGCACAAACCCGAAGGTGGTCAACGGTCAAAGAATCAAATATTATATCTCAGGTAGTCCTATAAATGTTGAAACCGATATCATCAATACCATAACTCTGGAGGAGTACATTAGGGAGACTTACCAGAACGTTTCAGACTCCGAAAAGGAATAGGTATGTGGTATGGTAAGTAAATAGACTCCCAAACTTTTTCAATGGAAATTTTTATCTGTTTTGGAATATTTAAAAAATTAGGAAAATTTAAAGTAGTCCGAATAGTGCACGAGGAGGCAACAAGCGAGGGGGCATGCCCTACCTGTTGGGGAACGTCGCATGGGAAACAAAATTTTTCCTACGCACACGCAAACCTATCCATGGCGATGAGCATCTACGAGAGGGAGAGTGGATCTACGTACCCTTGTAGATCGCTAAGCGGGAAGCGTTAAGAAACGCGGTTGGTGTAGTCGAACTTCTTCGCGATCCAAATCGCCGAGCGTTCCGCGATCCAATCACGAACTATCCCGCGAACACATCATGATCCGTCCCGTGAACTCATCACGATCCGTCTCACGATCTTGATCACGATCTGTCCCGTGAACTCATCACGATCCGTTCCATGATCACATCACGAACCGTGTCGCGATCTCGATCACGGTCCTTCCGATCTAGCGCCGAACGGATGGCACCTCCGCGTTCAGCACATGTGTAGCTTGATGACGATCTCCACCGTCTCTATCCAGCGAGAGGAGGCGGAGAGGAGAGAGAGTTCACCGGCAGCATGACGGCGCTCCGGTGATGGTGGTGGAGCAATTCCGGCAGGGCTTCGCCTAAGCGCTGCAGAAAACCGATCTAGAGGAGAAACTATGCACCGGTGTAACGGGTAGCACGTGGCCGGAAATTCTGTCCAAAAACCACCCAATCCACTAGTATATATAGGAGGAGAGGATAGGAGAGGCAGCCAAGGCCTTTGGGTCGGCTGAAATAGGAGGTGGGAGCAATCCTACTTCACCTCCAATCCTAGTTGGAGTAGGATTGCCTCCTATTGGCTGATTTTCCACTTTTTGCTTTAGGACTTTCTCTCCTGCGCCATGGGCCTTTGTGGCTGTTTTCCCAGCCCACTAAGGGATGGTTATTATTCTCCCACAGCCCATGGACATCTTGGGGTCGAAATACCCCTCCCGGAGGCCTCCCGGTACACTACCGGCACTCCCGATACACTACCGGCACTCCCGGTACACTACCGATGAGCCCGAAACTTTTTCGGAAACCAAACTGGGACTTCCTATATATGAATCTTTACCTCCGGACCATTCCGGAGCTCCTCGTGACGTCCGGGATCTCATCCGGGACTCCGAACAAACTTCGGTCACCACCATACATAACTCTACACTACCGAAACGTCACCGAACCTTAAGTGTGCAGACCCTGCGGGTTCGAGAACTATGTAGACATGACCGAGACACCTCTACGGTCAATAACCAATGGCGGGACCTGGACGTCCACATTGGTTCCTACATATTCTACGAAGATCTTTATCGGTCGAACCTCTATGTCAAGGATTCAGTTAATCCCGTATAACGTTCCCTTTGTTCTTCGGTATGTTACTTGCCCGAGATTTGATCGTCGGTATCTCCATACCTAGTTCAACCTCGTTACCGGCAAGTCTCTTTACTCGTTCTGTAATACAAGATCCCGCAACTAAAAATTAGTCACATTGCTTGCAAGGCTTATTGTGATGTTGCATTACCGAGTGGGCCCCGAGATACCTCTCCGTCACACGGAGTAACAAATCCCAGTCTTGATCCATGCCAACTCAACAGACACCATTGAAGATACCTATAGAGCACCTTTATAGTCACCCAGTTATGTTGCGACGTTTGATACACACAAGGCACTCCTCCGATATCTGTGAGTTGCATGATCTCACGGTCATAGGAACATATACTTGACATGTAGAAAACAGTAGCAATAAACTGACACGATCATATGCTATGTTTGTAGTTTGGGTCTTATCCATCACATCATTCTCCTAATGATGTCATCCCGTTATCAAATGACATCTCATGTCCATGGCTAGGAAACCTTAACCATCCTTTGATCAACGAGCTAGTCCATTAGAGGCATACTAGGGACATGGTTTTGTCTATGTATCCACACATGCATTTAAGTCTCCGATCAATACAATTATAGCATGGATAATAAACGATTATCATGAACAAGGAAATATGATAATAACTAATTTATTATTGCCTCTAGGGCATATTTCCAACAGACTCCCACTTGCACTAGAGTCAATAATCTAGTTCACATCACCATGTGATTCGCATTGTTATGAATCTAACACCCAATGAGTTTTGGGGCTCGATCATGCTTTGCATGTGAGAGAGGTCTTATAGTCAACGGGTCTGCGATATTCAGAACCGTGTGTACTTTGCAAATCTCTATGTCAAACCGTAAACACTGCTACCACACTCCACTTGGTACTATTTCCAAATGGCTGCTCCACTATACGTATCTAGATTGCTACTACTAGTCATCCGGATAGGTGTTAAAGCTTGCATCGACGTAACTCTTTACGACGAACTCTTTATCACCTCCATAATCAAGAAACATTTCCTTAGTCCTCTGGTTACTAAGGATAATTCTGACCGCTGTCCAGTGATCCACTCCTGGACCACTCTTGTACCCCTTGACAGACTCATGGCAAGGCACACATAGGTGCGGTACACAGCATGGCATAATATAGAGCCTATGGCTAAGGCATAGGGGACGACATTCGTCCTTTCTCTTTCTTCTGCCGTTGTCGAGCTTTGAGTCTCACTCAACTTCACACCTTACAAATCAGACGAGAACTATTTCTCTGGCTGATCCATTTTGAACTCTTTCAAAATCTTGTCAAGGTATGCACTCATTGAAAGTCTCATCAAGCATCTTGATCTATCTCTATAGATTTTGATGCTCAACAATTAGGTAGCTTTATCCAGGTCTTCCTTTGAAAAACACTTTTCAAACAACATTTTATGCCTTCCAGAAATTCTACATTATTTCCGATCAACAATATGTCAACCACATATACTTATCAGAAACTCTACAGTGCTCCCACTCACTTTATTGCAAATACAAGTTTCTCGTAAACTTTGTATAAACTACAGAAACTTTGATCACCTCATCAAAGTATATATTCCAACTCCGAGATGCTTGCTTCAGTCCATAGAAGGATCACTGAAGCTTGCTCATCTTTGAGCATCCTTAGGACTGACAAAACCTTCTGGTTGTATCACATACAACCTTTCCTTAAGTAAACCGTTAAGGAAACGATGTTTTGACATCCATTTGCCAGATTTCATAATTGAAAATGCAGCAACTGCTAACATAATTCCAACAGACTTTTAGCATCGCCACGAGTGAGAAAGCCTCATCGCAGTCAACTCCTTGAACTTGTCACAAACAACTTTGCAACAAGTCGAGCTTTACAAATGGTGACATTCACCATCAGTGTCTGTCTTCATTCTAAAGGTCCATTTGTACTCAACGACCTGCCGTCTAACGAGCAAGTCTACCAAAGTCTATACTTGGTTTTCATACATGGATCCTATCTCCGATTTCATGGCGTCTAACCATTCGTCGGAATCCGGGCCCATCATCGCTTCTCCATAGCTCGTAGGTTCATCGTTGTCCAACAACATGATCTCCAAGACAGAGTTGTCGTACCACTTAGGAGCAGTACACATCCTTGTCGACCTACGAAGTTCGATAGTAACTTGATCCTGAAGCTTCATGATCATCATCATTAACTTCCTCTTCAACTAACGTAGGCTTCACAGAAACATCTTTCTGCGTTGCGCTACTGTCTGGTTGAACAAAGGTTTAACAACCTCATCAAGTTCTATCTTCCTCCCACTCAATTCTTTCGAGAGAAACGTTTCCTCGAGAAAGGATCCGTTTAAGCAACAAACACTTTGCACTTGGATCTGAGATAGAAGGTTCACCCAGCTGATCTTAGGGTATTCTATGAAGATGCATTTGTCCGCCTTGGGTTCGACCTCATTAGGTGAAAACATTTTCCACACAAGCGTCGCAGCCCCAAACATTAAGAAATGACAGGTTAGGTTTCTATCAAACCATAATTCACGCGGTGTCATCTCAACGGATTTAGATGGTGCCCTTTTTAAAGTGAATGTAGTTGTCTCTAATGCATAACCCCAAAATTATAGTAGTAAAACGACAAGAGACATCATAGCACGCACCATGTCCAATAGAGCATAACTATGATGTTCGGACACACCATCACACTATGGTGTTCCAGGTGGTGTTTAGTTGTGAAACAACTTTCACATTGTCTTAAGTTGTATGCCAAACTCGTGACTCAGATATTCACCTCCACGATCATATCGCAGTCATTTTTATCTTCTTGTCACGATGATCTTTAAACTTCACTCTGAATTTGCTTGAACCTTTCAAACGATTCAGACTTGTGTTTCATTAAGTAAATATACACTATATCTACTCAAATCATCAGTGAAGGTAAGAAAATAACGATATCCACTGCACGCTACAAGACTCACTAGATTGCATACATCAACATGTATCATTTCCAGTGAATCACTTGCCCGCTCCATCCAACGGGGTCCTTTAGTCATCTTGCCCAAGAGGCATGGTTCGCATGTCTCAACCGATTCGAAATCGAATGAGTCCAAATATCCATCACCATGGAGTTTCTTCATGCGCTTTATACCAATATGACATTTTGCGGCAGTGCCACAAGTATGTGGTACTATCATTATTTAACTTTGTATCTTTTTACATCAATGTTATGAACATGTGTATTACTATGATCAAGATTTCAACAAACCATTCTCACTGGGTGCATGACCATTGAAGGTATTATTCATGTAAACAGAATAACTATTATTCTCTGACTTAAATGAATAACCGTATTGCAACAAACATGATCTAATCATGTTCATGCTCAACGCAAAACACCAAATAACATTTATTTAGGTTCGTCACTAATCCTGAAGGTAGAGAGAGCGTGCGATGTTGATCACATCAACCTTGGAAACATTTCCAACACACATTGTCACCTCACCCTTAGCTAGTTCTCCGTTTATTCTGTAGCATTTAGTTCGAGTTACTAACATTTAGCAACCAAACCGGTATCCAATACCCAGGTGCTACTAGGAGTACTAGCAAGGTACACATCAATAACTCGTATATCAAATATACTTCTGTCGATGTTGCCACCCTTCTTATCTACCAAGTATCTAGGGTTGTTCCGCTTCAGCGACCTCTCACCTCATAATAGAAGCACTTAGTCTCGGGTTTGAGTTCAACTTTGGGTTGCTTCATTGGAGCAGCAACTGACTTGCTATCCATGAAGTTTCCCTCCTTGCTCTTGCCCTTTTCGAAACTACTGGTTTGATTAACCATCAACACTTGACGCTCCTTCTTGATTTCTACCTTCGCGGTGTCAAACATCGCGAACAGCTCAGGGATCAATACTTCTATCCCTGGTGTATTATAGTTCATCACTAAGTTCTAGTAGCTTTAGTGACAGTGACTTGGAGAACTATATCAATCACTATCTTATCTGGAAGATCAACTCCCACTTGATTCAAGCGATTGTAGTACCCAGACAATCTGAGTACATGCTCAACGATTGAGCTATTCTCCTTCATCTTACAGGCAAAGAATCTTGTTGGAGATCTCATCTCGCAACACAGGCACGAGCCTGAGATCACAATCTCTGCTCCTAGAACATCTCATATGTTCCGTGACGTTCAAAACGTTTCGGAGCCTCAATTCTAAGCCGTAATGCATGACGCACTAAACTATCAAGTAGTCATCGAAACGTGCCTGTCAGATGTTCACAACATCTATAGACGACGCTAGAGGGGGTGGCGCACCGAGCGGTGCATTAAGGACATAAGCCTTCTGTGCAGCAATGAGGACAATCCTCAGATCACGGACCCAGTCCGCAATATTGCTACCAACATCTTTCAACTCTATTTCTCTAGGAACATATAAAAATTTAAGGGAGCTACAGCGCGAGCTAGTAATCTACAACATAATTTGCAAAGACACTTTGACTATGTTCATGATAATGAGTTCAATTAATCATATTACTTAAGAACTCCCACTCAAATTGACATCCCTCCGATCATTCGAGTGATACATGATCCAAATTCACCAACTCAAGTCCGGTCATCACGTGAGTTGAGGTGGCTGCAATGGTGAACATCATCATGTTGATCATATCTACTATATGACTCATGTTCGACCTTTCGGTCTCTTGTGTTCCGAGGCCATGTCTATACATGCTAGGCTCGTCAAGTTTAACCCGAGTGTTCTGCATGTGCAACACTAGCTTGCACCCGTTGTATGTGAACGTAGAGTCTATCACACCCGATCATCACATGGTGTCTCAACACGACGAACTTTCGCAACGGTGCACACTCGGGGAGAACACAATTTATCTTGAAATTAAGTGAGGGATCACCTTATAATACTACCGCCATCAAAGCAAAACAAGGTGCATAAAAAGGATTAACATCACATGCAAATCATAAGTGACATGATATGGCCATGAACTTGTGCTTTTGATCTCCATCTAGAAAGCACCGGCATGATCTCCATTGTCACCGGCACAACACCATGATCTCTATCATCTTGATCTCCATCAACGTGTCACCATCGGGGTTGTCACGCCCTACATGCTTCTACTACTATTGCTACCGTAGCGATAAAGTAAAGCATTACATAGCGCTAAATGATTGACACGCAGGTCATACAATAATTAAAGACAACCCTATGGCTCCTGCCGGTTGCCGTATTCAACGACATGCAAGTCGTGAAATTCTATACATCACATGATCATCTCATACATCACATATATCTCATCATGTAATTGGCCATATCACATCACAACATACCCTGCAAAAACAAGTTAGACGTCCTCTAATTGTTGTTGCATGTTTTACGTGGCTGCTATGGGTATCTAGCAAGAATGATTCTCACCTACGCATAAACCACAACGGTGATACATAGATTGCTTTTCAACCTTCTCAAGGACCGCCTTTGTCGAATCCGATCCAACTAAAGTGAGAGAAACTGTCACCCGCAAGCCATCTAGGCAACAAGTTGCGTCGAGGGAACCGGTCTCTCGTAAGCATACGAGTAATGTTGGTCCGGGCCGCTTCATCTCACAATCCCGCTGAACCAAAATACAAACAAGGGAGGAAGCAATCTAAGCATCAACGCCCACAAACCTTTTGTGTTCTACTCAAGATCTCATCGAACCATCAACCTAGCTCATGATGCCACTGTTGGGGAACGTCGCATGGGAAACAAAAAATTTCCTACGCACACGCAAACATATCCATGGTGATGAGAATCTACGAGAGGGAGAGTGGATCTACGTACCCTTGTAGATCGCTAAGCGGGAAGCGTTAAGAAACGCGGTTGGTGTAGTCGAACTTCTTCGCGATCCAAATCGCCGAGCGTCCCGCGATCCAATCACGAACCGTCCCGCGAACACATCATGATCCGTCCCGTGAACTCATCACAATCCGTCTCACGATCTTGATCTCGATCTATCCCGCGAACTCATCACGATCCGTTCCGTGATCACATCACGAACCGTCTCGCGATCTTGATCACGGTCCTTCCGATCTAGCGCCGAACGGACGGCACCTCCGCGTTCAGCACACGTGCAGCTTGATGACGATCTCCACCATCTAGATCCAGCGATAGGAGGCGGAGAGGAGAGAGAGTTCACCAGCAGCATGACGGCGCTCCGGTGATGGTGGTGGAGCAATTCCGGCAGGGCTTCGCCTAAGCGCTGCAGAAAACCGATCTAGAGGAGAAACTATGCACCGGTGTAATGGGTAGCACGTGGCCGGAAATTCTGTCCAAAAACCACCCAATCCACTAGTATATATAGGAGGGGAGGAGAGGAGAGGCAGCCAAGGCCTTTGGGTCGGCCGAAATAGGAGGTGGGAGCAATGCTACTTCACCTCCAATCCTAGTTGGAGTAGGATTGCCTCCTATTGGCTGATTTTCCACTTTTTGCTTTAGGACTTTCTCTCCTGCGCCATGGGCCTTTGTGGCTGTTTTCCCAGACCACTAAGGGCTGGTTATTATTATCCCACAGACCATGGACCTCTTGGGGCCGAAATACCCCTCCCGGAGGCCTCCCGGTACACTACCGGCACTCCCGGTACACTACCGATGAGCCCGAAACTTTTCCGGAACCCAAACTGGGACTTCCTATATATGAATCTTTACCTCCGAACCATTCCGGAGCTCCTCGTGACGTCCGGGATCTCATCCGGGACTCCGAACAAACTTCGGTCACCACCATACATAACTCTACACTACCGAAACGTCACCGAACCTTAAGTGTGCAGACCCTGCGGGTTCGAGAACTATGTAGATATGACCGAGACACCTCTACAGTCAATAACCAATGGCGGGACCTGGACGTCCACATTGGTTCCTACATATTCTACGAAGATCTTTATCGGTCGAACCTCTATGTCAAGGATTCAGTTAATCCCGTATAACGTTCCCTTTGTTCTTCGGTTTGTTACTTGCCCGAGATTCGATCGTCGGTATCTCCATACCTTGTTCAACCTCGTTACCGGCAAGTCTCTTTACTCATTCTGTAATACAAGATCCCGCAACTAACAATTAGTCACATTGCTTGCAAGGCTTATTGTGATGTGGCATTACCGAGTGGGCCCCGAGATACCTCTCCGTCACACGGAGTAACAAATCCCAGTCTTGATCCATGCCAACTCAACAGACACCATCGAAGATACCTGTAGAGCACCTTTATAGTCACCCAGTTACGTTGCGACGTTTGATACACACAAGGCACTCCTCCGATATCTGTGAGTTGCATGATCTCATGGTCATAGGAACATATACTTGACATGTAGAAAACAGTAGCAATAAACTGACACGATCATATGCTATGTTTGTAGTTTGGGTCTTATCCATCACATCATTCTCCTAATGATGTGATCCCGTTATCAAATGACATCTCATGTCCATGGCTAGGAAACCTTAACCATCCTTTGATCAACGAGCTAGTCCATTAGAGGCATACTAGGGACATGGTTTTGTCTATGTATCCACACATGCATTTAAGTCTCCGATCAATACAATTATAGCATGGATAATAAACGATTATCATGAACAAGGAAATATGATAATAACTAATTTATTATTGCCTCTAGGGCATATTTCCAGCACTACCCCCCTAGGCGTGCCCCTGTGGCTTGATGTCACCTCGTGTACCATCCAAACTCCATTTTCTTGTGGTATACTCCTTCAGGTCGTTAAAAAATCATTATATAATCTCCCCAAGGTTTTGACTCTCGTATCATGACAATATCTTTTGTTTTTGTTTTAAGCTATTTCTACAGCAGTTTTAGATCAACATGACGTCCCCAAGTGCTTCAAAGGACAAGTTCTTCGAGCAGGTCATCAACCCCTACCTTGCGGAGGTGCTGCAACACCCTCAAACCATTGAGATGCATGAGGGGGTGCTGCACATCCGTGATGTTGAGGGGCCAAAGTAGACCGGAAGCATGGAGACAAGGCTTGAAACAATGGAGCAACAGGTCTTCAAGTGCCAAGGGATGGCGGAGCGAGGAATCAATGGCAATCACGTGATGATTGTGGAGTTTACCAAAAAGCACAAGCTGGACGCCAGGGAAGTCGGGGAGCACATCTTTAAGCTTTACGAGAAAATCGAGCATGTCCAAGCCTAGATCTATGACCTACAAAACCAAAACTGTGAGTATGAATACATAATTAAGAAAATGAGTTTGGCTGCAGATTTGAGGATCCTAGAGACTCGTTCATCCTTTTACGATGGTGAGCCTATGCCTTGGAAGACAGAGGACAAGCTTCCAACTATTGGGAACGTTGCATGGGAAACAAAAATTTTCCTACGCTTCACCAAGATCAATCTAGGAGATGAGCATCTATGAGAGGAGAGATTGGATCTATGTACCCTTGTAGATCACTAAGAGGAAGCGTTAAAGAACATGGTTGATGTAGTCGTACGTCTCCGCGATCCAAAATGCTAGCCGTCCCACGAACTCCCGATCAAGTGCCGAACGGACGACACCTCCGCGTTCAGCACACGTGCAGCTCGATGACGATCTCCGCCTTCTTGATCCAGAAAGAGGGAGTAGAGAGGTAGATGGGTTTGCAGGCAGCACAACGGCGTGGTGGTGGTGGTGGTGGAGCTGATCCGGCAGAGCTTCGCTAAACGTCGCCGAATCAATCTAGAGGAAAGGCTATCGTAGAGGGAGGAAGGGCTGCGCCGTGGCTTAGGGTGCGGCTGCCCTCCTCCCTCTCACATATCTATAGGGGGAGGGGTGGTGCGCCCAAACCCCTAGGGCTTCCCCCTTGGGGCGGCGGCCAAGGGTGGAGGCGCCCTAGGGTGGCTTGCCACCCAAGTTAGGTGGCGCCAACCCTAGGGTTGGCCCTCCCACCAACCCCCTTGGTGCATGGGCCTTTGTGAGAGGGGCGGCCAGCCCACCAGGGACTGGTGTGCCCTCTCTCATAGCCCATTTAGGCCTTTGGGGATGGTGGCACCTTCCGGTGGACCCTCGGGACCCTCCAGGCACCCTTGGTACGTTACCGATGACGCCCGAACTTTTCCTGGTAACCAACACAGAACATCCTATATATGAATCTTCACCTCCGAACCATTCCGAAGCTCCTCGTCATGTTTGGGATCTCATCCAAGACTCCTAACAACCTTCGGTCACCAACACACATAACTCATCTATACCAAAACATCACTGAACCTTAAGTGTGTAGACCCTACGGGTTCGTAAACTATGTAGACATGCCCGAGACACCTCTACGGCCAATAACCAACAACGGGACCTGGATGCCCATGTTGGTTCCTATATATTCTACGAAGACCTTTATCGGTCGAACCTCTATGTTAAGGATTCAGATAGTCCCGTATGTCATTCCCTTTGTTCTTCGGTATGTTACTTGCCCGAGATTCGATCATCGGTATCTCTATACCTAGTTCAATCTCGTTACCAGCAAGTCTCTTTACACGTTCCGTAATACAAGATTCCACGACTAACACTTAGTCACATTGCTTGCAAGGCTTGTTGTGATGTTGTATTAATGAGTGGGCCCTGAGATACCTCTCCGTCACACGGAGTAACAAATCCCAGTATTGATCCATGCCAACTCAACAGACACCCTCGGAGATACCCGTAGAGCACCTTTATAGTCACCCAGTTACGTTGCGATGTTTGATACACACAAGAAACTCCTCCGGTGTCAGTGAGTTGCATGATCTCATGGTCATAGGAACAGATACTTGACATGCAGAAAACAGTAGCAATAAATTGACACGATCATATGCTACGTTCATAGTTTGGGTCTTGTCCATCAGATCATTCTCCTAATGATGTGATCCCGATATCAAATGACATCTCATGTCCATGGCCAGGAAACCTTAACCATCTTTGATCAACGAGCTAGCCTGCTAGAGGCACACTAGGGACACAATGTTTGTCTATATGCCCACACATGTATTTAGTTTCCAATCAACACCATTATAGCATGGACAATAAACGATTATCATGAACAAGGAAATATAATAAAAAACACTTTATTTATTGCCTCTAGGGAATATTTCCAACAGTCTCTTACTTGCACTAGAGTCAATAATCTAGTTCACATCACTATGTGATTTACATTGTAATGAATCGAACACCCATGCAGTTCTGGTGTTGATCATGTTTAGCCCTTGGAAGAGGTTTTGTCAACGGGTCTGCAACATTCAGATCCGTGTGCACTTTGTAAATATTTATGTCCTTCTCCTCGACGTAATCGCGGATGGAATTGAAGCGTAGCTTTATGTGTCTGGTCCTCTTGTGAAACCTTGGATCCTTGGCCAGAGCAATGGCACCAGTGTTGTCATAGAACAGAGCCATTGGATTCAGTGCGTTGGGCACTACTCCAAGATCTATCATGAACTGCTACATCTAGACACCTTCCTTCGCTGCCTCTGAGGCTGCGATGTACTCCGCTTCGCATGTAGAAATCGGCTACCAGGCCTTGCTTGGAACTGCACCAGCTTACCGCTCCCCCATTGAGAATAAATACGTAACCGGTTTGTGACTTGGAGCCATCCGGATTAGTGTCAAAGCTTGCATGGATGTAACCCTTTACGACGAGCTCTTGATCACCTCCATAAACGAGAAACATTTCCTTAGTCCTTTTCAGGTACTTAAGGATATTCTTGACCGTCGTCCAGTGCTCCATCCCAGGATCACTTTGAAACCTTCTGGCCATACTTATGGCAAGGCTGACATCGGGTCTTGTGCACAGCATCGCATACATGATAGAGCCTATGGCTGAAGCATAGGGGACGACACTCATCTTTTCTCTATCTTCTGCAGTCACTGGGCATTGAGTCTTACTCAACTTCACACCTTGTAACACAGGTAAGAACCCTTTCTTAGACTTTATCAAGGTATGTGCTTTGTGAAAGTGCTATCAAGCATCTCGATCTATCTCTATAGATCTTAATGCCTAATATGAAAGTAGCTTCTCCTAGGTCCTTCATTGAAAAACTCTTTTTCAAATATTCCTTCACACTTTCCAGCACTTCTACATTGTTTCCAATCAACAATATGTCATCCACATATAATATTAGAAACGCTACAGATCTCCCACTCACTTTCTTGTAAATACAAGCTTCTCCGTAAACTTGTATAAACCCAAACGCTTTGATCACCTCATCAAAACGTTTATTCCAACTCCGAGATGCTTGCACCAGTCCATAAATGGATCACTGGAGTTTGCAAACTTTGTTAGCATTTTCTGGATTGACAAAACCTTCCGGTTGCGTCATATACAACTCTTCCTCAAGGAAACCGTTAAGGAACGCTGTTTTGACATCCATCTACCAAATTTCATAGTCGAAATATGCAGCTATTCTAGCATGATTCTGACGGACTTAAGCATCGCTACGGGTGAGAAGGTCTCATCGTAGTCAACTCCTTGAACTTGTGGAAAACCCTTTGCCACAAGTCGAGCTTTATAGACGGTGACATTACCGTCTGCATTCATCTTCTTCTTAAAGATCCATTTATTCTGAATGGCCTTTCGCCCTTCAGGTAATACTTCCAAAGTCCATACTTTGTTTTCATACATGGATCCCATCTCGGATTTCATGGCCTCTAACCATTTCTCGGAATCCGGGCCCATCATCACTCCTTCATAGCTCGTAGGTTCAATAGCAGCTTGATCCGAAGCTTCATGATCATCATCATTAACTTCCTCTTCAGCCGTCGTTGGCTCCATAGAAACATCTTTCTGCACTGCACTACTCTCTGGTTGAACTGAAGGTTCAATAACCTCATCAAGTTCTACTTTCCTCCCACTCAATTCTTTCGAGAGAAACTCTTTATCAAGAAATGTTCCGTTCTTAGCGACAAACACTTTGCCTTCGGATCTGAGATAGAAGGTATACCCAACTGTCTCTTTTGGGTATCCTATGAAGACGCATTGCTTTGCTTTGGGTTCCAGTTTTCCAGGGTGAAGCTTTTTGACATAAGCATCACATCCCCAAACTTTAAAAAACGTCAACCTTGGCTTCTTGCCAAACCACAATTTGTATGGTGTCATCTTAATGGATTTCGATGGTGCCCTATTTAAAGTGAATGTAGCTGTCTCTAATGCATAACCCCAAAACGATAGTGGAAAATCGGCAAGAGACATCATAGAACATACCATATCAACAAGGTGCGATTATGACATTCGGACACACCATTACGGTGTGGTGTTTGAGGTGGTGTCAGTTGTGAAACAATTCCACACTGTCTTAAGTGACCGCCAAACTCATAACTCAGATATTCTCCTCCCTGATCAGATCGGAGGAATTTAATCTTCTTGTTATGATGATTCTCAATTTCAGTCTGAAATTTCTTGAAATTTTCAATTGTTTCAGACTTTTGTTTCATTAAGTAAATATACCCATATCTACTTAAGTCATCAGTGAAGGTGAGAAAATAACGATATCCACCATGCGCCTCAATGTTCATTAGACCGCACACATCAGTATGTATGATTTCCAACAAATCACTCGCCCGTTCCATTGTTCCAGAGAACACCGTTTTAGTAATATTGCCCATGAGGCATGGTTCACATGTATCAAGTGATTCAAAATCAAGTGACTCCAAAAGTCCATCAACATGGAGCTTCCTCATGCGTTTTACACCAATATAACCCAAATGACAGTACCACAATAAAGTGGTACTATCATTATCAACTCTACATCTTTTGGCATCAATGCTATGAACGTGTGTATCATCACTATCGAGATTCAATAAGAATAAACCCCTCACATTGGATGCATGACCATAAAAGATATTACTCATATAAATAGAACAACCATTATTCTCTGATTTAAATGAGTATCCGTCTCACAATAAACAAGATCCAGATATAATGTTCATGCTTAACGCAGGCACTAAATAACAATTATTTAGGTTCATCACTAATCCTGATGGTAGTCGAAGAGCGAGCGTGCCGACGGTGATCACATCAACCTTGGAACCATTTCCCACGCGCATAGTCACTTCATCCTTAGCCAGCCTCCATCTATTCCGTAGGTCCTGCTTTGAGTTGAAAATGTGAGCAACCAAACCGGTATCAAATACCCAGGCACTACAATGAGAGCTAGTAAGGTACACATCAATAACATGTATATACCTTGTTTGGTGTTGGCCGCCTTCTTGTCGGCCTGATACTTGGGGCAATTCCGCTTCCAGTGACCAGTTCCCTTGCAATGAAAGCACTCACTTTTTGGCTTGGGTCCAGCCTTGGGTTTTTTCACGGGAGGAGCAACTACTTTGCCACCTTTCTTAGAGTTACCCTTGTTTCCCTTGCCATGCTTCTTGAAACTAGTGGTTTTATTGACCATCAACACTTGATGTTGTTTCTAGTTTCAGACTCAGCGACTTTTAGCATCGCAAATAACTCGGGGACTGACTTGTTCATCCCGTGCATGTTATAGTTCAACACGAAGCTCTTGTAGCTAGGTGGCAATGATTGAAGAAATCTGTCAGTGATTGCCTCCGGCGGAAGGGGCATCCCTAACTCTGCCAGACGGGTCGAATACCCAGACATTCTGAGTATATGTTCACTGATAGAACCGTTCTCCTCCATCTTGCAAGCATAGAACTTATCGAAGGTCTCATACCTCTCGATCCGGGCATTCTTCTTAAAGATAAACTCCAACTCTTGGAACATCTCATATGCTCCATGAAATTCAAAATTTCTTTGAAGTCCCAGTTCTAAGCCATACAACATTGCACATTGAACTATTGAGTAATATCTAGAACGTGCCTCCCAAGCGTTCTTAACGTCTTCGGCTGACATGGAAACGGGTGGGTCACCAAGCGGTGCATAAAGGACATAAGCCTTCTGGGAAGCCATGAGGATAATCCTCAGATTACGGGCCCAGTCAACAAAGTTACTTCCATCTCCTTCAACTCAACTTTCTCTAGGAACGCATTAAAATTCAGGGGTGCTACTGCGCGAGCCATTGATCTACAACACAAATAAGCAAAGGTTACTAAGACTATTGTTCAAGATAATGAGTTTAGTTAATCAAATCACTAAAGATCCCACTGAAATTGACATCCCTCAGGTCATCTGAGTGATACATGATCCATATTCACCAACTCAAGTTCGATCATCACGTGAGTTAAGGTGGTTTCAATGGTGAACATCATCATGTTGATCATATCTACTACATGACTCATGCTCGACCTTTCGGTCACTTGTGTTCCGAGGCCATGTCTGTACATGCTAGGCTCATCAAGTTTAACCTAAGTGTTCCGCATGTGCAACACTGGCTTACACCCATTGTATGCGAACGTAGAGTCTATCGCACCCGATCATCACGTGGTGTCTCGACACGACGAACTTTCGCAACGGTGCACACTTGGGGATAACACAATTCATCTTGAAATTTGAGTGAGGGATCACCTTATAATGCTACCGTCGTCCTAAGCAAAACAAGGTTCATAAAAAGATTACATCACATGCAAATCATAAGTGACATGATATGGCCATGAACTTGTGCTTTTAATATCCATCTCCAGAGCACCAGCATGATCTCCATCGTCACCGGCATAACACTATGATCTCCATCATCATGATCTCCATCATTGTGTCTTCATCGGGGTTGTCGCGCCCACCATGCTCATACTATTATTGCTACCAGTTAGCGATAAAGTAAAGCGTTACATAGCGCTTAAAGATTGACACGCAGGTCATACAATAATCAAAAACAACCCTATGGATCCTCCGGTTGCCGTACTCATCAGCATGCAAGTCATGATATTCTATACAAAAACATGATCATCTCATACATCACACATATCACATCATGAAATTAGCCATATCACATGACAACATACCCTGCAAAAACAAGTTAGACGTCCTCTAATTGTTGTTGCATGTTTTACATGGCTGATATGGGTATCTAGCAATAACAATTCTTACCTATGCAAAACCACAACGGTGATATGAAGATTGCTTTTCAACCTTCTACAAGGACCGCCTTAATCAAATCCGATCCAACTAAAGTGGGACAGACAGACACCCGCCAGCCATCTTTATGCGACGAAGTCACATGTCAGTCGATGCAACACGGTCTCTCGTAAGCGTACGAGTAAAGTTGGTCTGAGCCGCTTCATCCCACAATACCGCTGAACCAAGATAAGACTAAGGAAGGAAGCAATCTGAATATCAATGCCCACAAACTCTTTGTGTTCTACTCAAGATCTCATCTACGCATAAACCTAGCTCATGATGCCACTGTTGGGGAACGTTGCATGGGAAACAAAAAATTTCCTACGCTTCACCAAGATCAATCTAAGAGATGAGCATCTATGAGAGGAGATATTGGATCTATGTACCATTGTAGATCACTAAGAAGAAGCGTTAAAGAACGCCATTGATGTAGTCATACATCTCGGCAATCCAAATCGCAAGCCGTACCACGAACTCCCGATCAAGTGCCGAACGGACGGCACCTCCGCGTTCAACACATGTGTAGCTCGATTACGATCTCCGCCTTCTTGATCCAACAACAGGGAGCGGAGAGGTAGATGGGTTGGCCGGCATGACGGCGTGGCGGCGGTGGTGGTGGAGCTGATCCGTCAGAGCTTCGCTAAGCGTCACCGAATCAATCTAGAGGAGAGGCTATCGGAGAGGGAGGAAGGGCTGCGCCGTGGATTAGGGTGCATCTGCCCTCCTCGCTCTCTCATATATATAGGGGGAGGGGTGGTGCGCCCAAAATCCCTAGGGTTTCCCCCTTGGAGCGGCGGCCAAGGGTGGATGCGCCCTAGGGTGGCTTGCCACCCAAGTTAGGTGGCGCCAACCCTAGGGTTGGCCCTCCCACCAACCCCCTTGCCGCATGGGCCTTTGTGGGTGGGGCGGCCAGCCCACCAGGGGGTGGTGTGCCCTCTCTCACAGCCCATGTAGGCATTTGGGGCTGGTGGCCCCTTTCGGTGGATCCCCGGGACCCTCCCGGCACCCCCGGTACGTTACCGATGATGCCCAAACTTTTGCCGGTAACCAACACGGAACATCCTATATATGAATCTTCACCTCCGGACCATTCCGGAGCTCCTCATCATGTCCGGGATCTCATACGGGACTCCGAACAATCTTCGGTCACCAACACACATAACTCATCTATACCAAAACGTCACCAAACCTTAAGTGTACAGACCCTGCGGGTTCATGAACTATGTAGACATGACCGAGGCACCTCTAGGACTAATAACCAACAGTGGGACCTGGATGCCCACGTTGGTTCCTACATGTTCTATGAAGATCTTTATCGGTCGAACCTCTATGTCAAGGATTCAGACAATCTCGTATGTCGTTCCCTTTGTTCTTCGGTATGTTACTTGCCCGAGATTCGATCGCCGGTATCTCTGTACCTAGTTCAATCTCGTTACCATCAAGTCTCTTCACTCATTTCATGATACAAGATCCCGCGACTAACACTTAGTCACATTGCTTGCAAGGCTTGTTGTGATGTTGTATTAACGAGTGGACCCTGAGATACCTCTCCGTCACATGGAGTAACAAATCCCAGTATTGATCCATGCCAACTCAACAAACACCTGTAGATCCCTCGGAGATACCTGTAGAGCACCTTTATAGTCACCCAGTTACGTTGCAACATTTGATACACACAAGGCACTCCTCCGGTGTGAGTGAGTTGCATGATCTCATGGTCATAGGAACAGATACTTGACATGCAGAAAACAGTAGCAATAAACTGACACGATCATATGCTACGTTCATAGTTTGGGTCTTGTCCATCACATCATTCTCCTAATGATGTGATCCCGATATCAAATGACATCTCATGTCCGTGGTCAGGAAACCTTAACCATCTTTGATCAACGAGCTAGCCTGCTAGAGGCACACTAGGGACAGAATGTTTGTCTATATGCCCACACATGTATTTAGTTTCCAATCAACACAATTATAGCTTGGACAATAAATGATTATCATGAACAAGGAAATATAATAATAAACACCTTATTTATTGCCTCTAGGGCATATTTCCAACACCAACCTCATCAACAACTCCCACATCACCACCTCCAAAGCAAGACAACTAAACACATGGGTATGGGCACTCCCCTTGGCTTGCGCCAAGCTTGGGTGAGGTGCCCCGGTATCGTATCACCATCACATCTTTTATTTTTATTTTTATCATTTTTCTTAGTTCAATCCTTTTGGTTATATCTTGATCTAGTAGAATAAAGTTTCCGTGTGATCTATTTTTGAGTTTTTGCTTTATGATTCCTCCTATGTAAGCAAGTCCGAGAGTTATATAATAAAAAGTACTTTTGAGTTGAGGGCTTTGCTTGTTTGGTATGATCTTGATCTTGAGAAAGATGAAATAGAAAGAAGTATATAATAAAAGCAAAGAGTATGTATGATGATCTTATGGGGAGTGATGACTTCACATATAAGAAATATGTCGATTGAAACCTGTTGTGGGTTGACAAACATATTTGTTGGTCATTGTGGCAATTAAAAGGAAGTAATAAAGAAAGAGAGGTTCACATATAAATATATTATCTTGGACATCTTTTATGATTGTGAGCACGCATTAAAATATTACTCCCTCCGTTCCTTTATGTAAGGTGTATTATTTTTAGCACGGTGACCAAGGCACATAATTATAGACATGTTAAGACTAAATTATCCTTAGCAAATTTGTTTGTTAGTGGAAAGTGAATCAATTAGTCTAGAAAAGTATGAGATGCATGCAACTGACAAAGAGTTTGTTTCCTTCTTTTTCTATAAAGAGATATACATACAATTAGAAAAGAGATATTTTCCTTTTCTAAAGAGGGTTAACTAGGGAATTATGGAGAATTAGAAGAAATGCACCTTACATTCTGAAATTTTATTGAAAAACAAATACACCTTATATAGAGGAATGGAGGGCGTATATGTTAAGAAGTTGATATTGGACAAGGAAGACAACATAATGGTTTGTGTTTGCTTATTTCCGAATAGAAGTTATATTGTTATAGATCCCTCAACATGTGTCGCTTGCTTCCACCTCATATCAGCCAAAACTTCCGCACCAAGTAGATATACTACTTGTGCATCCAAACACCCTTAACCCAGTTTTGCCATGAGAGTCCACCATACCTACCTATGGATTGAGTAAGATTCTTCAAGTAAGTTGTCACCGGTGCAAGCAATAAAAATTGCTCTCTAAATATGTGTGATCTATTAGTGTGAGGAAAATAAAATTTCTACGAACTTGTGATAGGGAAGAAATAAAAGCGATGGACTGCATAATAAAGTTCTCTATCACAAGGGGCAATATAAAGTGACATTCTTTTGCATTAAGGGATTGTGCATCCAACTATAAAAGCGCATGACAACCTCTGCTTCCCTCTACGAAGGGCCTATCTGTTACTTTTTTACTTACCTTTTTGCAAGAGTCATGGTGATCTCCATCACTTTCTTTATTTCTCCTTTATCTTCTCGCAAGCGTCATGTGTTGGGGAATGATCTAGACACATATATCCACTCGGAAGTGGACGAGCATGAGTAATTGCTGTTGACATTACCCTTGAGGTGAATAGTTGCAAGGCAACACTATAAGCCCCTATCTTTCCCTGTGTCCGATTGAAGCTGTGAACTCATAGGTATCTCGTGAGTGTTAGCAATTGTGAAATACTAAAAGATGATTGAGTCTGTGGATTTGCTTTACAAGCTCTTATATTGACTCTTTCCTACGTTACGATAAATTGGAATTGCTTCGATGACTGAGATCGTAGTTTGTCGGTTCTCAGTAGAGTTCTTGATTCATACTTTACCATTGTGAATGAATTGTTACTTTAGCATAAGAAATTATATGTCAATATATGTTGCTGTTCTAAAGATGATCATGATCCTTTCATGTCTGTATTTCATTTTATCGACACCTCTATCTCTAAACATGTGGGCACATTTATCGATTTCGACTTTCACTTGAGGACAATCGAGGTCTAAACATGGGGGAGTTGATATGTCCATTTTGCA
Source organism: Hordeum marinum (assembly GCA_022496015.1). Taxonomy (NCBI): domain Eukaryota; kingdom Viridiplantae; phylum Streptophyta; class Magnoliopsida; order Poales; family Poaceae; genus Hordeum; species Hordeum marinum. The sequence continues at coordinate 84,948,394 of CM039678.1, read as the reverse complement.
TCATGCTTTTATATTGATATTTTATTGCATACGGTCTGTTACTACACATTTTGGTACAATATTTATGCCTTTTCTCTCTTATTTTACAAGGTTTACATGAAGAGGGAGAATGCCGGTAGCTGGAATTCTGGACTGCAAAAGGAGCAAATCTCAGATACCTATTCTGCACAACTCCAAAAGTCCTAAAATCTATGGAGAATTATTTTGGAATATATAAAAATTATTAGGTGAAAGAAATACATTAGGGGCCCACCAGGCAGTCACAAGCCAGGGGGCACGTCCTACCCCCTAGGCGCGCCCCTGTGGCTTGTGGCCCACCTGGTAGCCCTCCGATGCCCATATTCTGCTATATGGAGGGTTTTGACCTGAAAAAAAATCATAACAAAGCTTTTGGGGCGAAGTGTTGCCGTCTCGAGGCGGAACTTGGGCAGAACCAATCTAGGGCTCCGGCGGAGCTGTTCTGCAGGGGAAACTTCCCTCCCGGAGGGGGAAATCGAAGCCATCGTCATCACCAACGATCCTCTCATCGAGAGGGGGTCAATCTCCATCAAAATCTTTATCAACACCATCTCCTGTCCAAACCCTAGTTCATCTCTGGTATCCGATCTTTGTCTCAAAACCTCGGATTGGTACCTGTGGGTTGCTAGTAGTGTTGATTACTCCTTGTAGTTGATGCTAGTTGGTTTACTTGGTGGAAGATCATATATTCAGATCCTTGATCATCATTAATACTCCTCTGATTATGAACATGAATATGCTTTGTGAGTATTTACATTTGTTCCCGAGGACATGGTATAAGTCTTGTTATAAGTAATCATGTGAATTTGATATTCGTTCGATATTTTGATGAGATGTATGTTGTCTCTCCTCTAGTGGTGTTATGTGAACGTCAACTACATGACACTTCACCATTGTTTGGGCCTAGAGGAAGGAATTTGGAAGTAATAAGTAGATGATGGGTTGCTAGAGTGACATCAGCTTAAATCCTAGTTTATGCGTTGCTTCGTAAGGGGCTGATTTGGATCCACATGTTTGATGATATGGTTAGATTTATCTTAATTCTTATTTTGTAGTTGTGGATGCTTGCAAGAGGGGTTAATCATAAGTGGGAGGCTTGTCCAAGTAAGGGCAGCACCCAAGCACCGGTCCACCCACATATCAAATTATTAAAGTAACGAATGCGAATCATATGAGGATGATGAAAACTAGCTTGACAGAAATTCCCATGTGTCCTCGGGAGTGCCTTGCTTTATATAAGAGTTTGTCCAGGCTTGTCCTTTGCTATAAAAAGGATTGGGCCACCTTGCTGCACCTTTGTTAAAATTGTTACTTGCTACCCGCTACGAATTATCTTATCACAAAACTATTTGTTACCGATAATTTCAGTGCTTGTAGAGAATACCTTACCGAAAACCGCTTGTCATTTTCTTCTGCTCCTCGTTGGTTTCGACACTCTTACTTATCGAAAGGACTACTATAGATCCCCTATACTTTTGGGTCATCACTAGAATGTGATGTAGACTATCAAACACAACGCAGAGCGAGCACCCAACGTGATACACCATCGGTTCATGGACTACTCCACGCGTCCATTTTCCCGAAAAGCGGAGGCAATCCAGGGGCTTTGCGGGCGTCCATACCGATGTCGCACACGTGTCCGACACCCCTGTCTCACCCAAAAACCCTCTCCACATTATGTGTGTGTAGGTCTTTTTCCCTTCAAAAGCAAAAACAATATGAGCTGAGAAACTCACCTCGAATACAAGGCACTAATGAAACACGAGTGGTCGAGCCACTACACCACCCTTTTACGGTTGAAGCCTTATTTTAATTCTGTTAAACAAGTTGTGTCAGATCGATTGCAGATTTTTTCATGATGCAGATGATTTCTACAAAGACGAGAGAAACAACAACGTCGCATGGTGCTGGACGTTCTATTGGAGAGGAGGCTCGAAGCTGGAGGCAAAGGCCAGAGCTGAGCAAAGCATCGCCAAAAAATGACGACAATGATAGTGGGCGACACAAAGAGGGGATTGAGACCTCCCAAAAGGCAGTTGGAACCAGTTATTGGACATCGATCACAAGATTTCATCGAAACAAAGTTCGATCTTGAGAATGGAGTGATAGAGATGCCGGAGTTTAGTGAAAAGATCAGTTCTAATACAAAGTTGTATTAAACCAGCGACAGATAATATGGACCGGAGGGAGTATCAAATATCCTCGCTAGCGAAAGGCTTGTAAACTGAGACATTTTGATTTGTGAATAACTTCTTTTATTTGAAAGTTATCTAGAGACTATTTTATATCGGATGATAATAAGGACAAACCCCCTTTTTAAAAGAAATCTAAATTTGTGAATTCATCATGCTTCCATGAAAATTTGTAAGTTTTGCAAGTTCTGAGAATGGAGTGATAGAAAGGCACACAACTTTGCCCTAAAACACTTTGCTTTTCCACGCCATGACAAGAAACGAACACTCCACTTTCTCGCCGTCTCGATCAGTAGCCTCTCACCGTCCTACCAGCGCCACCACAGCACAACCCTAGCCTCCATGATGTCCTCCTAGAACTCGGCATCGTGGTCACCGAACCACCTCCTCGACGAACCCTCCCGCGACCGTGTTCCCCACACCAGCATCGATGACGGAGGCGACGACGACGACGTCTCGACACCACCCAAGCGGGTCATCTCATGGCTGCGCAACCAAGGTACCCTGGAGATGATCTGCAGGAACTACTCCATCCCCGATGGCTTCTCCCAGATCCTCGTTGGTGGCCACTCCTCCTGGTCGCCGCCGCCATCCGACTCCGTCTGCATGTATGTCGAATCGTTGGACACCGGGATGCGCCTGCCCCTTCACCCCTTCTTTGACACGGTACTCTACCACTTCGGGCTCACCCCGGGCCAGCTCACGCCTAACGGATGGCGCGTCCTCGCGGGCTTCGTCGTGCTCTCCCACTTGGCTGGTGTCGAGCCATTGCTGGGCGTGTCCTGGCACTTCTTGGGGCTAGCCTTTTGGGTCAATAGCTCCTTTGCGACACCTTTGAGGTGAATTGGAAAGAATGCGACGTAGTTAACGAAAATGACTCTCGCAAGACATTTCAGAAGCCCAAATAGCCAAGGCTCACTCGGGCAATTTGAATGGTTGTCAACGGGAGTGAGGTTATGTTTAATACATGAGGGCCCTACTTGGGAGTGCATCTAGTTACGGGCCACACTTGTCAGTGCATCAGGTGAAACGTGTCCCCATGCCTGTCCAAACGGGTACCCCTGTCTGAACATGTGTTGATCCCTCCTCTTCATTCCCGGTGGTGAGCCGGCGGCGGCAGTGGAGCTTTTGTTCTGGGTGACAGCAGCGTCGGAGCTTTCGTTCTCCGCGACGGCGCTGGCTGTGGTGAGTGAATCCGGAACCCTGTCATGTTCTCCTCCGTGTCGAGTTAGATCTCACTGCATCGCCTCTGTTTCCCTCTGTTTTTGGTTGATTTGAGCCGAATTTGGGTGGGGCAAAGGGGGGGGGGCTGTCCGTGATGGAGCCGCCAGAGATAACGACATCCTTTCCAACCTATGCGATTTGTGCCTCGTCTACTTCCGCTAGCTCACCTCACGCTGCCCCGCCATTGACAAACAGGGGCGGTGGTGCTCGGATGTTCAAATTCATTGTGGAATTTCTTCCTTCTATGGCGAAGCTAGGTGATGGTAGCATGCGGGACATAAAGAGAGATACAATTGTGAAGTGGGAGATTGATTTTGCAGAGATTGATCCACAAGACATACAGAGCATGGAAGAGAAGGCCGTGAAGAATGTGGTGGAAAAAATTGGGGAGAGCATTTTTGGGGGTCCAGAGCAAGAGGTAGCATTATTACGATTTGATAATTGGAAAGGAGAGTATGTGAGAATTGAGGATGGTGAAGAGATGGTTGATGAAATCGATCGACAAGATGGCTGGACAAGCAAACAGACTATGTTTCATGCAGAGCTTGTTGATCTGAAATCAGATTCTAAGGTTGGATATGTGCCCTCAAAGTTAGCTTCACAGATGGTAGATGATGATTGGGCTTCAGAGAGGCAGATAATGCCCATGTGTACATGTGAAGTGACAGTATTACCTGAGGGGGTTGATGCAGAAGAGGGCTTTGATGGTGTTGCAAGGATTGTTTCTGTTGATTGGAATTCAATAGAATTAAATGACCCAACTGATTTAGTCATTGCACCAATGGATGACAGTAAGATGGCTATTTTGTTTGGCATTCCAGTAGCTGATGAAGATAAGGAGGAGAACGATGCTGAATCTAGTATGCCTACTGATACTGATGCTACCAGAGATAGAACTGAAGATGTGGATGGACAACTGATGGAAGATACTGCAGATGATGTAGATGATGCACATGATGATGAGTTGGTAAATGTGTATGATAAGGAAAACCATGTTATTGCAGTGGGAAAGTTGTTCCCAAACATGGATGAGTTTAGGATGTGTTTCAAGACTTATGCAGTCAAACATGAGTTTGATGCCAAGACTTAGTGGACTGATAGAAAGAAGTTTTATGCAAGATGTAGAGGTTTTGATGGAAGTGTCAAGCCTTGCAAGTGGTACATATCTGCTAGACACCAACCTGATGGAAGTACCATTAGGGTGAATCAAATCCCACACCAACATACTTGTATTACAAGTTCACAGAGAGTATCAACCATGACATCACAACTTTGGATTTCAGAAAAGATCACTCCTATTTTAGCCAAGAAACCAAACACTACTGCAAAGAAACTTAAAGTAGACTTGGAAAAGCAATACCCCATTAAGGTGAAGTATTAACACAGTGTGGAAGACAAAACAAAGGGCAATGAAACTATTATATGGTGACTGGGCAAATACTTTAAGGATGCTTTATAATTTCAAAGCAGAGATGGAGAAGAGGTCACCTGATAGTGTTGTGGAGATAGATACCGAGGTAACAAAGGATGGAAGAGTCCTTTTCTCTAAGTTTTTTATGGCTTTAAAGCCTTGCATTGATGGCTTCAAGGCAGGGTGTCGTCCATATTTGAGCATAGACTCATCATTTTTGACTGGTAAGTGGAATGGTCAATTGGCAGCTTGCAATGCTTTGGATGGACACAACTTGATGTTCCCTATTGCTATTGGCTTGTTTTAGTCAGAGGGAGAGGTCTCGTGGACATGGTTCATGATGCAGTTAAAAAGATGCATAGGGTCAGTGTCACCTTTGGCAGTCCACACAGATGCATGCAAAGGGATAAAAAACGTTGTGAAGAATGTTTTCCCCCATTGTGAGCAAAGGGAGTGCTTCGGCCATATGTGGATGAATTTGATCAAAAAATTCAGAGGTGAAGAATTTGGTCGCATGTGGCCTGCAGCAAGGTCTTACACTAAAGAGATACATTCATATCATCTTGGTAAGATAATGATAGCATGCCCTGAGTTTGGTCCATGGGTGAACACCTACCATTCTCTATTATGGTATAGGTCAGGATTTAACACTGCCATCAAGTGTGATCATATCAACAACAACTTGGCACAAAGTTTTAACAACAAGGTGAAGCAGTTAAATTTTTTGCCTGTGCATGACATGGTTAACGAAATCAGGATCAGGATCATGCGCTTGTGGGAATTGAGAAGAAGGATTGGGGATTGTCTACAAGGGGATAAGCTTCCTGTGGTGGTACAATAGGTGGTCAACAAGAGCAGAAATCTTACGCATTTATCTATTGAAAAATCTTCTGTTTGGGGTGCTGAAGTTAGAGATACCAAAACTGGTAGAAGGCATATTGTTAACACTGAAATGCATGATTGCACTTGTTTGGAGTGGCAACACATTGGGAAACCATGTGATCATGCCATACTTTTCTTGGCCTCCCGACCGAATATAAACATGCACCCATATTTGCACAAATATTACTCAATAGCAAGATTCAAGGCTGCATATGCAACTCCAATTCCAGCACTTACAGATCAGACTCAGTGGCCTGAAGTGGAAATTTAATTTCCCATGTGTGCTCCCCTAACAAAAAGAAAGGCTAGCAGTCCTAAGGAGAGTAGATTCAAGGCATGGTTTGAGAAAGGTGGGAGTAGTAAAAAGGGCAAGGGAAAGAAGGATGGAAAGCCAAAAAGGTCCCAAAAAGGTAACAAAATAGGTGCAAGTTGTGCCAGGAGCTTGGGCACCAAAAAGGATCTCCAAAATGTTGTTACACTCCTGAAAGGCCAAAGTATGTGGGCATATGTTTGCCATGTTTACTTTTTTGTTGCATTTTTCAATTACTAAGCAGTTAACATGCTTTATATTTTTAGGAGGAAACGTGCAGGTGAGCCCCTTGTTGTTGAAGATTGCTGGCCAAAGAAAAAGGCAAGAGGCAATGGCTGTAGAAAAAAGAGAAGTTCTGGTGAAACAATACTCATTCAACCAGACTTGGATGGTGTGGTGCAAAATGAGCAAGACTTGAATGTGCTGCTGCAAGATGAGCAGGATTTTGATGTTCTGGTGCCAACTGAAGATATGGGTACCTCTGAAGATATTCTAGCTGATGTTGTGCAAGCCGAGCCTATGTTGGAAGTTGAGTTGCCAACTAAAGATATGGGTACCTCTGAAGATGTTCCAGCTGATGTTGTGCAAGCAGAGCCTATGTTGGAAGTTGAGTTGCCAACTGAAGATATTCCATCTAATGTGGTGCCAACTGAGCCTATATAACTGGGTGTTGTACAATAAAAAACAAGCATTGGTAAAAATAAGAAGAAATTGAGTGGTAGGAGAAAGCAGAAGTGAAAATTTGTTGAAACTTGTGTATTGCTACTATGCTATTGAAATTTGTTGAAAATTTGTTAAAACTTCTGTATTACTTTTATATGATATGTATTTGTGTAATACTATTCAAGTTTGAGACAAAATTCAAACTTGAGCCAAAATTCAAATTTGAACCAAAATTCAAATTTGAAGTTATTTGGTATGTGCTATTGGTGTTATAATGATTTCTGGACTATTATTCATGTTAGTTCATTAATCGGAGCAATTTTATTATGTGAAACTCTGGGCATGAAAAATGTGCTCCACATGAGCACGACACCCCTCCAAAGCTAGGGAAAATAGACCCATTTGTAACCAAGTTTTTTCTGACCTTCTCTAAATGAGCCAAAAAAGGAAACTTGACATCTAGTGTGTGTATATAAGAGTCCATCCTGAGATTGGATCATTTCGATAAATTGTGACATGTTTAACACTTAACCCTAGCTCACTTCTCTTGAATACTCCACAACCTCGTTCTTGGTAGCCATCTTTTGTGAAGGTTTTTCATGAAAAAAAATCCGTAGTCCAAGTTTCTTATTTTTCCTAGATACTTAGTCACATAGAACGATGATCGGCACAAGTTATATATATATTTTTGAATTAGTTATGCTCAACCCTAACCATTGAAAACCTCTCAAAACCCCTCAAAACCCCATCAAAACCCCATCAAAACCCCGCACCCCTCTGGGCCATTGGATCACTGTGAATGGACGGTCTAGATCAGGCACTAGGGCTACATTCAACGATCCGATGGATGCACTCTGATTGGCTGATTCGAAAACTCTGAATATTATAACACGCAACACCCTGGACCATTGGATGGATGTGAACAGAAGCAACGGTCTGGATCGGGAGCCACGTCACAGATCCGCGGGATGTTAGTTCATTGGCTGGCCATATTTTTACGTTGGATAAGATTGAGCAGGCCGGCCATGTATTGTTGGGCTTAATTAAAGCAGCCCACCCGTTGGACCGATGGACACCACGCTAATCCGATTTGAGCAGGCCTGAAAAGCATGCATGCCTGTGCACGCAGCCCTGCGCCGCCCGCCCTCACAGTGTAGCCGCTGCATGCATGACATCGAGCTCATCTCTCCACGCGTTTTTAATGGCCAGTGTGCTATGCAGGCTGTTGGCACCCTCGCAGCGTCCGAGCTCATGTCGTTGCTTGGCTATTCTAGATGCCCAACCATCGCTAGCCGCTGCATGAGCTCATCTCTCCACGCGCTTTTAATGGTCAGTGTGCTACGCGTGTTGTTGGCAGTACTACCATGATGCCACACTTGCATGCACGGGTAGCACATGCACAGAACGAGCAGGCGTGAACCCCGACCGATGACACAAAGCTTGCAGCATTGAAATATCACAGCCCGTCTATTGATGCTGCTTTTGGTTTCCCATGCGTGTACACACATGTACGCTCCCCTCCCCTGATGCCACTCAACACTGCCCGCTCATTACTTCCAGCCGGTGTAAACACGTCGCACTAGGGCTATTTAAGCCACCTATCATCTTCCTCCTCCTCACCCATCCTCTCCCATCTGCATCCTCTTCTCACCACCACAAACAACCCCAAAACCAGGCCGCCGCAGCCATGAACTACACCGGGCCAACCTTCCGCTTTTCCTACACCGTGCCGGAGACGCTCTACCCCCCCCCCCCCCGACGTGTACGTCGAGAACACACTCCGTGTGTGGTCGATGTCAAGATGGAGGGGCGCAAGGGATTTCACCAACGCCTTCCTTGCGCTTGGCTTCGACCACCTCCCCTAGGGATCTCCAAGGATGTACCGAGTCGAGGAGGTCATCCACAATGGGGTTGTGGTTGCTATCCTTGCCCACTTCACCAACTCCATCGACGCATTCTACCTCCTTGGCCATGTGTTCTGGTGTGTCTGCGAGTTCATCGCTTTCACCACCCATAACATCTTCATGGACTGCACCAATATCTTCCCCACCTTGGGGCGCATGCACACTCTGCCTTACCCCATCGACAACACCACGGAGGAGCAGTGAACGGCGCCCGGAGGAGTTGGCCATGGAGGAGTTGGTCTTGGAGCAAGCAAGCAAGCCGGCGGTCTTTTATCTTATCTAGGATGCTGTTTTATTATTGTCGTGTTGGATTGAACTATCTATATAAGTTGTAATGGTACTATGTATATCGTGCTTGGGTTTATCTATGTTAGTTGTAATGTGGTACTATCTAGCTCATGCAATTGTACTACTTATGCTACTATATTGATGTGTTCTATCTGGCTTTTGTTTTTTATATCTAGTTGATATTGGTCAATTGATATATGTGCTTGATGTTCTATCTAATTGATCTATGTGTTACTAATACAACTATGACATGCAACCATGGACATGCAACTATGACATGCAACTAATTTAGTTCATGCAAATAATTATTGGATTAACTCAAATGCCCAAAATAAATATTCCTGTGCTCCTAAAAATATTGCTTTGAATTTTTCTCTGGCCAATATTTCCAGACCAAAATAGGAACATTTTCTTGGACATATTTGAAGCGAATTTTAACTTGATCATTTCCAAAATGGTTTCTGAGGCTTTCATATATACCCATTTAATTTGGGTTTCATGGAACCGTAGATATGCATGAAAACAATCACAAAACAATAGTGGACAAGCAACAAAAATGTAAAGCAAAACAAAATAAGTTACAATACATACGACCCAACATTTATTCGACATAAAAATTTGGCCAAAGTAAAAACAAGTAAAGAAGTATATGTTTGTTAGAGGTTTATTTGCCGAAGAAACATTTTATTTTATTCGGAGCATTTTTTTAAACATGGGTGCCTCAATGCTATAAAACAGGGATGGTGCCCCTACGTGGGTGGGCTGGTCACTATTTGGGCCTGGTTATTTTCTCATGGCCCAACATCTATTCGGCAGCAAGATTTTTTTACTAGAAACTAAATTTGGAGAGTGTGCACTCTGTTAACCGAAGAACAAGAACAGAGCTTGGAAAAATAAATATTTCTGCTTCGATTCAATTACATGAACTTGGCATGACGCACAGATCGCATCATGTGCCCTGACAGACCTAAATGCCTCCTCTAATGACGGATGAACAACAAGTAAAATAAAAACAGAGCTATGATACAACAATAGAACCCCCTACCATGAAATTTGCTTGCTTATGCAAATCAATCATCTCCATTAGATTTTTCTTGATCTTCTTCAGTTCCCCGGTCAGTTCAGACTCCAATTGCAGTTTAGCATTGCGCGCATACCTCGCCATCAGCACGACTCTACCCGCCCCTCGGTCTGAGCTCCCCAAATTCTCCATCTACGGCACCCCGCCCAAATTGAGCTCCCAGGTGTTGGGGAACGTTGCATGGGAAACAAAAAAATTCCTACGCACACGCAAGATCTATCCATGGTGATGACCATCTACGAGAGGGAGAGTGGATCTACATACCCTTGTAGATATCTAAGCGGGAAGCGTTAAGAAATGCGGTTGGTGTGGTCGAACGTCTTCGCGATCCAAATCGTCGAGCATCCCGCGATCTCATCACAATCTGTCCCGCAATCCAATCATGATCCGTCCCGTGAAATCATCACGATCTGTCCAGTGATCTCATCACGATCCGTCCCGTGATCTCATCACGGTACGTCTCGCGATCTTGATCACGTTCCTTCCGATCTAGCGCCGAACGGACGACACCTCCGCGTTCAACACACGTACAACTCGATGACGATCTCCACCTTCTTGATCCAGCAAGAGGGAGCGGAGAGGTAGATGAGTTCTCCGGCAGCATGATGGTGTTGCGGCGATGGTGGTGGAGCTATTCCAACAGGGCTTCGCCTAAGCACCGCCGAAAACCGATCTAGAGGAGAAACTGCGATCTAGAGGAGAGGTAGCACGTGGCTATTAGGGTTAGCTTTTTTCCTTTAAATCCTCTAGTATATATAGGAGGGAGGGAGGGGAGGAGGCAGCCTCAAACCCTCAAGGTTTGGTCGAAATTGGAGGTGGAGGAGTCCTACTCCAATCCTATTAGGAGTAGGATTCCTCCTTTCCACTTGGAAACTCTTTCCACCTCTCCACCTTTGGATTTTTTTCCTTCTCAAACCACTCCAGCCGCATGGGCCCTTAGAGGAGGCTTCGGCCAGCCCACCAGGGGCTGGTTTACCTCCTCCCACAGCCCATGTAGCCTCTTGGGTCGAAATACCTCTCCCGATGGTCCCCCGGTACACTACCGGCACTCCCGGTACACTACCGATGAGCCCAAAACTTTTCCGGCGACCAAAATAGGACTTCCTATATATCATTCTTTACCTCCGGACCATTACGGAGATCCTCATGATGTCCGGGATCTCATCCGAGGCTCCTAACAACTTTCGGTCATCAGCATACGTAACTCTACACTACCAAAACGTCACCAAACCTTAAGTGTGCAGACCCTGCGGGTTCGAGAACTATGTAGACATGACCGAGACACCTCTACGGTCAATAACCAATAGCGGGACCTGGATGCCCATGTTGGTTCCTACATATTCTACGAAGATCTTTATCGGTTGAACCTCTATGTCAAGGATTCAGTTAATCCCGTATGATGTTCCCTTTGTTCTTCGGTATGTTACTTGCCCGAGATTAGATCGTCGGTATCTCCATACCTAGTTCAACCTCGTTACCAGCAAGTCTCTTTACTCGCTCCGTAATACAAGATCCCGTGACTAACACTTAGTCACATTGCTTTCAAGGCTTATTGTGATGTTGTATTACCGAGTGGGCCCTGAGATACCTCTCCGTCACACGGAGAAACAAATCGCAGTCTTGATCCATGCCAACCCAACAGACACCCTCGGAGATACCTGTAGAGCACCTTTATAGTCACCCAGTTATGTTGCGACGTTTGATACACACAAGGTACTCCTCTGGTGTCAGTGAGTTGCATGATCTCATGGTCATAGAAACAAACACTTGACATGCAGAAAACAATAGCAATAAACTGACACGATCATATGCTATGTTTGTAGTTTGGGTCTTGTCCATCATATCATTCTCCTAATGACGTGATCCCATTATTAAATGAAATCTCATGTCCATGACTAGGAAACCATAGCCATCTTTGATCAACGAGCTAGTATATTAGAGGCATACTAGGGACATGGTGTTGTCTATGTATCCACACATGTATCTGAGTTTCCGATCAACACCATTATAGCATGGATAATAAACAATTATCATGAAAAGGGAAATACGATAATAACCAATTTATTATTGCCTCTAGGGCATATTTCCAACAGTCTCCCACTTGCAATAGAGTCAATAATCTAGTTCACATCACCATGTGATTCGCATTGTTATGAATCTAACACCCAATAATTTCTGGGGCTCGATCATGCTTTGCATGTGAGAGAGGTCTTATAGTCAACGGGTCTGCGACATTTAGATCCGTGTGTACTTTGAAAATCTCTATGTCAAACAGTAAACACTGCTACCACACTCCACTTGGAGCTATTCCAAATGGTTGCTCAACTATACGTATCTGGATTGCTACTAAGAGTCATCCGGATTGGTGTCAAAGCTTGCATCGACGTAACTCTTTACGACGAACTCTTTCTTACCTCCATAATCGAGAAACATTTCCTTAGTCTTTTAGTTACTAAGGTTGATCTTGACCGCTGTCCAGCGATCCACTCATGGATCACTCTTGTACCCCTTGACGGACTCATGTCAAGGCACACACAGGTGCGGTACATAGCATGGCATACTATACAGAGCCTATGTCTAAGGCATAGGGGACGACATTCGTCCTTTCTATTTCTTCTGCCGTGGTCAAGCTTTGAGTCTCACTCAAGTTCACACCTTACAAAGCAGGCGAGAACGCTTCTCTCTGACTAATACATTTTGAACTCTTTCAAAATCTTATCAAGGTATGTACTCATTCAAAGTATCTTGAAGCATCTTGATCTATCTCTATAGATCTTGATGCTCAACAATTAGGTAGATTTATCCAGGTCTTCCTTTGAAAAATCCTTTCAAACAACCCTTCATGCTTTCTAGAAATTCTACATCATTTCCGATCAACAATATGTCAACCACATATGCTTATCAAAAACTCTATAGTGCTCCCACTCACTTTATTGTAAATACAAGTTTCTCTTAAACTTTGTATAGACTCAAAAACTTTGATCACCTCATCAAAGTGTATATTCCATCTCCGAGATGCTTGCTTCAGTCCATAGAAGGATCACTGAAGCTTGATCACCTTTTAGCATCCTTAGGACTGACACAACCTTCTGGTTGTATCACATACAACTTTTCCTCAAGTAAACTGTTAAGGAAACGATGTTTTGTCATCCATCTGCCAGATTTCATAATTGAAGAATGCAGCAACTGCTAACATAATTCCAACAGACTTTAGCATCGCTACGAGTGAGAAAGTCTCATCGCAGTAAACTCTTTGAACTTGTCGGAAACTTCTTTGTAACAAGTCAAGATTTATAAATGGTGACATTTACCATCAGCGTCTGCCTTCATCTCAAAGGTACATTTGTACTCGACGACCTGCCGTCCAACGAGCAAGTCTATCAAAGTCTATACTTGGTTTTCATACATGGACCCTTTCTCGGATTTCATGGCCTCTAACCATTTGTCGGAATCCGGGCCCATCATTTGTGGAACCTATGTCAGTTGAAAAGGAAGTAAATGATGATGATCATGAAGCTTCAGATCAAGTTACTATCGAACCTACGAGGTTCGATAGAAACATCTTTCCGCGCTGCGCTACTCTCTAGTTGAAACAAAGGTTCAACAATCTCATCAAGTTCTATCTTCCTCCCACTCAATTCTTTCGAGAGAAACTTTTTCTCGGGAAAGGAGCCATTTTAGCAACAAACACTTTATGCTTGGATCTGAGATAGAAGGTTCACCCAACTGTTCTTATTGTAATCTATGAAGATGCATTTGCTGCTTTGGGTTCGAGCTCATTAGGTGAAAACATTTTTACACACAAGCGTCACAACCCCAAACATTAAGAAATGACATCTTAGGTTTATATCAAACCATAATTCACATGGTGTCATCTCAACGGATTTAGATGGTGCCCTATTTAAAGTGAATGTAGTTGTCTCTAATGCATAACCCCAAAACTATAGTAGCAAAACGATAAGAGACATCATAGCCCGCACCATATCCAATAGAGCACGACTATGACGTTCGGACACACCATCACACTATGGTGTTCCAGGTGGCGTCAGTTGTGATACGACTTTCACATTGTCTAAAGTTGTATGCCAAACTCGTAACTCCGATATTCACCTCCATGATCATATCACAGACATTTTTATCTTCTTGCCATGATGATCTTAAACTTCACTCTGAATTTGCTTGAACTTTTCAAACGATTCAGACTTGTGTTTCATTAAGTAAACATAAACTATATCTACTCAAATCATCAATGAAGGTAATAAAATAATGATATCCACCGCACGCTACAAGACTCATTGGATTGCATACATCAACATGTATCATTTCCAATAAATCACTGGCCCACTCCATCAATCCGAAAAAGGGGTCCTTAGTCATCTTGCCCAAGTGGCATGGTTCGCATGTCTCAACCGATTCGAAATCGAATGAGTCCAAAGATCCATCAACATGGAGTTTCTTCATGCGCTTTATACCAATATGACATTTAGCGGCAATGCAACAAGTATGTTATACTATCATTATTAACTTTGTATCTTTTGGCATCAATGTTATGAACATGTGTATTACTATGATCAAGATGCAACAAACCATTCTCACTGGGTGCATGACCATTGAAGGTATTATTGATGTAAACAGAATAACAATTATTCTCTAACTTAAATGAATAACCGTGTTGCAATAAACACGATCTAATCACGTTCATGCTCAACGCAAAACACAAAATAACATTTATTTAGGTTTGTCACTAATCCCGAAGGTAGAGAGAGCGTGCGATGTCGATCACATCAACCTTGGAAACATTTCCAACACACATCGTCACCTCACCCTTAGCTAGTCTCCGTTTATTCCGTAGCTTTTACTTCGAGTTACTAACATTAATCAACCGAACCGGTATCCAATACCCAGGTGCTATTAGGAGTACTAGCAAGGCACACATCAATAACACGTATATCAAATACACTTGTGTTGACGTTGCCAGCCTTCTTATCTACCAAGTATCTAGGGTTGTTCCGCTTCAGCGACTGCTCACCTCATAATAGAAGCACTTAGTCTCGGGTTTGGGTTCAACTTTGGGTTGCTTCACTGGAGTAGCAACTGACTTGCCATCCATGAAGTTTCCCTCCTTGCCCTTGCCCTTCTTGAAACTAGTGGTTTTACTAACCATCAACATTTGATGCTCCTTCTTGATTTCTATCTTCACGGTGTCAAACATCGCGAACAGCTCAGGGATCATTATTTCTATCCCTCGCATTTTATAGTTCATCACCAAATTCTAGTATCTTAGTGATAGTGACTTGGAGAACTATATCAATCACTATATTATCTGGAAGATCAACTCTCACTCGATTCAAGCGATTCTAGCACCGAGACAATCTGAGCACATGCTTAACGATTGAGCTATTCTCCTTCATCTTGCAGGCGAAGAATCTTGTTGGAGATCTCATATCTCACAACATGGGCACGAGCCTGAGATCCCAATTTCAGCTCTTAGAACATCACATATGTTCCGTGACATTCAAAACGTTTTGGAGCCTCAATTCTAAGCTGTAATGCATGACGCACTAAACTATCAAGTAGTCATCGGAACGTGCCTGTCAGATGTTCACAACATCTACAGACGATGCTACAGGCGGTGGCGCACCGAGATGTGCATTAAGAACATAAGACTTCTGTGCATCAATGAGGACAATCCTCAGATCACGGACCTAGTCCGCAATATTGCTACCATCATCTTTCAACTCTATTTCTCTAGGAACATATAGAAATTCAAGGGAGCTACATCGTGAGCTAGTAATCTACAACATAATTTTGCAAAGACACTACTGACTATGTTCATGATAATGAGTTCGATTAATCATATTACTTAAGAACTCCCACTCAAATTGACATCCCTCCAGTCATTCGAGTGATACATGATCCAAATTCACCAACTCAAGTCCGATCATCACGTGAGTTGAGGTGGTTTCAATGGTGAACATCATCATGTTGATCATATCTACTATATGACTCATGTTCGACCTTTCGGTCTCTTGTGTTCCAAGGCCATGTCTGTACATGCTAGGCTTGTCAAGTTTAACCCGAGTGTTCTGCATGTGCAACACTGGCTTTCACCCGTTGTATGTGAACGTAGAGTCTATCACACCCGATCATCACGTGGTGTCTCGACATGACGAACTTTCACAATGGTGCACACTCGGGGAGAACACAATTTATCTTGAAATTAAGTGAGGGATGGCCTTATAATGCTACCGTCGTCCTAAGCAAAACAAGGTGCATAAAAGGATTAACATCACATGAAAATCATAAGTGACATGATATGGCCATGAACTTGTGCTTTTGATCTCCATCTTGAAAGCACCGCCATGATCTCCATCGTCACCGACATGACACCATGATCTCCATCATCTTGATCTCCATCAACGTGTCGCCATCGGGTTGTCGCGCCCACCATGCTTCTAATACTATTGCTGCCATTTAGCGATAAAGTAAAGCATACATAGCGCTTAATGATTGACACGCATGTCATACAATAATTAAAGACAACCCTATGGCTCCTGCCGGTTGCCGTACTCATCGACATGCAAGTCATGATATTCTATACAACACATGATCATCTCATACATCACATATATCTCATCATGTAATTGGCCATATCACATCACAACATACCCTGAAAAATCAAGTTAGACGTCCTCTAATTGTTGTTGCATGTTTTACGTGGCTGCTACGGGTATCTAGCAAGAACAATTCTCACCTACGCATAAACCACAACGGTGATACATAAGTTGCTTTTCAAACTTCTCAAGGACCGCCTTAGTCGAATCCGATCCAACTAAAGTAGGAGAAACATACACCCATCAGCCATCTTTGTGCAACGAAGCTACACGTCAGTCGATGGAACCGGTCTCTTGTAAGCGTACGAGTAAGGTTGGTCCAGGCCGCTTCATCCCACAATACCGCTAAACCAAAACACGACCAAGGGAGGAAGCAATCTAAGCATCAACACCCACAAACTCTTTGTGTTCTACTCGAGATCTCATCTATACATTGACCTAGCTCTGATACCACCGTTGGGGAACGTTGCATGGGAAACAACAAAATTCCTACGCACACGCAAGATCTATCCATGGTGATGAGCATCTACGAGAGGGAGAGTGGATATACATACCCTTGTAGATCGCTAAGCGGGAAGCGTAAAGAAACGCGCTTGGTGTAGTCGAACGTTTTCGCGATCCAAATCACCGAGCATCCCGCGATCTCATCACGATCCATCCTGCGATCCAATCACGATCCGTCCCACGAACTCATCACGATCCGTCCCGCGATCTCATCACGATCCGTCTCGCGATCTTGATCACGGTCCTTCCTCTAAATCCTCTAGTATATATAGAAGGGAGGGAGGGGAGGGGGAAGCCTCAAACCCTCAAGGTTTGGTCGAAATTGGAGGTGGAGGAGTCCTACTCCAATCCAATTAGGAGTAGGATTCCTCCTTTCCACTTGGAAACTCTTTCCACCTCTCCACCTTTGTATTTTTTCCTTCTCAAACCACTCCAGCCGCATGGGCCTTTAGAGGACGCTTCGTCCAGCCCACCAGGGGTTGGTTTACCTCCTCCCACAGCCCATGTAGCCTCTTGGGTCGAAATACCTCTCCCGATGGTCCCCCGGTACACTACCGGCACTCCCGATACACTACCGATGAGCCCAAAACCTTTTCGGCGACCAAAATAGGACTTCCTATATATCAATCTTTACCTCCGGACCATTCCAGAGCTCCTCGTGATGTCCGGGATCTCATCCGGGACTCCAAACAACCTTCGGTTACCAGCATACATAACTCTATACTACCGAAACGTCACCAAACCTTAAGTGTGCAGACCCTGCGGGTTCGAGAACTATGTAGACATGACCGAGACACCTCTACGGTCAATAACCAATAGCGGGACCTAGATGCCCATATTGGTTCCTACATATTCTATGAAGATCTTTATCGGTCAAACCTCTATGTCAAGGATTCAGTTAATCCCGTATGATGTTCCCTTTGTTCTTCGGTATGTTACTTGCCCGAGATTCGATCGTCGGTATCTCCATACCTAGTTCAACCTCGTTATCGATAAGTCTCTTTACTCGTTCCGTAATACAAGATCCCGTGACTAACACTTAATCACATTGCTTGCAAGGCTTGTTGTGATGTTGTATTACCGAGTGGGCCCTGAGATACCTCTTCGTACACGGAGTAACAAATCCCAGTCTTGATCCATGCCAACTCAACAGACACCCTCGGAGATACCTGTAGAGTATCTTTATAGTCACCTAGTCACGTTGCGACGTTTGATACACACAAGGCACTCCTCCGTTGTTAGTGAGTTGCATGATCTCATGGTCATAGGAACATATACTTGACATGCAGAAAACAATAGCAATAAACTAACACGATCATATGCTACGTTTGTAGTTTGGGTCTTGTCCATCACACCATTCTCCTAATGATGTGATCCCATTATCAAATGACATCTCATGTCCATGGCTAGGAAACCTTAACCATCTTGGATCAACGAGCTAGTATATTAGAGGCATACTAGGGACATGGTTTTCTCTATGTATCCACACATGCATCTTAGACTCCGATCAATACAATTATAGCATGGATAATAAACGAGTATCATGAACAAGGAAATATGATAATAACTAATTTATTATTGCCTCTAGGGTATATTTCCAACAGGACGCATGGCAACACAATGGGACGGAACGCACCCACCTCCCCTTAGTTCTATTATTAATCCCGTCCAAACATAATTTCGAAAATAAAACACTACTCAACAATCTTAACAATATCATCTTTGCAAAGGGGCCATCCATGAGGCACTCGTGGGCTCGTCGATGAGGCCCGTCCTCACGTGCATCGTCATTCCTGTCTCCTTGCACCAAAGTAGCAAGCTTTGGGACTGGCTTTGGGGTAGGACAACAACACCCTGCCCTTTTATCACAAAATGGAAAGGATTCTCTACCCATGCCAGCTGGCACGGTCCTCGCCACCCCTGCTAGCGCAGGGTGTCACACATGTGTTGGTCACGTGACCACGCGGCCAGCGCCACGCGACCACTTCAAACGGAGGGCCTCACGGGAACCTACTTCAGAGGTCACCTTCAACTTGGAGAGAAGTGTCTAGGAGCGTTAACTTTTTGAAGAGAACGAAGCCTCGCGAGGTCACCGCCTAGCGAGATACCTTGAGCCTGCGGAGCTCAGAAATGGGCTGCTTCTGGAATGGGCCTTCCTAGCGTCGCTGACTGGGCCATCAGCAGACTGGTCATCGTCCCCTCATAGCCACTGGACCGACAGTAGCCTCCGGGCCCACGATGCATACGCTTCGCCCGTTGAGAAGGAAACGACGCGGGGGCAGAGATGACTTTTGGGCCCAGGCGGGGACTGTTGCGGAACGTTGCATGGGAAACAAAATTTTTCCTACGCACACGTAGATCTATCCATGGTGATGAGAATCTATGAGAGGGAGAGTGGATCTACGTACCCTTGTAGATCGCTAAGTGGGAAGCGTTAAGAAACGTGGTTGGTGTAGTCGAACGTTTTCGCGATCCAAATCGCCGAGCGTCCCGCGATCTCATCACGATCCGTCCCGCGATCCAATCAAGATCCGTCCCGTGAACTCATCACGATCCGTCCCGCGAACTCATCACGATCCATCCTGCGAACTCATCACGATCCGTCCCGCGAACTCATCACAATCCATCCCGCGAAATCATCACGATCCATCTCGCGATCTTGATCACGGTCCTTCCGATCTAGCGCCGAACAGACGGCACCTTCGCGTTCAACACACGTACATCTCGATGGCGATCTCCGCCTTCTTGATCCAGCAAGAGGGAGCGGAGAGGTAGAAGAGTTCTCCGGCAGCATGACGACACTCTGGAGATGGTGGTGGAGCTATTCCGACAGAGCTTCGCCTAAGCACTGCAGAAATCCGATCTAGAGGAGAAACTATACACTGGAGGAACGGGCAGCACGTGGCTAAAAATTCTATGCAAAAACCCTAAAACCTCCAGTATATATAAGACGAAGAGAGGAGGAGGTTTGGCACAAGGGCCACGCCTCCAAGGAGTCGGCCGAACCAGGTGGAGGAGGTGGACTCCACCTCCAATCCTAGTAGGACTAGGATTCACCCTATTTTTGCCTTTTTCCACTTTTTCTCTTTGGGCCTTTTTTCCCAAACCACATGGGCCTTGTGTGGGACTTCCACCAGCCCACTAAGGGCTGGTAAGAACTCTCCCACAGCTCATGGAGCCTCTTGGGTCGAAATACCCCTCCTGGTGGTCTTCCGGTACACTACCGACACTCCCGGTACACTACCGATGAGCCCGAAACTTTTCCGGCGATCAAAACAGGACTTCCCATATATGAATATTTACCTCCGGACCATTCTGGAGCTCCTCGTGACGTCCGGGATCTCATCTGGGACTCCGAACAACATTCGGTCACCACCATACATAACTCTATACTACCGAAACGTCACCAAACCTTAAGTGTGCAGACTCTGCGGGTTCGAGAACTATGTAGACATGACCGAGACACCTCTACGGTCAATAACCAATAGCAGGACCTGGATGTCCATATTGGTTCCTACATATTCTACGGAGATCTTTATCGGTCGCACCTCTATGTCAAGGATTCAGTTAATCCCATATGATGTTCCCTTTGTTCTTCGGTATGTTACTTGCCCGAGATTCGATCGTCGGTATCTCCATACCTAGTTCAACCTCGTTACCAGCAAGTCTCTTTACTCGTTCCGTAATACAAGATCCCGTGACTAACACTTAGTCACATTGCTTGCAAGGCTTATTGTGATGTTGTATTACCGAGTGGCCCTTGAGATACCTCTCCGTCACACGGAGTAACAAATCCCAGTCTTGATCCATGCCAACCCAACAGACACCCTCGGAGATATCTGTAGAGCACCTTTATAGTCACCCAGTTACGTTGCGACGTTTGATACACACAAGGTACTCCTCCGGTGTCAGTGAGTTGCATGATCTCATGGTCATAGAAACAAACACTTGACATGCAGAAAACAGTAGCAATAAACTGACACGATCATATGCTACGTTTGTAGTTTGGGTCTTGTTCATCACATCATTCTCCTAATGACGTGATTCCGTTATCAAATGACATCTCATGTTGATGACTAGGAAACCATAGCCATGTTGGATCAACGAGCTAGTCTATTAGAGGCATACTAGGGACATGGTGTTGTCTATGTATCCACACATGTATCTGAGTTTCCGATCAACACAATTATAACATCGATAATAAACAATTATCATGAACAAGGAAATACGATAATAACCAATTTATTATTACCTTTAGGGCATATTTCCAACACCAGGTTGCGGCCCCGCTCGAATCAATGTTGCCCTCGAACTGTATCCTCTTAACATATTCATCCATCCAATCGAAATGGGTGCATTTCTTCAAGATCTGAAAACCACAATATGAACCCTACATTCCAAATTCGAGGTAAAAAACAAAATATGGGGAAATCAGAGCAAACGGCAGTGAAAGAACGGGCTAAGAGCTGAGATCTAACCTTGCCATACTTCCTGCCATTGTTTTGCTCAAGCAATTCACAAATTCCCGTCCAAGATTTTCATTATCATCAGTCCTAGTGACCAACCGTTTCAGAGGCTCTGGACGTGGGCAGTCAGGACACCTTGTGAGCGGCACCGGAGCATACCGTCGCCCTTTTGAGTGCGTGGCGGAGGAGATGGACATCTGCACTAGGTCACCGGAGAAGAGAAAGAATGAGGAAAGGGGAAGCAATGGGCGGCGGCGGGCGGACGGACATGGGCGGTCGTCTCTTTTAGCTGCGAAGAGATGAGTCCCGCGCTTAGTGGACAAGTGATGGGTCACGCACTTACGTGGATAAGTTATGGGTCCAACCCCTAACAGCTAATGAGGGCATCAGTTCAGATTAAGGGCCATATCGTGTGTAGGTTATTTCCTCGTTTAAAAATATCACATCAAAGTAATTCGGGAGAAAGACATCTCACTACTTTCGATCGACACGAAAGGTGTCGCACAAAGGTCTACAGCTTCCGCAGCAAGGATGCTGTCGGCCTGCTCTTCGGCCGGATTCGCAGCCATATCCGGGGTTGGAAGGAGGAGTTCTTTTTCTTGGAGTCATCGGCGGCGCCGTGGCCGTGCCCGGTGGGGTGGGGGCAGCCTTCCAGGTCCTCCACCATGGATCCGGCCCTCACCGTCGACGAGAAGGCCGTGGCGGAGAACCTGCTGTGTGCTCGAGGGAGTTCTCCGATCGATCTCAGCACGTATCTGCACCACCGGAACATGGCCGCAGCCAAGATCATCGGGGCACCACCATCACGGCCGCCAACTCCTCAAGGTGAACCCTCTTGGCTATCGGCACTGTACATTTCAGAATGATTCAGAATGGTGTTGCTGTGGATTGTTGCGATTGTACTGACCTGTGATTTGCAGGCGGGCGTGTTATTGTCGCCATGGAGATGGAGGACATTCAGGCAGAGAAGGCAGTGCCGCCGCGGCCGCGCGCGCGTCGGCGGGGAAGGTGAAGGTGAAGAGCGAGCCGGACTGCAAGGTTCCTCCTTGTGCGCCGTCACTTGGGAAGAAAAGGAAGCTGGAGAAGGACCGAGCGGTTGACGGCGAGAGCTCGGCCTCGGACCCCTCTTGCCCGCCGGGCTTCTCCACCCTCTGGAAGCCGCCGTCCGCGACAACCAACGATGGCGAAGAACGGCAGTGCGCGCTCCAGCAGGACCGCGACGGAGACTGGAAGGCGGCGAGGCGGCTGCTGCAGGGCACCGTAACCCCGTCCCGGGAGCGCGAACTCGCCGCCTCCAAGCCGGCCGACGTCGTCGCCTCAAGCTACGTGTCACAGCTACAGGTGAGTTCACCGTCCCCAAGCCGGCCGACGCACGGATCCAAGTTCCTTCGCGCATGAATTGCTGTTCTGGATTGATCGACCGATATGGCATACATGGTGGGGTGCGCAGGCGGCGAACGAGGTGGCCTTCTCGCTGGGCCACGCTCTGGAGCTGGAGGAGAAGCTGCGGGCGCGCGAGCGCGAGGCGGACGCGCTCCGGGAGGAGCTGGGCAGGAAGACGAAGGCGCTGGAGCACGACGTCGCCGTCGCGGAGGCGCTGCGGGCGGAGCTGCGCAAGGCGAAGACCAAGCTCGCCGAGACCAAGGCGGACGCAGAAAGGGCGGAACGGCGTGGGTACGAGCGCGGCATGGAGGACATGAAGCGCGCCGCGTTGCGCCGCTACCCGAAACTCGACCCGGCTCGGCTTGTCGTGCCACTCCACGGCCCCCCATAGCTGCGGTGACCGCCTGACCACCAATGCCGGCCAGAGCGCGCGTCGATCGGTATGCATGTTCTTGGGGTGTGCCTATGGCTGCCATCTGCAATTCTCACTTTGGTTTCACATGGACCTGTGTAATGCACCACAGAATCTTCATGTCTATAAATTTCATTAGCCGTCAAACACTGACGAGGGAGAGGGCAATTTAATCCATGGCTGGATTTTTCTTGGTTGTGATCTTAACTGGATCTGCAAAGTGTGTGTTTTGTGTGGCTAGTTTCTCGATATGCTTTCAGGATTTTCAGGCTCAGAATTATTTAGAAGAAATGCTGAATTCTCTTTCCCTATGAAACGAACATCACACACTCTTTTACATCGTAGACGAAAATCTCAACCGAACTAGAACTCGTTGAACAATGCCAACATTGCATAGTTGTATGTCATTTTGGGCTGTATAAATTTCATATCACGACAGTTGTGTGACGTCTCTGAATATGTTGATCTCACGAGGTAATAATTTTTACAGCGTTATACTTGGCATAAAGTTAAATCATGCATGTCTTCAGAAACTAAGTTCGAAATCATGCTGGCGGTTTTCTTTAATTTCTAACATGCGAGCACTTTTTTTAACAAATTTTGGGGAAATGTTTGGTTACGCTTGATTTTTGTCTTTTCATATGCTTTTCTTCATCACGGTAATGCATGGACATTCAACTATGATATGAAGTAATTCTTCATTCATTTGTCGATGAAATTACTAAATGTTGCCTGTATCAACGATTGTCCTACTTTGTAGTGCTATTCGAGCTTTTATCGTGCACTCCCGCAGAGTGTCGTCTAGTGTAAACAAAATGTTTCATACCATTAGAAAAATGTACCTGCCATCTAATGAAATTATTCCTGCGTTTTAAAAATTGTACGTAGCATTTCTAAAAAAAATATACAATATAAAACATGTTTTTGTAGGTTAATATTTTACCATTAAAAAGTATGTCATATTTTAAATAAATATTCACGTGTTTTCAAAAAATATGTGTGAATTTTAAAAACAGTTATACCATGTAGAAATGTTAGCTTAAAAAAATATTGCCAATAATAGAGTACAACGTGTATTTGGACAATGTTACCGTGTATTCGTAAAAGTGTTCAAAACATGTTTTTTTTTAAATATACATCGTATATTTGAAAAATGTCCAACGTGTATACAAAAACTGTTTGCACGTGCCTAAAAATTTACTCGCCTGTTTCTAAATATAAGAATTTTTTAAGATTCCAATATGGACTACATACAAATGTATTATGTATATAGATGTATCTTACAATGTTAGTTTCTTTCATTTTACTCCGTATACAGTCTGTATTGAATTATCTAAAAGTCTTATATTTAGAAACAAAATGAGTACATTGTGTATCAAGAAAAATAACTAAAAAACCGACAACGAAAAAAAAGGAAAAGCGAAAAGTAAAAAACCCAAGAAAGAAACAAAGAATATCAAATTATAACGAAGAAAAAAAATCAATGAAAAAACAAAAGAAACCAGAGTAAAATAAAGAAAAAGAGAAAGAACCAAAGAAACAGGTGAAAAAGCATATCAAACCGAAGAAAAAACAAAAAACAAAATAAAAACCAAGAAAACCAAAGCAGGAGTACCTAAAGGCGTGCATTGCCAATATAAATAAAGAAAACCCTAAGCCTGTTTGGTTGGGGTAATTAGAGTCAGAGAATGGGAATTAAAAAGGTACAGGACTTTAAGTCTATTGTTTGGTTAGGGGATTGGGAATTTATAAAGGAATAGGCATGGGATTTGAGACTTCAACTCCTACCGTTTTATTAACAAGGGAGAGGGTGGGAGTTGGAAGGGAATTGTTTAAGTGAATCAATCTTGACCCTTCATCATAACTTATGTTCACTTCCCTGGTCTAGTTCCTCATCAATTCCCATGAACCAAAAAAGGAAATACAACTTCTTCCTAAATTTCCACACATAATTCCTATAATGTACCAAACAAGGGATTGGAAATAAAACGACTCATCCCATGTCTAATCTCAATACAACTCCCTACATTAAACTTCCATTTCTCTTCCCGAATATTGCCAAACACGAGCGCTTGTGTCTACTCTCGGCAGCACCCAACGGCGCCGCCTCGTTTCCCCCCAAAGTGGTGACCTCTCCCTTATCTCCCAGCTCACCTCTGCCTTGCCGAACTCGCGCGACGAGATGCAACGCTCATGGCGGAATCTGGACCGTGTTTGCCGGTGCGTTTTTCGTTCTGGAGATTCTTGGCTCTATATTACGCTGGGATTCTGTTTGCAAAGCACCAAGTTATCATGGATAATCTCGGAGCTGGGGGGCTACAGGTAATATGGACATATCAAAAACTTTGAGGAGAATTTTCAAGATATTAAATATGGAGTTCAGTTGTTAGACCCGGCGTCACCAACACTTATGACCCGGTGTTATCAAAAGATCATAAACCGCCAGAGTTTATATAAGCCGCCCTGATTCATAACAATGGAAGTCCGGTTCTACATCAGATGGATTTTCATCCCAATATTTATCAAGTCAGCAGGATTCTAGTTATTTAACCCGAAGTCACCAACGATAATGACCCGGCATCATCAATGATTATGACCCGGCGGAGATGACCCGCCAAGAGTATTGGAAGCCGACTCAATGGCATATGGGTGTTCTATTCTCAATATTTTTCAAAAGACATTGACAAGAAAGATGATTATCAAGACGACTCATTCATATGGAGAAAAGACCCGGATTTCTGAGAAGCCATTTTATAAGCCGGCCAAAGGAGCAAGCCGGCCACTTAACATATTTGTTACTCTTATTTCAGGAGATTACCATGAATAAATTCAAGCTATCCTGGGGGCTAATGACGGGGATATACCCCATGGTATGACCCGGCCTGGTGACTCACAGGAGACCCGGCCGAAGACATGACATCTTATTAATGATCCAGCCAGGCAACTCACAGGAGACCCGTTAGAAGACATGACATCTTATTAATGACCCGGCCAGGCAACTCACAGGAGACTCGTTAAAAGACATGACATCTTATTTATGACCCGACAAGCGGGTCACAGGATGACCAAGCCCAAGACCCGGCGGGTGAGCCGGCACCAGCCGGCTCACAAGAGAGGGCCCACAGGAGAAGGCCCACAAGAGAGAAGGATCCCCTTAAAGGAAATAGACCCGGAGTAGGATTCGTGAGAGACTAGTCATACTCCTACTCCTAGTAGGACTTTATTTGTAAACCTACCCTCTCCACTTATATGAGGAGGGGTAGAGCACCCCTAGAGGGACAAGTTCTCAAGAGACATAAGTCTACAAGTTTAGATAACACAAGAGATTAGAGACACAAGCCTACAAGTTTAGACAACACAAGAGATTAGAGACACAAGTCTAGAAGTTTAGACAACACAAGAGATCGGTCGACCAGGCGGCTCGCAGCGGTGCTCGGGCGCCCAGATCCATGGATGCAGGAGTGCCGGCAGCGTGCGGGCTCTTGGTGGCGGCGGGATCGGTCGACGACGGGCTTGGGTGCTGGCGTCGGCTGCACGGTGCCGAATCTCGTCGCTCGTGGCAGATCTCGACACTCCAGCCATCGTGGAGGCACCTGGACCTGGGGCGGCGGCCCCGTTAGGCATGGCAACAGCACCCTCGGCTGGCGACGCTCGCAGGGGGTGGGTGGACGGTGTATTGACCGCGTGGGTGGTGAGTTGCCGGTGGATCTCCTTACGATCGTGGTCGTCGGCCTCGGTGCGTTTGCGGGGGCTAGTAGAGGTGATATCGGACCGGAGGAAACTCAGGATGACTAGTTCATCCCGACGGTGGCGACGACCAGGGTCGCCGTTCTCCTTCTTGCAGGCGCCGTCGAGGTCTCTGCCCTCCACCCCGACCCCATGCCCGGGTGAAGACCCAAAATCTCCTTAGATTGGGCGGCGGCGACACTGCGTGTGTCGTACCCTTCTTGGAGGCGCCGCCTGGGGGCATTTGGGTGCCCGGTTAGAGGACCTGTACGCGAAGGGGATGGGACCAGTGACAGCAAGTGGTGTTCGTGATGGAGGAGCGGCGTGGCATCTGGCACGTCGACAACGGCGGGTCTCAGCGGAATGGAGCAGCGGGGTCTCGCCTTGGACGTGTGATGATGGACGAGCGTAGGATGGTGGCGCTGTCTGGCGTCGTGGTGGCGTCAACGGCAGTTAGACCGGGCAGGGTCGATGCGTCAGTACAACTTTGAAGATGGATCGGTGGAAGACGGTGGAGGCAGCCTCGGTGAGTGCGCCAGACCAGTATGTGACCCAGTCCAGGTATGTGGCCAGGATGGGGCATCCGGCACTAGATGTTAGGATTTGGTGCGATGTCTGTTTGGTATTAGGCTCAGACATTAGGTACCACTACATCAAAGGGATAAGAGTAGCGACAGGAGTTGCCTAGATGATGGCTTCAGGTTTACTGATATACTTTCTTGTAAGGTCTTTTGTGAATAATCAATAAAGTGATCATATACATCGTCGAGATGCAGAGGCCGGGGGTGCATCCTCCTTTTCAAAAAAATTAAAAAAATGTGGTGTTACACACCGTGATGAGAGTAAGTGATGCAAATCCCTCTCCTATATTGCTCCCTTTAATTTGGGATATTTTACAAGTTGTATGATTCATCGATTAAGAGTTTGAGGCTGATTGTGCATTATTTTGTTTTGAAATACGCAATGTAAAATTTTGATTCCTCTAGAGAAATTTGTTAGCACAAAGTAGATCTACATATAGGATATTCCATCTTCTCTCGAAAATAGCTAATGCTTCCTATTCGTATTATTTGTCTTAGATTTGTCTAGATACGATGTATCTAAGACTGATAGTAGTTAGAAATTTTGTGATAAATAATAGATGGTGCATGGTCAAAATCTAGAGACCAGTCTTGTTCCCCTAAAACAGGTGCCATATAAGTGACTTAATGTCTATGTGATGCTTTAGTGGAGGGTGTTAATATGGAGTCACCACCAGAGTAGAGGTCCAAGTTACTTCTGAAGTTGCTTCGTCGGAATTGCAACATCTTTTATTGAAGATCATCTACAACCGGACCTCTCAAACCCGCCTCAAACGCCCGGGCAGGCCGCCCGGTCACTGCCCTCACTTTTTTTGACCCAGACGGACCCCTCAAACGGCCCTCAAACGCCCGGGCTGACTGGCACCCCCCATATCGAGCCCAAATATAAGGCAGGTACAGGGGCATCCGGATGCGCCCGTCATGTCGGAGCCGGCCCATGCTGGCCCATCCTACCCTACTTATATTCGTCCCCATCCGCTCGCCGGACCAAACCCTAGCCACTTCACTCCCCTCCCCTTCGCCACCCGAGCTCTCCTCTGGCGGATTCCGGCCACCACCACCATGTCAGACAACGGATCGGAGTCCGACCTTTCCGGATCCGTCGACTGGGGTGTGATTTCGTGTGGGTTGGAGGAGGCAATGGCAGTTTGCATTGCACTCCGCCGGTCTCTGGAGGAGAGCAGCCGACCGAGGAAAGCATCCGTCCGCCGCGAGGCCCTAGCGTTGGCTCACTAGGCGCTCGAGTCCGGCGGTGCTGGATCCTTACGGGCTCGGCAGCCAGGACACCACACCATTCCCATCACCGGTCCAACAAACTATGAGTCGTGGAGGGTTCAGGCAGCACGCCGTGAGAAGAAGAGGGCAAGGGCCATCGAGGCCCGTCTCGTGGCGGATATGGCGGAGGCGGAGGTGGCTGCTGCGGTGGCGCGGGCGGCCACAAAGGAGGAAGCCATCCGCGCCCGCATTGTGAAGAAACAATAGCGGAGGAACACACGCGCCCTCGCCCGAGAGGAGAGTCGGCGGTTCGGGCCATGGCCGGACTGCCACCGAAGGAGGAGAAGGACAACGACGGCGAGGATAGCTCCGGCGACGAGCAGATCCGACTGGATCCGTACTGCGTCTTCGAATGGTACTTCCGCGAGAAGGCCGACAACGACGCAGGGAAGGGCAAGGGAAGTCGTGGATGAAGTCCACCATAGCCAAACATGCCAAATTTTGGTAGTCCGATGTCATGTTGAGTGTAATGTAATGGAATAGCCGGACGATCCGTGTGCGTCGACGTAGTTGCATGAGTCTGTATGGATTTAAGATATGCTAATTGAGTTGTCCGGACGTGGAGCGCCTAATTTGAGGGGTGTCCGGTCAGTACCCGCGGACGCGTCCGGGTGCGTCCGCGGGCGTTTGAGGGGCCGGATTTGCCAAGTCCGGCTGTAGATGCTCTAAGTTAGTCGATTAGCTCTATCATATAAATGATGCATGATAATGATAAGATTTCTGTGTGAGCACTAACTGGTGATATCATAAGAGAAAAAAGGCTTGCTGGATAGAATAGGTTTATCTGTGTATGTAATTAGTGTTGGTATTAGGAACATCTTTGACTTCCAACAAATTTTGTAGTTGCATCAAATTTATAATTTTCTGTTCACTTTCATCTAGTATTATATATTTTTCTTAGTAATTGTTGCTCTTTTTCAGAATTCACATAGATAAATAAGTCTCACATGAACTCATGCGTTCATACCAAAATGTAAATGGGATATGATAAAATTGTGATTTGAGCATAATTGATAGATTTTGAATGTTCTATTAAGTACCATTAACTTAACTTTTTTTTTACATTTTTTCATGCACGGAATGAAACATCTAGCATGTGTTCTTGTAGCTTGGATTTCGATAAATCCATTCTTATAGCTTGGCTCCTGATAGTTTTTGTTTTTCCATATATTATTCTTTTATGAGCCTCACTTACTTGATTAGTGTAGTTATATTGTTATTTTTTATACGGACATTTCTATTAGACATTTTTTTCCAACTTAACACTAATTTCTACCTATAAATCATAATTGTACTATTTACGGTAAGTATCTATCTAATATATATTTTTATGAAGCACAACTCGAGCCAATGATGTTATCGAATCCCACTGATTGTTTTCCTGACCGGGAAAGATGTGTTGTGCATTATGCACGCAACATGATGCAATTTTTTATTAAAGTTGGCTAAAGTTCCTGTGAACACAAGCTCGGTACAACTATATGGATATATAGCTGTGCGAGATTGTCTGGATTCATTGCTAAATTATATTGTCAATCGTAGCAGGGACGATCCCATTATGGTGCAGCAGGTGCACATATTTCACATCTTTACCTACCCGCAGTCATTTTTAATAGTTGATACATGTCATAGTTTAAGGTTAATTTCAGCACATGCATAGTGTAGATGGATCGAACTATGAACTTTTTTTATGGCATGCTACAACCACTTAGGTTCGGTTCGGAACTCCTTTGGCTCTGCGCTCCGCAAACTCCGTGCACTGAGCCAGGCCGAATCCCGCAGCTCAAGTGGAGCACTCTTCTAATGCAAAATGGTGAAGCAGACAAAAGCCAGGTTCCAAAACATTTAGTGATACATAAATATTTACTGTTATGACCGGTAATACGTATCAGAGGAGGAGGCCCAATGGGCAGGATTAGTTACAGGGTTAGTCCAAATTATCTTAGTTATCTTAGTTTTCAAGTTATCTTAGTCATCCATGAGATTGTATAAACCGATGTAAACAACTCTTTTGGAATTAAGCGATATAGTCATAACTCTATTACCCGGCTCTCAGAGGAGCCGGAACCCTAGCAGCGCCGCCGCTTTCCATCGCCGCCGCCTCCCTCTCGCGCGCAACGGCGCCCTGCCGCCGGCAGCCGCGCTCCAGCCCTCGCCAACCCCGCTTCATCCCCTACAACCTCCGCCCTAGACCCGGTAGAACCCTAGCGGTTCCTACCAATTTGGTATCTAGAGACTCCAGGTCGATCATGTCGTCATCGCCGGCCGCCACCACCATCCCGCCCGCCGCCACCCTTTCGATCGTCACCACCGCCCCGTTGTAGGCCATCTCTACTGCGCTGCTAGGTACGGCGGCCGCCTTCACCGCGTCGGCGACCACTGCCGCCCCGAACCCTGTCGTCTACACCCCGGAAGAGGTCACGCGGGCCCTACGCGACCTCGCCATCGCGGTCCAGGGGATCCGCCAGTATCTGGCCGGTCCCTATGGTCCGCCGCCGGCGGCGCTGCCGGATCCCGCCACCGGGCTGCCGCTGCTTCCATGGCCGCAGCCACCACCGCCGGGCCCCACGATCGCCGGGCCTCTTCAGCTGCCCCCACCCGCCACCACCCCGCCTTGGTCGCCATGGCCGACCCAGGCGCTCGCAGCATCGGCCACGCCGGCCGCCCTCGTCCAGCAGCTGTTGCATCTACCGGGGCTGCTGCAGTTCAGCTCCGGGCCGCCTTCCACAACACCAACAGGCGTCCCGATCCAGCAGGTCCGGTTCCCGTCCTCACCGTCCTCACTTCCCGCCTGGTTGGCCGGGTCCGTTCCGCCACCGGTCTACACGATGGCGTCGGAGCAGCCGGCGGCCGCTGTGTGGTATGGGGGACCCTTAAGCTCCGTGGGCTCCTACGCTGGCCGCGATGGGCCACCTTTCCACGGGGTACCCCCGGTGGCCACCCACCCGGTGCCGTCACCCTCGCCGCTCCGCACGGCCGAGCCATACGGACACGGCGGTCCTACGCAGACACCGCCGCGCTTCGTCAAGATTGACTTCGTCACCTACGACGGTGCAAAGGACCCCCTCAACTGGCTCAATCAGTGTGAGCAGTTCTTCCGGGGGCAATGCACGCTCGCGTCGAACCGCACTTGGCTCGCCTCATATCACCTCCGAGGCGCCGCACAAACATGGTATTACGCCCTCGAGCAGGACGAGGGAGGCATGCCCTCATGGGAACGTTTCCGCGAGCTCTGCCTCCTTCGCTTCGGCCCTCCGATACAAGGGAGCCGGTTGGCGGAGCTCGGCCACCTTCCCTTCACCTCCACGGTACAGGACTTCGCCGACCGGTTCCAGGCCCTGGCGTGCCACGCGCCCGGCGTGATGGCTCAGCAGCAGGCCGAGCACTTCTTCGGTGGTCTACCAGATCACATATGCGTGGACGTGGAGCTTCGGGGGCCCCAGGACCTCCAGACGGCCATGTACTATGCCCGCGCCTTCGAGCGCTATGCGTAGGCCTTGCAGCAGGCGGCGCCAGCTCGGAGTGGCCGACAGTCGGCCAGGGTTCCCCAGACTACGGCTGTGCCGGGCCGCCCGCCCCCGGTCCCTCCTGTGACTACCACTTCGGCCTCGACACGACCCTTCCGCCGGCTCTCCTCGACCGACAAGCTCGAGCGCTGTCGTCAGGGGCTGTGTTTTAATTGCGATGAGCCCTACATGTCGGGCCACGTCCGCCCGCGCCTCTTCTACTTGGAAGCGGCCGACTACGTCGAGGAGGACACGCCCACCGACGAGTTCGGCGACTTGCCCGCACCAGCTGCTGCGAAGGTTGCACCGGCACTGGCGACATCTCTCGTGGTCTCCATACACGCCCTCGTGAGTATACGAGCGGAGAAGACTATGCTCCTACCGGTGATGATCCATGGTGAGCGCCTCCTGGCCCTACTGGATATGGGCTCCACCCATAACTTCCTGCCCAAGTCGACCATGCGCCGCTTGGCACTTCAGCCGATGGGCGGGGAGTAGATGCGGGTCACCATGGCTAATGGTGACCGTCTCTGATGTCATGGGCTTGCCCGAGATGTTCCCATCACCATCGGCGACGAACACTTCACCATCACATGCGCCGGCATTGACTTGGGCTGCTTCGACTTCATCCTCGGCGTCAACTTCTTGCGGACCATGGGTCCCATTCTCTGGGACTTCAACGCCATGACTGACGGGGTTTATATCCCCGGGTAGGCCAAGGCAATGGGGTCCTCCCCTCTCCGCTTCAAAGAAAAACCAATCAGCTGGCTCGACGAGGCCGGTTGGTGACACGCCACATGAGCAATCTCTGGCTGGCGTTTCGCCCGGCTGGTCTAGCGCCTGGGCGTGCTCCCGCCCGGCTGGCCAAGCAGCCGGCTACCCATGAGCCGGGCTGTCCATTGACTTGGGGATGGACACGCCCTGTCCCATCTCCCTGTCCGGAGGTACGGCAGCGCAACATGACTGGCGGGGCGAGCGACCCTGTGGCCACACTGGTCGCTGACGCGCCGTCCCGCATGGCTACAGTCCATCCGTCCGGCCCGCTAACCTCAGTGAGCGCGACCTGATGGGGAACAGTTCCAGCACGTCTCCGCCACTCAAGTGCCTGCCCCGGTGTGGCTACAGTGCCGCCGGCCATACCGACGGCCTCGGCTGGCTGGCGCTAAGCAACGCCTCCCCGGACGGCGCGTGCCGGGGCAGGTAGGGGAGGGCCAATCGCGGCGCCCGTCGGCGGGTCCCAGCAAGGATGGAACCGCTCGGCCGGTGGGCCCCGCCCACGACAAGACGATACAAGCCGCGGGACCCCCTGGCCAGGCGGAGAGGCTGCCAGCGGGGTCCCTCCACCCTCGTACCTAAATCATATTGTAAGAGCCGGGGGTTGGCCTATAAAACCCTCCGAGCCCCCCATGCGACAAGGACGGAACCCCCGATCAAGAACACACACATAGGGATCTCTCATACCCTTCCCAGTAGCGGAGGGAGACGAGCCGGCTGCTCCTTTCTTCCTCCTCCGAACACAGCTCTAGGAGCACCTCTCTATACTTATCCACCCATCCAACGAATCCAAGCAGGACTAGGGGCATTACCTCCCACGAAGGGCCCCGAACCTGGGTACATCGCGTGTCTCCACCTTCTTGTACCCAATCTCGCACCCGAAGCCCATCGGCGTCCTATGGCCCCAACACCATCGATAAGCGACCCTATGGCATCTGTCGTGAGAAAACGACGACAGTTGGCGGCCACCGTGGGGCCATCCACGGCGCCGTTCGGGTTCATGCTCCGGGCGTGAACTCTCGCCATTCCCCGCCGCTGCCGCTCGGCCTGGCGAAACCGTGGGGGGCTCGTGGGGCTTGCTGCGGCACGCTGTGCGGGTGACTCTGACGGCCTAGCGGCTGACATCGACATGCTCACCGAGCGCTTCGGCAGGCTCAGCCTTGCCGAGGCTCCGGCCGCGGGTGAGTACCCTGTGAGGGTACTCGTCTGTGCCGGCCCGCCCACAGCCGTGGGCGTACTCGCTGCGGCCCGCCCTAGCGGGTCCCGCGACCATGAGGGGGTGATGACCATCACCTCCTCCATCGCCTTCGGATGGGCGTGGGTAACGGCCACCGCTGCTGCCGTCCGCGTTGACCCGTCCGACCCGGTCGGTGCGGCCCTCCGGGGCTTGAGCACCCCGATCGCCCCGACGGCAAACCCAGTACCGCCACGTCCAACCTTGAGGCGGCTCGTCGCATCCTCTTCGAGGATGCCACCGCCCTCGCCGCCACGCGCCGCCGCATGGAAGCGGCACAGCGGGAATACACCTCCGCTTACGGCCTTACCCCGGCTAGCGCCGAGCCCAGCCGGCATGGGGCCGTGCGCGACCGCGACCGCGTGGTCACCAAAATCCTTGGCGTCAAAATGCCCGTCTATGACACCCCCACAGCTAACCTATGGGCCCTAAAGGTGGCCTACGAGGAACTGGACACCTTGGAGGGCGAAGAGCGTGCTGCCTACGAGCGCCACATCAAGGAGCTTATCGATGCTGCTGACGCACAGCAGCATCAGCTCGCGCCAGGCGGCACCGTTGCTGAAGGCCCCCGGCCCGAGCGCGAAGGCACGGGAACTGCCGGTCGCTAGGCGGCGCAGTACTCCTGTTCCCCTCGCATCTCCGGTCGTCGGGTCAAGATGCATGACCCCCGGCCCTCTCAGCCGCCGAGGAGTGAGCAGCCGGCTGTTAGCAGCCGGCGCACCAATGAGCCGCCTCGTAGCGGCCGCTACCGCGAAGCACCGGCATCCGGAAGCTGGCGCAGCCGGGGGCACACACCACACCCGCAACGCGGGTCGCGACAATCAACGCCGCTCACCATCCGCCCCGAGCTCTTAGCCCGGCTCGGGCCACACGTCCCTCGTAGCAAGGACGATGCTCGCAACCGCATCGACCAACTCGCGCAATCCGCCCACCTCGAGGAGGAGGGATCGATCGACCCGGCTTGCTTCGGCCCCCGGATCCGCACCGAGCCATTCCCGAAGGGCTTCACGCTCCCTAGGGACACCCCGAAGTACAAAGGGGCCGCCAAGCCAGAAGACTGGCTGATCGACTACACCACCGCAGTGGGCATCGCCAGGGGAAACAAACGCGTGGCCGTCCGCTACGCCCCCCTCATGCTCATCGGCTCGGCCCGCACCTGGCTCAACAGCCTGGCGGCCGACAACATCAACACGTGGATGGACTTCAAGGAGGCCTTCGTCCGCAACTTCATCGGCACCTACAAGCGGCCTGGCCGGCCCCATGAACTTGCTATGTGCGTTCAGGGGCCGGACGAATCCCTCCGTGACTACCTCACCCGGTGGACCGAGCTCCGCAACTCCTGCGAGGGAGTGCACGAGGTGCAAGCCGTGCAATACTTCATCGAGGGTTGCCGGGACGGCACCCCTCTCAAGCACAAGCTTCTGTGCTCCGAGCCGGCCACGCTGGCCAAACTCATGACCAAGGCGGACAAATACACCACGGTCGACTCGGCCATCCGGGTCAAGATGACCCCGCCGGCCAAGGCAACAACGACGCCGGCCGCGGCCTGGCCGGCTGCCGACAACCGGCAGCCGCAGAGCAACAAGCGCAAGAACGACCAGCCGGATCCCCGCTACGGGAGCCGGCAAGTCAACACTGTCGAGGATCAGGAGCCGGCTGCCCAGCCTTCCAGCTAGCGCCAGCGCACCGGCAAGGCTGCCTGGCAGCCGAAGCTCACCTTCGAGCAAATGCTCGATCTTCCATGCAAGAATCACTCGGGGGCCAAATCCTCTACGCACATACTCCGGCAGTGTAGCTTCTCACAGCGATTGGCCCGAGGGGGACGGCCTTCCGGCTCCTCCCGCGCCGCCAGCCCATGCGTCGGCCCCGGTCCAAGCTGCCGCCCCGGTGCCGGCAACGGCCCCAAACGACGGTCGCCTAGTCGACCAGTACCCCAACCAAGACGGTTTCTACATCGTCTTCACCAATGAAGAGATGGGCAAGCACGCGGAGCGCCGGCTCCACCGTGAAGTGAACGCCACCATGCCGGCAACTCCCTAGTTCATGCACTGGTCGGAGAAGCCGGTCACGTGGAGCCAAGCCGACCATCCCGCGATGATGTCGAATCCCGGCAGCTATGCCTTGGTCCTTGACCCCACCATCGCCACCAAGGATCGAGCCTGCCGCTTTACGCGGGTGCTGATAGATGGTGGCAGCAGCATCAATATCCTCTACCTCGACACGATGCACAAGCTGGGGCTAAAGATAGAAGACCTACAGGCGAGCCAGACGGTTTTCCATGGCATCATGCCTGGAAAGTCTT
Source organism: Hordeum marinum (assembly GCA_022496015.1). Lineage (NCBI taxonomy): Eukaryota > Viridiplantae > Streptophyta > Magnoliopsida > Poales > Poaceae > Hordeum > Hordeum marinum. The sequence goes on along the minus strand of CM039678.1, from coordinate 84,911,644 downwards.
GCTCCCCTATAGGCAAGATCACGCTCAACGTCCTCTTCGGCGGACCCAGCCACTTCTGCCACGAGCCAGTACTGTTCGAGGTCGTGGATCTCGCAAGCCCCTACCACGCGCAGCTGGGTCAGCCGGCTCTAGTTAGCTTCATGGCGGTCCCACACTACGCCTACCTCAAGCTCAAGATGACGGGCCCCAAGGGAATAATTACCGTCAAGGGCGACTACAAGATGTCACTCGAATGCGCTTGAGACAGTAGCTAGCTGGGCGAGGCCCTGGAAATCGCCGAGGAGAAGCGACAGCTCGACCGGCTCATGGCCCTCGCCGGCAGGCAACCGGCCGTGCCGGCTCTTCCCTCGCAATCCACCGACGAGGCCTCCTTCCAGCCGTCCAAGGACACCAAGCAAATCCTGCTCGACCCGGCCAACCCGGCTGAGTGCATCACGATCGGCTCCCGCCTCAACAGCAAATAGGAAGGCGAGCTCGTCAACTTCCTTCGTGAGAATCGGGACATCTTCACGTGGTCCCCCAAGGACATGCCGGGTGTTCCGAGGAAATTCGCCAAGCACAAACTACACGTCTGCCCAGACGTCAAGCCGGTGAAGCAACCCCTATGCCATTTCTCCGAGGAGAAGCGGCGCACTATAGGAGAAGAGATCGCCCGGCTGCTCACGGCCGGGTTCATCATGGAAGTGTTCCACCTAGACTGGCTGGCCAACACAGTCCTGGTGCTGAAGAAAAACAAGACCTGGCGCATGTGTATCGACTACACCAGCCTGAACAAGGCATGTCCCAAGGACCCATTCACCCTACCATGGATCGATCAAGTTGTCGACTCCACTGTTGGGAAACGTCGCATGGGAAACAAAAAATTTCCTATGCACACGCAGATCTATCCGTGGTGATGAGCATCTACGAGAGGGAGAGTGGATCTACGTACCCCTGTAGATCGCTAAGCAGGAAGCGTTAAGAAACGCGGTTGGTGTAGTTAAACATCTTCGCGATCCAAATCGCCGAGCGTCCCGCGATCTCATCATGATCCGTCCTGCGATTCAATCACGATCCGTCCCGTGAACTCATCACGATCCGTCCCGCGAACTCATCACGATCCGTCTCGCAAACTCATCACGATCCGTCCCGCGATCTCATCACGATCTGTACCACAAACTCATCACGATCCGTCCCACGATCTCATCATGATCCGTCTCGCGATCTTGATTATGATCCTTCCGATCTAGCGCCGAACGGACGGCACCTCCGCGTTTAGCACACGTACAGCTCGATGACGATATTCACCTTTCTTGATCCAGCAAGAGGGAGTGGAGAGGTAGAAGAGTTCTCCGGCAGCGTGACGGCGCTTCGGATATGGTGGTGGAGCTATTCCGACAGGGCTTCGCCTAAGCACTACAGAAATCCGATCTAGAGGAGAAACTATGCACTAGAGGAACAGGCAGCACGTGGCTAAAATCAGGTGCCAAAAACCCTAAAACCTCTAGTATATATAAGAGGAAGAGAGGAGGAGGCTTGGCCCAAGGGCTAAGGCTCTAGGAGTCGCCCGAACCAAGGGGAGGAGGTGGAATCCACCTCCAATCCTAGTAGGACTAGGATTCACCCTATTTTTGCCTTTTTCCACCTTTTCTCTTTGGGTTTTTCTCCCTAGCCGCATGGGCTTTGTGTGGCATTTCCACCAGCCCACTAAGGGCTGGTATTCACTCTCCCATAGCCCATGTTGCCTCTTGGGTCGAAATAGCCCTCCCGATGATCTCCCGGTACACTACCGGCACTCCCGGTACACTATCGATGAGCCCAAGACTTTTACGGCGACCAAAATAGGACTTCCTATATATCAATCTTTACCTCTAGACCATTCCGGAGCTCCTCATGACGTCCGGGATCTCATCCGGGACTTCAAACAACCTTTGGTCACCACCATACATAACTCTATACTACCGAAACGTCACCAAACCTTAAGTGTGCAGACCCTGCGGGTTTGAGAAATATGTAGACATGACCGAGACACCTCTACGGTCAATAACCAATAGCGGGACCTGGATGCCCATATTGGTTCCTAAATATTCTACGAAGATGTTTATCGGTCGAACCTCTATGTCAAGGATTCAGTTAATCCCGTATGATGTTCCCTTTGTTCTTCGGTATGTTACTTGCCCGAGATTCGATCGTCGGTATCTCCATACCTAGTTCAACTTCGTTACCTTTAAGTCTCTTTACTCGTTCCGTAATACAAGGTCCCGTGACTAACACTTAGTCACATTGCTTGCAAGGCTTATTGTGATGTTGTATTACCGAGTGGGCCCTGCGATACCTCTCCGTCACACGGAGTAACAAATCCCAGTCTTGATCCATGCCAACTCAACAGACACCATCGGAGATACCTGTAGAGCACCTTTATAGTCACCCAGTTACGTTACAACATTTGATACACACAAGGCACTCCGCCGGTATCCGTGAGTTGCATGATCTCATGGTCATAGGAACATATACTTGACATGCAGAAAATAGTAGCAATAAACTGACACGATCATATGCTATGTTTGTAGTTTGGGTCTTGTCCATCACACCATCCTCCTAATGATGTGATCCCGTTTATCAAATGACATCTCATGTCCATGGCTAGGAAACCTTAACCATCTTTGATCAACGAGTTAGTCTATTAGAGGCATACTAGGGACATGGTTTTGTCTATGTATCCACGCATGCATCTAAGTCTCCGATCAATACAATTATAGCATGGATAATAAACGATTATCATGAACAAGGAAATATGATAATAACTAATTTATTATTTCCTCTAGGGCATATTTCCAACAGTCTCCCACTTGCACTAGAGTCAATAATCTAGTTCACATCACCATGTGATTTGCATTGTTATGAATCTAACACCCAATGAGTTCTGGGGCTCGATCATGCTTTGCATGTGAGAGAGGTCTTATAGTCAACGGGTCTACGACATTCAGATCCATGTGTACTTTGCAAATCTTTATGTCAAACTATAAACACTGCTACCACACTCCACTTGGTAGTATTCCAAATGGCTGCTCCACTATACGTATCCTGATTGCTACCACAAGTCATCCGGATTGGTGTTAAAGCTTGCGTCGACGTAACTCTTTACGACGAACTCTTCATCACCTCCATAATCGAGAAACATCTCCTTAGTCTTTTAGTTACTAAGGATAATCTTGACCGCTGTCCAATGATCCACTCCTGGATCACTCTTGTACCCCTTGGCGGAATCATGGCAAGGCACACACAGGTGTGGTACACAATATGGCATACTATACAGAGCCTATGGCTAAGGCATAGGGGACGACATTCGTCCTTTCTCTTTCTTCTGCCATGGTCGAGCTTTGAGTCTCACTCAACTTCACACCTTAGAAAGCAAGCGAGAACACTTCTCTCTGACTAATCCATTTTGAACTCTTTCAAAATCTTGTTATGGTATGTACTCATTGAAAGTCTCATCAAGCATCTTGATCTATCTCTATAGATTTTGATGCTCAACAATTAGGTAGCTTTATTCAGGTCTTCCATTGAAAAACTCCTTTCAAACAACCGTTTATGCTTTCCAGAAATTCTACATCATTTCTGATCAACAATATGTCATCCACATATACTTATCAGAAATTCTATAGTGGTCCCACTCACTTTATTGTAAATACAAGTTTCTCATGAACTTTTTATAGACTCAAAAACTTTGATCACCTCATCAAAGTGTATATTCCAACTCCGAGATGCTTGCTTCAGTTCATAGAAGAATCACTGAAGCTTGCACACCTTTTAGCATCCTTAGGACTGACAAAACCTTCTGGTTGTATCACATACAGCCTTTCCTCAAGTAAACCGTTAAGGAAACGATGTTTTGATATTCATCTGCCAGATTTCATAATTGAAAAATGCAGCAACTGCTAACATAATTCCAATAGACTTTAGCATCGCTATGAGTGAGAAAGTCTCATCGCAGTCAACTCCTTGAACTTGTCATAAACTTCTTTGCAACAAGTCGAGCTTTACAAATGGTGACAATTACCATGAGCGTCTGTCTTCATTTTAAACATCCATTTGTACTCAACGACCTGCCGTCCAACGAGCAAGTCTACCAAAGTCTACACTTCGTTTTCATACATGGATCCTTTCTCGGATTTCATGGCCTCTAACCATTTGTCAGAATCCGGGCCCATCATCGCTCCTCCACAGCTCGTAGGTTCATTGTTGTCCAACAACATGACCTCCCAGACAGGGTTGTCGTACCGCTCAGGAGCAGTACACATCCTTGTCGACTTACGAGGTTCGAGAGTAACTTGAACCGAAGCTTCATGATTAACATCATTAACTTCCTCTTCAACTAACGTAGGCTTCACCGAAACAAATTCCTGCGCTGCGCTACTCTCTCGTTGAAACAGAGGTTCAATAACCTTATCAAGTTCTATCTTCCTCCCACTCAATTCTTTCAAGAGAAACTTTTTCTCGAGAAAGGACCCAGTTTTAGCAACAAACATTTTATGCTTGGATCTGCGATAGAAGGTTTGCCCAACTGTTCTTAGGGTATTCTATGAAGATGCATTTGTCCGCTTTGGGTTCGAGCTCATTAGGTGAAAACATTTTCCACACAAGCGTCGCAGCTCCAAACGTTAAGAAATGACAGCTTAGGTTTCTATCAAACCATAATTCACATGGTGTCATCTCAACGTATTTATATGGTTCCCTATTTAAAGTGAATGTAGTTGTCTCTAATGCATACCCCAAAACGATAGTGGTAAAAGGATAAGAGACATCATAATTCGCACCATATCCAATAGAGCACGACTATGGCATTCAGACACACCATCACACTATGGTGTTCTAGGTGACGTAAATTGTGAAACAACTTTCACATTGTCTTATGTTGTATACCAAACTCGTAACTCAGATATTCACCTCCACGATCATATCGCGGACATTTTATCTTCTTGTCACGATGATCTTAAACCTCACTCTGAATTTACTTGAACTTTTTCAGACGATTAATACTTGCATTTCATTAAGTAAATATACACTATTATCTACTCAAATCATCAGTGAAGGTAAGAAAATAACGATATCCACCGCATGCTACAAGACTCATTGGATTGCATACATCAACATCTATCATTTCCAATAAATCTCTTGCCCGCTCCATCAAACCAGAAAATGGGGTCCTTAGTCATCTTGCCCAAGAGGCATGGTTCGCATGTCTCAACCGATTCGAAATCGAATGAGTCCAAAGATCCATCAACATGGAGTTTCTTCATGCACTTTATACCAATATGACATTTAGCGGCAGTGCCACAAGTATGTGGTACTATCATTATTAACTTTGTATCTTTTGGCATCAATGTTATGAACTTGTGTATTACTATGATCAAGATTCAACAAACCATTCTCACTGGGTGCATGACCATTGAAGGTATTATTCATGTAAACAGAATAACCACTATTCTTTAACTTAAACGAATAACCGTGTTGCAATAAACACGATCTAATCATGTTCATGCTCAACGCAAAACACCAAATAACATTTATTTAGGTTCGTCACTAATCTCGAAGGTAGAGAGAGCATGCGATGTTGATCAAATCAACCTTGGAAACATTTCCAACACACATCGTCACCTCACCCTTAGCTAGTGCTCCATTTATTCCGTAGCTTTAATTTCGAGTTACTAACATTTAGCAACCGAGCCGGTATCCAATACCCAGTTGCTACTAGGAGTACTAGCAAGGTACACATAACACGTATATCAAATATACTTCTGTCGACGTTGCCGGCCTTCTTATCTACCAAGTATCTAGGGTTATTCTGCTTCAACAACCGCTCTCCTCATATCGAAGCACTTAGTCTCGGGTTTGGGTTCAACTTTGGGTTGCTTCACTGGAGGAGCAACTAACTTGCTATCCATGAAGTTTTCCCTCCTTGCTCCTGCCCTTCTCAAAACTAGTGGTTTGACTAACCATCAACACTTGACGCTCCTTCTTGATTTCTACCTTCACGGTGTCAAACATCGCGAACAGCTCAGGGATCATTATTTCTATCCGTGGCATTTTATAGTTCATCACCAAGTTCTAGTGGCTTAGTGACAGTGACTTGGAAAACTATATCAATCACTATCTTATCTGGAAGATCAACTCCCACTCGATTCAAGCGATTGTAGCACCTAGACAATCTTAGCAAATGCTCAATGATTGAGCTATTGTCTTTCATATTACAGGCAAAGAATCTTGTTGGAGATCTCATATCTCGCAACACCGGCATGAGCCTAAGATCCTAATTTCAGCTCTTAGAACATCTCATATGTTCTGTGACGTTCAAAACGTTTCGGAGCCTCAATTCTAAGCCGTAATGCAAGACGCACTAAACTATCAAGTAGTTATCAGAGCGTGCCTGTCGCTAGAGGGGTTGGCGCACCGAGCGGTGCATTAAGGACATAAGACTTCTGTACGGCAATGAGGACAATCCTCAGATCACGGACCCAGTCCGCAATATTGCTACCATCATCTTTCAACTTTATTTCTCTAGGAACATATAAAAATTCAAGGGAGCTACAGCGTGAGCTAGTAATCTACAACACAGTTTGCAAAGACACTAGTGACTATGTTCATGATAATGAGTTCAATTAATCATATTACTTAAGAACTCCCACTCAAATTGACATCCCTCCAGTCATTCGAGTGATACATGATCCAAATTCACCAACTTAAGTCCGATCATCACATGAGTTGAGGTGGTTTCAATGGTGAACATCATCATGTTGATCATATCTACTATATGACTCATTTTCGACCTTTCGGTCTCTTGTGTTCCGAGGCCATGTCTGTACATGCTAGGCTCATCAAGTTTAACCCGAGTGTTCTGCATGTGCAACACTGGCTTGCACTTGTTGTATGTGAACGTAGAGTCTATCACACCCGATCATCACATGGTGTCTCAACATGATGAACTTTCGCAACGGTGCACACTCGGGGAGAACACAATTTATCTTGAAATTAAGTGAGGGATCACCTTATAATGCTACCGTCGTCCTAAGCAAAACTAGGTGCATAAAAGGATTAACATCACATGCAAATCATAAGTGACATGATATGGCCATGAACTTGTGCTTTTGATCTCCATCTTAGAAGCACCGACATTATCTCCGTTGTCACCGGCAAGACACCATGATCTCCATCGTCTTGATCTCCATCAACGTATCGCCATCGGGGTTGTCACACCCAACATGCTTCTTCTACTATTGCTACCGTTTAGCGATAAAGTAAAGCATTAGATAGCGCTTAATGATTGACACGTAGGTCATACAATAATTAAAGACAACCCTATGGCTCCTGTTGGTTGCCGTACTCATCGACATGCAAGTCGTGATAATCTACACATCACATGATCATCTCATACAACCCATATATCACATCATGTAATTGGCCATATCACATCACAACATACCCTGCAAAAACAAGTTAGACATCCTCTAATTGTTGTTGCATATTTTACGTGGCTGCTATGTGTATCTAGCAAGAACAATTCTCATATACGCAAAAACCACAACGGTGATACACTAGTTGCTTATCAACCTTCTCAAGGACCGCCTTTGTCGAATCCGATCCAACTAAAGTGAGAGAAACTGGCACCCGCAAGCCATCTATGCAACAAGTTGCGGTCGAGGGAACCGGTCTCTCGTAAGCGTACGAGTAATGTTGGTCCGGGCCGCTTCATCTCACAATACCGGTGAACGAAAATCCGACCAGGGGAGGAAGCAATCGAAGCATCAACACCTACAAACCTTTTGTGTTCTACTCGAGATCTCATCTACACATAGACCTAGCTCATGATGCCACTATTGGGGAACGTCGCATGGGAAACAAAAAATTTCCTACGCACACGCAGATCTATCCATGGTGATGAGCATCTACGAGAGGGAGAGTGGATCTACGTACCCTTGTAGATCGCTAAGCGGGAAGCGTTAAGAAACACAGTTGGTGTAGTCGAACATCTTCATGATCCAAATCGCCGAGCGTCCCGCGATCTCATCACAATCCGTCCTGCAATCCAATCACGATCCGTCCCGCGAACTCATCACGATCCGTCCCGCGAACTCATCACAATCCGTCTCACGAACTCATCACGATCCGTCCCGCGATCTCATCACGATCCATCCTGCGAACTCATCACGATCCGTTTCGCGAACTCATCACGAGCCGTCCTGCGATCTCATCATGATCCGTCTCGCGATCTTGATCACGATCCTTCCGATCTAGCGCCGAACGGACGACACCTCCGCGTTCAGCACACATACAGCTCGATGACGATCTCCGCCTTTTTGATCCAACAAGAGGGAGCGGAGAGGTAAAAGAGTTCTCCGGCAGCGTGACGACGCTTCGGATATGGTGGTGGAGCTATTCCGGTAGGCCTTCGCCTAAGCACTGCAGAAATCCGATCTAGAGAAGAATCTATGCACTAGAGGAACAGGCATCACGTGGCTAAAATCAGGTGCCAAAAACCCTAAAACCTCTAGTATATATAAGAGGAAGAGAGGAGGAGGCTTGGCCCAAGGGCCAAGGCTCTAGGAGTCAGCCGAACCAAGGGGAGGAGGTGGAATCCACCTCCAATCCTAGTAGGACTAGGATTCATCCTAATTTTGCCTTTTTCCACCTTTTCTCTTTGGGATTTTTCTCCCTAGCCGCATGGGCTTTGTGTGGGACTTCCACCAGCCCACTAAGGGTTGGTATTCACTCTCCCACAGCCCATGTTGCCTCTTGGGTCGAAATACCCCTCCCGATGGTCTCCCGGTACACTACCGTCACTCTCGGTACACTATCGATGAGCCCGGAACTTTTCCGGCGACCAAAATAGGACTTCCTATATATGAATCTTTACCTCCGGACCATTCCGGAGCTCCTTGTTATGTCCGGGATCTCATCCGGGACTCCGAACAACCTTCGGTCACCACCATACATAACTCTATACTACCGAAACATCACCAAACCTTAAGTGTGCAGACCCTGCGGGTTCGAGAACTATGTAGACATGACCGAGACACCTCTAAGGTCAATAACCAATAGCGGGACCTGGATGCCCATATTGGTTCCTACATATTCTACGAAGAACTTTATCGGTCGAATCTCTATGTCAAGGATTCAGTTAATCCCGTATGATGTTCCCTTTGTTCTTCGGTATGTTACTTGCCCGAGATTTGATCGTCAGTATCTCAATACCTAGTTCAACCTCGTTACCGGTAAGTCTCTTTACTCATTCCATAATACAAGATCCCGTGACTAACACTTAGTCACATTGCTTGCAAGGCTTATTGTGATGTTGTATTACCGAGTGGGCCCTGAGATACCTCTTCGTCACACGGAGTAACAAATCCCAGTCTTGATCCATGCCAACTCAACAGACACCATCGGAGATACCTATAGAGCACCTTTATAGTCACCCAGTTACGTTGCGACGTTTGATACACACCAGGCACTCCTCCGGTATCCGTGAGTTGCATGATCTCATGGTCATAGGAACATATACTTGACATGTAGAAAACAGTAGCAATAAACTGACACGATCATATGCTATGTTTTTAGTTTGGGTCTTGTCCATCACAACATTCTCCTAATGATGTGATCCCGTTTATTAAATGACATCTCATGTCCATGGCTAGGAAACCTTAACCATCTTTGATCAACGAGCTAGTCTATTAGAGGCATACTAGGGACATGGTTTTGTCTATGTATCCACACATGCATCAAAGTCTCCGATCAATACAATTATAGCATGGATAATAAACGATTATCATGAACAAGGAAATATGATAATAAATAATTTATTATTACCTCTAGGGCATATTTTCAACATCCACGGCCGGCTGCGACTTGCTGTCCTTCTTGGACGCCTAATCCGGCTACCACCAAGACTTCCTTCATGACGCCCTTTGGGGCGTACTGCTACATCACCATGTCCTTCGTCCCGAAGAATGCGGGCGCCACCTTCCAACGGTGCATGCAAAAGTGCCTCCTACCTCAGATAGGCAGGAACGTCCACGTCTACGTCGACGACATTGTCATCAAAACCAAGAAGCACTTTAGCCTCCTCGACGACCTCCAGGAGACCTTCGCGAACTTGCGCGAATACAAGGTCAAGCTCAACCCGGAGAAATGTGTCTTCGGCATTCCCTCCGGCCAACTCGTGGGTTTCTTCGTGTCCGCCCGCGGCATCGAAGCTAACCCCAAGAAGATCTGCGCAATCGAGCGCATGCCAAAGCCGACCCGGCTCCGCGACGTCTAGAAGTTCACCGGTTGCCTTGCCTCGCTCAGCCGGTTCATCAGCCGGCTGGGGGAGAAGGCGCTGCCCCTCTACGGGCTCCTTCACAAGATGGCTCTCATTGAGTCGGGTCAAACCAAGAAGCCGGGCACCTTCGACTGGCCTGACGAGGCGGACGAGGCCTTCCGTGGCCTCAAGAAGGCTCTCACCCGCACGCCAATCTTGGTTGTGCCGACTGAGAAGGAACCACTGCTCGCGTACATCGCCGCGACGACCCGGGTCATCAGCGTCGTGCCGTTGGTCGAACGGCCGGAGGAGGGCAAGGCCCTGCCGGTCCAGCGGCCCGTCTACTACCTCAGCGAGGTCCTCTCCGCGTCCAAGCAGAACTACCCCCACTACCAGAAGATGTGTTACGGCATATACTTTGCTGCCAAGAAGGTCAAACAATACTTCCAAGAGCACACCATCACCATGGTGAGCACGGCCCCGCTCGGCGAGATCATGAGCGGCCGGGACTCCACCGGTCGGATTGCCAAGTGGGTGATCGCCCTCGCCTATCACGAGATCCGGTACGAGCCAAGAACCGCCGTTAAGTCGCAAGCATTGGAGGATTTCCTCGTCGACTGGGCGGAGACAGAGTTCGTCCCGCCTCCCCCGGACTTCACGCATTGGCGAATGCACTTCAACGGCTCGAAGATGAGGACCGGCCTGGGTGTGGGCATAGTCCTCTCCTCCCCAAAAGGTGATCAACTCAAGTATGCCCTCCAGATACACTTCGCCGCCTCCAACAACGTGGCGGAGTACGAGGCCATCGTCCATGGCCTTCGGCTCGCCAAGGAGATTGGCATCAGGCACATCCTCTGCTTCGGCGACTCCGACCTCGTGGTGCAGCAAGTTTCTGGTGAATGGGACGCCAGGGATGCCAACATGGCCAGCTACCATTTCCTTGTGCAACAACTCACCGGCTCCTTCGAGGGCTGCGAGTTCCACCATATCCCCCGAGCGGATAACGAGGTGGCAAACGCGTTGGAAAAAATCGGCTCCACCCGGCAGGCCATCCCAGCCGGCGTCTCTCTCGAGCGGCTGCTCAAGCCGTCGATCAAGCCCTCCCCAGAGTCGGAGTCAATCTTCGTGCCGGCAAGCGCCGCCGGCCCATCAACGGTGCCAGCCGCCTCCCCAACAACTCCGTCGTCGGCTCTCGAACCGCCGGTTGCCCAGCCGGCCCCGATCGAACCGGCGGCACCCAGAGTGGACGGACCCGACGACGCGGTCGTCATGATGGTTATCGACCAGCCAGCTCTAGGGGCCGGTGAGCCAGGCCTGGGGGCTGACCCACCAGCCTCGAGGGCTCCCGAGCCGGTCCCGGGGGCTGATCAACCAGCCCCGGGAGTTCTCCAGCTGGCTGCCATCGCAACCCCCTCATGGGCCCAGCCCATCTTGGTGTTCCTTTTACAAGGAGAGCTGCCTCTGGACGAGGCTCTGGCTAGTCAGATCCAGCGCCGGGCCTCGGCTTACAACATCATCAACAATGAGCTCGTCCACCGTAGCACCACCGGCGTCTTCCAGCGGTGTGTCGAGCCGGAAAAGGCCAAGAGATCCTCCTCGACATCCACCAGGGCGAGTGCGGGCACCACGCCGCCTCCCGGACCCTGGTGGCCAAGGCTTTCCGCCACGGCTTCTATTGGCCCACGGCTCTCGAGGCGGCTAAGAAATTGGTCGATGAGTGCGAGGGCTGCCAACGCTTCAACACGCAAAGCCACCTGCTGGCAACAGCCCTCCAAACCATCTCCCTCTCGTGGCTCTTTGCCGTTTGGGGGCTGGACATGGTGGGCCCCTGCAAAACCGCTCGAGGTGGCATGACGCACTTGCTCGTGGCCGTGGACAAATTCACCAAGTGGATCGAAGCACGGCCCATCAAGAAGCTGGACAGCCCCACGGCCGTCCGGTTCATCGATCACATTACAGTATGCTATGGCGTCCCCCACAACATCATCACCGACAACGACACCAACTTTGCCAAAGGCGCGCTCACGCGTTTCTGCTCCAAGCAAGGGACCCGGCTCGACCTGGCCTCCGTCGCTCATATGCAATCAAACAGCCAGGTCAAGAGGGCAAACGGCCTTATCCTATCCGGCATCAAGCCCCGGCTCGTGACTCCGCTGGTCAGGTCAGCCGGCTGTTCGATCGACGAGCTACCGGCCGTCCTTTGGAGTCTTAGGACCACCCCTAACCGTTCAACCGGCTACACCCCGTTCTTTCTTGTGTATGGGTCCGAGGCGATCATCCCCACCGACATCAAATTCGACTCGCCTCGGGTCACCCTATACACGGAGAAGGATGCCAAGGAAGCAAGAGAAGACAGCATTGACCTGCTCGAGGAAGCTCGCGAGCTAGCCTTGAGCCGGACGGCAATCTACCAACAGAAGCTCCGTCATTATCACAGCAAGAGGATCCGGCCGCTCTCATTCCGCGAGGGGACCTGGTCCTCAGATGGATCCAACGAACCGCCGGTCAGCACAAGCTGTCCTCCCCATAGGAGGGCCCGTTCATCATCAGCAAGGCACTACACAACAATGCCTACTATCTAATAGATGCCCAAAAGCCACCGAAGCGCAAGAGAGACGCCTCCGGCGAAGAAACGAAGCGTCCATGGAACGCGGCACTCCTGCGCCCGCTTTACTGCTAAGGAAAAACCAACGTATGTATGTATCCCCGTCCTTTTGGGCTTATGAATGCAATGGGCATCCCAAGCCGGCTCTTGGGGCACGCCCCGTTTTGTTTATCTCAAAGCTTTCCACACTCACCGGCTCCCCGGTCCGGCTCCCGGGCCCGGGGTCTAGACGGCTGGACCTAGAAGTGTCTCTCCGCAGAAAATACTAAGTAAATGTGAGCCGGCCAAGCCTCCCCACCCTTACCAGCTACAGACCGACACCCGGCTGTCCGGCTGACATGGCCTCGGGGCGGCAAGGTTCGGCTCGCACCAAAGGTCAAAACGGGAAGGGATCTTTTCTAGGCCCAGCTGGACCCTTGCCGCGTCTCTAGCTGCTTCACTTACCCCGAAAAAACCCTCCGCGATTCCTAAGTTTTGAACAGCTCCCTCTAGGCGGACGCCCCGACCCAGCCACAAACTGGCTCCTGGTTGTCGGGCTGGCAGGGCTGAGGCCAAATGGGAAACAAAGTAGAAGTGCAAAGAGTCGTGGCGGGTGAAAAAGGGGTAAGGTGGAGGCTTCAAGATTCATAAGGCATAAAACACAAAGTATTCATAACGTAAAGCAAAAACGGCCCACGACCGGCGTTCAGTTCATTACATACACACCCCTAGTGGGTGAATCGAATCCAAGTTCAAAGTGCAGGAAATAAGAAAAACAAAGAGCAAAACAGGAAGATGAACACGGTGCATCGCCAGCCGGCACGTCGAGAGGCGGCTCGGTCCTCGTCCTGGAGGTGCTCGCAGACTTCGGGTCGGCCGCCTTGCCCTTCGCAGCAGCCTCCTCGGTCTCCGCCGTCTTGCCGCTCGAGTCGGTGCTCTCATCGGCAACTTCGGTGTCGTCCGGGCCGTGGGGGATGCCGAAGGAGTCCTCGGGCAGCGGCTCGCCATCTTCTCCAAGGGGCGGCAGGAACTCATCCGCGTCGACATACGACACGAGCTTGTTCGCCCGCAAGACAAGGGCCGGCTTGCGAGCCTCCCGCTCCGCGGCCGGCACGTCCCGCATCGTCGCTAGCCGGGCAAGGTCCATCCCCCCGGTACCATGAAGTGACGAACCGAAGCGCCATCTGCGCTCTGGCTCGGGCAGCCGAGGCTTTCTGGGCCTCGAGGCGGAGGATGGTGTGCTCAAGTCACAGCGCCACGCGATGCGTCGGAGCTCCTCCGCGACGCAGCCACAGCGCGGCGATGAACTTCTTGCCGGCGGTCTTGAGCCGCTCCACGCTCCGCCCGAGATGGGTCATCCGCATCTCGACGGCGAGCCCGATCTCGTCCACATCCCACGGGGCATGCTCATCAATGGAGCGGCCATACCCCCGGAGGTGCTCCCGATGCTCATCAACGGCCCGCGCGGCGTGGTAGTGGGTCTCCGGGAACCGCACTGAGGGGAAGAAGGGAAGAAGAGAAGGAAAACTAGATGAAGCACAAAGAGGCAGCAAGCAGAAGGCAACCAATCGAAAAAGAAAGAAACAAGCACTTACCTTCGATCGCATCATCCGTACTGATGGATAAGTTGAGCGCCGCCGCCCGCTCGGCCGCCCGAGCCGCTTCTGAGGCGGCAAGAGAGCCCTTGGCCTCCTCGAGCGACTTCTCAAGGCGGGTCACCTCGCCTTGGAGGGCGGCAGTCCTCAAGGCAGCGTCAGCCGCCTCCTTGATGGCCGCCTCCCGGGCCGCCACCTCCTTCGTCGCCTCAGCCTTGAGCCGGTCGCGGACCGCTTCTCTGTCAACCAGCAGTGTGGCCAGCCAGTCCGTCTCCTGCGCGGCTGCCTAGACATCCCGCGCCAGCCGGTTCCGCTTGGCGGCAAGCCCGGTCTTTTCCTCCCGAAGGGAGGCCAGCTCGCCTGCGTAACAATGATAACATCAGTAAAATAGGCGTAAAGCCGCCGACTCCCGGGGGCTACACACCTCCACCCGCAAAATGCAACTCACCTTGCACACGGGCCAGCTCCTCCTCCAGACGATAGAAGCCGTACTTGCCGCGGTCATGGATGGCGACCACCTCCGCGAAGAGCTTCTGCCGCAGGGAGGCTCCCTCCTGTTGCAAAAGGGGGAGAACGTCAAAAACGCGCTCGAAGGAGATCCGGCCCGGCTGCCCGTCAGCCGGTCAGCCGGCCCGCATCTCGGGGGCAACACCCAGTGGGTGCGCTTGCGTGCCCCCACTAAAAATACTAAAGACGGAAGGAGAAGCTTACCTCAGCACGCCGAAGGGCGGTGTCCGCTGCCTCCGCGAACCAGGACAGCTCCTGCCGGCACCGGTCCAGGACATTCCCTAGATCCCCAAAGGAGGGGACCGGGCTGCCTGCCGGAGGCATCGGTAGGGCCGGCACGTTCGCCAGCGCCTCCCAGTCCTGGCTGACCTCCTACATCAACCGCATGATTCGTCGAGCACGGCCGCCGCTACCGCCCGGACTCGCCACCGCTCCGGCCGCTGGGGGCGGGTTGATAACGGCGAGGGACCGAGAGTCGCCTCCCTCCGACCCCTCGCCGGGCGCCATCGCCACCTCACTTGTCGGCCGCTCCGGCGCGTCGGTCGCGCCGGAGGGCCGCTCCACCTCCATAACGACCGCCTCCGGTGTCGCCTCCGGAGCCGGCGGGATCACCTCCTCCCGGGCCGGCTCGAGAGCTGGCGGGGTCACCTCCGACACTTCATGCCGAGCCGCCTCAGGGGCCGGCTCCATCACCGTCTCCCGTGCGGGTAGGGCGGCGGCAGATCCATGGCCACGTCTCGCGGCTCGCTGGAGGGGGTCTTGACATGCGGGTGGACTCCGCCGCTCAGTCCGAGGCCCGCGGTGGCTCGGTCGCCCCTATGCGCCACCAGCCGCTTGAAGTTCCGAAGCATACGGCCCCTCCCCGTGTGTCGGACCGGGAGGCTCGCAGCTCCGCGAGCCTCCTCTTCTCCTCCCTCTGGGTGGCCGCATGCTCACGGGCCAGCCGGCTGGCGGCGTCCGCCTGCTCATCGGGCGCCCCCTCCTCTTGGAGCTCGATGGGGTCACTAAGGCATCCAAGCCCCGGTCATCGACCGACTCGTAAGACGAAAACAGAAAAAAAAAACAAGGGAAGAAGCGCAGAGGACTTACGCGACGATGAGGGGCAGGGCCTGCTTGGCGCGAGGCGGCGGCTTTTGCGCAGCCACCTTGACCCGCTTCGGGTCGGGCGGTGGAGCCACCGACCCCTCTTGGGCCGGGCTTTTTCCCTTGCTGGCCGGCTCGGTGGCCAGGCCTCGAAGCGGGCGATCCTCGCTCCTCCAGTCCGGCAAGCTGCAGGAGGAGGTCCATCGAGGATGATCAACTATCATCATCATCGTCGTCATCGTCTGTCCAATCACGGATGTGTTGGAAATATGCCCTAGAGGCAATAAATAACGTGTTTATTATTGTCTTTCCTTGTTAGTGATAATCGTTTATTATCCATGCTATAATTGTATTAATTGGAAACATGGATACATGTGCGGAAATATAGACAAACACAATGTCCCTAGTGTGCCTCTAGTGAACTAGCTCGTTGATCGAAAGATGGTTAAGGTTTCCTAGCCATGGACATGAGATGTTATTTCATAACGGGATCACATCATTAGGAGAATGATGTGATGGACAAGACCCAAACAACAAACGTAGCTTATGATCGTGTCAGTTTATTGCTACTGTTTTCTGCATGTCAAGTATATGTTCCTATGACCATGAGATCATGCAACTCACAGATATCGGAGGAGTACCTTGTGTGTATCAAACATCGCAACGTAACTGGGTGATATAAAGGTGCTCTACAGGTGTCTCCGAGGGTGTATATTGAGTTGGCATGGATCAAGACTGGGGTTTGTTACTCCGTGTGACGGAGAGGTATCTCAAGGCCCACTCGATAATACAACATCACAATAAGCCTTGCAAGCAATGTGACTAAGTGTTAGTTGCGAGATCTTGTATTACAGAACAAGTAAAGAGACTTGCCAGTAATGAGGTTGAACTAGGTATGGAGATACCGACAATCGAATCTTGGGCAAGTAATATACCGAAGAACAAAGGGAACATCATACGGGATTAACTGAATCCTTGACATAGAGGTTCGACCGATAAAGATCGTCGTAGCATATGTAGGAACCAATATGGGCATCCAGGTCCCGCTATTGGTTATTGACCTTAGAGGTGTCTCGGTCATGTCTACATAGTTCTCGAACCCGCAGGGTCTGCACACTTAAGGTTTGGTGACGTTTCGGTAGTATAGTGTTATGTATGGTGGTGACCGAAGTTTGTTAGGAGTCCTAGATGAGATCCCGGAAGTCACGAGGATCTCCGGAATGAACTGAAGGTAAAGATTCATATATAGGAAGTCCTGTTTTGGTCACCGGAAAAGTTTCGGGCTCATCGGTAGTGTACCGGGAGTGCCGGTAGTGTACCGGGAGGCCTCCGGGAGGGGTATTTCGACCCAAGAGGCTTCATGGGCTGTGGGAGAGTGAATATCAGCCCTTAGTGGGCTGGTGGAAACTCCTACGCAAGGCCCATGTGGTTGGAGGAAAAAACCCAATAGGAAAAGGTGGAAAAAAGGCAAAAAGGAGCAATCCTAGTCCTACTAGGATTGGAGGAGGAATCCTCCTCTCCTAGTAGGTTTGGCTGAACCAGCTAGCCTTGGAGGCCAAGGCTGCCTCCTCTCCTCCTCTCCTCCTACATATACTAGAGGGTTTTGGGTTTCTGCACTAGTTTTTTCAGCCAGGTGCTACCCGTTCCTCCAGTGCATAGTTTCTCCTCTAGATCGATTTTCTGAAGTGCTTAGGCGAAGCCCTGCCGGAATTGCTCCACCACCATCGCCGGAGCGCCGTCAGGCTGCCAGAGAACTCTTATTCCTCTCCACTCCCTCTTGCTAGATCAACACGGTCGAGATCGTCATCAAGCTGTACGTGTGCTGAACGCGGAGGTGTCGTCCGTTCGGTGCTAGATCAGAAGGATCGTGATCAAGTTCGTGGGACGGATCGTGATCAAGTTCGTGGGATGGATCGTGATCGGATTGCGGGGCGGATCATGATTGGATCGCGGGACGGATCATGATTGGATCGCGGGACGCACGGCGATTTGGATCGCGAAGACATTCGACTACACCAACCGCGTTTCTTAACGCTTCCCGCTTAGCAATCTACAAGGGTATGTAGATCCACCCTCCCTCTCATAGATGCTCATCACCATGGATAGATCTGCCTGTGCATAGGAATTTTTTTGTTTCCCATGCAACGTTCCCCAATAGTGGTATCAGAGCTAGGTCTATGTGTAGATGAGATCTCGAGTAGAACACAAAAGGTTTGTGGGCGTTGATGCTTAGATTGCTTCCTCCCTTGGTCGGATTTTGGTTCAGCAGTATTGTGAGATGAAGCGGCCCGGACCAACATTACTCGTACGCTTACGAGAGACCGGTTCCCTCGATGCAACTTGTTGCCTAGATGGCTTGTGGGTGGCAGTTTGTCTCACTTTAGTTGGATCGGATTCGACAAAGGCGGTCCTAGAGAAGGTTGAAAAGCAAATTATGTATCACCGTTGTGGTTTATGCGTAGGTGAGAATCGTTCTTGCTAGAAACCCGTAGCAGCCATGTAAAACATGCAACAACAATTAGAGGATATCTAACTTGTTTTTGCAGGGTATGTTGTGATGTGATATGGCCAATTACATGATGTGATATATGTGATGTATGAGATGATCATGTGATGTATAGAATTTCACGACTTTCATGTCGATGAGTATGGCAACCGGCAGGAGCCATATGGTTGTCTTTAATTATTGTATGACCTGCGTGTCAATCATTAAGCTCTATGTAATGCTTTATTTATCGCTAAACGGTAGCAATAGTAGTAGAAGCATATTGGGCGTGACAACCCCGATGGCGACACGTTGATGGAGATCAAGATGATGAAGATCATGGTGTCTTGCCGGTGACGATGGAGATCATGCCGGTGCTTTCAAGATGCAGATCTAAAGCACAAGTTCATGGCCATATCATGTCACTTATGAATTGCATGTGACGTTAATCCTTTTATGCACCTTGTTTTTCTTAGTACGACGGTAGCATTATAAGGTGATCCCTCACTTAAATTTTAAGATAAATTGTGTTCTCCCCGAGTGTGCACCGTTGCGAAAGTTCGTCGTGTTGAGACACCACGTGATGATCGAGTGTGATAGATTCTACGTTCACATACAACGGGTGCAAGCCAGTGTTGCACGCGCAGAACACTCGGGTTAAACTTGACGAGCCTAGCATGTACAGACATGGCCTCGGAACACAAGAGACCGAAAGGTCGAACATGAGTCATATAGTAGATATGATCAACATAATGATGTTCACCATTGAAGCCACCTCAACTCACGTGATGATCGGACTTGAGTTGGTGGATTTGGATCATGTGACACTCAGATGACCTGAGGGATTTTAATTTGAGTGGGAGATTTAGTAATTTGATTAACTAAACTCATTATCTTGAACAATAGTCTAAGTAAACTTTGCATATTTATGTTGTAGATCAATGGCTCGCGCAGTAGCACCCCTGAATTTTAATGCGTTCCTAGAGAAAGCTAAGTTGAAAGATGATGGAAGTAACTTTGTTGACTGGGCCCATAATCTGAGGATTATCCTCATGGCTTCCCAGAAATCATATGTCCTTGATGCACCGCTTGGTGACCAACCAGAAGACATGACCTCCGAAGACGTTAAGAATGCTTGGGAGGCACATACTGAAGATTACTCAATAGTTCAGTGTGCAATATTGTATGGCTTAGAACCGGGACTTCAAAGACGTTTTGAACGTCATGGAGCATATGAGATGTTCCAGGAGTTGAAGTTTATCTTTCAGAAAAATGCCCGGATCGAGAGGTATGAAACCTCCAATAAGTTCTATGCTTGCAAGATGGAGGAGAACGGGTCTATCAGTGAACATATACTCAGAATGTCTGGGTATTCAACTCGTCTAGCGGAGTTGGGAATTGCCCTTCTGCCAGAGGCGATCATTGACAGAGTTCTTCAATCACTGCCACCTAGTTACAAGAGCTTTGTGATGAACTATAACATGCACGGGATGAACAAGTCAGTCGTCGAGCTGTTTGTGATGCTAAAAGTCGCTGAGTCTGAAATCTAGAAAGAACATCAAGTCTTGATGGTCAATAAAACCACTAGTTTCAAGAAAAATGCCAAAGTCAAGGGCAAGGGCAAGAAGGATAAAACCAAGAAGGATGGCAAAGCAGTTGCTACTCCTGTAAAGAAGACCAAGCATGGACCCAAGCCAGAAACTGAGTGCTTTCATTGCAAGGGAACTGGTCACTGGAAGCGGAACTACCCCAAGTACCCGGCTGACAAGAAGGCGGCCAACGACAAACAAGGTATGCATGATATACATGTTATTGATGTATACCTTACTAGGTCTCGTAGTAGTGCCTGGGTATTTAATACCGGTTCGGTTGCTCACATTTGCAACTCAAAGCAGGAACTACAGAATAAACGAAGGCTGGCAAAGGACAAAGTGACGATGCGCGTGGGAAATGGTTCCAAGGTTGATGTGATCGCCGTCGGCACGCTCTCTCTTCGATTACCATCGGGATTAATGATGAACCTGAATAATTGTTATTTAGTGCCTGCGTTAAGCATGAAGATTATATCTGGATCTTGTTTATTGCAAGGCAGTTACTCATTTAAATCAGAGAATAAAGGTTGTTCTATTTATATGAGTAATATCTTTTATGGTCATGAACCCAATGTGAAGGGTTTATTCATATTGAATCTTGATAGTGATGATACACATGTTCATAACATTGATGCCAAAATATGTAGAGTTGATAATGATAGTACCACTTTCTTGTGGCACTGCCGTTTAGGTCATATTGGTGTAAAACGCATGAGGAAGCTCCATGCTGATGGACTTTTGGAGTCACTTGATTTTGAGTCACTTGACACATGTGAACCATGCCTCATGGGCAAGATAACTAAAACGCCGTTCTCTGGAACAATGGAATGGGCAAGGGACTTATTGGAAATCATACATACTGATGTGTGCGGTCCAATGAATGTTACAACACGTGGTGGATATCGTTATTTTCTCACCTTCACTGATGACTTAAGTAGATATGGGTATATTTACTTGATGAAACAGAAGTCTGAAACGTTTGAAAAGTTCAAGCAATTTCAGAGTGAAGTTGAGAATCATCGTAACAAGAAGATTAAATTCCTCCGATCTGATCGAGGAGGTGAATATCTGAGTTATGAGTTTGGCAGTCACTTAAGACAATGTGGAATTGTTTCACAGTTGACACCGCCCAGAACACCACAGCGTAATGGTGTGTCCGAACGTCGTAATCGAACCTTATTAGTATGGTGCATTCTATGATGTCTCTTGCTGATTTGCCACTATCATTTTGGGGTTATGCATTAGAGACAGCTGCATTCACTTTAAATAGGGCACTATCAAAATCCATTGAGACGACGCCATATGAACTATGGTTTGGCAAGAAGCCAAAGTTGTCGTTTCTTAAAGTTTGGGGATGTAATGCTTATGTCAAAAAGCTTGAGCCTGAAAAGCTAGAACCCAAAGCGGAGAAATGCGTCTTCATAGGATACCCGAATGAGACAGTCGGGTATACCTTCTATCTCAGATCCGAAGGCAAAGTGTTTGTCGCTAAGAACGGAACATTTCTTGAGAAAGAGTTTCTCTCGAAATAATTGAGTGGGAGGAAAATAGAGCTTGATGAGGTTATTGAACCTTTACTTCAACCAGAAAGTAGCGCAACACAGAAAGATGTTTCTGTGGAACCTACGACGGTAAAATAGGAAGTTAATGATGATGATCATGAAGCTTCGGATCAAGCTGCTATTGAACCTCGTAGGTCGACAAGGCCGCGTACTACCCCTGAATAGTACGGCAACCCTGTCTTGGAGGTTATGTTGTTGGACAACAATGAACCTATGAGCTATGGAGGAGCAGTGATGGGCCTAGATTCTGAGAAATGGTTAGAGGCCATGAAATCCGAGGTGGGATTCATGTATGAAAACAAAGTATGGACTTTGGAAATATTACCTGAAGGGCAAAAGGCCATTCAGAAGAAATGGATCTTTAAGAAGAAGACAGACGCGGACGGTAATATCACGTCTATAAAGCTCGACTTGTGGCAAAGGGTTTTTCACAAGTTCAAGGAGTTGACTACTATGAGACTTTCTCACCCGTAGCGATGCTTAAGTCTGTCAGAATCATGTTAGCAATAGCTGCTTATTTCGACTATGAAATTTGGCAGATGGATGTCAAAACAGCGTTCCTCAACGGTTTCCTTGAGGAAGAGTTGTATATGATGCAATCCGAAGGTTTTGTCGATCCAGAGAATGCTGACAAAGTTTGCAAACTCCAGCGATCCATTTATGGACTGGTGCAAGCATCTCGGAGTTGGAATAAGCTCTTTGATGAGGTGATCAAAGCGTTTGAGTTTATACAAGTTTACGGAGAAGCTTGTATTTACAAGAAAGTGAGTGGGATCTCTATAGCGTTTCTAGTATTATATGTGGATGACATATTGTTGATTGGAAACAATATAGAAATGCAGGAAAGCGTGAAGGAATATTTGAACAAGAGTTTTTCAATGAAGGACCTAGGAGAAGCTGTTTTCATATTAGGCATTAAGATCTATAGAGATAGATCAAGAAGCTTAATAGCACTTTCACAGAGCACATACCTTGATAAAGTTTTGAAGAAGTTCAAAATGGAACAGTCGAAGAAGGGGTTCTTGCCTATGTTACAAGGTGTGAAGTTGAGTAAGACTCAATGCCCAGTAACTGCAGAAGATAGAGAAAAGATGATTGTCATTCCCTATGATTCAGCCATAGGCTCTATCATGTATGCAATGCTGTGCACAAGACCCGATGTCAGCCTTGCCATAAGTATGGCCGGAAGGTTTCAAAGTGATCCTGGAATGGAGCACTGGCAAGCAGTCAAGAATATCCTTAAGTGCCTGAAAAGGACTAAGGAAATGTTTCTCGTTTATGGAGGTGATGAAGAGCTCGTCGTAAAGGGTTACGTCGATGCAAGCTTTGACACTGAGCCAGACGACTCTAAGTCGCAAACCGGATACGTATTTATTCTTAATGGGGGAGCAGTAAGCTGGTGCAGTTCCAAGCAAAGCATGGTAGCTGATTCTACGTGCGAAGTGGAATACATCGCAGCCTCGAAGGCAGTGAAGGAAGGTGTCTGGATGAAACAGTTCATGACAGATCTTGGAGTATTGCCGAGTGCACTGAATCCAATGAACCTGTTCTGTGACAACACTGGTGCCATTGGTCTGGCCAAGGAACCAAGGTTTCACAAGAGGACCAGACACATAAAGCGACGATTCAACTCCATCCGCGATTACATCGTGGAGAAAGACATAAATATTTGCAAAGTGCACACGGATCTGAATGTTGCAGACTCGTTGACTAAACCTCTTCCAAGGGATAAACATGATCAACACCAGAAATGCATGGGTGTTCGATTCATTACAATGTAAATCACATAGTGATGTGAAACTAAATTATTGACCCTAGTGCAAGTGGGAGACTGTTGGAAATATGCCCTAGAGGCAATAAATAACGTGTTTATTATTGTATTTCCTTGTTCATGATAATCGTTCATTATCCATGCTATAATTGTATTAATTGGAAACATGGATACATGTGCGGATACATAGACAAACACAATGTCCCTAGTGTGCCTCTAGTGAACTAGCTTGTTGATCGAAA
Organism: Hordeum marinum; assembly: GCA_022496015.1. Taxonomy (NCBI): domain Eukaryota; kingdom Viridiplantae; phylum Streptophyta; class Magnoliopsida; order Poales; family Poaceae; genus Hordeum; species Hordeum marinum. Next base: position 84,887,950 of record CM039678.1, on the reverse strand, counting down.
GATGGTTAAGGTTTCCTAGCCATGGACATGAGATGTCATTTGATAACGGGATCACATCATTAGGAGAATGATGTGATGGACAAGACCCAAACAACAAACGTAGCTTATGACCGTGTCAGTTTATTGCTACTGTTTTCTGCATGTCAAGTATATGTTCCTATGACCATGAGATCATGCAACTCACAAATATCGGAGGAGTACCTTGTGTGTATAAAACATCGCAACGTAACTGGGTGATATAAAGGTGCTCTACAGGTGTCTCCAAGGGTGTCTGTTGAGTTGGCATGGATCAAGACTGGGGTTTGTTACTCCGTGTGACGGAGAGGTATCTCAGGGCCCATTCGATAATACAACATCACAATAAGCCTAGCAAACAATGTGACTAAGTGTTAGTTGGGAGATCTTGTATTATGGAACGAGTAAAGAACCTTGCCAGTAACGAGGTTGAACTAGGTATGGAGATACGGACGATCGAATCTCGGGCAAGTAACATACCGAAGAACAAAGGGAACATCATACGGGATTAACTGAATCCTTGACATAGAGGTTCGACCGATATAAAGATCTTCGTAGCATATGTAGGAACCAATGTGGACATCCAGGTCCCGCCATTGGTTATTGACCGAAGAGGTGTCTCAATCATGTTACATAGTTCTCGAACCCGCAGGGTCTGCACACTTAAGGTTTGGTGATGTTTCGGTAGTATAGAGTTATGTATGGTGATGACCGAAGTTCGTTAGGAGTCCCGTATGAGATCTTGGACGTCACGAGGAGCTCCGGAATGGTCCGGAGGTAAAGATTCGTATATAGGAAGTCCTGTTTTGGTCGCCGGAAAAGTTTCGGGCTCATCGGTAGTGTACCGGGAGTGCCGGGAGTGTAACGGGAGGCCTCCGGGATGGGTATTTCGACCCAAGAGGCTTCATCGGCTGTGGGAAAGTGAATATCAGCCCTTAGTGGGCTGGTGGAAACTCCCACACAAGGCCCATGTGTCTGCAGGAAAAAACCCAATAGGAAAAGGTGGAAAAAAAGGCAAAAAGGACCAATCCTAGTCCTACTAGGATTGGAGGAGGAATCCTCCTCTCCTAGTAGGTTCGGCGGAACCAGCTAGCCTTGGAGGCCAAGGCTGCCTCCTCTCCTCCTATATATACTAGAGGGTTTTGGGTTTTTGCACTAGTTTTTTCAGCCACGTGCTACCCGTTCCTCCAGTGCATAGTTTCTCCTCTAGATCGGTTTTTTGCAGTGCTTAGGCAAAGCCCTGCCGGAGTTGCTCCACCACCATCGCCGGAGCGCCGTCAGGCTGCTGGAGAACTCTTCTTCCTCTCCACTCCCTCTTGCTGGATCAAGACAGTGGAGATCGTCATCAAGCTGTACGTGTGCTGAACGCGGAGGTGCTGTCCGTTCGGTGCTAGATCGGAAGGATCGTGATCAAGTTCGTGGGACGGATCGTGATCAAGTTCGTGGGACGGATCGTGATCGGATCGCGGGACGGATCATGATTGGATCGCGGGACGGATCGTGATTGGATCGCGGGACGCACGGCGATTTGGATCGCGAAGACGTTCGACTACACCAACCGTGTTTCTTTACGCTTCCCGCTTAGCGATCTACAAGGGTATGTAGATCCACTCTCCCTCTCGTAGATGCTCATCACCATGGATAGATCTGCGTGTGCGTATGAATTTTTTTGTTTCCCATGCAACGTTCCCCAACAGGATGGTGGGACCAAGAGGGAACTCACCTGCTCCGCCAGGTCCCCCGGCCGCTCCGGACCCTCCGGCTCCGGTGGGAGCGCCGCCTCGCGGCCCCGCCGGCTCGTCGGCCTCCCCGGAGGAGTCCACACCCTCTTCCGTGGGACCCCCCATCAGGAAGTCCCGGGAGTCAGATTCCGCCCGCTCCGCCTCGAAGATTTGCGGATGTGAGCCGTCTAGGGTGTTCTGTCGCACCAGCCGCTGCGGTCAGCACCCCATCATAAGTTCTCCCGCCGGCTCCCGGCTGGGGATATCAAGCAAAAGAAAAACCCCTACAAGAAGACTTACCAGGGGGGCCGGTTGATGCGGTCATACGGCTCCATGCCGAACGACCACGAGGCGGGCTTCAGCTTAAACGTTGTGAGGGCGTTCACCCGCTTCGCCACCTGAGCCGACGTCAGCTCTACGGTGGACTACCGGCAGGGGTCGTGCCGGCCTGATATGTCGCAGATCCGGTGCGGCCTCATCTGAAGAGGCGACACCCAGCACGATATGAAGGACGCCACCAGGTCGAAGGCAACCAGCCCCTCAGAGCTCTTCAGCTCCCCGAGCTGGCCCAGCTCCTCCAGAGCGACGCCGTGCGGGGCCGACGCCAGCCAGTTCTGCTGGGACGACTGGCGGTCCTCGAACGGCGGTAGCCTGATGTAGTCCGTCATCGGGTCGACATTCTGCACGTAGAAGAATGTGCGGTGCCACCCCTTGACAGAGTCAATCAAAGAAAGGGGAGGGAAGCGGGCAATGCCGCGACAGCACACTACGATGCCCCTGCACGCGTTGTTGATCAACGGCTTGAGATAGAAAAGCACGTTGAAGAGGCCAAGAAAAGGAAGAACTCCCAGATACCCCTCACTGAACGCCACGAAGGCAGAGAGATACAAGATGGCATTGGGACCAAGATTGTGGGGTTAAAGGTCGAGGGTTTCAAGGAAGAGGCGAAAGAAGTTGCTCACCGGGAGCGCGAAGCCCCGGGAGAAGTGCCAGAGGAACACTACTCGTTCCCCTGGCTGCGGCGCCGGCACCAGCTCGCCGCCCGGCGCACGGGCAGCCTCCCACTCGGGGGGCGGCAGCATCCGCGCCTTGTGTAGCTCCTCGATATCGGCATCAGTGACGAAGGATCCTCCCCAGCTGCCGCCGCGTCCGTCTGCCTCTCAGTGGTGGGGCGGCGTGCAGGCGCGTGCGCGGGCTCGAGCGTGGCAGCACGAGGAGAGGAGAGGTCAGGAAGCGAGGAGCAATGGCAAGAAGGGCTGCAAGGGGGCAAGTGGGGCGCGGGTACCTCCGCCCCTTGCCCTTCCCTCCCCTTTATAGGGGAGGACACGACCGGGGACGTGGGATCGTCTGCGCCCACGTTCCCAAGAAATCCCACATGAGTGGGTCGCTTCGGGCCGTAACGGTCGTATCGGGGCACTGGGGATCCGGCCCCGGCCCCGAGGCCTACCAAGCTACGCCTGAGCCCTACCGGACTAGGCCTGGATGATGTCCCGTCTCCTCGCGTGCGCGGGGCCTAGCGCATCATTACGCACCGCGTGGCAAGTCGCGTGTCGACGCATGCCTCGGAGCGACACGCCAGAATCCAAGGCGTCGAGTCCTGTAGCTGCCCCGGCTGCCCCTTCGCCTTCGAGCCGGAGGCGGGCTAGGCTGGGGGGAAGCCGCCGGCACCCCACCATCCTCGGACGTGGGCTCCCACCGGCTTCGGGGGCTACTGACGGGGTTTATATCCCTGGGTAGGCCAAGGCAACGGGGTCCTCCCCTCTTCGCTTCGAAGAAAAACCAATCGGCCGGCTCGACGAGGCCGGCTAGGGACACGCCACACGAGCCGTCTCCGGCTGGCGTTTCGCCCGGCTAGTCTAGCGGCCGGGCGTGCTCCCGCCCGGCTGGCCAAGCAGCCGGCTGCCCACGAGCCGGGCTGTCCATTGACTTGGGGATGGACACGCCCTGTCCCGTCTCCCTGTCCACAGGTACGGCAACGCAACGTGGCTGGCGGGGCGAGCGACCCTGTGGCCACAGTGGTCACTGAAGCGCCGTCCCGCATGGCTACAGTCCATCCGTCCGGCCCGCTGACCTCAGTGAGCGCGACCGGACGAGGAACAGTTCCAACACGCCTCCGCCACTCGAGTGCCTGCCCCGGCGTGGCTACAATGCCGCCGGCCGTACCGACGGCCTCGACTGGCTGGCGCTAAGCGACGCCTCCCCGGGCGACCCGTGCCGGGGCAGGTGGGGGAGGGCCAATCGTGGTGCCCGTCGGCGGGTCCTAGTAGGGATGGAACCGCTCGGCCGGCGGGCCCCGCCCATGACGAGACGATACAAGCCGCGGGACCCCCTGGCCAGGCGGAGAGGCTGCCAGCTGGGTCCCTCCACCCTCATACCTAAATCATATTGTAAGAGACGGGGGTTGGCCTATAAAACCCCTCGAGCCCCCCATGCGACGGGGATGGAACCCCCGATCAAGAACACACACATAGGGAGATCTCATACCCTTCGCAGTAGCGAAGGGAGACGAGTTGGTTGCTCCTTTCTTCCTCCTCCGAACACATCTCTAGGAGCACCTCTATATACATATCCACCCATCTAACGAATCCAAGCAGGACTAGGGGCATTACCTCCCACGGAGGGCCCCGAACCTGGGTACATCGCGTGTCTCCACTTTCTTGTACCCAATCTCACACCCGGAGGCCATTGGCGTCCTATGGCCCCAACACCACCGATAAGCCACCCTATGGCATCTGTCGTGAGAAAATGACGACAATGACGATGACCTTCTGGCGCCTGGGTCACTGCATCCGGTGCGAGGGCGTGGGTGGCGCCCCACAAGCGGCGCCACAGCCGCAGATGGCCGCGACTGCTGCCGAGTGCGAGAACCCTCTGTTGGATCATCTCCTGCAGCAGCACAGCGACCTCTTCGACGAGCCTTAGGGTCTGCCGCCGGCCCGGGTGTATGACCAACGCATCCATCTCCTACCAGGCACGGCACCGATGGCGGTGCGCCCCTACCGCTACCCCCAGCTGCAGAAGGATGAGCTGGAGCGGCAGTGCGCGCTCATGCTAGCCCTGGGCATCATCCGGATCTCCACTTCACCGTTTTCAGCACCGGTCCTCCTCGTCCGCAAGTCGGACGACTCGTAGCGCTTCTGCATCGACTACCGCGCCCTTAATGCCTAGACGCTCAAAGAAAAAATTCCCATTCCGGTCGTCGACGAGCTCCTGAACGAGCTACCTGGGGCGTGTTTCTTCACCAAGCTCGACCTTCGTTCGGGCTACCATCAGGTGCGAATGCACCCGAACAATGTCGCGAAGACGATGTTTCAGACTCATCACGGTCACTTCGAGTTCTTGGTGATGCCTTTTGGCCTCTCCAATGCCCCAACGACTTTTCAGGCCTTGATGAACGATGTCCTCCGTCCCTACTTGCGTAGGTTTGTGCTCATTTTCTTTGACGACATTCTTATCTATAGCAGGACATGGGCGGAACATCTTCAGCACGTCGCCATCATTTTCAACGAGTTTCGAGCTCACCATCTTCATCTTAAGCACTCGAAGTGCTCATTCGGGACGCCTTCAGTCACCTACCTCGGCCACGTCATCTTGGTCGAGGGTGTTGCTATGGACGCCGACAAGGTGGCGGCCGTTGCGACCTGGCCGACGCCGCACTCCCCGCGAGCTCTCCGAGGATTCCTGAGCCTCGCAGGCTACTACTGGAAATTTATCCGGGAATTCGGCCTCATCGCATCCTCGCTCACGCGCCTGCTCCGACGCGACGCCTTCACCTGGGATGCGGAGGCCACGGAGGCGTTCGAGGCCCTCAAACGGGCCCTCACGATGGGTCCCGTCCTTCAGATGACCAACTTTGACCGTCCGTTCATGGTCGATTGCGACACCTCCGGCGTGGGCTTTGGTGCCGTCCTTCATCAGGGCGACGGGCCACTCGCGTTCTTCAGCAGGCCTTTCGCCGCGCGCCATCACAAGCTCACGGCCTATGAGAGGGAGCTCATTGGTTTGGTGCAGGCCGTGCACCACTGGCGGCCATATCTTTGGGGACGGTCATTCCGGATTTGCACGGATCACTACAGCCTCAAGTTCTTATTGGACCAGAGGTTGTCTACCGTGCCGCAGCACCAGTGGATCAGCAAGCTCTTTAGCTTCGATTTCACCGTCGAGTATTGTCCGGGACGCCTTAACACCGTGGCCGACGCCCTGTCCCGCCGCGACGACCACGACACTAACGCCGGCGCCTCCGACGGGGCGGCCTTCTGCATCCACTTTGGGCCCTCATTCACCCTATTCGACGCCATCTGCCGGGCCACCATGGACGCGCCCAACGCGCACCTCCTTCAGCAGCGCCTTGAGGCCGGCAACCTGGGGGAGCCATGGTGTTTGGCGGAGGGCCTACTCCTGCATGGGCGACGCCTCTTCATGCTGGATCACGGCGACCACCGTCATCAGGTGTTGCTGTTGTCTCACTCGGCGGGCCACGAGGGTGTGCAGAAGACCCTCCACCATCACCGTGCTGACTTCTACATCCAAGGCAATCGGGCTCTGGTTCGGGACTGGGTGTAGTCTTGTGTGATGTGCCAGCGTAACAAGACGGAGACAGTGCGGCCAGCAGGGCTGCTACAGCCCTTGGAGGTGCCCTCTCAGGTCTGGGTCGATATCTCCATGGACTTCATTGAGGGCCTCCCCAAGGTGGGCGGCAAGTCCGTCATCCTCACGGTGGCCGATCGCTTCTCCAAGTACGCCCACTTCATCGCACTTGGCCATCCTTACACCGTCGCCTCCGTGGCCTGGGCCTTCTTCGACGACATCGTTCACCTACACGGGTTTCCCTTGTCGATCGTCAGCGACCGGGACCTGGTGTTCACGGGGCATGTCTGGCGTGATCTCTTTAAGATGGCGGGTGTGAAGCTCCGCTTGAGCACGGCGTTCCATCCTCAGACGGATGGCCAATCCGAGGTGGTCAACAAGGTGATTGCCATGTATTTGTGTTGTGTTACAGGTGATTGTCCTCGTGCTTGGTTGGACTAGCTTGCGTGGGCAGAGTACTGCTACAACACCTCCTATCACTCCGCCCTGCGCGCCATACCGTTCGAGGTGGTCTATGGCCGACCGCCTCCGCCCATCCTGCCAGTTGATCCGGAGATGGCTAGGATGGAGGCGGCGGGTGACCTCCTTCGCAACCGCGACGAGATGCTTGCCGAGGTGCGCCAACGCCTCGTTCAGGCCCAGCTGTTGGACAAGCGCTACTATGACAGCCACCACCGCGAGGCGGAGTTTGCGATGGGCGACTGGGTGTGGTTGCGTCTCCTTCACCGTTCTACGCAGTCCCTTGACCCGCGCGCAAAGCGCAAGCTGGGCCCGCACTATGCCGGGCCATTTTTCGTGCTGGAATGCATTGGAAAGGTGGCCTACCGCCTTCAGCTTCCGTCCGGTGCTCGCATCCACGACGTCTTCCATGTGGGGATCCTGAAGCCTTTCCGTGGGGAGCCACCGGCGGCCACATCAGCGCTACCCCCGACCTTCGACGGGCGTCTCTTTCCCGGGCCAGCAAAGGTGTTGCGGGCCCAACTATGTCGCGGAGTGTGATACCTGTTGATCCCGTGGAAAGGCCTTCCAGAGGAGGACGCGACTTGGGAGCAGCGTGATGAATTCAGTCAGCACTATCCAGACTTCCAGCTCGAGGACGAGTTGTTTGCGCAGGTGGGGAGAGATGTTATGACCGGTAATACATACCAGAGGAGGAGGCCCAATGGGCAGGATTAGTTACGGGCTTAGCCCAAGTTATCTTAGTTATCTTAGTTTGCAAGTTATCTTAGTCAGCCATGAGATTATATAAACCGATGTAAACAACTCTTTTGGAATTAAGCAATATAGTCATAACTCTATTGCCCGGCTCCCAGAGGAACCGAAACCCTAGCAGCGCCGCCGCCTCCCTCTCGCGCGCAACGGCGCCCCGCCGCCGACAGCCGCGCTCCAGCCCTCGCCAACCCCGCTTCATCCCCTACAATCTCCGCCCTAGACCCGGTAGAACCCTAACGGTTCCTACCATCTACCTACTTAGATTTTGGTGTTATGGATGAATATTTGCTTCCATGGGGTTAAATCTAGTAACTATGATATCAAATGTAGAATAATATTGTGGAATGACAGTTACTCAGAAAAGATATCACCGGTTAAATAGATGTGAAATTGAGTGGTCTACTAGGGACTAATAGGTATTTTATGAAAGTCAAACGCTATAAGTTTGGACCATTCATATTCTTTTTGTTTCCTTGAATGCATCTATGGGTGCTTATCACAAATGTTTTGAACACAACAAATACCTTAGCCCTTGAACTGCAGAATCTTTTTTGCCTGGTTGTAACTTTAAGTGAAATGTTATCTTCACTCGCATAAACATTTGAGGTGTGGGTGATGACGGTTCCAGTTTGAATATCTTATCTGTATGGGCTCTTGCGTAGAAATACATGTGCCTTGGAGGGATGTTATTGAACGATGTAGTTCTCCTTGCATATATCAGGCTAGTTTATGGATGATTCTCTTTACATTTTTAATCAAACATTATATGCAACCGACTTATGTTTGTAGGCGGGTTGAGAATCTATGTCATCACTTAAATGCGATCTTTTGCCAACTGGCTAGAAAGAAGAATATACTCTTTATGCAACTCTGTACTTTTAGTATGAGCCACTAGCCAGTTAATAATAGTTTTGCAGGGTTCTCTCATTCAGATGACTGGCCCTAAGAGGGGAATCACAATGACCTCTCCTGTCCTAGTTGAGTTTGACATGAGGGATCAGGAAAGGAGAGCAAGAAGAAGATCTACAATTAATTGACGGTGCAATAGACTACTGCGAAGTAACCACACCTTTCCGTCCACTCACAAACCGCATTAATGGCGATTGTGGTGCGGTTGACATCACTTTAGCACTCATCCCCGATGCAGTGGAGGCCACTATAGATGTTATTATATCAAAAGTGCAGAGTGGATTCAGTTTATCTCTGAGCTTGTTTGTGTTTGCCGGTGGGTCGCATCAGGGAATTGAACTCTTTTGTGGTATTGTCAGTGAGTCATGTGGCTTAACTAGAAGATATGTGATTGTTGTAGCGATGGATAGTTGGATGCATTTGAAGTTCAATGTAGGTCAGAAGGGCTCTAAATATGATGATCTGCAACGTTATTGCCACTTCAAAGCAGACATCCATGGATGTGCCTGTCGACAAATAATACTTGAGCATGCATCAATCTCGCTGAAGGTGACTTTGTCGATTGTGCGATGAAGTTGTCGTGTTTCATATTCAAACTTCACTGGGATTATTTGGTCTTGCATTGGATAAATGTCCACTTGGCACTGGATGGATGTGTACTTACTAGTTGTTGATTTTGCGCTGGAACCGAGTACCCTGTTTCAGTGAGAAGCAGATGATGTTTTATGCTTCCTCTGTTCACTGTTATAAGATGTTTCGAATGTTTCAATATAGACTACATTTCTGAAGACGTTCAAACCGTGCGGTTTTCAGCCCCATCTCATGCCATCAGCATTTTCGGCCGTCAGATCCGGAGTGGTGAGCGTTTCTGTCTGTTGGATGTTCCTCTAATCCCACCTAGGTTCTGGTTGCTGTGCAAATCATGCCACCGGGTTGGGTCGTTACTTCCGTAACAAAATCCATGGCATGTTCTGCAGGGCGACGCCATGGTGCTGTGACGGGTTCAGTGAGCCGTCGCCTGTCGATTGGACTGAACTCACCGGTGATTGAGGAAGTTGTAACTGGCCGCTGCTACAACGATGTGTGTCAGCCTGCGGCTGTTAACGAAGCAACGACGCTGTATTATTAGCTCAGATAAAAAGCAAAGGGCCGTCAGCGTAGGCGATTCAAGTTCTTCAGAAGCGTCAGAAGCTTCATATAGTCAAGGATCACATCTATCACAGCTGCTCTCGAAACATCACGTACAAGACCAATTGTTTTTTAACCTCTGTGCGAACCTGAAGAGGATGATTAAGAGCAAACTGAAAAAATAAGGATGTAACTGCTCTGTCTTTCATTGCCTTTGATCTTGTATAGGAATTCAACATATTATCATTACCGATCATCACAATTATACATGTAGCTGACGGAATAGCAGGTAAATCATGTACTAACACTTCGCATGCAATACCTCTCTGTTTTTTTTCTTCGAAAAAGGGTGGATTTAATTACTCAAAATGAATCATCAAGTCAATACAATCAAAATGTGCACACACCCGGCCTCTGCATAGCTAGGATGCACACAGCCAACACTAACCCGCACACACAAAAAGCCGCTGACAAATAGCTAAGTCATATAAGACCAAAGTTGTGCCTAAGCAAGAAAAAAAAAATCCAAAGTGATCAAATCCTCAATCGACAATCTACAACAATAACCTTATCCGCACCAATCACCTCATGACATCACAAGGACAATGAGGTTCTTCAACAGCAACGCCTTCAGGAAGGGAGCGATGTTCTAGCACCGCCATCCTCGGATCCGACCACCAAAAGCCAGAGTCTAGGTTTTCACCCTGAAGAACCAGTTCGAGCATATTCGAGCAATGCCTTCAATAAGGTAACGATACAAAAATATTGCCATTGCCAGGTACAACCAACTTGTGGCACACCTAGGTTTTCACCCCGTAGCTCGAGACCTGTTAGTCAAGAAGTACCACCATTGAAATCAAACATGTGACGTCGCCACCACTTTTCCACGATCCTAGCAGTCGCATGATCTAGATTAGAAACCGACCCTCGCCGCCGCACAACCATATCCTCTGCGTCAGGTCATCGTCCATAGATTGTATCTCACTGTTGACGACAGCCACCGGATCTCAAGATCTTTCGATGGCCAATGCAATCTGCGGTGAGCGCTCTGCCATAGGACAATGTGCTCATCAAGGACTGACGATGACGAAGAACCATACCACTGAATGCCACCTCGCCGACCATGAGCACCAGTGCGCAGCTCGGGCGAAATCCGCACAACCATCGAACGGTTGGATGCTGCATCGGACTTGCGGCCAACCACCGGAACCATGCTGGGTGCTAGACCGAGGCTCCAATCCACATCACCGGCACGTTCACATCTATGCAATGCCGTGGAGATGAGATTGATGTGCAGTCTAGACCGACGATCTACACCCTCGACCAATCGATGGGGGTAGCCCGTCCTTGGCCGCCGCCACCAGACGAGGGCCAAGCACCGGCTGGCTGCGATCCCCTTGGCTGGACCTTAGTTCAGAGCGGAGACCAGGAGCAAAATAGCATCGGTGGCGGCGGCCGCCGAGATGATCCATCGGGAGAAGTCAACTAGTACGAGAGGAAGAGAGGCCCCGCCGCCGCCGGGTGCCGCATGAAGCTTTGCCTCGGCGTTGCCGGCCGACGGCGGCGAGGGGAGGGCGCTTGCGGAGGTTCCCAAGAAAAGTGGACCAGGAGGCAAGTCTACCTGTCGAGACGAGAGACAACAAGACATGATACTTTTAAATTGGGGGAGAATTTCACTTTCCCGGCCTCTGCACCAACTAAGGATGCCTTAACCATTACGTATGAGTATCAGGATTTTTAACTTGGTTAATAACCAAGCCTAGTCCTCTAGATAAATTGCATGAGTATCAGCAAAGGCTGGTCCTCTAGAATAAATAGGAATCTAAATTAGCTTCCGTGAGGATTTAAACTCAGGTGTTGAGTTTGTACATCCACTCCCCTAACCAGTTGAGCCATGCCTCTCTGCTAGGTTCATAAATCATAACACATACTGCACAGTAGCCTAGGTTTGGTTCGATGTGTAATCCAACGGGTGAAAAAGATATGGATAGTTGGATGTATATTATTGACTAAGCAACTCTAGACGAATTATTGACTAATCGTCCAAAATAACACAAGACCACGAATTCAAACATGTATGTTAAAAACATGGCGATGGGCTACCTGACACTTTGGGGTCCGTCATGTATAGAACATAATGCCAGTAACCAATATTAAGGGAAGCTAGTTTGTCCATTGGGCAATGTACCCTTGCTCTCACGACTGCCATCTCTTATTCCCTCATGATTCACTACATTCTCCTCCACTGTTGTCTCATCTTGCACTTAGCCACTAGCACCTGGGAGGCTGGGACTCTCTCATGGACAACCTATCTGATAATGGTAGACTGAATAATGATGATAATTGCCGGGATCCAAACGTGATGCACAAATAACATTGTCCAACTGCAAGGTTGAATGTTGTTGAGCTAGTACTATTTTCTATTTGTTCCAAGTCATAGCTCCGTAAAGATCATGAATTATGTGAAATACTAGAGTATTTGTGCCATGCACTTAAACGGCACAGTTAAGTATTAGGACAAATAGATCATTCAAATTGAAACAGGGGAAATTGTGACTGTCCTATTAAGCTTCAAAACCTGTATCTTACTTATTTTAGTAACAACTCAAAGGCTTAGGCCAACTCTTTCCTTGATTTGTGAATGAGTTAATTCAGAATTATGGTTGGAAATAGTAAAGAAAACCAACGGAACTGCTTCATGATAACATGGTCCTTTATCTAAGCCGCAGTGTGACCTAGATACATGTTGCTAACAATCACTTAGCTGATTTTCGATTTGTTAATAAATAATTTTCTCTTACAAAGTCGTTATGATTTTGCAAGATTGTATTGTCTCGTTTTTGTACGTGTTAACCTGTGCTCCTATGTTTTGTGCGTGTTTACAAGATTTCTCTTGTTTTTGTGCTTTTTCAGTCTTTGAAACTCAACATCTTCTATTATCTAGTCCAACAGAAAAAACCGTTCCATACATATATTAAAAAAATACATGAACATTGTAAAATAGAAAACTCATCTTAATATAATGGACTAATAGTCTTACAAACAAAATCATAGCAAATAAATCAAAAGGCGCATGTTCTAGGAAAACCATTAATTCACATATCTCTATTAATTGATCTCTCTACTTGCGCGTGACGACGGACGCATAGCGAAGCTCGACGGATCCCATGAATAATCTGTCGCCTTTCCTCTCCACCACCTCGGTCGGCCTCACGCTTTTGGGCCCCCTCATCTCCTCGATTATTTTGCCTTCGGTGTCGATTCTCAAGGCTAGCAGGTGGCTGTCAACACCAAAGGGGAGCTCATTCTTCTCACGGTGTAGTGCCACCCAATATCCTCCTTTCTTGTCGGGCCTCACATTGTCTGGATAGCCCGGAAGATCCGCAAATAGCTCCATCGTGCCTGCCTTGGAGCCCTTGATCCAATATCGTAGCAGCTTACATGGCCCGGTCGACGAGATAATGAGATGAGTCCTATCAGCGCTGATAGCAAGACCATTGGGGTAAGTGATGCCGCCCTGGAGCACGACGGCCTTTCCCGTCGGTGGGTTGTACCTCATTAGCCGACCCGACGAGTCTCCGGTTCTCGTCACCATCTCATGTTGTGACCTATTGAAATTCGTGGAACTGTCCGTGAAGTAAACCTCGCCGGTTACCTGGTCAATGTCCACCCCGTTGGTGAAGCGGAGAGGTACGCCATCAACCTCCGTCACAAGCACAGTCGCCTCCCCGCCGCCCGGGGCGACACTCATGAGCCCCTTGTAGGCGTCGGCAATGTACAGGTAGCCGGACTTGAGGTGGAACCGCAGTCCGAGCGGCCGGCCGCACTGGCTCTCCGTGGCCGTCTCCGGGCGAAGGAAAGACGCCGTGCACGCCTCACTGCTGTAGTCGGGGTTGTAGGTGTACGTCGACCAGCCGAGGGCGTCGCCGTTCCACTTGAGCACGCGGCCGTCGGACACACCGCTGTATGGGCCCTGGCCTTTGGCGTCGAAGGCGACGCTCTCCGGGCCGCGCAGCAGTCCGCGCGGCAGCGGCAGGTGGCGCGTCCGCGTGGCGTCGATGCTGGGGACGGCGGCCGCCGCGACAGTGCTTGGCGAGAAGCAAAAGATTAGGAGCAGCACGGCGAGCGAGATAGTCGCCGCGGCGACACCCCTCGTGCCGCTCGCCATTGTTGACTGGCGCTAGCTGTTTCGAGAGCTCGTGTTTCTTCTGGTGGATTGATCGGACGTGTGGTGTGGTGTTGGCTCGATGGATTGCTTTGCCTTGGTTTGATTCGTTTGGTGGGGTGCCCCTGTTCTTATATACAGTAATAACGACGGAGTGGTCCGAGTCCCGGCAAGAGTCGGCCGTCCTCCTCGACGACGGCGAGAGTACGAGTCCGTATGCTTAGTCCTCGAGTAATCCCGATCCGACCTGGGCTTGCGAGCACCGGTGTTGCATGTCCTCGAGTAATTACGATTCGACCTCGGTGTTGTTTCTTGTCCTTGTTTTTTTTTCCTTTGTTTTGCATTGAAGGAAAAAAATAACACAAAGTTCATCATCTTTCATGTTGAAGAGGAAAAAATAGAAATTAAAACAAAGTTTATCATTTTTGTTCTAAAAATACTAGATCCATAGCTTTGTTTTCGAAGGTAGCGTGGCCATCAAAGTCAATGATGACGTTAGCCGCTATTTCCAAATAAAGAAGTGATTTAGACAAGATAACCCATTACCGCTCATACTATTTAATATAGTGACGTACTCCTTCCGTTCAAAAATATTTATCCTAGACATAAATAAAATGAATGTATCTATAACTAAAATAAATCTAGATACATCCATTTTTAGGATAAATATTTTTAAACGGGAAAGTATATGTTAGCTATCATGATTGAGCGTGCAAAGGCCGGTGGTCAAATTCATGGGGGTAGTTAATCATCTTGTTGATGATGGACTTTCTTTCCTGTAATATGCCGATGATACGATTTTGCTTATGGAGCACGACCTAGAGAAAGCGAGAAATCTAAAATTAATCTATACTCCTATAAAAATGTGAGTTGATGATAATGATGTGTCTGTCCTTTGTGTCATCTACATCGTTCGATCTGGATCGTAGGACTGAGGCTGAAACAGGTCGTCCCCGAGCGTCCTACAGATGCCCAAAGTCTGAATGTCCTCCTTCTCTTGCAAAAGAAGCCGAGTGTTCTAGAGTCCAGACCCCCTTTCAAAATCCTCCCCACCAGCCCTCCCTCCTTTGCCGGCGACCGCTCGAGTTGATTTTGTCGACGATCCCTCCCTTTAATACAAATGTAATTGGAGTCTCAGTAAATCGAATTTCTCTCCTTTTAGATCTGGCAATCGAATTTCTCAGATCATCGAAGATCGGGAAGGCAGCCCGCTAGGCGTCATGCGGGACGAGGATAGATGAGAGATGGATGCGGTCGACCCGCGGGCGTGGCGTGACCACTGAGTCTTTGCATGAGGCGCTCGAAGGAGGAACTCCTGCGCTGTGTTGCGTGGGAGTGTGGCTGCCGAGTATGGGGGACAAGGTGGGAGCGCGATGGGTGATTGGGGGCAGAGCAGGACGTATAGGGGCGTTGTCACAGCGTCCCAAGCGGCCATGTCCTCCGGCATAGAAGCAACAGAAGTGGAAAGCAGGGAGTGCTCTACAAGTCGCTCATGTCGTCCACAAACCAGGTTGGGGTTCGAACTGCATGTCACCGGCTCACCGCGCTGCTCGGCGTCCGGCCACCGTGCCCACGGGCAGCGGCGCTTTGGTCGACTCGCTGCTGGAGAGCATCATGTGAGGTGCTACGCAAGCAGAGCAGCGCGGGCGCCCGCGAACGTGCTGACCGACCCATGGGTCTCACTATCACCTGCTCTGCTCGGCCAGGCACAAGCGTTGCCCTGCTTCATTCAGTTTATCTTCTCCTACCAGACCAAATGTGGCAAAATACTTCTAGGTGATAACACGTGAGCCATGCTTCCTTAATTTTTGTGCCCTGTCTCGTTCAGTTTATCGTTTGATCTTTGTGTTTAGCTGCTGCTCGTGATATACGCCCCTCAAACGCCAGCATGTGTTTTTTTTTTTTTTTTTTTTTTGCTTTGCTTCAGGGGAAGAATTAAAAACAACAACCAAGTTGTGTGGTCGATCTCTAGGAATTTATGGAGTATTTGATGTGGGAACTACTATTCTGAAAATATTTTATGTTGTTTTTGAATTTCTTTTAATCCCCAAAATGATGTAGGAGGCCATCAAATTCCACTCTCCGGTTGCAGATAGGATTTAGAATTTAGGATGCAGATCTGAAGGAGATGTGCATCCACCATGCTTTCCACTGTTGCAGATAGAGTTAAAATTTGAACTTAATTTGTGAAGATGAATATGCGGATATTTATGGTTTGCTATAGAACTGAATGAAAATATATATATTTTCAAATGGATTTGAGTTGCTAAGTTACACTTAGCTGAAAGAAGGAAGTACTCATTTGTCTATCCCTACTACTTAAAAGGGAATACCGTTCCTTTTTTTTGCCAGGCAGAGTGCTTCGTCCAACCTTTCATTCTTTTACTAAGATGATTCGTTGAAACCAGTCTTAAGTGTTCCACCTTATATTGATTTACGGAGTAAAAATATGATTTTTTGGTAAGTCAATAAGTGATTACAATATAATAAAATCTTAAAATATGGGCAGATAAATCACGAACATGCTTTGGTAAATATTTATTTACACAATGACATTAATATGAACCAGAAAACAATCGACTAAAATAGTAAAATATTTGTACACATTGCAACGCACAGGCAATTACCTAGTTTTATCAGCATTCGAGCACTTCTCAGGTCTAAAAATAATTTTTCATAAAAGTGAATTATTTTGTTTTGACGAGATCCAAGACGAGGCCGACCTATACGCTGATTTGTTTGGCTGTGGGTTAGGTCAGTTTCCGATCAGTTATTTGGTGATACCGATACGTTATCGGAGGCTCACAAATGCTGAATGGAAACATGTCAAGTAGAGATTACAAAAAAGGTTAAGGAGTTGGAAAGGTAAATTGCCATCTCTGAATGGAAGATTGATCCTCATAGATTCAGTGCTAAGTAATATGATACTATATATGATTTCCTTCTTCCAACTGCCTAAAGGAGTCTTACATAGGTTGGATTATTTTCGATCAAGATTCTTTTGGCAGGAAAATAATGATAAAAAGAAATATTGGCTGGCCAAGTGGACTGCGGTTTGCCGTCCCAAAGACCAAGGAGGGATGTGTATTCATGACCTTGAGGTTAAAAATACTACCCTCCTCGACAAATGGCTATTTAAACTGCTTACGTAAAATGATGTATGGCAAACACTCCTAAGGAGAAAATACGTTGGCTCGAAGGCATTGTCCCAAGTATATTTGACGAGGATATGTATCTAGGGTAGGGTCCTATTCCTGACCTACATACCCTACCTAAGGACACCGCATCAGAGGACTTAAAGATCACAGGAAAGATTCCGACTGGATTCTTCATGGCACTCAAGTCACTCGACAAGCAATCCACTCGGAGGCTTCTTCCTCCACTCGACAGTCACCCGTCACTCGAAGACCTCACTTATAGTCGACGCCAGAAGACCAGAAGCCACCCCCGGGAGGCCAATAGGCAGGCGTTAGGCCAGTCGCCATTAGTAGCATTTATGATGTACGTTACTAGTAACGCTAGTCTTTATACCCACGATCGGACCCTTGGATGCCTGGCAATTATGAGGGCAGCGAACTCTATATAAGCCGCCCCTCCCCTCTGGCACAAGGGTTCGCAACCATTGTAATCCCTACATTCCACACGACAAACCTCCAGAGCACTGAGACGTAGGGCTGTTACCTCCACGAGAGGGGCCTGAACTCATACATCTGTGTGTACATCCTCGCCGTAGCTAGGCCTCTGCCCTCTCCTTTTGTACCCCTACCTTCTACTGTCAGGCTCGTTTCCACGACAATTGGCGCCCACCGTGGGGCAGGCGTCTAAGCAACTTCCGGCAAGGTTGCGTTTTTTCTCCTTCGACATGTCTTCCGACGGTGATTTTTTCTCTGGGCCACGAGATCCATTTCGGAGCGCTCACCTTCATCGCCGACGATTCGACATGGCTACAGGAAGCGTCTCTCGACGTCGAGGCGTTCCCAGTCTGCGGGGCTACGCACTTCCGCGTGAGTCCCTGTGGTGTGCTGCTGCGTCAGCCATCGACTCCGTATACGTTGGCTCCCCCCGCTGATCGTTGTCGCAAGAGGTCCGGCCGCTCACGACTCGAGCGATGGGTCAAGCATGCAGCGGCTCGCCAAATTTCTTCTTCACAGATTGCAGCGATCGAGCCCGCCGAGTCCCTCCATGGCGTGTTCGAGTCGGACTCCGATCAGTCCGATGTCCCTTCCGAGTGCGAGAGCTGCGATTCTGCAGCGGAGGTCCTTATGGCGGGCTCCCATCAAAGCTCGTCGCCGGGCTTTGGCCATGGAAAGCGAGATGCTGGCGGTCTGTCGTGTGAACAGTCGCGTCGCGATGGTGAAGTCCTTCATGCTACCATCGTCGATACGACCGCCGAGGCCCAGGCCTTGGAGGCCACGCGTATTCGGCTGGAAGAGCTTCAAAGAGAACTCGATGAACGCGCTCGCTAGCGCCCACCAGTTTCTGATCGATGTCAGCGACAGTTGTTTTCGACTGGATCTCATAACAATGTTGAGGTATATCGTACCCCTATGTTAAATGTTGCAGCTGCTGCCAGGATAGCAGATTCGATTCAGCCGTCACGATCAGAGGCTGGTAAAGGGTTGATGCAGATCAGAACTTTGCTAGATGCAGCGCAGCGTTAGAATTCTGTTATTTCACAGTCACGTAACAGAATACACAACAACTCACCCAGGGCGAAAACTGTTCAGTCGGCACATAGCCCTGGATCGCCCTTGCACCGAAGGGGCGGAGGCTTTCGTGAAGATCAGGTCAGAGATCAGATTCACCGTGAAGACCACCGTCTAGTGCCCACTCCTCCGCAGGGTGGTCCGCATGTGCCGTGGCACCAGGACGAAAGGTGCTCGTTCGGTGACGAGCGGAATGCGGGGTTTGATGCTCGTGATCTCCTCACTCAGAGGTAGATTGACAGGGGCAGAGCCCACAGAGATGGACAAGACAGAGATTTTCCGAGTGGCAGCTCAGCTGTGATTTCTGGCCCCGGGTGATTTAGCAGGGCCATTCGTTCTGCAGAGATTCCCTCCAACTTCAGGTTGGCGGCTGGGATCGGGAAGTTTTCTGGCGAGTCAAAGCCAGAGACTTGGTTGGATGATTACCGAGTGGCTGTTCAGATTGGTGGTGGCAATGATAACGTCGCAATGAAACACATGAACTTGATGTTGGATGGTTCAGCTCGTGCATGGTTGAATCGCTTGGCTCCATCCAGTATATATTACTGGGAGGATCTTGCCCGAGTGTTCGTCCAAACTTTCGAGGGCATGTGCAAGCGTCCTGCCGGGCTGGTCGACTTACAACATTGTGTTCAGAAGCCCAATGAGACCTTGAGGGATTACATTCAGCGTTGGTCCACTCTGCATCACAAAGTGGAGAATGTTTCCAAACATAAGGTTGTGTGTGCCTTCAAGGCTGGTGTGAATTACAGAGAGCTTTACTTGAAGTTTGGTCGAACAGGTGACATATCACTCAACAAGATGATGGAAATCGCCACTTGGTACGCCAATGGGGAACAAGAAGACCGCATCTGCAGCGACAAAGGAAAAGCAGTCGTCAGTGATGCCGGTGGTAATTCCAGTCGAAAGCAGAAGCAGAAAGCTGATGGCCCGGTCCAGGCAGAGGCACCCACGCTGGTGACCCAAGCAAAGAACAAGGGGAAATCCAAAGGACAGTTTGCCCCTAAGAGAGGAAAGAATCAGTTAGGGATTGATGTGTTAGATTTTCCGTGTGAAATCCACACGAGGAAAGATGAGGAAGGCAATGTGATTTTGCCCAAGCACACCACTCGGCAGTGTCGACTGCTCATCCAGCAGTTCAAAGAGACTCCGTCGAGGGATAAGACTCCTGAGAAGGATGATGAAGATAAAGAAACATTCCCAGATGTCACCGCTACACTTATGATTTTTGCTGATGTAGAAAGCAAGAGTCGATTGAAGGTCATCAACAGGGAGGTCAACATGGTCGTACCTACCACCCCCACCTACCTCAAGTGGTCCCAGTATGCCATCAGATTCGACCAAACAGACCATCCTGCTCATGTGGCCACTCCCGGTCGACAGGCTGTGGTGGTTGATCCGGTGTTAGGGGGCACTCGACTCCGAAAGGTCCTCATGGACGGTCGCAGCGGCCTGAACATCCTCTATGGGCATTCCGATGTCCTGACTGAGTGAGAGCAACATGCAATTTCACGGAGTCATCCCAGGGAAGAAGGCCAAGTCACTCGACCAGATTGCATTGGACGTGACATTCGGGAATGATAGAAATTTTCGAAAGCAAAAGTTGACGTTTGAAGTCGTGGATTTCGAGAGCGCTTATCATGCCATTTTGGGTCGACTAGCATATGCTCGTTTCATGGCCCGTCCATGTTACATGTATCTCAGGTTGAAGATGTTGGGCCCTAAGGGTGTGATCACGGTCACTAGCAATCGACAACGGGCTGAAGAGTGCCTCCAGCAAGGCTCCAAGATCGCCGATCACCGGATGGCCATGGTCGAGCTGCAGGAATACAAGAAGACTGATGACCTTACTGATTTGCTACACGCAAAGAAACCCACTTCTAAGTTGGAATTTCAGTAGGCAGGGGAAGTGAAGAAAGTGCACATCCACCCGACGGATCCAATTGCCGCCCCGAACAATATATCATCAACACTCGACAGTAAATAGGAAGTCGAGCTCATCCAGTTCCTCCGTGAGAACTGGGATATCTTCGCATGGAAGCCTGCTGGCATGCCGGGGGTTCCCAGGGAGCTGGCTGAGCACCGACTAAGAGTTGATCCGAAGGCCAAGCCCGTCAAGGAGCATTTGTGTCGATCGGCGGCAGAGAAGCGTAAAGCAATCGGTGAAGAGGTGGATCGTCTCTTGCAAGCCAAGTTCATTCGGGAGGTTTACCACTCCGAGTAGCTCTAAAATATTGTCATGGTTCCCAAGAAGGATAAGTCATTGCACATGTGCATTGACTTCAAGCATATCAATCGGGTCTGCCCGAAGGATCATTTTTCGCTCCCCCGCATAGATCAAATTGTTAACTCGACTGCAGGATGCGAGCGTTTATCATTTTTGGATGCTTACTCTGGGTACCATCAGATCCGTCTGTATGGTCCAGATGAAATAAAAACAACCTTCATCACCCCATTCGGGTGTTTTTGCTACATCACCATGCCATTCGGTTTGAAAAATGTCGGCGCTACTTTCATGCGCATGATTTAGAAGTGTTTACTCGACCAGATCCCTTGGAATGTCGAGGTATACATGGACGATATAGTTGTCAAGTCCCGCAAAGGTTTTGACCTGCTGGCTGACTTGGCCAAAACATTCGCCAATCTGAGGAGATATGACATAAAGCTGAATCCAGCCAAGTGTACTTTCAGCGTCCTTGGCGGCAAGTTACTCAGTTTTCTCGTTTCCGAACGAGGGATCGATGTCAACCCTGAGAAAATCAACGCCATTACCCGAATGAAGACTCCTGTGCGAGTGCACGATGTTCGGAAGCTCAGAGGTTGCTTGGCAGCATTGAGTCGATTCATTTTTCGTCTCAGTGAGAAGGCACTACCTTTGTACCGACTGATGAAGAAGTCCGACACGTACGAGTGGACTCTAGAAGCCGAAGCAGCATTTGTCGAGCTCAAAGCCCTGCTCTCCACCCAGCCGGTGCTTGCTTCTCTTCGCAGCAAAGAGCCCATGCTCCTGTACATCGCGGCCACTAATCAAGTCGTCAGTACAGTGCTAATGGTCGAGCGGGAAGAAGAGGGTAAAGCATACAAAGTCCAATGACCAGTCTATTACGTTTCTGAAGTTCTGTCTCCCTCGAAGCAAAGGTATCCACACTACCAAAAGCTGGTTTATGGCATTTACCTATCAGCGAAGAAGGTGGCACATTATTTTCAAGACCACTCGTTCAGTCGTCAGTGATGCTCCGTTATCCAAGATTCTTAATAATCGAGATGCAACTGATCGAGTGGCTAAGTGGGCAATCAAACTCTTATATTTTGACATTATGTTTGAAGCCAAGAAAGCAATCAAGTCTCAAGCACTTGAAGATTTTATGGTCGAGTGGTTCAAACAGCAACAACCAATCCAAATCCACTCGGCACACTGGACCATGTTCTTTGACGTCTCCATAGCGGTGTTGTCTTGATATCTCCAAAGGGCGAGAAGCTCAATTACGTCCTACAAATCCACTTCGATTCCTCCAACAATGAGGTAGAGTATGAAGCACTTTTGTATGGGTTGCGCATGGCTATCTCACTCGGCATCAAGCGCCTAGTGGTTTATGGCGATTCAGATTTGGTGGTCAATCAAGTGATGAAAGAGTGGGATGTTCGAAACACCGCTATGAGTGGATACTGCAGTGTTGTCAGAAAGTTGGAGAAGAAATTTGAAGGTTTGGAACTTCATCATGTTCCTCGAATGAAGAATCAAGCAGCTGATGAACTGGCAAAGATTGGGTCCACTCGACGACCTGTCCCTAGTAATGTGTTTTTAGAACATCTCCATACTCGTTCGGTACAAGAAGATCCTTTCACCGAAGAGCCCCGCAAGCTATGAGCTCCACTAATCCGACTGAAGTCGATGTCCCTGTAGTGATAGATTTGGTTATGGAGATTCTGGTCATCATTCCCGATTGGACGGTACCCTACATTGCCTATATCCTCAGACAAGAATTCCCTCAAGACGAAACAGAAGCTTGGCAGATTGTGCGCAGGTCGAAAGCCTTTACTATGATCGGGGATCAGCTGTTCAGAGAAAGCGCGACTGGTGTGACACAACGTTGCATCTCCCCTTAAGAAGGTCAAGTGATTCTGGATGAAATCCACTTGGGAACTTGCGGTCATCATGCGTCCTCACGGACGATCGTCGCTAAAGCATACCGAGCTGGTTTCTTCTAGCCACGGGCTACCGAGATGGCTAAAGATATTGTTGATCATTGTGATGGGTGCCAATTCTATGCAAACTTGTCTCACAAGCCGGCATTTGCTCTGAAGACGATCCCCCTTGCCTGGCCATTTGCTATTTGGGGACTCGACATGGTTGGTCCCTTTTGAACTGGAAAAGACAGATTCACTCATTTGCTGGTTGCAGTCGACAAATTTACCAAATGGATAGCGACCAAGCCAATCAAAAAGTTGAATTCCCGCATGGCGGTCACGTTCATGAGGGAAATAATTTTCTGGTACGGTGTTCCTCACGGCATTATCACGGATAACGACACCAACTTTGACTCGGAAGAATTCAGAAACTGGCACCTCTCAAGGCACTCAGGTGGATTATGCGTCTGTTGCACATCCTCAAACCAATGGTCAAGTTGAGCGAGGTAATGGCCTCATCCTACAAGGTCTTAAGCCCCATCTCATGCGCGACTTGGACCATGCAGCTGGAGCCTAGGTGACAGAGTTGCCATCTGTTCTATGGGGCCTGAGAATGACACCCAATCGGTCGACTGGACGGACCCCTTTCTTCCTAGTCTATGGAGCCGAAGCTGTCTTGCCAAGTGACTTATTTCACAACTCTCCCCGAGTGGAACTGTATTCTGAAGCTAAAGCTGAACAAGCCAGACAGGATGGTGTCGACCTCTTGGAGGAAGAGCGTGAGATGACTCTGATCCGGACCACGACTTATCAGCAAGATCTGTGGCGTTTCCATGCGAAGATTGTCAAGAGTCGGTCGTTTCATGAAGGGGATTTTGTGCTCCGACTAGATCAACAACCACCCCACAAACTTGCTCCTGCGTGGGAGGGTCCCTTCGTCGTCACAAAGGTGTTGAACAACGGAGCTTATCACTTGTACAACCTCAAGAAACAGATGGACGAGCCGCAAGCCTAGAATGTAGATTTACTTTGACGCTTCTATACCTAGAGACAGAAGAGTCTTTGATGTAATAAAAATATTTCAGAGCATGTCATATATGCAAATTAGACTTCCACAGTCTTTTGTCGATTCCGATCAAGTAATTTCCTGCTTGGGATCACTCCGAGTCTTGAGCAATCTTCACTCTTGAGGGCTTAGCTGCGAACATGCTTTCGCCTAAGTTAAAAACCCTTCTGAGTGGATAGCAGTCCATTCACTCAGAAACTTAGCTGCGAATCAGTCTTCGCCTAAGTATAAAATTACTCTGAGTGTTGAGCAATCCTCACTCTCGAGGGTTTAGCTGCGAACATGCTTTCGCCTAAGTTAAAAACCGTTCTGAGTGGATAACAATCCATTCACTCGGAAACTTAGCTGCGAATTAGTCTTCGCCTAAATATGAAATTACTCTGAGTGTTGAGCAATCCTCACTCTCGGGGGCTTACCTGCGAAAATGCTTTTGCCTAAGTTAAAAACCCTTCCGAGTGGATAATAGTCTATTCACTCAGAAACTTAGCTGAGAATCAGTCTTCGTCTAAGTACAAAATTACTCCGAGTGTTGAGCAATCCTCACTCTCAGGGGCTTAGCTGCAAACATGCTTTTGCCTAGTTAAAAATCCTTCCGTGTGGATAGCAGTCGATTTACTTGGAAACTTAGCCGCGAATCAGTCTTTGCCTAAGTACAAATCGACTCCGTGTGAGGACATCATCCACACTCGGAGGCTTAGCCATGATTCCTTATCACCTAAATTAAAAACTACTCCATGTGAGGACATCATCCACACTCGGGGGCTTAGCTGCGAACATGCTTTCGCCTAAGTTAAAAACCCAGCCAAATGGATGGTAGCCCATCCACTCGACGACCTAGCTGTGAATCCGTCTTTGCCTAGGGTCCGAAATATTCCGAGTGTTGAGCAACCTCCACACTCGGAAACTTAGCTGCGGACCGGTTTTTGCCTAAGTCAAAAAAACTAATTCAGTCAAACAGACGATTGAAATCCAAATGCCGATAAATTCAAAAGTTCTACCGCTGATAAATGTTTCGCGAGAAAACGAGCG
This sequence comes from Hordeum marinum, assembly GCA_022496015.1. Classification (NCBI taxonomy): domain Eukaryota; kingdom Viridiplantae; phylum Streptophyta; class Magnoliopsida; order Poales; family Poaceae; genus Hordeum; species Hordeum marinum. The sequence goes on along the minus strand of CM039678.1, from coordinate 84,863,284 downwards.
TGCTCAGGCTTAAGGCCTGATTGAAGTTTTAAAGCTAATACAATTCCACTTGGCATACCGAGGCAAATCAAGTTTTCTCCAAAGATCAAGTTTCTCAAGCACCCGACGGGCTAGCTGGTTCGACGAACGTGTCCAAGTCGATTCCGTCTGCGATCCTAGTGGCTGCATCGATGAAGGTCTCCATGAAATCTTCAAACTGGAGTTTCTTCGTGTTCACCACTCGGAGATCCTTCAATTTTTATTCCCTTGCCTCCTTGCAATGGACCCTAACAAGGGAGAGCACCACGTCAGCTCCGCAGCGGGCAGCAGATTTCTTCCAGGCCTGCACTCGACTGGGAATGTCGTTAAGGCGTGCCATCATGGATGCGAGGTCAAGCTGAAGAGTGTCTTCCGGACACAGTTCCTTGCCGATCCTCTTCATCGCAGTTTTTAGTCGGAGGACATATGCCTGGACCCCTCGGAGCCTGACGTTGAGTTGGAACATGTTCATGGCCACTGCATCTCCAACAGATGACTTGGTGGGATCCAAATTGGGCTCAATCTCTGCAGTTTCTTTTTCGAAGTCCTGGCAGAATTTTGTTGGGAAGAAGGAATGGGAAGAGGATTAATGAGATACAGTCGTCAAAGATTTTATGAAGTTCAGTCGACAGAGATACTCACCATCGAGCATGATGTACATCTTTCTCGCGAACTCCCCCAAGTGCTTCTCCAAGCCATTGCTCCTCTTGGTTAACTGCTCAGTTTTCTTAATTAGGTCCACACACTCCTACTTCAGCTTCGAGTTCTCCACCTCCATCTTTTTGGCAGCAACCAGCTTCTGATCGGCAGCTTCAGTCTTCTCCTTTGCTACCCGTTGGGCGTCAGCAAGCGCTTTGTCCTTCTCCTCCAGTCCCTTCTTCATGGTATCTAAAGAACTAGCATTGTTGAGTCGCGCTTGGAGTCGATGATTTTCACCGCGTACGTCTATTCAAGTGAAAGCACTCGGTTCAAAGCATGGAAAGTGAGGATAAGAATGCATTGGGTCAACGGAAATTACGTCCCAGAGTTTTTAGTTCTGCTGCACTCGCTCCAAACTGCCGCTGGAAGCCTGCAAGTCCATTCGCAGCTGGTTCCTTTCATCCTCAAGATCCTTGTACTACGCGCCAAGTTCACGAGCTCTTTGAAATCAACAAAGAAAGAAATTTAATCGACAAACAATACTGGCACTCCGGAGTGCAGAAGGTCAAAGACGGTCGACTGGGCAGTGCGCACCACCCCACCCCACTACCCTGAAGTAGCGTCATATCATGGTTGATTGAATGATATCCATGAAACCTGCGTTCGGGAGAGGAAAAATTCAAGCAAAAGTCCACCCGACATGTCGAGTGGCTCGTGTACTCCGTGTACCATAAACAACTTCAAGATGGTCGCTATCAGACCCTCGCCAGTGCAAGCACTCGACGGTGGTCTCGAGGACTACACCTAGTGGGTGAACTCAGAGTGCTCCCACTAGAACGGTTAACACTCGATCTGTCGAGTGATCCGTCGAGCCCACTCCGCACCTTTGAAGCAGCGTGATATCATGGTTGATCAAATGATGTCCAAGAAACCTACAAGGTAGCTTCGGTGCGGGACGGCTAAGAAAAATAAAATACACTCGACATGTCGAGTGATGACCGTACTCCGCATACGACAACAATTCTGATTTCAAGTTTTCAATACTACTGCTCATCGTCTGCGATCAACAGTAGCCTCGGGGACTACACCTAGTGGGTGCACTTAGCGTGCCCCCATTGGTTACTAAAACATTCGACAAGGTCTGCCCTGTCTTAGCATTCACCGGTCTCTATCAGACCCCACCAGTGCAAGCACTCGACGACGGTCTCGGTGACTACACCCAGTGGGTGCACTTAGCGTGCCCCCACTAGATCTGCTAACTCTCGACCTGTCGAGTGGCAGAAGAAAAAAAACATGCGCAAGCATAGGAATATCCATCACTGGAACATCCATCACTCGATCTGTCGAGTGACATGCCACCCCACTCCACACCCTTGGAATAGCGTCATATCATGGTTGATCAATGATATCCATGAAACCTACAAGGTATCTTTGGAGTGGTGCGATCAATGGAAAACGTATCCCGCATATGACAAACTCTAAGACCTCTGCCGGTGCAAGCACTCGACATCGGTCTCAGGGACTACACCCAGTGGTGCACTCAGAGTGCCCCCACTGGCCCAAAACCTACTCGACTAAAGACCCGATCTATTCAAGTGGAGAACCTTCAAACATTCTACAAGCAGAAAACAAACACCCACTGGGTGTACAACCAAAGAAGACATTAATTCAATCGGAAATGTACTTACAATCAAACTTACTCGGACATTGGTGCAAAGCGATGTCCTAGCATCGTAAGCCAACTTGCTAGCCTCGTATGCCTCCTTGGTGCGCAGCATCATCTGCTCCGCCTGGATCATGGCCTCCTCTGCGGCTCCGGTCAGAACTTCCGGAACGCAGTGTAGAGGAAAAGTCGTCACCGATGGGATCGGCGTAATGGCTGGGGCAGTCGAGGTAGTCTGAGCAGGTTCGGTTGGAGTTGACGTCACAATAGTTGAAACAGATGGCGGGGCACTCGACAGTGGCACTGCAGGATCGTCTCTAACCCGTGTCGAGTCGCTTATCCCCTGGGAAGATCCGGCGGTCGACCGTTGAGGCGTCTACACGGACGAAGTTCTTCGAGTGCGTATGCGCGGGGTGCCTAAGGTCTTGCCTTCTCCTCCCGTGCCCCCAGGGTGTTCCTCGTCATCCTCCAGGTGGATGATTTCTGCGAATATCAATCGGCAACATTAACTTTTACAATCGACGAACCCCATTCGAGAAGCAGAACTGAAGATTTGTTTACCTCCGTGAAAAAATGAAAATCTATATCAATGTGTTTAGTCCTTGCATGAAAGATTGGATTGGGAGAGAGATTTGTTGCAACAAGGTTGTCACACCATAGACATGGAGATTGCGCCTGTCTTATTCCAAGTTCCTCCATCATAGATTGTATCCAAATGATCTGTGTTTTGGCATTAGACGAAGCTTTATATTCTTCTTTTGTACTTGACCTTGAGACAATAGCCTATTTCTTCACACACCAAGAGATCAAATTTGGTCCATAGAATATATTAAATCCTCCAGTCGACCTTCTATCTTGTGGACACCCTGCCCAGTAAGAATCATAGGAACTAACAAGGGTGTATGATGACTTAGTGAAGGTTAAGCCAATGTCTGGAGGAATCTTAATATATCACAGGATACGCTTGACATTTCTCCAATATGTTGTAGTGGGTGCATGAAGAAACTGACAATCTTTATTGACATCAAACACTATATAAGGCTTAGTAAGGGTCAAGTACTAAAGTGCACCTACTATTCTCTTGATTCAAGAGTTCTCCTTCTGCAAGAAACAATTGTTCTATACTAGAGAAAGGTGTCAGTGATGACTTTCAGGCTTGCATCCCAACTCTTCTTAGAAGACTGGTCGCATTATTTTCCTGACAAAGATGAAGGCCCTCCCAACATGGCTTGAGACCATGTCAGTATTTCCCAAAGAGGAAGGCATGATGCAGCACAACTACGATAAGTATTTCACCCAGTTATGAAACCAAGATATCAACCGAAGGAGGACAACCATGCAACGCTATGTAAACGGAACCTACACACAAAGAACAAATACTTGCAACCCGACGCATAAGCGAGGTTGGCAATCTCTCAACGGTAAAAAGAAAGATTTGATTGTAATAGGTTGGGCAAATAGATTTTACAAGAACACAAAATAAAAGAATTAAATAAAAAGTGCAAAAATTTATTTTGGGTTTTTTGGATTAATAGATCTGAAAACAAAGGCGGCAAAAAGATAGATCGGAAAGCAATATATTGGAAAAGTAGACCCGGGGGCCGTAGGTTTCACTAGTGGCTTCTCTCATGAGTATAACACACGATGGGTAAACAAATTACTGTTGGGCAATTGATAGAAGATCAAATAATCAAGACGATATCCAAGGAAATGATCATTATATAGGCACTAGTGCAGAACCGGCCTATAGTCGCGGTTCATAAGGGAACCGCACTAAAGGGTGGGGACTAAAGCCTACCCCCCTTTAGTGCCGGTTCAACACGGCCCGACACCAAAGGCCCTCAACGTGGCATCCGACGGCACCGTGGGCTGGGGGACCTTTAGTCCCGGTTGGTAACACCAACGAGGACTAAAACTATTGAGTTTTTTTAGTTTTGCTTTATTTTTCCTTTTAATTCTTTAGGGGTTTATGAATTAATTATGGTCATATGCCGTTATACAAATTTTGATACAGTTCCAATTAAGAGGTTGTTATATCATTATGTTCATGATGAATTATTATATAATTGTGAGGAAGAAACATGGATTTTATTCATCCAAATGAATAAAAAGTGATCAAAAGTTGAATTAGTAGGACGACGATCCTACTAATTCAACTTTTGGTCACTTTTGATCCATCCACATGAATCTAATCCGCTTTCCTTCCCCCATTGATATAACAAATCATCATGATAATCATGATCAACATCATCATCATATTAATATAAAAACTCTTGCATCATATCATCACCAACAACACTATAGCTAATAATCATCATAGTCATTACCACCAACTCCTCCTCCTCGTCATCATCAACTCTAACACATTGTAGCACATAATAACACATTGTACCTAGGACCTACTCCTCTCTCATAGGATCTACTCTACCCTCTCTTAGGTACAATATCATAAAACAAGATAGGCCGTGACTCTCCATTATGGAGAACGGAGATCATCCTGTCTCCAATTCTTGGCCTACGCACAATGTTGCTTCCAAGTAGCTCTCTACGATTGACCATACATTTTTTCAAATCTGTGATTGTCATGTCTTCATCGGTTTTAGAAATCTAGTATGGACAGGAGTGATGCGTAGGCTGACCTGGCCGTGGTGGCCCTAAGCTCATAACAACAAAGGGACCTCTCGGAAACATCAGATAAGTCACACAATCCTTCGAGATTTTCTGTTGAAAAATATAGTAATAACTTTGTAGTTAGCAATGTAGTTTAGTTTTAGAAGAATGTGTGCAAAATATGCACGAATGTCATAATAGTAGAAAATCTTACCATGCAATCTCCATGGATGTTATTGTAGTTCACCACGTGCACTAGTGGCACGTATTGACCATAATATGGAGGAGTTTGATAATAGCTATTGTAATTCTCAAGATGATTAAGAAATGCGGTAAGATGATCTTTCTCCTTACAAGTTAATTCTGCTTCATCATTGTAGTAGTAGGTTCTGTGTACCATCTTCCGTACATTTTTTGAAGAATGAAAATAAGTTGTCAATGGAAATAAGTTGTCAACTATTTTTAAATAAACAATATAAATTACTTAATAAATATGGTTGAGAAACTCACATAATGGTAGAATTGGAGGTGTCTGCACGTCGACCCAGATGTTGATATTACTTTCAATTTCATGTTTTGAACGAATATCAAAGGTGATAAGCATATTAGGCTCAAATGCATAAGCCTTGCATAGTGCTCTCCAACTTTTGCATTTAAAATAGCAGTAGGTGTCTGCATTGTATAATTTTATGGCAAAAGTATAACCATGCTCGGTCCTCAAGTGAACTATCTTTACCTCCATACTTTTTTTAGTATTGAAACTAATCTTATCCAAGACAGAAATTCTTGCATGGCAGGGGATACACTAGTAGAATAGTAAAAAAAATAAAATTATAAGTTGAAGCAAAAGAAGCAGAAGTCATGCTTAATTACGGAAAAAGACTTGTCGTTGTGACTTACTGTATCCACTTTGATGGTCTCATCCAGCATGATGCTCAAGCGCCTATCATCAACTAGGAAAGGCTTGTCACACAGGTCGCGCTCGTCTTCGGAGTATTCGCACATAGCGAATTCCCTTTCATCGTCAAACATTTCCTAAGTTCATAGTTGAAACATTTAAAATCGATCGAAGGAAACTACGAGAAAATTGATCAACACACATATCACTATTACTCAATATGCAACAGGTTGACTTTAGGTCTGTCGAGTCTTTTCTTAATACCTCTCATCTCACGTATATGGTTGGCACTCCTTCTGATATTGCGCTCCGTCGGTGATGGTGGCTCCTCCATTCGTCCTAGAGTGCATTACACCAAAACGTCTAGTACACTGGAACGAAGGAGAAGCGACCCCCACGACAACAGTCGGGATTCTTCCTCTCTCTCTCTCATATATATATATATACATATATTGGACACTCTCCCTCACTGAAAGACACACAAGGAGCCGAAACAGATGTAAAGTCAACCCGTTCCACATATCGAGCAATGACCTAGAAAAAATGCAACATTAAAATATGCAACTTTTGCAAATACTAATTGCTATACATTGGATCAAATGTCAAAATTCATCAACTTTTTTCTGTACATATATTGGATCAAAATGTAGAAATTCCTAGGTTATAACTACCCTAATAATATTCCATTCTCAATAAAAAAATCTAATTAAGAAACATTTTAATAGGTTAATGACATTATATACTTCGAATTAAGCAAAAAAAATCTAAGTAAGCATATATACTAATTAAACATATATATTAATTAAACACTAATTATGGAAAAACAACATTATATAAAAAAATCAAAATTCATCTAATTAACATTTATATATCTAAAATGCATCTAACATTTCTATAACTAAAAGTATAAAAAACTAAAAAAAATTCATCTAAAATTTATATATCAAATTCATCTAACATTTCTATAACTAAAAGTATAAAAAAACTAAAAAACTAAAAAAACAAAAAAAAATAAGAAAATGTGTGTGTGTGTGTGTTCATGCATGTGTGTGTATGTGTGTGCGGGCTCGATCGATGGGAGGGCGGCCATGGAGGCAGGGGCTCACAGCGGGGCGATGGGCGGCGAGGTGAGTCGAGTCGTCGGCGACGGCGACTGCTGTAGGAGATATGCCCTAGAGGCAGTAATATCAGTTACTTTTGTATCTCCAAGTTTGTAATGAATGTTTATGATCCATGCTATAACTGCAATGATTCTCGAGTCTGCAAATAAAACGAGTCTTGAAGGGAAACTCATGTGCACGTGTGGTATAATAAATGGTAAATTGTATTCCTAGTCTTGCCTCTAAGACTGGCTCAAGTATTGCATGATGATCCTGTTTTCCTGATCATGGGCATGGCCATGCCGGCAATTTTGAGGGCACGATGTTGGTAGAACACTTGTGTTGAATCGATCCGAATTGATGTTATGCTATGAGATACATTCGTCATAAGTTTATGGTTAATAACACAGAGAAGTTAATGTTTGCATAATTCCTTAGACCATGCGAGTATCGAGTTTCTTCATGCTTGCTTCATGAACTTTGGGGTTTGTTAAGCGTCATCCGTAAATGGGTGGCTATTACGGCGGCTTACGGGTTCATGGAAAAGTATGTCAAGTAACTTGATAGCTCAAGATTGGGATTTGCTCCTTCGGTGATGGAGAGATATCTCTGGGCCCTCTCGGTGTTACGGTATCCATCATCGTCTGGCCAGACACTTTGTGATTTGATCACGGGGATGCCAAAACATGGGAACGAGAAAAGAGAACAATACCGGCAACGAGGTAACTGGCATTGTGGACAAGTGTTGATCCACAAGGATGCCGATGTTTCTCACCTCGGGTAATTGTAACATATCGCGAAGCAACAGGAATAGCTCACGGCAACTGGAGGTTCACTCGAATATTTATTCGTGTGGGTATAGGGATCGATATGGGTGTCCACGGCTCCGATGCTGATCATTGATCGGAAGGTGTTCCGGGTCATGTCTATACTTCACCGAACCTATAGGGTCACACGCTTAAGGGTCATCTATCTGCTGAATACGAGACAGGGAGTCTGAGAGAAAATCACCGAAAAAGTTTCGGAGACAACGGAAGAGTTCTGGAGAGAGAACATTGGAATAGTTCCGGTAAAACCGAAAAGTTGTTTCGGGGTATACCATTAAGTCAAAATGGTTTCGGCACACGTCTGGAAATTCTTGGAGGGTGCCAGAATGATTCTGGGGACTTTTGGGATTTTTCGGAGGAAAAAACCGGAAGTGTTACGGAGCCGCCGGAACCGCTATGGTAGCTTTTCGCTGAAGAAAAACATTGTTCCGAAATTGTTTCGGAACGCGTCCAAAATTGTTTTAGTGGGTACTGGAATTATTCTAGGCACACAGAAATAATTTGGGATTTAACAGACGCAGAAAAATGTCTTCGTGAATAGTGAAAACACTATTTTGAATAGTAGAAACACTATATATATAAATAGTGGAAACACTATATATGTATAGTGGAAACACTATTGTAAATAGTGGAAACACTATATATGTATAGTGGAAACACTATTGTGAATAGTGGAAATACTATTAGGGGATGATGCAGGCATGGTGATGCAGGCATGGTGATGCAGGCAACACTATTTGGAGGCTTTCCCTTTATGCCCTTGTGGTGTGCTCACCTCATGGGCATTTTGGGTATTTCAAGTGCCACCCTACCCCTTGGGCTTTCCTATAAATAGAGGTGGAGATGCACTCTCCACACTCATCCTTTGCTCTCATACACATGCTTTGCTTTGCAAGCTCTCTCTCTCCCTCCCACGAAAAGAGTTTTTCGTAGAGCCGAAAGGCTGTCTGGGTTCCGGCAGGAACTAGTTCTGGACGGCGAAGCCCTGCCGGATAGATGACACCGTATGTGTGCAACCCCGTAGAGAGTTCGTAGTTTCGATCTTTTGCCCGAGGGGCTGTTCGAGTGTCCTCCCGAAGGTCTGTCCGAGTCTCGGGTCGAGTTTCGAGAGTCCTCCCGAAGGGCCGTTCGAGTCTCCGTTCGAGTTTCGAGGGTCCTCCCGAAGGGCTGTCTGTGACATCGTCCGGGGGACTGTCCGACCGCCTCCCGAAGGGCTGTCCGACGAGGGAGTACATCCTTGCGGTTGGGAGGTTATAAATCCTAGCTGCGGGGATCTGCACCAACGATCTCCACCGACTCTTCTTCCGCTGCGCTACGAGTCGGTACGGATCAGATCAAACCTTGTATGCATTCTCCATAGTGGTCCTGGGCGTGCTCGCTATACCGAAATTTTTTGTTTTCTGTCGCGTTCCCCTACAACTGCGACAACGACGATGATGGAGAGCGAGGTCGAGGAGGGGGCGGTGCGCGATGGGGGCGGCAACGGGGGGCAGCACTTCGAGGGCGGCGACGGCGTGGGCGGCGCGTCGAGGGTGTCGATGCCGTGGGCAGCGACGGTGTCAGGACGGTGCATCAGCGATCTCCTCTGTTCAGTGATTGAACCGTCGAAGAGACGAAGAAGCAGAGGGAAAATAAAAAAATTCAACTCCTGCTTATATAGGAGGACCTTTAGTCACGGTTGGTGGTTCCATCCGCGACTGAAGACCCCCCTTTAGTCGCGGTTGGATCCACCAACCGCAACTAAAGGTGAATTTCAGCGGGCGCGGGGGTGGGAAGTGACACCCTTTAGTCGCGGTTGGTGGCTCCAACCGCGACTAAGGGGGGGGGGGTCTTTAGTCGCGGTTGGAGCCACCAACCGCGACTAAAGACCAGTTCCTTGCACGGCGCAGTGCGGTGGAAGTTTAGTCCCACCTCGCCAAGCGAGGGGCAGCCACACTGGTTTATAAGCCACGCTGTGGCTGCTCCCTCGAGCTCCTCTCTAAGCAGGCCTATGTGGGCCTATCGACCTTGTATGGCCCTGTTGGGCCTACTGTGCCACACGGGCCTGCATCCTAGCCCAAGTTGGGTTTCTAGTCATATGCAGGCCGTGGCGGCCCAGTAGGCGGCCTATTTTTTAATTTTTTTTTCTTTTTTTTTTCTTTTTTGGTTTATTTATTTTCTTTGGTTTCTTAGTTTTTTGTGCTTTATTGAGAGTTAATGAGTGAATCTTTTTGCGTTAGGTCATAAAATAATAAGCTTTCTGTTAGTGGCTGTAGTTTTCAAATTCGAATAGTTTAAATTTGAATTATTTGAAATTTGTATGAATCACTAGTTTGTGAATAACTTTACTTTAAAAATCTGAAAATTGCAAATGAAGTCGGAAAGCGTTCAAAATTGATGGCCTCCCTTCGAATGGTGCATATTAAACGCACAAAAAGTCTGGAGTTGAAATAAGTTAAAAAATGAAATGCCTTTGTAACAGACGAGTTTTCTTCTCAAACCTGATACTTCATAAGAGATTGTCCATTTTGTACACGAAGTGCATCCAGTTTTTGTCGTAACCCTCTCAACTTTTTAGCACATGCTATGTGGGTGAAATGATGATACCATGCCAACTTGTAACCTTTTAGAGTTCATTTGTAGTGCTTATCAATTTCAGGGTCATTTAGCTAAAATAAATCAATAAATGCATGGAAAATAGCAAATGAAGTCAGAAAGGGTTGAAAATTGATGGCCTCCATTCGAATGGTGCATACTGAATGCACAAAACACATAAGTACACTACTATTACAAAGATTCCCTTCGGTTTGTCCGAAGTGGGACTTTCTAGATATATATATATAAGTCCGAGAACTAACTACAGAAGCCGGTCACATCCTTGTATGCATTCTCCATAGTGGTCCTGGGCGTGCTCGCTATACCAAAATTTTTTGTTTTCTGTCGCGTTCCCCTACAGTGGCATCAGAGCCAGGCTATGAGTAGATGCATGGTATGATCTAGAATACATGAGATGTATGAGTATTGCATAGTATAATTTTGTAGTAGATGAGATCTATTGCTGAAAATTATTTGTGCGGGTAGCAGATGAAATCTGTTACCCGATGTTCTTGTTGCTTCCCGTGAATTTGCGTACTCCTGATCTTGACGGAATGGTGGAATCTTACAAAGTTCTGGCAATCCGCGATCCTTTCATGCTGCTCCTGAGTATGCTGATTGACAGATCAATGAAGTGCTTCAGTGTCTTTGGGTTCCACCATAGTTAAAGAAAGATGGATGTTTCGCAGACGAAGGGCAATGCAGATATGATCTACACGGGGGTCACGCGTATGACGAAGTTTAGTATGGGGCTCGAGATTTTACTATCTCGTGTTTCATACACCCTGGAAAGTTAATCTAGCAACTTGAAGTATCATACTTGATGATAAACGTTGGTTGCTGCGGTTTAAGTCAAAACCTTAGAAGCCACGTAAAATAAAATTTTGCATAAACCGATTAGAGGCGTCTAACTTGGTTTTGCAGGATGGTTTGCATGTGATGTGGTATAGCAATGCTCATATTCAATTTGATTATGTATGAGATGGCTATATGATGTAATTAACATGACCTGCGTGTCATGATTCGGCATGATGGCTGGAGCCATATGATTGCACTTTAATGACCTGCGTGTCAACCTTATGTAATGCACTTATTTTATTAGCTATAGAGATAGCAATATTATTTGGTGCATCGACAAGGTGGTGGCAATCTTTGCAAAGGTGAACACCGACGCGAATGCCGAAGACGAAGAAATACTTGACTTCTCCGTCAGAAGGGGCTATATCATATCATGCTATTATGAATTGCCTGAGATGTTTATCCCTCTTGATGCACCCTTCTTGATTGCGCGGTAGTCGCTTTTTATTAGGGTGATCTCTCACAAAAATATCAAGTAGATAGTGTTCTCCCAAGTGTAGCACCGTCACGGCACCTATCTCTTCGGGGTATCACATGGTTACATGGATACGAACGATTAGAGAAGTGTGAGGCGGGTGAGTTGAGACCTCGCAGCGAAATCACTTGGTTGTCTTGACGTTCAGGCATGAAAGTCATGAGCTCGGAACACACGCATCGAAAGATGAACAAGAGTCACATAGAGATGTGATTGGCAAGTTGGCCTACCAATTGAAATTCTCGTCACTTGAGATGGTTACATCCTTGACGCTAAATTGAAAGTTGGATCTTGCATCACTCACAATCAATTATGAGAGATATTGATTTGAGTGGGAGCGCACTTTAGAATAAAATTGTTTATTCACTAGTGCCAAAAATCATTATGAACAATGTCTAAAATGAACTTGTGTTTTCCGTTGTAGATCAAATGGCTCGCAATAGCGCGTTCAACTTAGGCCCGATGTTAGAGAAAGAGAAGTTAGCTGCGAATGGAAACAACTATGCGGACTGGGTCCGTACCCTGAGGATTGTCCTCAGGAGCGCTAAGAAAGTGTACGTGCTTGATGGAGCTCTTCCACCAAAGCCGGCGGCAACAGCCGCGGTAGACATACAGAATGTCTGGGCCACTAAGGATGATGATTACAACTTAGTGTAGTGCCTCATGCTGTCTTGCATGAGTTCAGAGCTTCAAAAACGTTTTGAATTCCATAACTCCTTTGATATGATCAAGGATCTGGATGCTCTTTACAAGTTTAATGCAAGGTCTGAACGTTTTGATATCATGAAGATGATGTCGGAGACCAAGATGGCTGAGGGCAGTTCAGTTGGCGAGCACGTAGTCAATATGATTGGCTACGCTGAAAGGCTTAAAACCCTGGAATTTCCACTTCCAGAAGAGCATGTAATGGACATGTTGCTCTGTTCACTCCCCCCTTCTTATGGAGGTTTTGTCATGAACTACAACATGAATGGGATGGACAAAACACCTAATGAGGTGCTTGCCATGCTGAAAACTGTTGAAGGAGGACTGCAGAAAAATCGCAAGCAAGTGTTGCTTGTGAATAAAACTGTCAGTTTCAAAAAGAAAGGCAAGCCAAAGAAAGGCAAGGGCGCCGGTAAGACCGGCTTCCAACGCAAATCTAAGGGCGGAGCCAAGAATGAAACTGAGTGCTTCTACTCCAAGGGCACAGGACACTGGAAGAGAAACTGCAAGAAGTATCTGGAAGATAAGAAATCCGGGAAAACCGGAAAAGGTATAATTGTTATACAAGTTAATTTCATTGACGTTTTGCTTGCTAGCGAAAATTCTAAGTCTTGGGTATTTGATACCGGATCGGTTGCTCACATTTGCAACTCGATACAGGGGCTTCAGAAGGTGCGCAAGCTGGCAAAGAATGAAGTCATGATGCGTGTCGGGAATGGCGCTGGGATCGCCGCTCAAGCCGTCGGCATTATGCCTCTACGTCTCCCTTCAGGATTTATTTTGGAACTTAGTAACTGTTATTTTGTTCCGTTGTTGTGTAGAAACATTATCTCTGGATCATGTTTAGTGCACGACGGGTACTCCTACAAGTCTGAGAACAATGGTTGTTCACTTTATTGTAAGGATATGTTTTATGGATTTGCACCCATTGTTGGGGGCCTTTTCATACTAAATCTTGAATGTGGAAATGATGTCTTTAACGTGAATGCTAAACGCCTTAAGAAGGCTGATACCACCGCCACTTACTTGTGGCACTGTCGGCTTGGCCACATCGGAAAGAAACGCATGCAAAGACTCCATAAAGATGGAGTTTTACCGTCCCTTGATTTTGAATTATTTGACACATGTGAAGCTTGCTTGATGGGAAAAATGACCAAGACGCCGTTCACGGGTCATCCTGAACGGGCGGGTGAATTATTGGAAATAATACATAGTGATGTATGTGGTCCAATGAACACGGCCGCACGGGGTGGGTATTTTTACTTCGTGACTTTTACTGATGATTTGAGTCGGTATGGCTATATCTACTTGATGAAGCATAAGTCGGAAACCTTTGAAAAGTTCAAAGAATTTCAGAATGAGGTAGAAAATCATCGTAACAAAAAGATTAAGTTTCTGCGGTCTGATCGCGGAGGCGAATATCTTAGTCACGAGTTTGGCCAACATCTGAGTGATCGTGGAATCGTTTCACAGCTTACGCCTCCCGGAACTCCACAGCGAAACGGAGTGTCGGAACGACGTAACCGAACCCTGTTAGACATGGTAAGGTCGATGATGTCTCTTACAGATCTACCGATATCTTTTTGGGGTCACGCACTAGAAACTGCTGCTTATACATTAAACAGAGCACCGTCTAAGTCTGTTGAGACGACACCACATGAGATGTGGTATGGGAAGATACCTAGTGTGTCACATCTCAAGGTTTGGGTTGTGAGGCATACGTAAAACATTTACAGCCAACCAAGCTAGAACCTAGATCAGACAAATGTTACTTTGTAGGTTATCCAAATAACACCATTGGATATTCCTTCTACCACCAAACCGAGGGCAAAGTGTTTGTCGCAAAGGTTGCACATTTTCTCGAGAAAGAGTTTCTCGCTAAAGAATTGAGTAGGAGGACAGTACAGCTTAATGAGATTAGTGAATCTTCGGCAACCGTTGATATGGCTAAGGAACCGGAAGTAATTCCACAAATTATCCCTACAACCGAGCCGGAAGTTGTCGCATGTGATGCGGAAACTTCAGACAATGTTGTAACTGAACCGCGCAGATCAGGTAGGGCTATCCAGCCACCTGAATGGTTTCATAACGAAATCTTCATTCTTGAAGACGATGAACCTGCGCACTACAAGGAAGTGATGGCGGGGCCTAGCTCAAGGGAATGGCACAAGGCCATGAGATCCGAGATGGAATCCATGTACGAAAACCAAGTTTGGAACTTGCAAGAACTTCCAGATGGCGTAAAACCCATTGGTTGTAAATGGATTTTCAAAAGAAAGACGGACACGGATGGTAACATTACTATCCACAAAGCTAGACTTGTCGCAAAAGGGTTCACGCAAGTTCTAGGAGTTGACTACGACGAGACTTTCTCGCCCGTAGCCATGCTCAGGTCTGTTCGGATATTACTAGCAATTGCTGCTTATTTCGATTATGAAATATGGCAGATGGATGTCAAAACGGCTTTCCTAAATGGAAACCTTGAACAGGATGTATACATGATACAGCCAGAAGGTTTTGTCGATCCTAAGAATGCTAGAAAGGTATGCAAGCTTCAGAAAGCCATTTATGGTCTGAAGCAAGCATCAAGGAGCTGGAACATTCGTTTTGATGAAGTGGTCAAAGAGTTTGGCTTCATCAGGAACGATGAAGAATCTTGTGTTTACAAGAAGTTTAGTGGGAGCGCAAAAGCATTTCTAATCTTGTATGTGGATGACATATTGTTGATTGGAAATGATGTGAAATTTCTTAGCGAAATAAAAGACTCATTGAAGAAGAGTTTTTCAATGAAATACTTAGGCGAAGCGGCATATGTATTGGGCATCAGGATCTATAGAGATAGATCAAGACGCCTGATAGCGCTAAGCCAAAGCACGTACATTGACAAGGTGTTGAAAAGGTTCAACATGGAGAACTCCAAGAAAGGCCTACTCCCCATGTCACCTGGCACAATGCTTTGCAAGAATCAGTGTTCTCGGACCCTCGATGAGCGAGTACAAATGAATGATATTCCATATGCTTCGGCAGTTGGTTCTATTATGTATGCCATGCTATGTACAAGACCGGATGTTTCCTATGCGCTAAGTGTTAGCAGCCGGTACCAAGGTGATCCAGGATTGGAACACTGGGCCGCAGTTAAGGGTATTCTTAAGTACCTCAGGAGGACCAAGGATTTACTCCTTGTGTACGGAGGTGATGAAGAGCTCATTGTAAGTTGTTACATTGATGCAGGCTTCATGACTGACCCAGATGACTTCAAATCTCAATCGGGCTATGTTTTCTTATTGAACGGCGGTGCAGTTGATTGGAAAAGTTCCAAACAAAAGACTGTGGCGGATTTTACAACGGAGGCGGAATATGTGGCTGCTTCAGAAGCCTCCAAGAAAGCTGTCGGTATCAAGCAATTCCTTGAAGACCTTGGTGTGGTTCCAAGTGCTCTGGACCCGGTGGAGATCTATTGTGACAATAGTGGCGCTGTGGCTCAGGCAAGGGAGCCATGTTTGCACCATAAGACAATGCATATTCAACGCAAATTTAAACTCATTCGACATCATGTCGAAGAAGGTTTAGTGAAAGTACGCAAAGTTCACACGGATCTGAATGTGTCAGACCCGATGACGAAGCCTCTACCACGAGCAAAGCATGAGCAACACCGGATTGCCATTGGTGTTAGGGAAGCCATGTAAATAGATTATGACTCTAGTGCAAGTGGGAGTCTGTAGGAGATATGCCCTAGAGGCAGTAATATCAGTTACTTTTGTATCTCCAAGTTTGTAATGAATGTTTATGATCCATGCTATAACTGCAATGATTCTCGAGTCTGCAAATAAAACGAGGCTTGAAGGGAAACTCATGTGCACGTGTGGTATAATAAATGGTAAATTGTATTCCTAGTCTTGCCTCTAAGACTGGCTCAAGTATTGCATGATGATCCTGTTTTCCTGATCATGGGCATGGCCATGCCGGCAATTTTGAGGGCACGATGTTGGTAGAACACTTGTGTTGAATCGATCCGAATTGATGTTATGCTATGAGATACATTCGTCATAAGTTTATGGTTAATAACACAGAGAAGTTAATGTTTGCATAATTCCTTAGACCATGCGAGTATCGAGTTTCTTCATGCTTGCTTCATGAACTTTGGGGTTTGTTAAACGTCATCCGTAAATGGGTGGCTATTACGGCGGCTTACGGGTTCATGGAAAAGTATGTCAAGTAACTTGATAGCTCAAGATTGGGATTTGCTCCTTCGGTGATGGAGAGATATCTCTGGGCCCTCTCGGTGTTACGGTATCCATCATTGTCTGGCCAAACACTTTGTGATTTGATCACGGGGATGCCAAAACATGGGAACGAGAAAAGAGAACAATACCGGCAACGAGGTAACTGGCATTGTGGACAAGTGTTGATCCACGAGGATGCCGATGTTTCTCACCTCGGGTAATTGTAACATATCGCGAAGCAACAGGAATAGCTCACGGCAACTGGAGGTTCACTCGAATATTTATTCGTGTGGGTATAGGGATCGATATGGGTGTCCACGGCTCCGATGCTGATCATTGATCGGAAGGTGTTCCGGGTCATGTCTATACTTCACCGAACCTATAGGGTCACACGCTTAAGGGTCATCTATCTGCTGAATACGAGACAGGGAGTCTGAGAGAAAATCACCGAAAAAGTTTCGGAGACAACGGAAGAGTTCTGGAGAGAGAACATTGGAATAGTTCCGGTAAAACCGAAAAGTTGTTTCGGAGTATACCATTAAGTCAAAATGGTTTCGGCACACGTCTGGAAATTCTTGGAGGGTGCCAGAATGATTCTGGGGACTTCTGGGATTTTTCGAAGGAAAAAACCGGAAGTGTTCCGGAGCCGCCGGAACCGCTATGGTAGCTTTTCGCTGAAGAAAAACATTGTTCCGGAATTGTTTCGGAACGCGTCCAAAATTGTTTTAGTGGGTACTGGAATTATTCTAGGCACACAGAAATAATTTGGGATTTAACAGACGCAGAAAAATGTCTTCGTGAATAGTGAAAACACTATTTTGAATAGTAGAAACACTATATATATAAATAGTGGAAACACTATATATGTATAGTGGAAACACTATTGTAAATAGTGGAAACACTATATATGTATAGTGTAAACACTATTGTAAATAGTGGAAACACTATTGTGAATAGTGGAAATACTATTAGGGGATGATGCAGGCATGGTGATGCAGGCAACACTATTTGGAGGCTTTCCCTTTATGCCCTTGTGGTGTGCTCACCTCATGGGCATTTTGGGTATTTCAAGTGCCACCCTACCCCTTGGGCTTTCCTATAAATAGAGGTGGAGATGCACTCTCCACACTCATCCTTTGCTCTCATACACATGCTTTGCTTTGCAAGCTCTCTCTCTCCCTCCCACGAAAAGAGTTTTTCGTAGAGTCGAAAGGCTGTCTGGGTTCCGGCAGGAACTAGTTCTGGACGGCGAAGCCCTGCCGGATAGATGACACCGTATGTGTGCAACCCCGTAGAGAGTTCGTAGTTTC
This sequence comes from Hordeum marinum, assembly GCA_022496015.1. Taxonomy (NCBI): domain Eukaryota; kingdom Viridiplantae; phylum Streptophyta; class Magnoliopsida; order Poales; family Poaceae; genus Hordeum; species Hordeum marinum. Next base: position 84,845,384 of record CM039678.1, on the reverse strand, counting down.
GATCTTTTGCCCGAGGGGCTGTTCGAGTGTCCTCCCGAAGGGCTGTCCGAGTCTCGGGTCGAGTTTCGAGAGTCCTCCCGAAGGGCCGTCCGAGTCTCCGGTCGAGTTTCGAGGGTCCTCCCGAAGGGCAGTCCGCGACATCGTCCGGGGGACTGTCCGACCGCCTCCCGAAGGGCTGTCCGACGAGGGAGTACATCCTTGCGGTTGGGAGGTTGTAAATCCTAGCTGCGGGGATCTGCACCAACGATCTCCACCGACTCTTCTTCCGCTGCGCTACGAGTCGGTACGGATCAGATCAAACCTTGTATGCATTCTCCATAGTGGTCCTGGGCGTGCTCGCTATACCGAAATTTTTTGTTTTCTGTCGCGTTCCCCTACAACTGCGACAACGACGATGATGGAGAGCGAGGTCGAGGAGGGGGCGGTGCGCGACGGGGGCGGCGACGGGGGGCAGCACGTCGAGGGCGGCGACAGCGTGGGCGGCGCGTCGAGGGTGTCGATGCCGTGGGCAGCGACGGTGTCGGGACGGTGCATCAGCGATCTCCTCTGTTCAGTGATTGAACCGTCGAAGAGACGAAGAAGCAGAGGGAAAATAAAAAAATTCAACTCCTGCTTATATAGGAGGACCTTTAGTCACGGTTGGTGGTTCCATCCACGACTGAAGACCCCCCTTTAGTCGCGGTTGGATCCACCAACCGCGACTAAAGGTGAATTTCAGCGGGCGCGGGGGCGGGAAGTGACACCCTTTAGTCGCGGTTGGTGGCTCCAACCGCGACTAAGGGGGGGGGTCTTTAGTCGCGGTTGGAGCCACCAACCGCGACTAAAGACCAGTTCCTTGCACGGCGCAGTGCGGTGGAAGTTTAGTCCCACCTCACCAAGCGAGGGGCAGCCACACTGGTTTATAAGCCACGCTGTGGCTGCTCCCTCGAGCTCCTCTCTAAGCAGGCCTATGTGGGCCTATCGACCTTGTATGGCCCTGTTGGGCCTACTATGCCACACGGGCCTGCATCCTGGCCCAAGTTGGGTTTCTAGTCATATGCAGGCCGTGGCGGCCCAGTAGGCGGCCTATTTTTTAAATTTTTTTCTTTTTTTCTTTTTTGGTTTATTTATTTTCTTTGGTTTCTTAGTTTTTTGTGCTTTATTGAGAGTTAATGAGTGAATCTTTTTGCGTTAGGTCATAAAATAATAAGCTTTCTGTTAGTGGCTGTAGTTTTCAAATTCGAATAGTTTAAATTTGAATTATTTGAAATTTGTATGAATCACTAGTTTGTGAATAACTTTACTTTAAAAATCTGAAAATTGCAAATGAAGTCGGAAAGCGTTGAAAATTGATGGCCTCCCTTCGAATGGTGCATATTGGACGCACAAAAAGTCTGGAGTTGAAATAAGTTAAAAAATGAAATGCCTTTGTAACAGACGAGTTTTCGTCTCAAACCTGATACTTCATAAGAGATTGTCCATTTTGTACACGAAGTGCATCCAGTTTTTGTCGTAACCCTCTCAACTTTTTAGCACATGCTATGTGGGTCAAATGATGATACCATGCCAACTTGTTACCTTTTAGAGTTCATTTGTAGTGCTTATCAATTTCAGGGTCATTTAGCTAAAATAAATCAATAAATGCATGGAAAATAGCAAATGAAGTCAGAAAGGGTTGAAAATTGATGGCCTCCATTCGAATGGTGCATACTGAATGCACAAAACACATAAGTACACTACTATTACAAAGATTCCCTTCGGTTTGTCCGAAGTGGGACTTTCTAGATATATATATATAAGTCCGAGAACTAACTACAGAAGCCGGTCACATCCCAGAGTGGGATCTTTGGGTGTAAAACTTTTTCTTCGCGTGTGTCCCTTTGCGTCATAACCATGGGCAATCTTCATCGTTTAACTTGACGCTTGGGTCAACATTCACTGTGAAGGGAGCAATTTCATGAAACTTTTCATAATCTTCGGACATGTCTGTCTTGTCCTCCACTCCCATGATGTTTCTTTTCCTTGAAAGAACTATGTGGCACTTTGGCTCATCGCATGATGTATTCGCTTCCTTATATTTTCTTTTTCTCGGCTTGGTAGACATGTCCTTCACATAGAAAACCTGCGCCACATCATTGGCTAGGACGAATGGTTCATCTGCGTACCCAAGATTGTTGAGATCCACTGTTATCATTCCATACTGCGGGACTTCCTTTACCCTGCCTCCTGTGAGATTGACCCATTTGCACCTAAACAAAGGGACCTTCAAATCAAGTCCATAGTCAAGTTCCCATATCTCCTCTATGTAACCATAGTATGTGTCCTTTGGCCCATTGTTGTTTGCTGCATCAAAGCGGACACCACTGTTTTGGTTGGTGCTCTTGTTATCTTGGGTGATCGTGTAAGATGTATTCCCATTTATCTCGTACCCTTTAAAAGTCAATATAGTCGAAGATGGTAACTTGGACAACAAGTATAGTTCATCTTCAACAGTGTCGTCATGCACGAGACGTGCTGCAACCAACCGGCAAAAGTCACCGTTTGTTCAAGTGTAATCTAGTCGTCAGACTTCTCTGGGTGTTTGGAGCGTAGAATATTCTTGTGTTGCTCGAACTATGGAGCCACCAAGGCGGAAATTTGTAGAATTGTGTAGTGTGCTTGTGCCAAAGAATGCCCGTCCCGGCATATTAGTGATTTCTTTCCTAGTGTGCCTTTTCCACCCAGTCTGCCCTCATGCCGCGATTCAGGAACACCTATCGATTTAATGTCAGGAATAAAGTCGACACAAAACTCAATGACCTCCTCTGTTTCATGTCCCTTGGAGATGCTTCCTTCTGGCCTAGCACGATTATGAACATATTTCTTTAAGACTCCCATGAACCTCTCAAAGGGGAACATATTGTGTAGAAATACAGGACCCAGAATGGCAATCTCCTCGACTAGGTGAACTAGGACATGCGTCATGATATTGATGAAGGATGGTGGGAACACCAACTCGAGACTGACAAGACATTGCACCAAATCATTCTCTAACCTTAGTAGGATTTTTGGATCGATTACCTTCTGAGAGATTGCATTCAGGAATGCACATAGCTTCACAATGGCTAATCGAACGTTTTCCTAGAAGCCTCCTCAATGCAACTGGAAGCAGTTGCATCATAATCATGTGGTAGTCATGAGACTTTAGGTTCTGGAACTTTTTCTCTGCCATATTTACTATTCCCTTTATATTCGACGAGAAGCCAGACGGGACCTTCATACTGAGAAGGCATTCAAAGAAGATTTCCTTCTCTTCTTTGGTAAGAGCATAGCTGGCATGACCCTGAAACTGCTTTGGATCCATGCCTTCTTTTCTGTGCATACGTTGCTGGTCCTCTCATGCCTCCGGCGTGTCTTTTGTCTTCCCATACACGCCCAAGAAGCCTAGCAGGTTCACGCAAAGATTCTTCGTCACGTGCATCACATCGGTTGCAAAGCGGACCTCGAGGTCTTTCCAGTATGGTAGGTCCCAAAATATATATTTCTTCTTCCACATGGGTGCGCGTTTGTCAGCGGCATTCGGAACAGATTGTGCATCAGGACCCTTGCCAAAGATTACTTTTAAATCCTTGACGATATCAAGCATTTCATCACCCGTACGGTGGCGATGCTTCTTTCGGTGATCTACCTCACCTTTGAAATGCTTGCCTTTCTTTCTTATGGGATGCTTGCTCTGAAGAAATCGACGATGCCCCAGATACACATTCTTCTTACATTTATCGAAATATATATTGTCGGTATAATCTAAATAGTGTGTGCATGCGTGATATCCCTTGTTTGTGTGTCGTGAAAGGTTACTTAGAGTAGGCCAATCATTGATGGTTACAAACGACAACGCATGTAGGTCAAATTCCTCCTGATCTTTCGCATCCCACGCAGGTACACCTTTTCCATTCTGCAGTTGTAAAAGTTCTTCAACCAATGGCCTTAGGTACAGATCAATGTCGTTGCCAGGTTGCTTGGGGCCTTGTATGAGCACTGGCATCATAATGAACTTCCGCTTCATGCACAACCAAGGAGGAAGGTTATAGATACATAGAGTCACAGGCCATGTGCTATGATTGCTGTTCTGCTCCCCAAAAGGATTAATGCCATCTGCACTTAAACCAAACCATACGTTCCTTGCATCCTTTGCAAAGTCCTTCCACTTTCTCTTGATTTTTCTCCACTGCGACCCGTCAGCGGGCACTCTCAACTTCTCGTCTTTCTTACGGTCTTCGTTGTGCCATCACATCAACTTGGCATGATCTTTGTTTTGGAACAAACGTTTAAACTGTGGTATTATAGGAGCATACCACATCACCTTGGCAGGAATCTTCTTCGTGGGGTGCTCGCCCTCAACATCACCAGGGTCATCATGGCCGTTCTTATTGCGCAATGCATAGCATACTGGGAATGCATTCAAATCCTCGTACTCACCGCGGTAGAGGATGCAGTCATTAGGGCATGCATGTATCTTCTGCACCTCCAATCCTAGAGGGTAGACAGCCTTATTTGCTTCGTACGTACTCTCTGGCAATTCGTTGTCCTTTGGTAGCTTCTTCTTTAACATTATCAGCAACTTTTGAAATGCCTTGTCAGATACACCATTCTTTGCCTTCCATTGCAGCAATTCCAGTGTGGTACCCAGCTTTTTATTGTCATCTTCGCAATTTGTGTACAACCCTTTTTTGTGATCCTCTAACATGCGCTGCAACTTCAGCTTCTCCTTTTCACTTGCGCAGTTTCTCTTTGCAGCGGGCAATGGCCGACCAAGATCATCAGCGGGCTCATCTGATGCCTCTTCTTTAGCTCATTCCCGCATTGTCGGCTCAGCTTCTTCCCCCATTGTTGTACCATCGCATTCATGGAACCCGTGGCTAGGATAGTTGTCATCATCCTCTTATTCTTCATTCTCTTCCATTAGGACCCCTCTTTCTTCGTGCTTGGTCCAACAGTTATAGCCATACAAGAAACCGCACTCAAACAGGTGGACGTGAATGGTTCTTGAGTTAGAGTAATTTTGATCGTTCTTACAGCCAACACATGGACAATACATAAAACCATCCGGCCGCTTGTTTGCCTCAGCCGCATCCAGAAAAGTATGCATGCCATTAATCAACTAGGGAGAGCATCGGTCCTCGTACATCCATTGTCGGCTCATCTTCATTACACAACACCGAAAAGACCAAATTAATACAAGTTCGTACATAAAGTTCATACACACTTGTTCTCATAAAACAACATACAAACTCTCTAGATAATGCATTTAAATGCAACAACAAATGCGATCAACATCGCAACTAAGGTAACAGTTGATCCAACAGCATAGTGATACCAAGCCTCACTATCAATGGCATATCTTTTAAATTTTCTAATCTTCAAGCGCATTGCACCCATCTTGATCTTGTGATCATCGACGACATCAGCAACATACAACTCCAGTTTCATCTTCTCTTCTTCAACTCTTTTCAGTTTTTCTTTCAAATACTCGTTTACTTTTTCAACTAAATTTAACTTCTTGACAAGAATATCTTTGTCGGTTGGAATCTCCGGTTCACATACCTCCTAAATAAAAATATCTTTGTCAACTTGATTGGCATAATTGTCATAAACACGAAATGCAACAAAGATTTATAAAAGAGAGTATATATACCACATTTCATCATAAACCGAACGAGGGCCGACGGGGACGGATTTCAAAACCATGCCACTATGTATAACAAACAACCATATAGGTAAGAAAACTATACAAGTAACTAACTAAATCTTACAAACATGGTTTTTTATAAAAAGGATAAGAACAAGAATCTCACCAAGGTGGTGCCGACGAAGGGACAGTGCGGGCAATCGACGGTGGTTAGGATGGGGACGGGAAGGAACTAAGTAAACCACACCTACAGATGCAAAGTAAGAACTTAATTTGAGCTCAAATTGCATAAATCAAATAAACTACCACATACAAACTAAAACCCACAAATTACTATACTTATAGAGCATTGCAAGAGCTAATCTAGCAATGAGAGATGAAAGGACAAAGTTGCTAACCTTTGTAAACACTTGGATGGATGGGATGACTCCAAACCTTGACAAATTTTGGCAAAAATGGAGGATGAGCTCGAGGAAGAGAGGAAGAGAGGAAGAATAGAGAGGAGAGGAAAAGGGAAGAACAGAGGACTCTACTCGGGCTGGCACCGAAGGGTTTCAATATAGGGGGGCATTTAGTCTCGGTTGGTGGCTCCAACCGCGACTAAAGGTTAGCCTATAGTCGCGGTTGGTGGCTCCAACCGGGACTATAGACTCTCGTGGGGGCCCAGTCTGACGCCGGCTTGCCACCACACCTTTAGTGCTAGTTCGAGGCATGAACCGGGACTAAAGGTCCATAACGAACCGACACCAATGATCCCCATCATGAACCGGCACTAATGATCACATTAGTGCCGGTTCAAAAGCCAACCGCGACTAATGAGGCGAACGAAAGGTCTGTTTTCTACTAGTGAGGCATCACTTCCAAGATAAGTAGCTCGAAACGATTCTGCATGTACTACTTTTACTCCACACATCGACAGCTATCCAGCATGTATCTAGTGTATTAAGTTCATGGAAAACGGATTAATTGTTGGTGTAGTGAACAGGGGGGTGTTCGCTACCCCTGGACACGCACCGACAAGTTGCAGCCTCCAGGCGGGAAGGGCATGGCAGAGAAGAAATCCACTTATAGGACATATCCAAGACACAGGTTTCTAGCAAGGATTACTTGCCGGGAACAGGTCTATGCATCACCCGCAAGCTCAAGGCCGGCAAGATAAGTATAGAGTTTCCGGGAAGCGAGCCTTCCTAAGAGAAGACCTCCGGGTAGGTCACCAAGAAGACCCAAGTCTAGGATCCCGACAAGTTCTTGCCGGGATGGATTATGGAGCCCTGGCAGGATTCACACCCAGCAAGACCTCGCCAGCCTGTCACCGCTTCAACGCAGCGACCAGCCTGTCAGACATGCCTTATCCTCCTGAGTACGTGTCAAGGCGCTAACGATGATGAAGCTAAGAGGTTATAATGGGATGACCTCTTTTTCCATCCCCAAGAAAGCTAGGGACAGCTAAGCAGAGCATTTAATGCGCTTGTCCTATGCCGTCAGTATTAGGTATGATAACACTATAGCAATTGTACACCTCCTATATGTACTGTGCGCCACTATGCTGACCCCTTGGACATATAAAAGGAGGCCCAAGGCATAGCTACAAGGGAGGACCTTCTGGCTCAGATACACGCGTAGCAGCTCTGTATTGTTCACCACATAGCGCTCCTGGATCCAGAGCTCAAAAACTCACAATACACTAAAGTAGGAGTATGGTTTTACGCTTCTCAGCGGCCCCAACCTGGGTAAGAATCCCTCGCGTTGCTCGTTGGATCTGCTCTTTATGCACACCTTCTCCCTACCGAACCGTAAAGGGATCCACGCGATCCCATAGGTGTCGTACCCCGACATCTTTGGCACGCCAGATAGGGGAGACCGGGAGAGGGTTGCGCGAACCTGATCTAGCAATCAACGCGTTAGTTCTTGATCATCTTCATCGTTATGGCGCCAAAGAAGAAACGGGGGCGGCTGAAATTCTTTGCGAAAGCGAAGCCCTAAAACTTTAATGGCTCTTTGTTGTTTAGTTTTATCCTTGATGTTTTCTTTTGTACAACTTGTGCGCGAGGAAGCGCTCTTGAAATACTCTGCGCTCCTGGTTGTTCTGGGTCCACCCAGCAACATAGATGCAGTTGTAGTTGTTTTTAGAGCGTCAAGCTCCCAAAGAGGCAGCATTCTCGTTAGGCTGCTAGACAGGACCTAATCCTAAGCGACGTCTACCAGAACGTGCGCATTCAGGGAGTATTCCAGCAAGTGTAGGGATTCATTGTACAAAAATGCAATCGTTCAAGTAGAAGGCTAGATAAGTTTTATCTTTAGATTTCTGCGTAAACCCATATGCTGAGGATCCTTTCCAGGGCTAGTCGCGTCTCTAATCGCTTCGAGTCTGCTCGGCGATGTGAGCAGCTACACTAAAGCTAGGAGGGTAAAACTTTCTGGGAGGTGACGTTCCCAGCAACCTGCAAGGACCCGTTCCTCAAGCGCTGCCGACTGGAGCATGCGCACCGAAAAGTTTTCCGGCAAGCGTGGGTTGTCTTGATTGATTTTTCGTCCTTGTACACCAATCTGCACGTGAAGGCATCTTGTCATGGTTAGCCCGCGCTCTAGTTTCTCCTCGAGTCTACTCGACGAACTTAGCAGCTATGTTCTGGCCCAGCAAGTCGCCTTGCCGGTGGCGCCATTTCCAGCAGGCTGCTAAGGACCTATTCCTCAAAGCGCCCGTGGCAAGTGTGCGCACCGGCAAGGTTTCCAAACAGCGTATGATATAATATATATGCAAGGACGGAATTAATCAAGAGAGAAGCAAGCATTCATTTAGCATAAAGAAATATGTGTCGCATACATAAAGATTGGTCTAACTAAGATAAATTGTTTCTTTATATGTCCATTGCAGCAACAGGGATGCAAAAAGTACTTCAGTTCCGACAATTGCTTTATTCTCAGTGACGCGTGGCAGACGAGAAAGCCAAAGACGCCATGCCGGAGGCCGGCAAGACGGCAGTGAGGCATTCATAGTAGACGGCGGCAACAACAGAGATGAGCATATGAATCGAGCACCGCACCCGTAGTACCCTTTTTGGGGAAGCCTCAGGGGCTGGCTCTTCATCACATGGTATGGTACTCCCTTTCGGGCGCATGAATCCTGTTGTCGTCCTGCTTTGTTTGCCCATGCTTCCGGCAAGCCCAAGGCCCGGCAAACCGCATGCTCTCTTGCATCATCATCAGCGTGCGGTTAAAAAGTCATGAGTGGCGGTTACTTCTCGCCATGCGTATACCGGTGTGTGTTTTTGGGCCTAGCCTAGACAAACATTATGCACGCTTGTCCGGCCCATGCCCGGGGGCTCCTCCTATCGGCGTAGTGAACAGGGGGTGTTCGCTACCACTTGACATGCACCGGCAAGTCGCAACCTCCAGGCAAGAAGGGCATGGCAGAGAAGAAATCCACTTATAGGACATATCGAGGACCTAGGTTTCCGACAAAGATTACTTGCCGGGAACAGGTCTACGCATCACCGGCAAGCTCAAGGCCAGCAAGATCAAGATAGAGTTTCCAAGAAGCGAGCCTTCCTGAGAGAAGACCTCCAGGCAGGTCACCGAGAAGACCCAAGGCTAGGATGCTGACAAGATCTTGCCGGGATGGCTTACGGAGCCCCGGCAGGATCCACACCCAGCAAGACCTCGCCAGCCTGTCACCGCTCCAGTGCAGCGACCAACCTCTCAGACAGGCCTTATCCTCCTGAGTACGTGTCAAGGCGCTAACGATTATGAAGCTAAGCGGTGCTTATGGGCCGGCCTCTTTTTCCGTCCCCAAGAAAGCTAGGGACAGCTAAATAGAGCGTTTAATGCCCTTGTCCTATGCCGTCAGTATTAGGTATGATAACACTATAGCAACTGTACACCTTCTATACGTATTGTGCGTTGATAACCCACAAGTATAGGGGATCAATTGTAGCCTTTATCTATAAGTAAGAGTGTCGAACCCAACGAGGAGCTAAAGGCAAAACAAATATTCCCTCAAGTTCTATCGACCACCGATACAACTCTACGCACGCTTAACGTTTGCTTTACCTAGAACAAGTATGAAACTAGAAGTACTTTGTAGGTGTGATAGGATAGGTTTGCAAGATAATAAAGAGTACGTAAATAAAAACTAGGGGCTGCTAAGATAAAGAAACAACTAAGTTAGGTTAACGAGTGTGGAAAAGTGGTGGTAGGAGTTGCGGAATTGTCCCTAGGCAATCGATAACTAGACCGGTAATCATTATTGCAATTTTATATGAGGGAGAGGCATAAGCTAACATAGTTTCTCTACTTGGATCATATGCACTTATGATTGGAACTCTAGAAAGCATACGCAACTACTAAAGATCATTAAGGTAAAACCCAACCATAGCATTATAAGGTATCAAGTCCTCTTTATTCCCATACGCAAACAACCTACATACCCGGGTCTGTGCTTCTGTCACTCACGCCACCCACCATAAGCAAATCATAAACATATTGCAAACCCTACAACGGGGATCCCTCATGCTTGCGCGACATGGAGAGCACCATAGGACAAAACCAATAATAAAACATGCAACTCAAACCAATCATGATCATCAATCAACCCATAGGACAAAATAGATCTACTCAGACATCATAGGATGACAACACATCATTGGATAATAATATGAAGCATAAAGCACCATGTTAAAGTAGAGGTTACAACGGGTTGCGGGAGAGTGGACCGTTGTAGATAGATGGGGGAAGGTGATGGAGGTGTTTGTGAAGATGACGGAGTTGTTGGAGTAGATCGCCGTCACGATGATGGCCTCGACGGTGTTCCGGCGCCACTGGGAGAGAGGGGGAGAGAGCCCCTCCTTCTTCTTCTTCTTTGACCTTCCCCCTATATGCGAGAAGGGTTCCCCTCTGGTCCATGGCGTACATGGCGGGGGAGGGGTGAGAGCCCCTCTGAGATTGGATCTCTCTCTCTCTCTCTCTCTGTCTCCTTCTATTTCTGCGCTCCCAGATTCTGGCCTTTCGCCATTTCTTAAATATCCAGAGATCCGTAACTCCGATCGGGATGAAATTTTGAGGGGATTTTCCTTATGAAGTATCTTTCCTACGGCTAAAGGACAGCTCCAACTGACCTAAGGGGTGTCCACAAGACCTCAGGGCGTGGCCAGGGGTGGACGCACCTAGCAGGCTTGTGACCTCCTCGGACATCGTCTCGCGTTGATTCTTTTTCCCAAAAATCACATATATTCCAAAAAATCTCCGTAAGTTTTTATCGCGTTTGGAATTCGTTTGATATGTATTTTTTGCGAAACAAAAAATATGCAACAAACAGGAACTGACACTAGGCAGTGGATCAATATGTTAGTCCCAAAAAATAGTATAAAAAGTTGCCAAAAGTATATGAAAGTTGTAGAATATTGGCATGAAAAAATCAAAAATTATAGATATGATGGAGACGTATCATGCGCCATTATGGTGACCCCTTGGACATATAAAAGGAGGCCCAAGGCGTAGCTACAAGGGAGGACCTTCTGGCTAAAAAACTCACAATACACTAAAGCAGGAGTAGGGTTTTATGCTTCTCAGCGGCCCGAACCTGGGTAAAAATCCCTCGCGTTGCTTGTTGGATCTGCTCTTTGTGCATACCTTCTCCCTGCCGAATCGTAAAGGGATCCACATGGTCCCATAGGTGTCGTACCCCGACAGTAATGCAATAAGAATGATGACATGATGTAGACAAGATCCATTCATGTAGGAATAGACCCCATCTTGTTATCCTTAATAGCAATGATACATGTGTGCCTTACTACCCCTTCTTTCACTGGGAGAGCATACCGGAAGATTGAACCCATCACAAAGCACCTTTCCAATTGCAATAAAAATTGATCTAATTGGCCTAACTAAACCAGAGATTCGAAGAAGAAATACGATGCTATAAGTAATCATGCATATAAGAGATCAAAGAAGAATCAAATAATATTCATGGATAGAAACTCATCATGAACACAAAATTCATCGGATCCCAGCAAACAAACCGCAAAATTTCATTACGTCAAATAGATCTCCAAGAGACCATTGTATCGAGAATCAAAAGAGAGAGAGAGTAAGCCATCTAGCTACTGCCTACTGACTCGTAGGTCTATGGTGGACTACTCACGCATCATTGGAGATGCACCCATGAAGATGATGCATCATTGGATCTCATGGTTCTGGAACTTGCGACAGCTGGAATTTTGTTTCGTCGACTCTCCTAGGGTTTTTGAATATTTGGGTATTTATAGAGCTGATAGGCGGTGGAGAGGCATCCTGAGGAGGGCACAATACACCAGGCCGCGCTAGGGGCCTCTAGCACCCTGGTGTCTTGTGCTCTCCTTGGCCCTCCTCTTTGGCACTTCTTTGGTCTACTAGATGTCTTCTAGCCCAAAACATTCTCCAAAAAGTTTCACAATGTTTGGGCTTCGTTTGGTACTGATATTCCGCAAAGTAAAAAAACAAGCAAAAAAACGACAACTGACACTTGGCTATGTCAATAGGTTAGTTCCAAAAAATGATATAAAGTTGCTATAAAATGATTGTAAAACATCCAAGGTTGATAATATAACAACATGGAACAATAAAAAAATTTATATATATGTTGGAGACGTATCAGCATCCCCAAGCTTAATTCCTACTCGTCCTCGAGTAGGTAAATGATAAAAACAGATTTTTTGAAGTGGAATGCTGCCTAACATGTTCATCACATATTCTTTTCTTTTGTAACATGGACATTTGGACTTTTAGATGCTTCAAAGCAATAGTCTAGTTTTTACATGAATACTTTAATACTCAAGCATACCAACAAGCAACCATGTCTGTCAAAATATCAACACTAAAGAAAGTTATCCCCTAGCCCATCATGCTCAATCATTGATCCATCATGAAACACACTCAAATATTAGCTACACCTAATGCTCAAGTACGATCATAGTGCCCCCTAGTTGGTGCTTTATAAGAGAATATGGATACTCAAATAAAAGTAAAAATTGCATAAAGTAAATGGATAGCCCTTCACAGAGGGACGTAGGGATTTGTAGAGGTGCGAGAGCTCAAGGTTTAAATTAATAGAGATAAATATTTTGGGTGGCATGCCTTTCCTGTCAACGAAAACGACCCAGAGCTTTCAATACCTTTCCATGCTAGATATATCATAAGCGGTTCCCAAATAGAAAATAAAGTTTATTCCTTTTTCCACCATTCTTTCACAATCCATGGTTAGCCGAATCCACGGTTGCCTCCCATACCAACACTTTCCAAGGAATTTATTATTTCACAACATAAAGTAAATTTCTTTTTCATTTCATGACTGGGTACCCCTATTATCGCCATACTCTCGAGCAATAACAAGTGAATAAATACTCATCTTGAGAATAACACATCTAGCATGGAAAAATATCTGCCACACCCTTCCGCTTCATGAGTGGTACGAGCACACAAAAAGGAAAATTCATTTTGAAAATTAGAGATGGCACATACAAATGTGCTTGGAACAGCATGGAAATACCGAATATAGGTAGGTATGGTGGATTCATATAGCAAAACTAGGTTTAAGGATTTTGGATGCATAAGTAGTATTTCTACTTAGTACAAGTGGAGGCTAGCAAATAGATTGAGAAGCAAGCAACCAAGAAATGAAAATTCACATAGGCGAGCATTAAGCATAACTAACACCAAATAATGCACCATAAGTAGGATGTAATTTCATTGCACAACTATTGACTTTCGTGCTTTCATAGGGAACACACACCTTAACACCAATATTCTTACTAAATCACAATTACTCACAAACATAACTCACACATTACTATCATCATGTCTCAAAACTATTAGAAGGAATCAAGTTTAATTTGTCCAATGATCTTCATGAAAGTTTTTATTATATCCCTCTTGAATATCTATCACTTTGGGACTAGTTTCCTATATTGCCATTGCTTTTGAGAAGCTCACATAGATTTAAGTGAAGATCATGAGCATAAAAATTTCATCTCTCAAAATAGTATAAGTGAAGCATGAGAGAATTTCTTCAAAATTTACTAACTTCCAAATTAATCTAAGTGAAGCATGAGAGTATTTCTGAAAACATGTAAAGCGCACCGTCCTCAAAAAGATATAAGTGAAGGACTAGAACAATTCCATAGCTCAAAAGGTTTAAGTGAACCATATAGAGCAATTCTAACAAATCATAGCATAATTTTGTCTTTATCAAATAGGTCTGTCCAGCAAGGATACTTTTGACAAAATAAAAATCAAATCAAGCAAAGATTTATATAATACAAGAAGCTCCAAGAAAAACTCCTGATATGTGAGGAATAAAAATATAGCTCCAAGTAAAATACCGATGGTCGTTAGAAGAAAGAGGGGATACCACTCGGAGCATACCCAAGCTTAGTTGCTTGTTCCTCTTTGGAAATTATCTTGGGGGTGTTGTATCATCCCCAAGCTTAGGCTCTTCTCACTCCTTATTCATTCATTCATCGTGATGTCACACAAAACTTGAAAACTTCATTCACACAAAACTCAACAAAATCTTCGTGAGATCTGTTAGTATAATAAAGCAAATCACAACTCTAAGTACTATTGAAAACAAATTCATATTTTATTATTCCATTATATATACTGTATTCTAACTTTACCATAACTTAATACCCTCCAATACAAGCCATAGATTCATCAACATAAGCACACAATGCAAGAAAACATAATTTGTCTCAAACAAACAATCTGTAGTAATCTGTACTCTAACCATACTTCTGTAACTCTAAAAATTCTGAAAACTTAGGACAACGTAAAGAATTTTAAAGCTACACCTTGTGAAAAATTCAGCTCATTATCATGCTCTAGTTAAAAAGGAAAATCCACTCACTGGAGTCAAAGTTTCTGTTTCAGATTCAACATTGTTCCTACTCATCTTATGAATCATCCTAATTGCTTTACTTGGAACAAACACTAAATGAAACATAAAAACACAATCATAACATAGGCATAATAGTATGAACACTCAAAAACAAAGAGTAAAAGGTAAAATAAATTTTAGTCATTGGGTTGCCTCCCAACAAGCGCTATCATTTTACGCCCCTAGCTATGCATAAAGCAAAGATCCAAGTATTGTCATATTTAGTTTTTTCTCCATAGGTGGTTTCATTGTTGTTATAGGGAAGTTTTCCATACCCTTTCTAAGTGGAAATTGAAATTTAATATTGCCTTCTTTCATATCAATCACGGTGACTATAGTGCGTTAAAACGGTCTACCAAGTTTGATGGGACAATGCGGATTGCAATCAATATCAAGAACAATAAAATCTATGGGCACATAGTTCATATTTGCAAGAATAATAACATCATTAATTCTTCCCAAAGGCTTTTTAATAGTAGAATCTGCCAAGGGCAAATTAAGAGAACATTCTTTAATATTGGTAAGACCAAGCACATCACAAAGAGATTTCGGAATTGTGGAAACACTAGCACCCAAATCACATAAAGCAAAGAATTCATAATTTTTAATACTGACTTTAATGTTAGGTTCCCACTCATCATGCAATTTTCTAGGAATTGAAAACTCTAATTCCAACTTTTCTTCTATGAATTTCATCATGGCACCAACAATATGTTTAGTATAATCATAATTTTGTTCATAAGCATGGGGTGAATTTATCATCGATTCCAGCAAAGAAATACATTCAACCAAAGATCAACTATCATAATTAAATTCTTTGTAACCCAAAATAGTGGGCACATCACTAGTTAAAGTTTTGACCTCTCCAAACCAGCTTTCATCAATATTTACATTAAGATTTTCACCCTCCAAATTATTGGGACGCCCTCTAGCTAAAGTTGACTCTTCTTTAGTACCTTTATCATCAATTTTAACATTAATAAACAAGGAATCAATAGAACAAACACCAATCATTTTAAGATCTTCATCATTTTTACGAAAGTAATCACTAGAAAATGCTTTTATCTAAAAATTCTCTTTTAGCTCTAAGCATAGCGGTTCTTTTCTTACTTTCATCCATAGAAACATACAAAGCTTTAATTGATTCATTAATCTTAGGTGGAAAAGAATTCAACTTGAGATTTTCTACATCATGGGAAATTCTATCAATGCTTCTAGACATATCATCAATCTTATTCAAATTTTCTTCTATCGTAGTATTGAAAGACTTTTGAGCATTGATAAATTATTTAAAATTACTCTCAAGATCAGAGGTTTTCCTATTATTATTGTAATAAGAATTACCATAGGAATTACCATAATTATTAGACAAATTTCCAGAGAAATGCCTAGGATTAAAATACCTCTATAAGCATTGTTATTGAAATTGTTTCACTAGATGAAATTCACATCTACGGAATCACTATTTTTCTCAATCAAAGTAGACAAAGCTACATCATTAAGATCAATAGGAGCATTTTTACCAGCAACCAACTTCATAGGAGCATCAACGTTTTCACTCAAAGTACTAATTTCTTCAACCGAACTAACCTTTTTACTAGTAGGTGCTCTTCAAGTATGCCATTCTATATAATTTGCCATAATATTATCTAAAAACTTAGTAGATTCACCCAAAGTAATTTCCATAAAAGTAACACCCGCGGTGGAATATAAAGATTTCTAGAGACAAAATTCAATCCCGCATAAAAAAATTGTATGATCATCCAATGATTTCAACCATGAGTAGGACAATTTCTTAGCATCAATTTCATTCTTCACCAAGATTGTGTAACATGTTCATGCTCAAGTTGCTTAAAATTCATGATTTGATTTTGAAGGGAAACAATTTTGTTGGTTGGAAAATACTTAGTAACAAAAGCATCCTTGCACTTATCCCAAGAATCGATACTATTGTGAGGCAAAGAAGAAAACCAAATTTTTGCACGGTCCCGCAAGGGGAAAGGAAATAATTTGAACTTCAAGATATCATTGACAACATATTTTTTCTTTTGCAGATCACACAATTCTACAAATGTGTTTAGATGGGACGTGACATCCTCATTAGGAGTACCGGAAAATTGATCTTTCATGACAAGATTCTACAAAGCGACATTAATATCGCAAGACTCCGCACTAGTGGCGGGAGTAGCAATCGGAGTTCTAATAAAATCATTATTATTGGTATTGGAAAAATCACACAATTTGTTATTCTCTTGAGTCATCGTGACTACGCAAACAAGATTCCAAGCAAACAAGAGATATGGCGAGAAAAAGGCAAACGAAAATGAACGCGAATAAAACGACAATTTCTATGAAGTGGGAGAGAGGAAAACAAGAGGCAAATTGCAAATGATGTAAATTGCAAGGAGATGATATTTGTGATTAGGAACCTGATAGATGTTGATGATGTCTCCCTGACGCTAGAGATTGGCAAGTTGAAGAGAGACTGCTTATGCACCTCCTTCCCGGCAACGGCGCCAGAAATTCCTTTGACGTGGCTTGAAAGCATGTTGATATTTCCCCAAAGAGGAAGGGATGATGCAGCACAGCTACAGTAAGTGTTTCCCTCAGTTATGAAACCAAGGTATTGATCCAAGGAGGAAGACCACGCAACGCTATGTAAACGACACCTACACACAAAGAACAAATACTCGCAACCCGACGCGTAAGAGAGGTTGACAATCTCTCAATGGTAAAAATATAGATTAGATTGTAATAGGTTGGGCAAATAGATCTCACAAGAACACAAAATAAAAGAAGTAAATAAAAAGTGCGGAAAATTATTTTTGGGGTTTTGGAGTAATAGATCTGAAGACAAAAGCGGCAAAAAGATAGATCGAAAAGCAATATGTTGGAAAAGTAGACCCAGGGGCCATAGGTTTCAGTAGCAACATCTCTCGTGAGTATAGACCACGGTGGGTAAACAAGTATTGTTGGGAAATTGATGGAATATCAAATAATCATGATGATATCCAAGGCAATGATCATTATATAGACATCATGTCCAAGATACGTAGACAGAAATGATTCTCCATCTACTACTATCAGTACACACATCGACCCCTATCCAGCATGCATCTAGTGTATTAAGTTCATAGAAAAACAGAGTAATGCAATAAGAACGATGACATGATGTAGACAAGATCTATTCATGTAGGAATAGACCCCATCTTGTTGTTCTTAATAGCAACGATACATGAGTGCCTTGCTGCCCCTTCTGTCACTGGGAGAGGACACCGCAAGATCGAACCCATCACAAAACACCTCTTTCCATGGCGAGAAAAATGGATCTAGTTGGCCTAACTAAACCAAAGATTTGAAGAAGAAATATGAGGCTATAAGTAATCATGCATATAAGTCATGCATATAATAGATCAAAGAAGACTCAAATAATATTCATGGATAGAAACTAATCATGAACCCAAAATTCATTGGATCCTAATAAACACACCGCAAAAAGTCATTACATCAAATAGATCTCCAAGATACCATTGTATCGAGAATCAAGAGAGAGAGAGAGAGAGGAAGCCATCTAGCTACTGCCTACGGACCCATAGGTCTATGGTGGACTAGTCAGACATCATCGAAGAGGCACCAATGAAGACGATGCACCCCTCTGTGATGATGTTAGATTGTATCTTGCGGTTATGGAACTTGGGGTGGCTGGAATTGTGTTTCGTAGACTCTCCTAGGGTTTTTGTAATATTTGGGTATTTATAGACCTGATAGGATGTGGAGAGGCATCCCGAGGAGGGCACAATACATCAAGCCGCACTAGGGGCCTCTGGCACGCCCTGGTGCCTTGTGCTCTCCTCGGCCCTCCTCTCTGTCACTTCTTCGGCCCACTAGATGTCTTTTGGCCCAAAAAATCTGCAAAAAGTTTCATGTGTTTGGGGTTTGTTTGGTACTGATATTCTGCGAAGTAAAAAACAAGCAAAAAACAACAACTGACCCTTGGCACTATTTCAATAGGTTTGTCCCAAGAAATGATATAAAGTTGCTATAAAATCATTGTAAAACATCAAGATTGATAGTATAACAGCATGGAACAATCAAAAATTATAGATAGATTGGAGACGTACCACCTCCCTAGTTTTCTTCACTTCAGTACCAAGGAAGATGTGTAAGTCTCCTATATCCTTGAGAGCAAACCCTGAGTTTAAATCTTTCAATAATCCTGCCATTGCCTCATTGGATGAGCTTGTAACAATGATGTCATCAACATATATAAGAAAAAATATATCTGTATTTGACTTATTGTAAATAAACAAGGAGGTGTCAAACTTGGATGGAGAAAAATCAAACATTTGCAACTTCAAGCTTAATCGAGAATACCATGCCCTAGGAGCTTGCTTCAAACCATACAATACTTTGTCCACTTTGCACACATGAAAAGGTGCATTTCGGTCCTCAAGTCCGCGTGGTTGTTTCATATACACTTTCTCTTCTAGAACCCTAGGAAGAAACACATTCTGTATATCTAGGTGTCTGGGACTCCATCCTCTTTACACATCAATACACAGGACAAGGCGAATGGTGGCAGCTTTCACAACCAAACTAAAGGTATCCTCATAATATGTACCATACCTTTGCTTAAAGCCTTCTGCAATAAGTTTGGCCTTATAACGATCTATGGTCCCGTCAGATTTCTTCTTAACTCTATAAAACCATTTGCAATCAATCACCTTTTTATGTCTTTATGGAGGCACCAAGTGCGAGGTTTTATTTTTATAAAGTGCAAAATATTCTTCCTTCATGGCCTTTTTCCACCGTGCATCACCAAGCGCTTCTTCCAGATTATTTGGTTCTCTTGATGAGCATGCTAAGCCATATTTAGTATTATGTTTATAATTAACGGGGATGAACACTCCCTTTTGTAGTCATGTACACGCAGGTTCAGGTATTGCAGCAGAAGGGGTCGGCATAGAGGATCCTGTGATCTGGACATGAAACAGAGAATGTCGATGCCCACGTTGCTCGTGATCCCGAGATATTCACGTCACGTTGTAGTGACAGCTGGCATCTTCTCTAGCGTGATTTGGGTTGGTTGGCTTCTGAGTTGACGTAGACGATCCCGGTTCATCATGATGGGGCGATGATTGCACGTCTGCCAAAACATCCAACACGCCAGGCCGAACAGGAGTAAATATGTGCCCAGGGCCTGTTGAGTGGTACACGCCATGCCGTGTGTAGACACGCGGTTGGTGCGGGAACCACGAGGTGGTCGGGGGAGGCAGAGGCTACTGCATGGCCGAGGAAGGTTGGCGCTGCTTGATGACCCACAAGTATAGGGGATCTATCGTAGTCCTTTCGATAAGTAAGAGTGTCGAACCCAAGGAGGAGCAGAAGGAAATGACAAGCAGTTTTCAATAAGGTATTCTCCGCAAGCACTGAAATTACCGGTAACAGATAGTTTTGCGATAAGATAATTTGTAACGAGTAACAAGTAACAAGTGTAGCAACGGTGCAGCAAGGTAGCCAAATCCTTTTGTAGAAAAGGACAGGCCTGGACAAGCTCTTATATAAAGTGAAGAACTCCCGAGGACACATGGGAATTTTCATCAAGCTAGTTTTCATCATGCTCATTTGATTCGCGTTCGTTACTTTGATAATTTGATATGTGGGTGGACCGGTGCTTGGGTTCTGCCCTTACTTGGACAAACCTCCCACTTATGATTAAACTCTCTCGCAAGCATCCGCAACTACGAAAGCAGAATTAAGATAACTCTAACCATAGCATGAAACATTTGGATCCAAATCAGCCCCTTACGAAGCAACACATAAACTAGGGTTTAAGCTTCTGTCACTCTAGCAACCCATAATCTACTTATTACTGCCCAATGCCTTCCCCTAGGCCCAAATAATGGTGAAGTGTTATACATTCGACGTTCACATAACACCACTAGAGGAGAGACAACACACATCTCATCAAAATATAAAACGAATACCAAATTCACATGATTACCTATAACAAGACTTATCCCATGTCCTTAGGAACAAACGTAACTACTCACAAAGCATGTTCATGTTCATAATTAGAGGAGTATTAATTATCATAAAAGATCTAAACATATGATCTGCCACCAAGTAAACACACTAGGATCAACTACAAGGAGTAATCAACACTACTAGCAACCCACAGGTACCAGTCTGAGGTTTGAGACAAAGATCGGATACAAGAGATGAACTAGGGTTTGGATAGGAGATGGTGCTAGTGAAGATGTTGATGGAGATTTAACCCCTCTCGATGAGGGAATCGTTGGTGATGACGATGGCTTCGATTTCCCCCTTCGGGAGGGAAGTTTCCCCGATAGAACAGCTCCACTGGAGCTCTAGATTGATTCTTCCCAAGTTCGGCCTCGAGACGGCGGCGCTTCTTCCCGAAAGCTCTATTATGATTTTTTCCAGGTCAAAACCCTTCATATAGCAGAAGATGGGCACCGGAGACTTGCTAGGTGGGTCAGAAGCCACCTAGGCGCGGCCAGGGGGTAGGTCGCGTCTGGCAAGCTTCTGTCCTCCTGGTGGGCCCCGTCTGGTATTTGTTTTGCCCAATATTTTTTTATATATTCCAAAATAATTCTCCTTAATTTTTCAGGGCTTTTGGAGTTGTGCAGAATAGGTCTCTCAGATTTGCTCCTTTTCCAATCTAGAATTCCAACTGCCGGCATTCTCCTGCTTCATGTAAACCTTGTAAAATAGGAGAGAAAAGGCATAAGTATTGTACCATAACATGTAATAGCAGCCCATAATGCAATAAATATCAATATAAAAGCATGATGCAAAATGGATGTATCAACTCCCCCAAGCTTAGACCTCGCTTGTCCTTAAGCGAAAACCGAGATCGATAAATATGTCCACAAGTTTAGAGATAGAGGTGTCGATAAAATGAAATGGACCTGAGGGCATAATGATCATCTTTAGAACAACAATACTTATATATATATATATATAATTTCTTATACTAGAGTAACAATCCATTCACAGGATAAAGTATGAACCAAGAACTCTATTGATAACCAACAAACTATGCTCTCAGTCATTGAAGCAATTTGTAATTTACCATAACATCGGACAGAGTCAATATAAGAGCTTGTAAAGCACATACACATACTCAATCATCTTGTAGTATTTCATAATTTCTAACACTCACACGGTACTCATGAGGTCGAAGCTTCAATTGAACAAAGAGAAAGATAGGGGCTTATAGTTCCGCCTCCCAACTATTCACCTCAAGGGTGGTGTCAACAATAATAAATCATGATCACCCACATCCGAGTGGATATGTGTGTTTAGATCATTCCCCAACACATAATGCTTGCCAAGCGAAGAAGGAAAAATATAGAAAGTGGTGAAGATCACCATGACAATTGCATAAAGGTAAGTACTTAAGAAGTAAAAGTAACAGATAAGCCCTTCGCAGAGGGAAGCAGAGATTTTCATGCGCTTTTTGTTTTTAGATGTGCAAACCCTTCATGCAAAGGAACATTGCGTTGTATTGCCCTTTGTGATAGCAAGATTTATTATGCAGTCTGTCACTTTTATTTCTTTACTATCACAAGTTCGTACAATGCTAATTTTCCCTTACAAAAAAAAGACCATACATATTTAGGAGCAATTCTTATTGCTTTTTGCACAGATGACAACTTACTTGAAGGATCTTACTCAATCCATAGTTAGGTATGGTGGACTCTCATGGCAAAACTGGGCTGAGGGTGTTTGGATGCACAAGTAGTATATCTACTTGGTGCCGAAGTTTTGGCTAGTATGAGGTGGAAGCAAGCACTACATGTTAGAGGATCTATAATCATATAACTTCTATTCGGAAATAAGCAAACATAATCCATTATATTGTGTTCCTTGGCCAACATCAACTTCTTAACATATGATATTTTAGTGAGTGCTTAGAATCATAAAATATGTCCAAGATAATATATTTATATGTGAACCTCTCTTTCTTTATTACTCCCTATTAATTGCACCAATGACCAATTGTTATGTTTGTCAACTCTCAACAATTTTCAATCGACATACCTCTTAAATGTGAAGTCATCACTCCCCATAAGATCATCATATATACTCTTTGCTTTTGTACTATTCTTTTTTTATTTCCCTTATTTATTTTTCTCAAGATCATGACAAGCAAGCAAAGCCCTCACATCAATCCTACTTTTTATTATATAACTCTCGGACTTGCTTACACAAGGGGAACATAAAGCAAAACTCAAAGCTAGACCACACTAAAAACTTTATTCTACTAGACCAAGATATAACCAAAAGGATCGAACTAGGAAAAACAAGAAAATTAAAAGGTGTGATGGTGATACGATACCTGGCCACCTCCCCCAAGCTTGGCACAAGCCAAGGGGAGTGCCCATACCCATGTGTTTACATGTCCTTCTTAGGAGGTGATGGTGGTGGAGTTGTTGATGAGGTCGGAAGCGTGTCCTCCATCTTCCAAGTCATAGGCTCACCATCGTAAAAAGATGAACGAGTCTCCGGGATCCTCAAATCTGCAACCAAACTCATCTCTTAAATATGTATTCATACTCATAGTTTTGGTTTTGCAGATCATAGATCTGAGCTTGCAGATGCTCGATTTTCTTGTAAAGCTTGAAGATCTGCTCCCCGATGTCTTTGGTGTCCAGCTTGTGTTTATGGGTAAACTTCGAGATCATCATATGATTGGCATTGAGTCCACGTTCCACCATCCCTTGGCACTTGAAGACTTGTTGCTCCATTGCTTCGAGCCTTATTTCCACGCTTCCAGTCTTCTTTGGCCCTTCAACATCACGGATGTGTAGCACCCCCTCACGCATCTCAATGGTTTTAGGGTGTCGCAGCACGTCCGCAAGATAGGGGTTGATGACCTTCTCGAAGAACTTGTCCTTCGGAGCACTTGGGGATGTCATGACGATCTAAATCTGTCTGACGAACAACAAAAAAAGAGAATAGAGGATTTTTCCGTGGTACGGTGATCAAAACCCTTGGGAGATTATATAATGAATTTTTACCAACCTAAAGGAGTGTACCACAAGAAAACGGAGTCCAAAGGGTGCACCGGGTGGCCACAAGCCACAGGGGCGCGACCAGGGGGTAAGCCACGCCCTGTAGGCTTGTCGCCTCCTCGTGCACTTTTCGGACTACTTTAAATTTTCCTAATTTGTTAAATATTCCAAAACTAAGAAAAAATGCTATTGGGAAAGTTTTGGAGTCAGTTTGCTTACCGTACCACATACCTATTCCTTTTCGGAGTCTAAACGTTCTGGTAGGTCTCCCTAATATACTCCTCCGGTGTTATGGTATTGATAATATTGGTTTAAACATTTTATGGGAGTACCTGAGATATAATGTTTGATTCTTTGCCCGTTTACCACCTTCGGATTTGTGCCTTCGGTGTTGTTGATCTTGATGGCACCGGAACGATATACTTCCTCAACAATGTAGGGCCCTTCCCATTTAGAGAGAAGTTTTCCTGCAAAAAATCTTAAACGAGAATTTTATAGCAAGACATGGTCATCTACATTGAATTTAGCTTTTGTATCCTTTTATCATGCCATCTCTTAACTTTTTCTGTAAACAACTTGGCATTCTCATAGGCCTGGGTTCTCCATTCATCAAGTGAGCTAATGTGAAATAACCTCTTCTCACCAGCAAGTTTGAAATCATAATTGAGCTCTTTGATTTCCCAATAATCTTTATGCTCTAGTTCTAGAGGTAAGTGACATGGCTTACCATAAACCATTTTATATGGAGACATACCCATAGGGTTTTTGTAAGCGGTTCTATAAGCCCATAATGCATCATCAAGTTTCTTAGACCAATTCTTTCTAAATGTATTAATAGTCTTTTTCGAGATCAATTTAATCTCTAAATTGCTTAATTCTACTTGACCACGACTAGGGGTGATAAGGGGATGCAATCATATGATTAACGTCATACTTAGCAAGCAATTTACGGAAAGCACCATGAATAAAGTGTGAACCACCATCGTTCATTAAATATCTAGGGACTCCAAATCTAGGGAAAATAACTTCTTTCAACATTTTAATAGAGGTGTTATGATCAGCACTATAGTTGGAATAGCTTCTACCCAGTTAGTAACATAATCAACAACAACTACAATATGAGTATACTTGTTAGACTTTGGAAAAGGTCCCATATAATCAAAACCCCAAACATCAAATGGTTAAATAACAAGAAAGTAGTTCATAGGCATTTCCCGACATCTACTAATATTGCCAATTCTTTGACATTCATCGCATGACAAGACAAACTTACGAGCATCCTTGAAGAGAGTAGGCCAATAAAAACTAGATTGTAATACCTTATGTGTAGCTCTATCTCTAGCGTGGTGTCTTCCGTAGGCCTCAGAATGACACTTGTATAGGATCTGTTCCTGTTCATGCTCAGGTACACAATGTCTAATAACACCATCAACCCCTTCTTTATAAAGGTGTGGATCATTCCAAAAGTAATGTCTTAAATCATAAAAGAACTTTTTCTTTTGTTGGTAAGTGAAACTAGGCGGTATAAATTTAGCAACAATGTAATTAGCATAATCAGCATACCATGGAGCATTACGCGAAGCATTTATGGCAGCTAATTTTTCATCAGGAAAGCTATCATCAATAGGTAGTGGGTCATCAAGAACATTTTCTAACCTAGAAAAGTTGTCTGCTACGGGGTTATCAGCACCCTTTCTATCAACAATATGCAAATCAAATTATTGTAGCAGAAGAACCCATCTAATAAGTCTAGGTTTAGCATCTTTCTTTTCCATAAGATATTTAATAGCAGCATGATCAGTGTGAACAATTACTTTGGAATCAACAATATATGGCTTGAACTTATCACAAGCAAACACAACTGCTAAAAATTCATTTTCAGTGGTAGCATAGTTATTTGAGGGTTGTCTAGAGTTTTTCTAGCATAATGGATAACATTTAATTTCTTATCAACTCTTTGTCATAGAACAACACCAACGGCATAATCACTAGCATCACACATAATTTCAATGGGTAGGTTCCAACAAGGTGGTTGAACAACACGTGCAGAAATCAAGGCATTCTTAAGAATTTCAAATGCTTCTACACAATCATCATCAAAAACGAAGGGAACATACTTTTGCAAAAGATTAGTGAGAGGCCTAGAAATCTTAGATAAGTCTTTAATAAACCTCCTATAGAAACCAGCATGACCAAGGAAACTTCTTATAACTCTGATATCCATAGGACACATCATTTTTTCAATAGCATCAACTTTAGCTTTAATCAACTTCAATACCTCTTTCGGAGATTTTTTGTCCCAAGACAGTACCTTCATTCACCATAAAGTAGCACTTCTCCCAATTCAAGAATAGATTAGTTTCTTCGCATCTCTGCAAAACTCGATCAAGGTTGCTCAAACAATCATCAAAAGACGTTCCGAAAACGGAAAAATCATCCATGAAAACCTCAAAAATTCTTTCACAAAAATCAGAGAATATAGCATTCATACATCTTTCAAAGGTAGCAGGTGCATTGCATAAACCAAAAGGCATACGTCTATAAGCAAAGGTACCAAAAGGGAAAGTAAAAGTGGTCTTTTCGTTGTCCTCTTTTGACATAGGTATTTGGGAGAAACCGGAATAACCATCTAGAAAGCAAAAATGTGTGTGTTTGGATAGTATTTCTAGCATTTGATAAGTAAAAGGTAGAGGGTAATGATCTTTCCTAGTAGCTTTGTTTAATTTTCTAAAATCAATTTCCATTCTATACCCTGTAACAATTCTTTGTACGATCAATTCATTTTTATCATTAGCAACTATGGTAATACCTCCTTTCTTAGGGACACAATGAACGGGACTAACCCATCTACTATTAGCAATAGGATAAATTATACCTGCCTCCAAAAACTTTAATATTTCATTTCTTACAACTTCTTTCATCTTAGGATTTAATCGTCGTTGGTGATCAACAATTGGTTTAGCATAGGGCTCCATATTGATTTTATGCTGGCATACAGTGGGACTAATGCCCTTAAGATCATCAAGGATATATCCAATAGCAGCATGGTGCTTTTTCAGAGTTTTCAATAATCTCTTTTCTTCATGCTTTGAAAGGTTAGCACTAATAATAACAGGATATATCTTCTTTTCATCAAGATAAACCTATTTCAGAGTATCCGGTAATTGTTTAAGCTCAAACACGGGATCACCCTGATAACCCACAAGTATAGGGGATCACAACAGTTTTCAAGGGTAGAGTATTCAACCCAAATTTATTGATTCGGCACAAGGGGAGCCAAAGAATATTCTCGAGTATTCGTAGATGAGTTGTCATTCAAGCACACCTGAAAGGCTTATTATCTATAGCAAAGTATTCAGTAGCAAAGTAGTATGAAAGTAACGGTAACGGTGGCAAAAGTAACAGTAGCAGTTTTGTAGTTATTGTAACAGTAGCAGCGGAGAAGTAATTTAGCAAGGATCAATATATGGAAAGTCATAGGCAATGGATCAGTGATGGATAATTATGTCGGATGGCATTCATCATGCAACAGTAATAACATAGGGTGACACCGAACTAGCTCCAATTTATCAATGTAATGTAGGCATGTATTCCATATATAGTCATACGTGCTTATGGAAAAGGACTTGCATGACATCTTTTGTCCTACCCTCCCGTGGCAGCGGGGTCCTAATGGAAACTAAGGGATATTAAGGCCTCCTTTTAATAGAGAACCGGACCAAAGCATTAGCACTTAGTGAATACATGAACTCCTCAAACTACGGTAATCACCGGAAAGAATCCCAGCTATTGTCACCCTGGGGGATGCAGATCATAACTCGTAATAGGTGTCTACAACTTGCAAGAGAGGATCAAGAACACATATATATTAATGAAAACATAATAGGTTCAGATCTGAAATCATGGCACTCGGTCCCGAGTGACAAGCAATAAGCATGGCAAAGTCATAGCAACATCAATCTCAAAACATAGTGGATACTAGGAATCAAACCCTAACAAAACTAACTCGATTACATGTTAAATCTCATCCAACCCATCACCGTCCATCAAGCATACGATGGTATTACTCATGAACGGCGGAGAGCATCATGGAATTGGGGATGAAGGATGGTTGGTGATGACGATGGCATCGATTTCCCCTCTCCGGAGCCCAAAATGGACTCTAGATCTGGTCTCCCAAGGAAGAACAGGAGGTGGTGGCGGCTCCATATCGTGAAACGGGATGAACTCTTGTCCTTGATTTTTTCTCTCTGCGAATAGGAATAAATAGGAGTGGAATTGAGGTTAGTCGATCAGCAGGGGCCCCACAAACATGTTAGGTGCGGCCAGGGGGTAGCCTTGCCTGGCAGGCTTGCCACCTGTGGGTGGCCCCCCTCCTGTTTATTCTTTCGCCAGTATTTTTTATTAATTCCAAAAATATTCTCCGTAATTTTCAGATCAATCCGAGAACTTTTATTTCTGCACAAAAATAACACCAAGGCAATTCTGTTGAAAACAGCGTCGGTCCGGGTTAGTTCCATTCAAATCATGCAAATTAGAGTCCAAAACAAGGGCAACAAAGTTTGTAAAAGTAGATACGATGGAGACGTATCAACTCCCCCAGGCTTAACCCATTGCTTGTCCTCAAGCAATTCAGTTGATAAATTGAAAGTGATAAAGAAAAAGTTTTACAAACTCTGTTTGATCTTGTTGTTGTAAATATGTCTAACTGATGTTCAAATTTTCAGCAAAGATCATGGACTAACCACGTTCACAATAACATTTAGGTTTCACATTTACTCATAATAGTGACATAATGAACTAGCGAGCAATAATAACAACTCTCGGATGACAACACTTTTATCAAAACAATCATGATACAATATAATGAAATGATACCTCGCTAGCACTTTATGTGACAACACATAAATGCGCAGCACCTCTAAAGAACAAGGACTAACTAGACATTGTAATTCACGGTGAAACAGATCTAGTCATGCTCATACTCAATATCAATTAATAACAAATCATACAAATGACGGTGGTGCTCTCTAATTGGTGCCTTTTATAAGAGGATGATGACTCAACAATAAAGTAAGTGGAATGGCCCTTCGCAAAGACAAGCATTGATTTGCAGAGGTACCAGAGCTTGAGTTTTTAAACAGAGATGAGTAATAATTTTTGAGAGGTATGCTTTCATTGATCACATAATGACCAAGCGGTTTCCAACATCTTCCATGATAGATACATTATAGGTGGTTCCCAAACAGAATGGTAAAGTTTTTACTCCCCCTCCACCAATCAATCGCACCCCACAGCGAGCCGAATCCACGGGTACCGTCCATACAAACACAATCCTGGGGGAGTTTTGTTAAATTATATTTTGCTTTTATTTCGAGCATGGAACTAGGCATCCCGATTACCAGCCACTTTCTCGTGAATGATAGTGAATCAACACATATCATGAGAATAACCCACCTAGCATGGAAAATACTGACAGCCCCCAGCCGCCACATGAGTGATTTGGGCATACAAAACAGAATGTTTATTTGAAGGTTTAGAGTTTGGCACATGCAAATTTACTTGGAACGGCAGGTAAATACCCCATATAGGCAGGTATGGTGGACTTATATGGAACAACTTTGGGTTTGAGGAATTGGATGCACAAGCAGTATTCCCGCTTAGTACAAGTGAAGGTTAGCAAAAGACTGGGGAGCAACCAACTAGAGAGCGATACAGTCATCAACATGCTTTGAGATTAACCAACATTGGATGCAAGCATGAGTAGGATATAAATCACTATGAACATAAATATCGTAGAGGCTATGTTGATTTTGTTTCAACTACATGCATGAACATGTGCCAAGTCAAGCCACTTGAATCGTTCAGAGGAGGACATCATCCCATCATACTACATCACAACCATTTTAATATGCACGTTGGCACCCAACACAAACCATTATCCACTCTTAGCTAATTAAGCATGGCATGAATAACTATAATCTCTAATTGTCATTGCAAATATGTTTCACCCATAAAGCACTGAATTTGGAACGATGAGCTAATCATATTTACAAAAGCAACATAGGTCGAGTTCATACCAGCCTTTCCCCATCTCAATCTTTTCATCAAATATCGTCATTATTGCCTTTCACTTGCACGACCGAACGGTGTGGATAATAATAAGAGTGCACGTGCATTGGACTAAGTTGTCATCTCCAAACAATAACTCAAAGGAGAAGGCAAAGAAATATGGGCTCTCTGGTTCATAAACAATTATGCATATGAGAGCCACTCAACATTTTCATTGTGGTATTCTCCTTACATCCCAAAGAAAGAAAAATCAAAACAAGGACGAGGAAAACTATTTACATGGGAAAGCTCCCAACAAGCAAAAGAAGAATGAAAAATCTTTTTGGGTTTTTCTTTTAATACTACAACTAAGCAACTACAAGGTAAAGCTAGAACTAATTTTTTTGTATTTTTCTCAAAGTTAATTAAACACACAATAAGAAAGCGAAACAAGGAAATAAACTACCAAGGATGGTACAATGAAAGAGTATGAACGTCGACTACTAAAGATGAGTGTGAGAGCATGAATGTAAAGTTGGTGAGAAACATGTACTCCCCTAAGCTTAGGCTTTTGGCATAAGTTGGTCTAGGGCCATGGATGGCTTGGATAATATCCGAAGTCATAGCTGGGGTTGTGCTGGGTTGCGGTGGCTACCGCCTAAACAACTGCAGCATGAAAGCGAGTTGCTTTCGCATTTCTCCCGTACTCGTTTGCCTCCTCTCTAGTTACAAAGTATCTTTGTTTTTCCTGAAAGTTAAAGAAGGCAGGAGCAGGAAGGGTAACATGGACAACGCGCTATCTATCAAAATTAGTCAGTACTGGAGGGATTGTTCGTTACTTTCAAGAAACTGAAAACATACCAAAGCCTCATAATCAAGAAAAGCAGGTGGTAACTCAATATGATTTTCCCGTATGGGTACTCCAAGATAATTAGCTACACGAGTGGCATAAACCCCACCAAACAAATCTCCATCCTTAGCATTATTATACAACCTTCTAGCAATTATGGCTCCCAAGTTATAATGCCTTTCACCCATTACTGCACTCTTAAGAATTCTGAGATCGGTTGTACAAAGGTCGTTATGCTTAGTTTTGCCGTTAATACATCTACCTATGAATAGAGCAAAATAATGTAAAGCGGGAAAGTGAATGCTCCCCACGGTATCCTGTGTAATATTTCTAGTTTCTTCGACAGTGATGCTAGCAAGAAAATCATTATATTCAGTTTTGTGTGGATCACTATAGCTTCACCATTGTGAAATTTTGCATGATGGTTAAAATCCTCTATGTCCAAAGTATATGATTTGTCATCAAGGACAAATAGCACGGAAGATTTATTATGATTGAGCGAAAATTCAAACCTCCACATGAAAGAATCCGTGAGTTGATAGTATTGCTTGCATTTGTGCCCAACGAATTCCTCAAGGCTAGCATTTCTTGTGTATGCGTATAATTCTTCCTTGAAACCGCCATCACTCATAAATTGATCCGATGGCCATTCACAAGGTCGTACTTGGTCGTACTTGTGCTTCCCTCGGTGGTTCAAGATTGGGTTCACGTATTGCGAGTCTCGGGGCCTTCTTGCTTGAGGGACCCCCTTGAAACACCCTCCTCGAAATTTTTCTTTTTTTGAAAAATTCTGAAATTTTTAGTGACCCAAAATAAAGGTGAACAAAACTCAACTAAACTTGTAGCAACTACTCCCACAAGTGCCTAGAGGCTATATCATGACTTAAAACTACTTGGGACCTTACAAATGTGACATCCTAGCTAAAGAACAAGGGCATCACAGCAGCAAAAATTTGCAATATATAAATCACTAGAACATAAACTAATTGGACCATTGGAGGAGTCACATACTAAAGAACAATCTCCCAAAACAGTTTTGCGAATGAAGCTTTGCACAAGGAGATCTAAAATGGCAGCAAAATGAGCTAGAACACGGGTTTGAGCAATGGTGGGATTTTTTCTGGAAGAAGATGAAGCGGATGGGTGCTAGAATAAGTGGAGGAGGGCCATGTGGGACCCACAAGCCTGCTAGGCGCGATCAGGGGGTGGCCGCACCTTGTGGGATTGTGACTCACTGGTGCAGCCCCCTGCCGTGTGTTCGGTGCCAGATATTTTTAAATATTCTATAAAAAATCATACTACATTTTCAGGGCATTTGAAGAAATTTTATTTTCATATCATTTTTCTATTGTACGGAAAACTCAGAAAACAGAAAATAATAGCATTTTTACTTAATTTACTCTAACTAACAGAAAGTAAAAGTTGGATACAGAAAGTTGTGCTTTCTAAATCCAACCACCTCATGCTCATCAAAAAGGAATCCAAAAATAAGGTTGATCAAGTCTTATTAACAAACTTCTTTTGAATAACATGAAACCTGAGAATTTTCGAATAACACTAAGTTACCTCAATTGGGATATGCATGTCCCCGACAATAAGTATATCACATTTCTTCTTGAAAGTAGGAAGAGGGAATTCAAAGTCTCCAATAATAACCGTCGGAATTTTTTCAATGGAGTTGATACTATGAACTTGTGGTTGTTTCTTCGGAAAGTGTACCGTATGCTCATTACCATTAATATGAAAAGTGACATTGTCGTTGTTGCAATCAATAACAGCCCCTGTAGTATTCAAAAAGGGTCTACCAAGGATGATAGACATACTATTGTCCTCGGGAATATCAAGAAAACAAAGTCTGTTAAGATAATAACATTTGCAACTATGACAGCTACATCCTCACAAATACCGATAGGTAGAGCAGTTGATTTATCAGCCATTTGCAAAGAGATTTCAGTAGTTGTCAACTTATTCAAATCAAGTCTATGATATAAAGAGAAAGGCATAACACTAACACCAGCTCCCAAATCACACAAAGTAGTTTCAACATATTTCCCTTTAATAGAGCATGCTATAGTTGGCATGGTATAGTTGGTATTCCTAGGTCTCCTAATTTCTTTGGTACCCCCCCTTAAAAGTATAATTAGCAAGCATGGTGGAAATTTCATCTTCCGGTATCCTCCTTTTATTAGTCACAATATCTTTCATATACTTAGCATAAGGAGACATTTTCAGAATATCAGTCAAGTGCGTACGCAAAAAGACAGGTCTAAGCATTTCAACAAAGTGGTCAAATTCCTCTTCATCCTTTTTCTTGGATGGTTTAGGAGGAAAGGGAATGGGTTTCTGAACCCATGGTTCTCTCTCTTTACCAGGCTTCCTAGCAATAAAATCTCTTTTGTCATATCTTTTATTCTTAGGTTGTGGGTTATCAAGATCAACAGCAGGTTCAATCTCCACATCATTATCATTACTAGGTTGAGAATCAATATGAACATCATCATTTAGATTATCACTAGGCTCATGTTCATCACCAGATTGTGTCTCAGTGTCAGAAACAGAAATATCACTTGGGTTTTCAGGTGTATCTATAACAGGTTCACTAGCAGCATGCAAAGTTTTATCATCATCCTTATTCCTCTTATTATTGGAGCGACTAGGTGCATCAATATTACTCCATTGAGAATATTGCTCAATTCTCTTAGGATGGCCCTCAGGATACAAAGGTTCCTGAGTCATTCTTCCACCTCTAGTCACAACTTTAACAGAATGATCATTGTTCTTACTATTCATCTCATTAAGCAAATAATTCTTTCTTTTCATACTTGTTCTACTTGAGTAGTTACCATGGAAGCATGTTTACTAATCAGTTTAAGATCATTGATAGTTCTACTCATATAATCACCTAAGCCATCAAGCATGAAAGCATTATATTTCAATTGTTTACTAACATAAGCATTAAAATTTTCTTCCTTAACAACAGAATTATCAAACTCATCCAAGCATTTGCTAGCACACTTATTATAAGGAATATCGCTTTCATCAAATCTACGAAGAGAATTTACCTCTACTACGTGTGTCGGGTTATCAAGACCATGTATTTCTTCAATAGGTGGTAGATTCTTAACATCTTCAGCTTTAATACCTTTTTATTTCATAGATTTATTTGCCTCTTGCATATCTTCAGGACATAGAAATAGAATACCTCTTTTCTTCTTATATTATGAAATAGTCCAATCATTATCATTGCTCAATATATTATCATTGCTCAATATATTATGAAATAGTATTTCAGCTTGTTCAACAGTTCATTCCCTGAAAACACAACAAACAGAACTATCTAGGTGGTCCCTAGAAGCATCGGTTAGTCCATGAGAGGATCGTTGGTTATGATCATGGCTTCGATTTCCCCCTCGGGGAGGGAAGTTTCCCCGGCAGAACAGCCCTGCCGGAGCTCTAGATTGGTTATGTCCAAGTTCCGCCTCGAGATGGTGGCGCTACGTCCCGAAAGCTCTCTTCTAATTTTTTTCTAGGTCAAAGCCCTCCATATAGTAGAAGATGGGCGTCAGGGGCCTGCCAGGTGGGTCACAAACCTGCTAGGCGCGCCAGGGGGTGGCCGCGCCTGGCAAGCTTGTCACCTCCTGGTGGGCCCCTCAAGTATCTGTTTCGCCCAGTATTTTTTATATATTCCAAAATAATTCTCCGTAAATTTTCAGGACTTTTGGAGTTGCGCGGAATAGGTATCTCAGATTTGCTCCTTTCCTAGTCTAGAATTCCAGCTGCCAGCATTCTCCGTCTTCATGTAAACCTTGTAAAAATAAGAGAAAAAAGGCATAAGTATTGTACCATAACATGTAATAACAGCCCATAATGCAATAAATATCAATATAATAGCATGATGCAAAATGGACGTATCACACAACAATAACAACCTTGCAAAACTTATATAGGGAGTCTAGGCAAGTAGACTCGCTCATACGGACGTACTCGTCAATGAGATCACTAGGCACCCCGTATGCAAGCATTCAGATGGCTATAGTGCATTTCTGATAAGAGGAGAAGCCAATGTTTCCAACAACATCCTCTTTGCACTCGAAATAGTTATCGTAGCCGACCACTCCCTCTCTAATACGGTTGAAAAGATGCCTACTCAAACGGAAACGGCAACGGAATTTCTGATGTTTGAACAACGGGTTTGTTGTGTCAAAGTAGTCCTTCCAAAGAAGGAAATGCCCGCCCTCTTGGTTGAGATTCAACGTCGGAAGGTGCCCAGAATGGAGCCACGGAACATCGGCCATTGGCTATTGATGTAGTGACAGACCAACTGCCGACAATGGGTCATCAGCCGGACGAAAAGCGGACGCGCATCCGTTTGGGTCAGCGCGTTGGGCCGACTTTTTTGTCCGCGCCAACCAAACGGACGTGCGCAGACAAAATGGGTCGCCTTGGAGTTTATCTCATATATTAAAGATAAAAGTTCTTCATTGCGCTTCAGGACCTGCACTAACCAAAAACTATTTATCAGGCAATGCCCATTTTGATACATTCGTGTTGGCCTAAGATGACATTAAATTGATCCATCACTAACATCCAGATCGCATATTTATTTGAATACACAAAGATATTATGGCCAGGAAAGACTAATTTTTCAACATCATGGAGTCACTACACTTCAAAGACAACTTTGTTCGGAACACACATAATTTTCACATGACACTGTGAGGAAAGCAACTTATCTCTGTTAAAGGCCCAAGGGGCTGATAATCCACAAGTGCAAGGAATCATCGTAGTAATTTCCAAAGATGGAAGTGATAAGTATGGAGTGTCGAACCCACAAGGACCTAAAGGTAAAATCAATATTTTCTCAAGTCCTATCTGCCATCGATACGACTCTACGTACATCGTGTTGGGGAATGTTGCGTGAGAAACAAAAAATTTCCTATGCACACGCAAGATCTATCCATGGTGATGAGCATCTACGAGAGGGAGAGTGGATCTACATACCCTTGTAGATCGCTAAGCAGGAAGCATTAAGAAATGCAGTTGATGTAGTCGAATGTCTTCGCGATCCAAATCGCCGAGCGTCTCGCGATCCAATCACGATCCGTCTCGATCTAGCACCGAACGGACGGCACCTCCGCGTTCAGCACACGTATAGCTTGATGACGATCTCCGCCTTCTTGAGCCAGCAAGAGGGAGCGGAGAAGTAGACGAGTTCTCTGGCAGCGCGACAGCGTTGTGGCGATGGTCGTGGAGCTATTCCAGCAGGGCTTCGCCTAAGAACTGCTGAAACCGATCTAGAGGAGAAACTACGAACTAGAGGAGAGGTAGCACGTGGCTGTTTTTCTGTCTCAAAAAAAACCTCAAACCTCTAGTATATATAGGAGGAGGGGAGGGAGGATGATTGGCTCCCAAGGGAGCCAGCCCTTGTTCAGACGAAGGGGTGGGAGGAGTCCTTCACCTCCAATCCTAGTAGGATTAGGACTCCTCCTTTCCCACTTGGGCCTCCTTCCAAACTTGGGATTTTCCACCCCAGCCACATGGGCTTCATGTGGGGCTTCAGCCAGCCCACTAAGGTCTGGTATTACTTCTCCCACAGACCATGTAGCCTCTTTGGTCGAAATACCCCTCCCGATGGTCCCCCGGTACCCTCCCAGCACTCTCGGTACACTACCGATTAGCCCAAAACTTTTCCGACGACCAAAACAGGACTTCCTATATATCAATCTTTACCTCCGGACCATTCTGGAGCTCCTCGTGATGTTTGGGATCTCATCCAAGACTCCAAACAACCTTCGGTCACCACCATACATAACTCTATACTACTGAAACGTCAGTGAACATTAAGTGTGCAGACCCTGTGGGTTCGAGAACTATGTAGACATGACCGACACACCTCTACAATCAATAACCAATAGTTGGATGCACATATTGGTTCCTACATATTCTATGAATATCTTTATCGGTCAAACCTCTATGTCAAGGATTCAGTTAATCCCGTATGACGTTCCCTTTGCTCTTCGGTATGTTACTTGCCCGAGATTCGATCGTTGGTATCTGGATACCTAGTTCAATCTCGCTTCCGGCAAGTCTCTTTACTCGTTCTGTAATACAAGATCCCATGGCTAACACTTAGTCACATTGCTTGCAAGGCTTGTTGTGATGTTGTATTACCGAGTGGGCCCTGACATACCTCTCCGTCACATGGAGTAACAAATCCCAGTATCGATACATGTCAACTCAATAGACACTCTCGAAGATACCTGTAGAGTACCTTTATAGTCACCCAGTTACGTTGCGACATTTGATACACACAAGGCACTCCTCCAGTGTCACTGAGTTACATGATCTCATAGTCATAGGAACAGATACTTGACATGCAGAAAATTGACGCAATAAACTTACACGATCAAATGCTACATTTATAGGTTGAGTCTTGTCCATCACACCATTCTCCTAATGATGTGATCCTGATACGTCCATTTTGCATCATGATTTTATATTGATATTTATTGCATTATGGGCTGTTATTACACATTTTGGTACAATACTTACGCCTTTTCTCTCTTATTTTACAAGGTCTACATGAAGAGGGAGAATGTCGGTAGCTGGAAATCTGGACTGGAAAAGGAGCAAATCTTAGATACCTATTCTGCGCAACTCCAAAAGTCCTGAAAATCTAGGGAGAATTATTTAGGAAAATATAAAAAATACTAGGCAAAAGAAATACATCAGGAGGCCCACCAGGGAGCCACAAGCCTACTGGTCGCCCCCTAGCCGCGGCTAGCGAGCTTGTGGCCCACCTGTCAGCCCTCATGTGCCCATCTTCTGCTATATGGAGGGTTTCGTCGAGGAAAAAATCATAAGAGACCTTTCAGGACGTAGCGCCGCCGTCTCGAGGCGGAACTTGGGTAGAACCAATCTAGAGCTTCGGCAAGGCGATCCTGTCGGTGAAACTTCCCTTCGGGAGGGGGAAATCGAAGCCATCGTCACCACCAACATCTTCATCAGCACCATCTCCTCTCCAAACCCTAGTTCATCTCTTGTATCCGATCTTTGTCTCAAAACCTCAGATTGGTACTTGTGGGTTGCTAGTAGTGTTGATTACTCCTTGTAGTTGATGCTAGTTGGTCTACTTGGTGGAAGATTATATGTTCAGATCCTTGATCATCATTAACACTCCTCTTATTATGAACATGAACATGTTTTGTGAGTAGTTACGTTTGTTCCTGAGGACATGGGATAAGTCTTGTTATAAGTAATCATGTGAATTTGGTATTCGTTCGATATTTTGATGAGATGTATGTTGTCTCTCCTCTAGTGGTGTTATGTGAACGTCAAGTACATAACACTTCACCATTGTTTGGGCCTAGAGGAAGGCATTGGGAAGTAATAAGTAGATGATGGGTTGCTAGAGTGACATAAGCTTAAAACCTAGTTTATGCGTTGCTTCGTAAGTGGTTGATTTGGATCCACATGTTTCATGCTATGGTTAGATTTATCTTAATTCTATTTCATAGTTGCGGATGCCTGCATGAGGGGTCAATCATAAGTGGGAGGCTAGTCCAAGTAAGCACAGCACCCAAGCACCGGTCCACCCACATATCAAATTATCAAAGTAGCGAACGTGAATCAAGTGAGCATGATGAAAACTATCTTGACATAAATTCCCATGTGTCCCCGGGAGCGCTTTGCTTTATATAAGTGTTTGTCCAGGCTTGTCCTTTGCTATAAAAAGGATTGGGTCACCTTGCTGCACCTTTGTTAAAAAATTTACTTGCTACCCATTACGAACTATCTTATCACAAAACTATCTGTTACCGATAATTTCAGTGCTTGCAAAGAATACCTTATTGAGAACCGCTTGTCATTTCCTTCTGCTCCTCGTTAGGTTTGACACTCTTACTTATCAAAAGGACTATGATAGATCCCCTATACTTGTGGGTCATCAAGACTCTTTTCTGGCGCCATTGCCAGGGAGTGAAGCGCCTTTGGTGAGTGGAACTTGGTAAGGAAAAAAATTATAGTGTGCTGAAATTTATTGTCATTTGTTACTATGGAAAGTAATACTTTGAGGGGCTTGTTCGGGGTATCTTCACCTCGACCGGAAACACAAAGAATTGTCCCTCAACCTACTGAACCTACTAAAAATATTTATTATGAAATTCCTTTGGGTATGATAGATAAACTGTTAGCTAATCCTTATGCAGGACATGGAACACTACATCCTGATTTGCATCTAATCTATGTGGATGAAGTTTGTGGATTATTTAAGCTTACAGGTCTGCCCGAGGATCCCATCAAGAAGAAGGTCTTTCCTTTATCTTTGAAGGAAAAGGCATTGACATGGTATAGGCTATGTGATGATATTGGATCATGGAGCTACAACCGATTGAAAATGGAATTTCATCAAAAGTTCTATCCTATGCATCTAGTTCATTGTGATCGGAATTATATTTATAATTTTTGGCCTCGTGAAGGAGAAAGAATCGCTCAAGCTTGGGGGAGGCTTAGGTAAATGTTATATTCATGCCCCAATCATGAGCTCTCAAGAGAAGTTATTATTCAAAAAATTTATGCTCGGCTTTCTCGTAATGATCAATCCATGCTAGATACTTCTTGTGCTGGTTCTTTTATGAAGAAAGATATTGAATTCAAATGGAATTTATTGGAAAGAATTAAACACAACTCTAAAGATTGGGAACTCGACGAAGGTAAGGAGTCAAGTATAAATCTTAAGTTTGATTGTGTTAAATCCTTCGTGGACACCGATGCTTTTCGTGAATTTAGAACTAAATATGGACTTGACTCTGAGATAGTAGCTTCTTTCTGTGAATCTTTTGCTACTGATGTTGATCTCCCTAAGGAGAAGTGGTTTAAATATCATCCTCCCATTAAAGTGAAAGTAGTGGAACCTATTAAAGTTGAAGAGAAAATTATTACTTACAATGTTGATCCTGTTATCCCTACTGCTTACATTGAGCAACCACCTTTCCCTGTTAGGATAAAGGAACATGCTAAAGCTTCAACTGTGGTTTGTAAGAGTTATATTAGAACACCTACACCCCCTGAACAAATTAAAGTCGAACCTAGTATTGCTATGGTTAAAGATCTCTTGGTTGATAATATTGATGGGCATGTTATTCATTTCTATGATGAAGCTGCTAGAATTGCTAGACCTAATACTAAGCATAAACATAGACTAGTTGTTGGCATGCCTATTGTTTCTGTTAAAGTAGGAGATCATTGTTATCATGGCTTGTGTGATATGGGTTCTAGCATAAGTGAAATTCCCCATTCCTTATACAAAGAAATCATGCATGATATTGCACCAGTTGAACTAGAGGATATTGATGTTACTATTAAGCTCGCTAATAGAGATACTATTGCACCGATAGGGATTGTTATAGATGTTGAATTCTTGTGTGGGAAAGTAAAGTATCCTACTGATTTTCTTGTTCTTGGTTCCCTACAAGATAATTTTTGTCCCATTATATTTGGTAGACCCTTCTTGAATACTGTTAATGCTAAGATTGATTGTGGGGAAGAAATAGTTACTGTGAGCTTTGGGGATGTTTCTCATGAGTTTAATTTCTCTAAATTTCGTAGACAATCCCATGACAAGGAATTGCCTAGTAAAGATGAAATTATTGGTCTCGCTTCTATTGTTGTGCCTCCTACTAATCCCTTAGAACAGTATTTGCTAAACCATGAAAATGATATGCATATGAATGAGAGGAATGAAATAGATGAAATTTTCTTTGAGCGGCAGCCTATTTTGAAACATAACTTGCCTTTTGAAATACTTGGGGATCCTCCTCCACCCAAGGGATCCCGTGTTTGAGCTCAAGCAACTACCCGATACGTTGAAATATGCCTATCTTGATGAAAAGGAGATATATCTTGTTATTATTAGTGCTAACCTTTCAAAACATGAAGAAAAGATATTATTGAAAACTCTGAGGAAGCACTATGCTGCTATTGGTTATACTCTTGATGATCTTAAGGGCATTAGTCCCACTCTATGCCAGCACAAAATTAATATAGAGACTGATGCCAAACCAGTTATTGATCACCAACGACGATTGAACCCTAAGATCAAAGAAGTGGTAAGGAAAGAAGTACTAAAGCTTCTGGAGGCAGGTATAATTTATCATGTTGCTGATAGTAGAAGGGTTAGTCCCGTCCATTGTGTCCCTAAGAAGGGAGGTATTACCGTTGTTCCTAATGATAAAAATGAATTGACCCCGCAAAGAATTGTTACAGGTTATAGAATGGTAATTGATTTAGTAAATTAAATAAGGCTACTAAGAAAGATCATTACCCTTTACCTTTTATTGATCAAATGCTAGAAATATTATCCAAACATTGCTTTCTAGATGGTTACTCTGGTTTCTCTCAAATACCTGTATCAAGCCAGGATCAAGAAAAAAACACTTTTACTTGCCCTTTCGGTACCTTTGCTTATAGACGTATGTCTTTTGGTTTATGCAATGCACCTGCTACCTTTCAAAGATGTATGATGGCTATATTCTCTGAGTTTTGTGAAAAGATTCTTGAGGTTTTCAAGGATGATTTTCCGTTTACGGAACTTCATTTGATGATTGTTTGAGAAACCTTGATCGAGTTTTGCAGAGATGTGAAGAAACTAATCTTGTCTTGAATTGGGAAAAGTGCCACTTTATGGTTAATTAAGGTATTGTCTTTGGGCACAAGATCTCCGAAAGATGTATTGAAGTTGATAAAGCTAAAGTTGATGCTATTGAAAAAATGTCGTGCCCTACGGATATCAAAGGTATAAGAAGTTTCCTTGGTCATGCTGGTTTCTATAGGAGGTTTATCAAAGATTTCTCTAAGATTTCTAGGCCTCTCACAAACCTTTTGCAAAAATATGTCCCGTTTGTTTTTTATGATGACTGTGTAGAAGCATTTGAAATTCTTAAGAATGCCTTGATTACCGCACCTATTGTTCAACCACCCGACTGGAACCTACCTTTTGAAATTATGTGTGATGCTAGTGATTATGATGTTGGTGTTGTTCTAGGACAAAGAGTCGATAAGAAATTATATGTTATCCATTATGCTAGTAAAACTCTAGACAGTGCTCAAAGAAACTATGCTACTACTGAAAAGGAATTTCTAGTAGTTGTGTTTGCTTGTGATAAGTTTAGACCTTATATTGTTGATTCCAAAGTAACTGTTCACACCGATCATGATGCTATTAAATACCTTATGCAGAAGAAAGATGCTAAACCTAGACTTATTAGGTGAGTCCTTCTGCTACAAGAATTTGATTTGCATATCATTGATAGAAAGGGTGCTGATAACCCTCTGGCAGATAACCTGTCTAGGTTAGAAAATGTTCTTGGTGACCCACTACCTATTGATGATAGCTTTCCTGGTGAACAATTAGCTGTCGTGAATACTTCACATAATGCTCCTTGGTATGCTGATTACGCCAATTACATTGTTGCTAAATTTATACCTCCTAGTTTCACATACCAACAAAAGAAAAGGCTCTTCTATGATTTAAGGCATTACTTTTGGGATGACCCACATCTTTATAAAGAAGGAGTAGATGGTATTATTAGACGTTGTGTACCTGAGCATGAACAGGAACAGATCTTACGCAAGTCTCACTCTGAAGCCTACGAAGGACATCACGCTGGAGATAGAACTGCACACAAGGTACTACAATCTGGGTTTTATTGGCCTACTCTCTTCAAGGATGCTCGTAAGTTTGTCTTATCCTATGATGAATGTCAAAGAATTGGTAATATTAGTATACGTCAGGAAATGCCTATGAATTACTCTCTTGTTATCGAACCATTTGATGTTTCGGGCTTTGATTATATGGGGCCTTTTCCACAATCTAACGGGTATACTCATATTCTAGTTGTTGTTGATTATGTCACTAAGTGGGTAGAAGCTATTCCAACTAGTAGCGCTGATCATAACACTTCTAGTAAAATGCTTAAAGAAGTTATTTTCCCTAGATTTGGAGTCCTTAAATATTTGATGACTGATGGTGGTTCACACTTTATTCATGGTGCTTTCCGTAAATTGCTCGCCAAATATGATGTTAATCATAGAGTTGCATCACCTTATCACCCTCAGTCTAGTGGTCAAGTAGAATTGAGTAATACAGAGATTATATTGATATTGCAAAAGACTGTTAATAGATCTAGGAAGAATTGGTCTAAGAAACTCGACGATGCATTGTGGGCTTATAGAACTGCTTACAAAAATCCTATGGGTATGTCTCCGTAAAAGATGGTTTATGGTAAAGCATGTCACTTACCTCTAGAGCTAGAACATAAGGCTTATTGGGAAATCAAAGAGATCAATTATGATTTCAAACTTGCTGGTGAGAAGAGGTTATTTGATATTAGCTCCATTGATGAATGAAGAACCCAAGCATATGAGAATGCTAAGTTGTTTAAAGAAACGGTTAAAAGATGGCATGATAGAAGGATACAAAAGCATGAATTTAGTGTAGGTTATCATGTCTTGCTATACAATTCTCGTTTAAGATTTTTTGCAGGAAAACTTCTCTCTAAATGGGAAGGTCCTTACGTCATCGAAGAGGTATATCGTTTCGGTGCCATCAAGATTAACAACGCCGAAGGCACAAACCTGAAGGTGGTGAACGGTCAAAGAATCAAACATTATATCTCAGGTACTCCCATAAATGTTGAAACCAATATCATCAATACCATAACTCCAGAGGAGTACTTTAGGGAGACTTACCAGAACGTTTCAGACTCCAAAAAGGAATAGGTACGTGGTACGGTAAGTAAAAAGACTCCAAAACTTTTTCTATGGCAATTTTCATCTGTTTTGGAATATTTAAAAAATTAGGAAAATTTAAAGTAGTTTGAATGGTGCACGAGGAGGCGACAAGCCTGCTCGGCGCGGCCACCCCCCTGGCCGCGCCCCTAGGGCTTGTGTCCACCTCGTGCACCACCCGAACTCCGTTTTCTTGTGGCATACTCCTCCGGTGGTAAAAATTCATTATATAATCTCCTGAAGGTTTTGACTCTCGTATCATGACAATACCTCCCGTTTTCTCTTTTGAGCTGTTTCTGCAGCAGATTTAGAGCAATATGTCGTCCCAAGATTCTGATGGGGAGAGCTTCATATCACATTATCTTGCCAATCTCAAGCTCGATGGAGACTTGGACCCTTATGGATTGTTCTCAGAGGAGGAACAAGAAGGCAAGTACAAGGAAGAAAGCTCGGATGAAGAAGAGGCCTCACTAATTCATCAAGGAGATATGCACGTGGAGTTCAAGAAATCAAGCCTCCCAAACACAAGGCGAAAACCCAAGGTTCTATTTATCCCTTCTTGTTTCCTGCAGGAGAGCAAGGAAGAATTATGTCAAAGGATATTGAAGCTCGAGCAGGAAGTGGACGATTTGAGGGAGCAGAATTTTATGCTTAGGAGGAAACTAGAAAGGCTTCCAACCCCCCCCCCCAACAACTCCCATATCATCACCTCCGAAGCCAGACAACTAAACACATGGGTATGGGCACTCCCCTTGGCTTGTGCTAAGCTTGGGGGAGGTGCTCCGGTATCGTATCACCATCACATCTTTCGTTTTTGTTTTTATTTTTATTTTTATTTTCATCATGTTTTCTTAGTTCAATCATTTTTGTTATATCTTGATCTAGTAGAATAAAGTTTTCGTGTGATCTAGTTTTGAGTCTTTGCGAGTGATCTAGTTTTGAGTCTTTGCTTTATGATTCCCCCTATGTAAGCAAGTCCATGAGTTATATAATGAAAAGTGCTTTTGAGATGAGGGCCTTGCTTGGTATGATTTTAATCTTGAGAAAGATGAAGTAGAAAGAAATGTACAATAAAAGCAAAGAGTACATATGAAAATCTTATGGGAAGTGATGACTTCACGTATAAAAAGTATGTTGATTGAAACCTGTTGTGGGTTGACAAACATAGTTGTTGGTCATTGGGGCAATTAAAAGGAAGTGATAAAGAAAGAGATGTTCACATATAAATATATTATCTTGGACATCTTTTATGATTGTGAGCACTCATTAAAATATTATATGTTAAGAAGTTGATGTTGGACAAGGAAGACAACATAATGGTTTATGTTTGCTTATTTCCGAATAGAAGTTATATTGTTATAGATCCCTCAACATGTGTCGCTTGCTTCCACCCCATATCA
This sequence comes from Hordeum marinum, assembly GCA_022496015.1. Classification (NCBI taxonomy): domain Eukaryota; kingdom Viridiplantae; phylum Streptophyta; class Magnoliopsida; order Poales; family Poaceae; genus Hordeum; species Hordeum marinum. The sequence goes on along the minus strand of CM039678.1, from coordinate 84,800,695 downwards.
GCCAAAACTTCCGCACCAAGTAGAGATACTACTTGTGCATCCAAACACCCTTAACCCGGTTTTGCCATGAGAGTCCACCATACCTACCTAAGGATAGAATAAGATCCTTCAAGTAAGTTTTCATCGATGCAAGCAATAAAAATTTCTCTCTAAATATGTGTGATCTATTAGTGTGAGGAAAATAAAATTTATACGAACTTGTGATAGGGAAGACATAAAAGCGACGGACTGCATAATAAAGTTCTCTATCACAAGGGGCAATATAAAGTGACATTCTTTTGCATTAAGAGATTGTGCATCCAATTATAAAAGCGCACGACAACCTCTGCTTCCCTCTGCGAAGGGCCTATCTGTTACTTTTATTTTCTAGTACTTACCTTTATGCAAGAGTCGTGGTGATCTCAATCGCCTTTGTTATTTTCTCCTTTATCTTCTGGCAAGTGCCACATGTTGGGGAATGATCTAGGCACATATATCCACTCGGAAGTGGGTGAGCATGAGTTATTACTGTTGACATTACCCTTGAGGTAAATAGTTAGGAGGCAACACTATAAGCCCCTATCTTTCACTGTGTCCGATTGAAACTTTGAACTCATAGGTACCTCGTGAGTGTTAGCAATTGTGAAAGACTAAAATATGATTGAGTATGTGGGTTTGCTTTACAAGCTCTTATATTGACTCTTTCCCACGTTATGATAAATTGGAATTGCTTCAATGACTGAGATCATAGTTTGTCAGTTCTCAATAGAGTTCTTGATTCATACTTTTCCATTGTGAATGGATTGTTACTTTGGCATAAGAAATTATATGTCAATATATGTTGCTGTTCTAAAGATGATCATGATGCCTTCATGTCCGTATTTTATTTTATCGACACCTCTATCTCTAAACATGTGGGCATATTTATTGATTTCGGCTTCCACTTGAGGACAAGCGAGGTATAAGCTTGGGGGAGTTGATACGTCCATTTTGTATCATGATTTTATATTGATATTCATTGCATTATGGTTTGTTATTACACATTTTGGTGCAATACTTATGCCTTCTCTCTTATTTTACAAAGTCTACATGAAGAGGGAGAATGTCGGCAGCTAGAATTCTAGACTAGAAAAGGAGCAAATCTGATATACCTATTCTGCGCACTCCAAAAGTCCTGAAAATCTATGGAGAATTACTTTGGAATATATATAAAATACTGGGCAAAAGAAATACATCAGGAGGCCCACCAGGGAGCCACAAGCCTGCTGGCCGCACCCTAGCCACACCTAGCGAGCTTGTGGCCCACCTGGCAGCCCTACGGTGCCCATCTTCTGCCATATGGAGGGTTTCGTCAAGGAAAAAATCATAAGAGACCTTTCGGGACGAAGCGCCACCGCCTCGAGGCGGAACTTGAGCAGAACCAATCTAGAGCTCCGACAGGGCGATCCTGCCGGTGAAACTTCCTTCCGGGAGGGGGAAATCGAAGCCATCGTCACCACCAACGATCCTCTCATCGAGAGGGGGTCAATCTCCATCAACATCTTCATCATCACCATCTCCTCTCCAAACCCTAGTTCATCTCTTGTATCTGATCTTTGTCTCAAAACCTCAGATTGGTACCTATGGGTTGCTAGTAATGTTGATTACTCCTTGTAGTTGATGCTAGTTTGTTTACTTGGTGGAAGATTATATGTTCAGATCCTTGATCATCATTAATACTCCTCTGATTATGAATATGAACATGTTTTGTGAGTAGTTACGTTTGTTCCTGGGGACATGGGATAAGTCTTGTTATAAGTAATAATGTGAATTTGGTATTCGTTCAATATTTTGATGAGATGTATGTTGTCTCTCCTCTAGTGTAGTTATGTGAACGTCGACTACATAACACTTTACCATTGTTTGGGCCTAAAGGAAGGCATTGGGAAGTAATAAGTAGATGATGGGTTGCTATAGTGACAGAAGTTTAAACCCTAGTTTATGCGTTGCTTCGTAAGGGGCTGATTTGGATCCACATGTTTCATGTTGTGGTTAGATTTATCTTAATTCTTCTTTCGTAGTTGCGGATGCTTGCGGGAGGGGTTAATCATAAGTGGGAGGCTTGTCCAAGTAAGGACAGCACCCAAGCACCGGTCCACCCACATATCAAATTATCAAAGTAGCGAATGTGAATCAAGTGAGCATGATGAAAACTAACTTGACATAAATTCCCATGTGTCCTCGGGAGCATTTTGCTTTATATAAGAGTTTTTCCAGGCTTGTCCTTTGATATAAAAAGGATTGGGCCACCTTGATGCACCTTTGTTACAATTGTTACTTGCTACCCGTTACGAATTATCTTATCAGAAAACTATTTGTTACCGATAATTTTAGTGCTTGCAGAGAATACCTTACTAAGAACCGCTTGTCATTTCCTTCTGCTCCTCGTTGGGTTCGACACTTACTTATCGAAAGGACTAGGATAGATCCCCTATACTTGTGGGTCATCAGATCCCGTTATCAAATGACATCTCATGTCAATGGCTAGGAAACCTTGACCATCTTTGATCAACGAGCTAGTCTACTAGAGGCACACTAGGGACAAAGTGTTGTCTATATATCCACACATGCAATGTGTTTCTAGTCAATACAATTACAGCATGGATAATAAACAACTATCATGAACAAGGAAATATAATAATAACCATTTTATTATTGCCTCTAGGGCATATTTCCAACACACCGAACGTTTGCTTCCATCTAGAAACGAGAAATAAAACTACGTTGTGGGTATGAAGAGGATAGCTTTGCATGATAATGGAGAACTAAAATATTAAAATAGGTGCTCTTAACATAATATTACAATATATTACAAATAGCAAGTATGGAATAATGATGGGTCGGTGTGCGAAATTATCCTAGGCAATTGTTAACAAGATCAGAAGTCATTATTGCAATTTTATATGAGGGAGAGGCATAAGCTAACATACTTTCTCTACTTGGATCATATGCACTTATGATTGGAACTCTAGCAAGCATCCGCAACTACTAATGATCATTAAGGTAAAATCCAACCATAGCATTAAAGCATCAAGTCCCCTTTATCCCATACGCAACAACCCCCTTACTCGGGTTTATGCTTCTGTCACTCAAGCAACCCACTATAAGCGAATCATGAACGTATTGCAACACCCTACAACGGGAATCCTTCACATGTGCACGGCACGGAAGGCACCATGGGACAACACCAAAGTAAACATACAACTCAAACCAATCTAGATCATCAATCAACCCAAAGGACAAAAGTAATCTACTCAAAACATCATAGGATGGCAACACATCATTGGATCATAATATGTAGCATAAAGCACCATGTTCAAGTAGGTGATTACAGCGGGGTGCGGAAGAGTGGACCGCTAAAAGGAGCTGAGGATGGTGATGAAGAAGGTGATGTTGATGAAGACGATCACCGCGGCGATGGTTCCCCGGTGGCACTCCGGCACCATCGGGAGAGAGGGGGAGAGGGTCTCCCCCTTGTGCTTCCTCCTCCATGGCCTCCCCCTCTGTGGGGAGAGGTTCTCTCTCTGGTCCTTGGCCTCCATGGTGTTGATGGCCCCTCCGGGACGATGAAGATGGCCTCCGGTGATGGTGACCCCCTCCGGCAGGGTGCCGGAGAGGGCCAAGATTGGTTTTTCATGGCTCTGGAGGTTTGCGGTGGCGGAACTCCCGATCTAGGTTTCTTTTCGGTGGTTTCTATATTTATAGGAATTTCTGGCGTCGATCTCACGTCAAGAGGTGCCAGGAGGGAGTCACAAGCCTGCTAGGCGCGGCCACCCCCCTGGCCGCGCCTGGCAGGCTTGTCGCCTCCTCGTGGCTCTTCTGGCCCAGCTCCAATGCTTCGGGGGCCTCTTTTGGTCCACAAAAAGTCGTACTAATTTTTTAGCCCATTCTGAGTACTTTTATTTCTGCACAAAAAACGACACCATGGTAGTTCTGCTGAAAACAGCATCAGTCCGGATTAGTTCTAATAAAATCATACCAAAATCATATAGAATTATGGTAAACATGGAATGAATACTTCATAAATTATAGATACTTTGAAGACATATCAGGGGCATATATATTACACAAGACTTGAGGTACAAGAAAAGTAAACATACTAATAAGGGCTCCTAGACCAATACTAATACTTCTTAACACAGCCCCCCCCCCCCCCCCTCAAATACAAAGCGTATGCAATAGCGTTTCATTTGAAGAAGTGTAACACTAGAAAAAAATGATAATCCAAATCCGCATCTTGAGAGTGTCGTCGTAGCTTGAAGAGCCTTCAAACTGTCGAGTCGCCAGAGGGAGTAAGAGACGGCACATCAGGGGAAGACACCGCATCAATAGAAGATACAACATAAGTATCAAGAGAAGATGGGTTGTCAAAAAAAGATGCACATCAAGAGAATAAAGCATTGCGTAAAAAATCATAGTCTACGACAACCGATGGCGAAAGAAGCTCGAGGTTAAGGCACGATGGGCGTAGATCGACAATGCAAAAGAAGTCCAGAAAATCCTATAAAAAACAACAAGAGCAAGTAGGCCACAAAAGTTGTATAGGATCAGGACCAGAAAAAGACTAAAGGCTCATAGACAAAGGAACTGTGGACTCGCATGGCATAAGAAAAACAAAATATCAACATATTTGGTGTATGCAGCGAAAAACAAGAAAACTAAAAGCATATACTAGATGCGAGAGTAGCAGAAGAATAGAAAGCTAAAAAGCATGTACTAGACACGGCCAGCGACCCACCAGTAGCAACATGAGCAATCAACCCATACAGTGCGAGCAGTAACAAGTGGGCGTGCTAATGACTGTATAATGCATGCACGCGCAAAGAAGAGCAGCGCGCTAGCAGCAGCATGCAACCATGCGTTGTAGCTGCATGAAGAGTCGTAGACAGGGCAGCGGACAGAGAGATGCACGCTGGATAGAAGTGGATGCATGCGGCACGATCTGAAGAGACGCTCGGTCTGAGCATGAGAAGTTGTTGCGGAGACTCGAGGAGGCGATGGCACACGCCTTGAAGAGCTGGCCCCGGGATGCAGCGAAGGACGGGTAGCAGGCGTCGCGAGAGTTGGCTGGCATGGGCGGGCACAGGCGGAGGTTGGTGACAGCATTGACCTGGAGTCCCAACCCGATCCGATCTGCGCATATGGGACGGGAGCCTGAGACATGGAGAGCACCCAACGGGAGCGCAAGCTGAACGGAGACAAGCCAAGTAGGGTCACGGTGGAGGCTTGACCAAGGAAGCAACACGCGAGCGTGCTGGAGAAGAAGCAGCGACGACCAGAAGGCAGCGGCGTTACAATATTGGATCGGGAGGGCGACTTACGGCGCCCGAAAAAAAATAACCTAACCTCCGATATCATGTTACAAAAGCAACTTATCTTTATTGAAGGTTCAAAGACATATATATATTACACAAGACTTTAGATGCAAGGAAAGTAAACATACTAATAAGAACTTCTAAACCAATACTGATACTTCTTAACATATTGAATTTATGCTCCAGCCAACTTATCCAAAAGTCTAAACTGATGGAGAGGCAGGCAATATATTTTAATCATTTGTTTTTAATACTGCGTTGACAGGGGCATAAACTCAAGACTTCTTGGCTCTGATACCATATTAAATTCATGCTCCAACCAACTCATCCAAAAATCTGAACTAATGGAGGGAGGCAGGCAATATATTTCAACAGACGGCTCCTCGACATGAACCACATTTTTCAAGAAAAAAAGAACATGAACGACAACATCAACTCCAGATGTCCAACAACAGAAGATGGAGATCTAGTGCTACGACTGCTACTGACTGTTGAAGGGGCAAACTGAGGCGACCAAAGACACGCAGGGCGTCCAACAATTTGACTAACATGGACGATAACTTTGGAGTGAAAATAAATTAGATGGAATAAGAACCATGGGGCAGAAGGGGTGTACGAGCACAACAGATCTGCACCAAAGAAGAAAACATAGCATCAACCTATAGGGAATGAGAACATATATAGGCGCATGAGAGTATGAACCAAGGTGGAGGAGAAGCTAGCAGGATTGTAATGCGCATCCACTATCGGTGCCGATGAGTAACGCGCCTCCGCCGTCATTTTTATTTGTGATCATACTCCGTTGCTTCGACTCTCCAGCCGCCGCATCAGCGTCGTTCCGCATTTTCCGTTGAATCCCCCATCGCGGGAGCATGATCTCTTGTTGTGTCCAGGTGGTCTCAAATCGCCCAAGCGCACCCTTCCGTTGTTTTCGAGTAGGCCCGGCTCAATAGAGGATCCTCGATTTTGTCGTTGAGCAGTGGCCCGGCCTGTATAGCGCTATCTAGCGAGGAACAGAACCTCGTTTGGGATTAGAAGGAATCCAATGGACAAAGCCGCTCAAAATTTCAAATTCATCGGCTAAAATTGCCAATGTCCTGAGAGGGCTGGATTAATGCGCGGTTTTAATATATTTCAGAAAATCAAAGGTATATATAAATGCTTCATATTTGTTTTCGGGTTTTTTTTGAAACAGAGGTAAGATCTTGTTCTCATCTCTTTAATAAAAAAAGGCTGACAGAGTTTTAGCATATTTGGTTTCTGTTGTCTCGATTGACGTATTTTTCTGGTGTGTCTTGGAACAGTCCATGTGAAGATGTGTACATTGTATCAGCCCAAATCATTTGTACAACCCAGAAGACATAACTTACTTAATAGAGAACAAAAATTACATATAATTAAGCCGCAAGAAGTTACAAATATAAAGCAGTCAATATGTGCAAGAATACATGCCATGTTTTGGAGGTAAATCTGGGCTGAAGTGGAAATAGAGAAGCATTGCATTACCTCTTGGCAGCTTAGAACCAATATTATTTTCCTTAGAGCATCTACAGCCGGACATAACAAATATGACCTTCCATGCGTTCGTGTGTTTTCTATTTGTCCGTCCGTGCAACCACACTCCTTATTTTTTTGTGCGTATTTCCGGTCACTTGCACGTAATTGGTGAAGAGAAAGAGAAAGAAAGAAAATAATAAATAAATAAAAGGAAAAGGTGGTCTCGGTTGGGGTCGCGTCCTACGTGATGGACTGACAAGACGTGTCCGGGCGCGTCCGCGAGCCCTCGTATCCTCCCTATATTTGAGATGAATATGAGGGTTCACGGACAGTCCGGGCGTATAGGGATGATATAAGAGGTCTGGTTGGGTCACTTTTTTTTCTTCTCTCTTGTCCGGTCACTGACTCGACGTGTCCGCGAGCGTATGATAGGTGAATGTTGAAAGCTATATGAATAGTGCACAATAAGAGTTTTGCAAGTATAGAATCAAGAGAAAATTTAAGGGAATGAGATGGAGTTGAGAAGTGGAAAAAACATACCTAGAATATAATCAGTCACAAATTAATGCCGATGGTATTAAAAATCTCTCAATTCTGCTAATCAGTTGCAATATTTTCCGTTGAAGAAAATTTGAGAACACCAAAAACTGGAAACTTAAGTCAATACTTGCACCACATCCCTTGTGAGATGAAGCCAGAGAATATCCAACGTGGCAGATGGAGTACCAAAGTTTAGTACAGATTTTTTTCTTGGCACGTATTAGGGCATGGCCAATGCATAGTCTTAGGGTGATGTCTGGTACGCTATGTAGGATCGGATGTCAGGAAAAGTAGGTTCGGATGAGGAAGCGGAATCCTTTGCAGGAGGCAGGTGCTTAGAGAGAAAAAGTGTGGTCCACTGTAAAAAGCTGAAAAAGTTAGAGTGAAAAGTAAAGATGCATGTGTACTAGAGTCTTTATTTTCTATTCTTTGATGAGCCCACTAATGATAGCTTGCATTGGGAAGAAAAAATCAATATAAATGTCTCGCATTATTTTTTATCATAGGGGCATATGTATCCATATGCTATCAATGTACATGTCCTTATGGATAAAGTTTCATTCGATATTAATGTCCTTTCTTTTTTGTGGGGACGATATTAATCTCCTTGGCATCATCAAGCGTTCACCTGACGCCATCGCGGTAGGAGGGGTTCATCACGGCAGCTTCACGCCTTCACCAAAGTAACCTAACGCATGTCGTAAAAACCAGTACCATGGCATCAATGGTATAGAAACACAAACTAAGCAATCTTTCATCATGAATACATGGATACTGACGAGGATATATACCTAGGTAGGGTCCTAGGAAAGACTCACATACCCTATCTAAGGACACCACATGAGAGGACTTGAAGATTAAGCATGAACTTCCGTGTGGATCCCTGGAGACGTTTAAAGTCACTCGACAGTAATCCACTCGGAGACTCCCGCTCTCACTCGGCAGTCGCGTGTCACTTGGAAGACCTCGTTTTCACTCGACGCCAGAAGACTAGGAGCCATCATCAAGAGTTCAACGGGCAGACGCTGGTTCAATGATCATTAGTAGCTTTTATTACGTACGTTACATGTAACGGCAGACTTTAAACCCCACGACCAGGCCCTTAGATGCGGGATAATTATGAGGGGCAGTGAACTCTATATAAGCCTCCCCTCCCCTCCTGCACAAGGGTTCGCAACTATTGTAATATCAACATTCCACACGACATAAAGCTCCCGAGCACTGAGACATAGGGTTATTACCTCCACAAGAAGGATCTGAACTCATACATCCGTGTGTACATCCTCGCCGTAGCTAGGACTTTGCCCTCTCCCTTCGTACCCTTACCATCTACTGTTAGGCTCGTTCCCACGACAGTTGGCGCCCACCGTGGGGCAGGCGCCTAAGCGACTTCTGGCGAGGTTTCGATTTTCATCCTTCGACATGTCTTCCGGCGGTGTTTTTGCTCTAGGCCACAAGATCCGTTTCAGAGCGCTTACCTTCATCGCTGACGATTCGGCATGGCTCCAGGAGACGTCTTTCGATGTCGAGGTGCTCCCGGTCCGCGGGACCGTGCACTTCCGCACGAGTCCCTGCGACGTGTTGTTGCGTCAGCCGTCGACTCCTTACGCGTCGGCCCCTCTCGTTGTTCGCAGTCGCAAGCGGTCCGGCCGCCCACGACTTCACCGTTGGGTTGAACACGCAACGGCGCGCCAAACTTCTCCGCAGATTGCAACGCTCGCGCCCGTCGAGTCCCTTCACGGCGTGTTCGAGTTGGATTCCGATCCGTCCGACGTGCCTTTCGAGTGCGAAAGCTGCGATCCTGCAGCGGAGGTCTTAATGGTGGGCTCTCATCAGAGTTCACCGCCTGGCTTCGGCCGTGGCAAGCGCGAGGCTGGAGGTCCGTCAAAAGAGCAGCCGCGTCGCGACGGGGAGGTTCTTCATACTCCCATCCTCGGCGCGACCGCCAAGGCCTAAGCTTTGGAGGCCGCGCGCGTTTGTCTGGAAGAGCTCCAGGCAGAGATTGACGAGCGCGCTCGCCAGCGCCCGCCATGCCCCAGTCGACGTCATCGACAACTGTTTCCGATTGGATCTCACAACGACGTTGAGGTATACCGAACTCCTGTGCTAAATGTTGATGTTGTTGCTGCTAGGATAGCGGATTCCATTCAGCCGTCCCGGTCGGAGGCTGGTAGAGGGCTGTTGCAGATCAAAGCGTTGTTGGATGCAGCGCAGCGTCAGAATTCAGCAGTTTCTCAGTCCCGTAATAGGATATACAACAATTCACCCAAGGCGGAGACAGTTCAGTCGGCACACAGCCCTGGATCGCCCTTGCGTCGTCGAGGCGACGGTTTTCGTGAAGGGCAAGACAGAGATCAGCATCACCGGGAAGACCACCATCGAGTGCCCACTCCTCTGCGGAGTGGTCCGTACGCGCCCCAGCGCCAGGATGACAGGCGCTCCTTCGGTGATGAGTGGGACGTGGACTTTGACGCTCGCGCCTATCTTGTTCAGAAGCGGATCGACAAGAGCAGAGCCTAAAGAGAAGAACTCGACAGAGATGTTCCGAGTGGAAGCTCAGCTGTGGTGTCTGGTCCTGAGTGTTTTAGCAGAGCTATACGTTCTACAGAGATTCCCCCCAACTTTAGAATGGCGGCGGAGATCGGAAAGTTTTCTGGTGAAACAAAGCCAGAGACTTTGTTAGATGATTACCGAGTGGCTGTGCAGATTGGCAACGGAAATGACAATGTTGCAATGAAGCACCTGCCCCTCATGTTGGATGGTTCAACTCAAGCTTGGTTGAATCGTTTGGCTCCTTCCAGCATACGTTGTTGGGAAGATCTTGCCCAAGTGTTTGTCCGGACCTTTGAGGGCACCTGCAAGCGCCCGCCAGGTCTAGTCAACTTACAACACTGCGTCCAGAAGCCCAATGAAACCTTAAGGGATTATATTCAGCGATGGTCCACCCTGCATCATACGGTGGAGAATGTGTCGGAACACCGGGGTGTTTATGCTTTCAAGGCCGGTGTGAGATACAGGTAGTTGTACCTAAAGTTCGGGCGCACTGGTGATATTTCACTCGGCAAGATGATGGAAATTGCCACCCAGTACACCAATGGCAAGGAAGAAGACCGCCTCCGTAGCGGCAAAGGAAGAGCTGTCGCCAACGAGTCTGGCGGCGGCACAATCGGAAACAGAAGCGGAAGGCTGAAGACCCGGCTCCGGCAGAGGCAACGGCACTGGCGACTCAATTGAAGAACAAGGGCAAAGCCAAGGCTCAGTATGCCCCCAAGAAGTGGAAAGGTCAGTCAGGAACTGATATCATGGATCAGCCGTGTGTGATTCACACGAGGAAAGACGCAGAAGGCAACCTGATTTTGCCCAAGCACACCACTCGACAGTGTCGAACCCTTATCCAGCAATTCAAAGGAGACCAGTCGAGTGAGAAATCTCCTGAAAAGGGAGATGAAGATGAGAAAAGGAAACATTCCCGGATGTCACTGCTACACTGGTGATCTTTGCTGATGTCGAGAGCAAGAGTCGTCTGAAAGTCATCAATAGAGAAATCAACATGGTTGTGCCAGACACCCCCACCTACCTCAAATGGTCCCAATATGCTATCACATTCGACCAGACAAACCATCATGCTCATGTGGCCACTCCCGGTCAGCAGGCTCTGGTAGTTGATCCGGTGGTGCAAGGGACTCGACTCAGAAAGGTACTCATGGACGGTGGCAGCGGCCTGAACATTCTTTATGCGGATACCCTGAAAGGGATGGGCATTCCGATGTCCCGTCTGAGTGAGAGCAGCATGCAGTTTCACAGGGTCATCACAGGAAAGAAAGCCAAGTCACTCGGCCGGATAGCATTGGCTGTGACATTCGAAGATGACAAAAATTTCCGAAAAGAAAAGTTGACATTTGAAGTCATGGATTTCAAGAGTGCTTACCACGCCATCTTAGTGTTGGAAATATGTCCTAGAGGCAATAAATAAAGTGTTTATTATTGTATTTCCTTGTTCATGATAATCATTTATTATCCATGCTATAATTGTATTAATTGGAAACATGGATACATGTGTGGATACATAGACAAACACAATGTCCCTAGTATGCCTCTAGTGAACTAGCTCGTTGATTGAAAGATGGTTAAGGTTTCCTAGCCATGGACATGAGATGTCATTTGATAATGGGATCACATCATTAGGAGAATGATGTGATGGACAAGACCCAAACTACAAACGTAGCTTATGATCGTGTCAGTTTATTGCTACTGTTTTCTGCATGTCAAGCATATGTTCCTATGACCATGAGATCATGCAACTCACAGATATCGGAGGAGTACCTTGTGTGTATCAAACGTCACAACGTAACTGGGTGACTATAAAGGTGCTCTACAGGTGTCTCCGAGGGTGTCTGTTGAGTTGGCATGGATCGAGACTGGGATTTGTTACTCCGTGTGACGGAGAGGTATCTCAGGGCCCACTCGGTAATACAACATCACAATGAGCCTTGCAAGCAATGTGACTAATCGTTAGTTGCGGGATCTTGTATTACGGAACGAGTAAAGAGACTTGCCGGTAACGAGATTGAACTAGGTATGGAGATACCGACGATCGAATCTCGGGCAAGTAACATACCGAAGAACAAAGGGAACATCATACGGGATTAACTGAATCCTTGACATAGAGGTTCGACCGATAAAGATCTTCGTAGAATATGTAGGAACCAATGTGGACATCCAGGTCCCGCCATTGGTTATTGACCGTAGAGGTGTCTCGGTCATGTCTACATAGTTCTCGAACCCGCAGGGTCTGCACACTTAAGGTTTGGTGACGTTTCGGTAGTATAGAGTTATGTATGATGGTGACCGAAGTTTTTTTGGAGTCACGGATGAGATCCTGGACGTCACGAGGAGCTCCGGAATGGTCCGGAGGTAAAGATTCATATATAGGAAGTCCCGGTTTGGTCGCCGGAAAAGTTTCGGGCTCATCGGTAGTGTACCGGGAGTGCCGGTAGTGTACCGGGAGACCTCCGGGATGGGTATTTCGACCCTAGAGGGTCCGTGGGCTGTGGGAGATTAATAACCAGCCCTTAGTGGGCTGGTGGAACAGCCACAAAAGTCCCATGGCGCCAGGAGGAAAAAGGCCTAAAGAAAAGGTGGAAAAAAGGGCCAATAGGGAGCAATCCTAGTCCAACTAGGATTGGAGAAGGAGAGTCCTTCTCTCCCTCCCTCTTGCGGCCGAATTGGCTTGGACCTTGCGCCAAGACAGCCCTCCTCCCTCCCTCCTTTATATACTGGTGGATTTGGGGGTGTTTGCACTAGTTTTTTCCGGCCACGTGCTACCCGTTCCACCGGTGCATAGTTTCTCCTCTAGATCATATTTCCGCAGTGCTTAGGCGAAGCCCTGCCGGAATTGCTCCACCACCATCGCCGGAGCGCCGTCACACTGCCGGAGAACTCTTCCTCCTCTCCACTTCTTCTTGCTGGATCAAGATGGTGGAGATCGTCATGAAGCTGCACGTGTGCTGAACGCGGAGGTGCCGTCCGTTCGATACTAGATCGGAAGGACCGTGATCAAGGCCACGGACGGTTCATGATTGGATCATGGGACAGATCGTGACGAGATCGCGGGACGGATCATGATTGGATCGCGGGACGCTCGGCGATTTGAATCGCGAAGACGTTCGACTACACCAACCGCGTTTCTTAACGCTTCCCGCTTAGCGATCTACAAGGGTACGTAGATCAACTCCCCCTCTCGTAGATGCTCATCACCATGGGTAGGTTTGCGTGTGCGTAGGAAAAAATTTGTTTCCCATGCAACGTTCCCCAACAGTGGCATCATGAGCTAGGTTGATGGTTAGATGAGATCTCGAGTAAGAACACAAAAGGTTTGTGGGCGTTGATGCTTAGATTGCTTCCTTCCTTGGTCGGATTTTGGTTCAGCGGTATTGTGAGATGAAGTGGCCCGGACCAACATTACTCGTACGCTTACGAGAGACCGGTTCCCTCGACGCAACTTGTTGCCTAGATGGCTTGCGGGTGGCAGTTTCTCTCACTTTAGTTGGATCGCATTCGACAAAGGCGGTCCTTGAGAAGGTTGAAAAGCAAATTATGTATCACCGTTGTGGTTTATGAGTAGGTGAGAATCGTTCTTGCTAGAAACCCGTAGCAGCCACGTAAAACATGCAACAACAATTAGAGGACGTCTAACTTGTTTTTGCAGGGTATGTTGTGATGTGATATGGCCAATTACATGATGTGATATATGTAATGTCTGAGATGATCATGTGATGTATAGAATTTCACGACTTGCATGTCGATGAGTATGGCAATCGTCAGGAGCCATAGGGTTGTCTTTAATTATTGTATGACCTGCGCGTCAATCATTAAGCGCTATGTAATGCTTTACTTTATTGCTAAACGATAGCAATAGTAGTAGAAGCATGCAGGGCGTGACAACCTCGATGGCGACACGTTGATGGAGATCAAGATGATGGAGATCATGGTGTTGTGACGGTGACGATGAAGATCATGCCGATGCTTTCAAGATGGAGATCTAAAGCACAAGTTCATGGCCATATCATGTCACTTATGAATTGCATGTGATGTTAATCCTTTTATGCACCTTGTTATGCTTAGTACGGCGGTAGCATTATAAGGTGATCCCTCACTTAATTTTCAAGATAAAATTGTGTTCTCCCCGAGTGTGCACCATTGCGAAAGTTCGTCGTGTTGAGACACCACGTGATGATCGGGTGTGATAGACTCTACATTCACATACAACGGGTGCAAGTCAGTTTTGCACGCGCAAAACACTCGGGTTAAACTTGACGAGGCTAGCATGTACAGACATGGCCTCGGAACACAAGAGACCGAAAGGTCGAACATGAGTCATATAGTAGATATGATCAACATAATGATGTTCACCATTGAAGCCACCTCAACTCACGTGATGATCGGACTTGAGTTGGTGGATTTGGATCATGTGACACTCAGATGACCTGAGGGATGTCAATTTGAGTGGGAGCTTTAGTAATTTGATTAACTAAACTCATTATCTTGAACAATAGTCTAAATGAACTTTGCATATTTATGTTGTAGATCAATGGCTCGCGCAGTAGCACCCCTGAATTTTAATGCGTTCCTAGAGAAAGCTAAACTGAAAGATGATGGAAGTAACTTTGTTTAAAGGGCTCGTAATCTGAGGATTATCCTCACGGCTTCCCAGAAATCATATGTCCTTGATGCACCACTTGGTGACCAACCAGAAGACATGACCTCCGAAGACGTTAAGAACGCTTGGGAGGCACGTAGTGGAGATTACTCAATAGTTCAGTGTGCAATATTGTATGGCTTAGAACCGGGACTTCAAAGACGTTTTGAACGTCATGGAGCATATGAGATGTTCCAAGAGTTGAAGTTTATCTTTCAGAAGAACGCCCGGATCGAGAGTATGAAACCTCCGATAAGTTCTATGCTTGCAATATGGAGGAGAATGGGTCTATAAGTGAACATATACTTAGAATATCTGGGTATTCAACTCGTCTAGCGGAGTTGGGAATTGCCCTTCCGCTAGAGGCGATCACTGACAGAGTTCTTCAATCACTGCCACCTAGTTACAAGAGCTTTGTAATGAACTATAACATGCACGGATGAACAAGTCAGTCGTCGAGCTGTTTGCGATGCTAAAAGTCGCTGAGTCTGAAATCTAGAAAGAACATCAAGTGTTGATGGTCAATAAAACCACTAGTTTCAAGAAAAATGGCAAAGTCAAGGGCAAGGGCAAGAAGGGTAAAACCAAGAAGGATGGCAAAGCAGTTGCTACTCCTGCAAAGAAGCCCAAGCATGGACCCAAGCCAGAAACTGAGTGCTTTCATTGCAAAGGAACTGGTCACTGGAAGCGGAACTGCCCCAAGTACCTGGCTGACAAGAAGGCGGCCAACGACAAACAAGGTATATATGATATACATGTTATTGATGTGTACCTTACTGGCTCTCGTAGTAGTGCCTGGGTATTTGATACCGGTTCGATTGCTCACATTTGCAACTCAAAGCAGGAACTACGGAATAAACGAAGGTTGGCAAAGGACGAAGTGATGATGTGCGTGGGAAATGGTTCCAAGGTTGATGTGATCGCCGTCGGCACGCTCTCTCTTCGATTACCATCGGGATTAGTGATGAACCTGAATAATTGTTATTTAGTGTCTGCGTTAAGCATGAACATTATATCTGGATCTTGTTTATTGCGAGATGGTTACTCATTTAAATCAGAGAATAAAGGTTGTTCTATTTATATGAGTAATATCTTTTATGGTCATGCACCCAATGTTAGGGGTTTATTCATATTGAATCTTGATAGTAATGACACACGTGTTCATAACATTGATGACAAAAGATGTAGAATTGATAATGATAGTACCACTTTCTTGTGGCACTGCCGTTTAGGTCATATTCGTGTAAAACGCATGAGGAAGCTCCATGCTGATGGACTTTTGGAGTCACTTGATTTTGAATCACTTGACACATGTGAACCATGCCTCATGGGCAAGATGACAAACGCCGTTCTCTGGAACAATGGAACGGGCGAGTGACTTATTGGAAATCATACACACTGATGTGTGCGGTCCAATGAATGTTACATCGCATGGTGGATATCGTTATTTTCTCACCTTCACTGATGACTTAAGTAGATATGGGTATATTTACTTAATGAAACACAAGTCTAAAACATTTGAAAAGTTCAAGAAATTTCAGAGTGAAGTTGAGAATCATCGTAACAAGAAGATTAAGTTCCTACGATCTGATCGAGGAGGTGAATATCTGAGTTATGAGTTTGGCAGTCACTTAAGACAATGTGAAATTGTTTCACAGTTGACACCGCCCGGAACACCACAGCGTAATGGTGTGTCCGAACATCGTAATCGAACCTTATTAGATATGGTGCGTTCTATGATGTCTCTTGCTGATTTGCCACTATCGTTTTGGGGTTATGCATTAGAGACAACTGCATTCACTTTAAATAGGGCACCATCAAAATCCGTTGAGACGACGCCATATGAACTGTGGTTTGGCAAGAAGCCAAAGTTATCGTTTCTTAAAATTTGGGGATGTGATGCTTATGTCAAAAAGCTTCAGCCTGAAAAGCTGGAACCCAAAGCGGAGAAATGTGTCTTCATAGGATACCCGAAAGAGACAGTCGGGTATACCTTCTATCTCAGATCCGAAGGCAAAGTGTTTGTCGCTAAAAACGGAACATTTCTTGAGAAAGAGTTTCTCTCGAAAGAATTGAGTGGGAGGAAAATAGAGCTTGATGAGGTTACTGAACCTTTACTTCAACCAGAAAGTAGCGCAGCGCAGAAAGATGTTTCTGTGGAACCTATGACGGTAGAAGAGGAAGTTAATGATGATGATCATGAAGCTTCGGATCAAGCAGCTATTGAACCTCGTAGGTCGACAAGGCCGCGTACCACCCCTGAGTGGTACGGCAACCCTGTCTTGGAGGTCATGTTGTTGGACAACAATGAACCTATGAGCTATGGAGGAACAGTGATGGGCCCGGATTCCGAGAAATGGTTAGAGGCCATGAAATCCGAGATGGGATCCATGTATGAAAACAAAGTATGGACTTTGGAAGTATTACCTGAAGGGCGAAAGGCCATTCAGAACAAATGGATCTTTAAGAAGAAGACAAACGCGGACGGTAATGTCACCGTCTATAAAGCTCGACTTGTGGCAAAGGGTTTTTCACAAGTTCAAGGAGTTGACTACGATGAGACTTTCTCACCCGTAGCGATGCTTAAGTCTGTCAGAATCATGTTAGCAATAGCTGCCTATTTCGACTATGAAATTTGGCAGATGGATGTAAAAACAGCGTTCCTCAATAGTTTCCTTGAGGAAGAGTTGTATATGATGCAACCTGAAGGTTTTGTCGATCCAGAGAATGCTGACAAAGTTTGCAAACTCCAACGATCCATTTATGGACTGGTGCAAGCATCTCGGAGTTGGAATAAGCGCTTTGATGAGGTGATCAAAGCGTTTGAGTTTATACAAGTTTACGGAGAAGCTTGTATTTACAAGAAAGTGAGTGGGAGCTCTATAGCATTTCTAGTATTATATGTGGATGACATATTGCTGATTGGAAACAATATAGAAATGCTGGAAAGCGTGAAGGAATATTTGAACAAGAGTTTTTCAATGAAGGACCTAGGAGAAGCTGCTTTCATATTAGGCATTAAGATCTAGTGAACTAGCTCGTTGATTGAAAGATGGTTAAGGTTTCCTAGCCATGGACATGAGATGTCATTTGATAATGGGATCACATCATTAGGAGAATGATGTGATGGACAAGACCCAAACTACAAACGTAGCTTATGATCGTGTCAGTTTATTGCTACTGTTTTCTGCATGTCAAGCATATGTTCCTATGACCATGAGATCATGCAACTCACAGATATCGGAGGAGTACCTTGTGTATCAAACGTCGCAACGTAACTGGGTGACTATAAAGGTGCTCTACAGGTGTCTCCGAGGGTGTCTGTTGAGTTGGCATGGATCGAGACTGGGATTTGTTACTCCGTGTGACGGAGAGGTATCTCAGGGCCCACTCGGTAATACAACATCACAATGAGCCTTGCAAGCAATGTGACTAATCGTTAGTTGCGGGATCTTGTATTACGGAACGAGTAAAGAGACTTGCCTGTAACGAGATTGAACTAGGTATGGAGATACCGATGATCGAATCTCGGGCAAGTAACATACCGAAGAACAAAGGGAACATCATACGAGATTAACTGAATCCTTGACATAGAGGTTCGACCGATAAAGATCTTCATAGAATATATAGGAACCAATGTGGACATCCAGGTCCCGCCATTGGTTATTGACCGTAGAGGTGTCTCAGTCATGTCTACATAGTTCTCGAACCCGCAGGGTCTGCACACTTAAGGTTTGATGACGTTTTGGTAGTATAGAGTTATGTATGGTGGTGACCGAAGTTTGTTAGGAGTCCCGGATGAGATCCTGGACGTCACGAGGAGCTCCGGAATGGTCCGGAGGTAAAGATTCATATATAGGAAGTCCCGGTTTGGTCGCCGGAAAAGTTTCGGGCTCATGGGTAGTGTACCAGGAGTGTCGGTAGTGTACCGGGAGACCTCTGGGAGGGGTATTTCGACCCTAGAGGGTCCATGGGCTGTGGGACATTAATAACCAGCCCTTATTGGGCTGGTGGAACAGCCACAAAAGGCCCATGGCGCCAGGAGGGAAAAGGCCTAAAGAAAAGGTGGAAAAAAGGGCCAATAGGGAGCAATCCTAGTCCAACTAGGATTGAAGAAGAAGAGTCCTTCTCTCCCTCCCTCTTGCGGCCGAATTGGCTTGGCCCTTGTGACAAGCCAGCCCTCCTCCCTCCCTCCTTTATATACTGGTGTATTTGAGGGTGTTTGCACTAGTTTTTTCCGGCCACGTGCTACCCGTTCCACCGGTGCATAGTTTCTCCTCTAGATCATATTTCCACAGTGCTTAGGCGAAGCCCTGCCGGAATTGCTCCACCACCATCGCCGGAGCGCCGTCATGCTGCCGGTGAACTGTTCCTCCTCTCCACTTCTTCTTGCTGGATCAAGACGGTGGAGATCGTCATCAAGCTGCAGGTGTGCTGAACGCGGAGGTGCCGTCCGTTCGGTACTAGATCGGAAGGACCGTGATCAAGGCCACGGGACGGTTCGTGATTGGATCGCGGGACGGATCGTGACGAGATCGCGGGACGGATCGTGATTGGATCGCGGGACACTCAGTGATTTGAATCGTGAAGATGTTCGACTACACCAACCGCGTTTCTTAACGCTTCCCGCTTAGCGATCTACAAGGGTACGTAGATCAACTCCACCTCTCGTAGATGCTCATCACCATGGACAGGTTTGCGTGTGTGTAGGAAATTTTTTGTTTCCCATGCAACGTTCCCCAACACTTAGGTTGACCCGCTTATGCACGTTTCATGGCCTGACCATATTATGTGTATCTCAAGTTGAAAATGCCAGGCCCTAAGGGCGTGACCACGGTCACTAGCAATCGACAGCGGGCCGAAGAGTGCCTCCAGCAAGGCTCCAAGATCGCCGATCAACAGATGGCCATGGTCGAGCTCGAGGAGTACAAGAAAACTGCTGACCCTGCTGATTTTCTCCGTGCAAAGAAGCCGGCTTCCGAGTCGGCATTTCAGTCAGCGGGGGAGGTGAATAAGGTGCACATCCACCCGACAGATCCAACTGTTGCCCCGACGAATATCTCAACAAGACTCGACAGTAAATAGGAAGTCAAGCTCATCCAGTTCCTCCGTGAGAACTGGGATATCTTTGCATGGAAGCCTTCTGACATGTCGGGGATTCCCAGGGAGCTGGCTGAGCATCGTCTGCGAGTGGATCCGAAAGCCAAGCCCGTCAGGGAGCATTTGCATCGATCAGCAGCGGAGAAGCACAAGGCAATCGGAGAAGAAGTGGCCCGTTTCTTGCAAGCCAAGTTCATTCGGGAGATTTACCACTCTGAGTGGCTCTCGAATGTTGTGATGGTGCCAAAGAAAGATAAGTCGTTGCGCATGTGCATTGACTTCAAACAACTTAATAAGGTGTGCCCAAAAGACCATTTTCCGCTCCCCCGCATAGATCAAATTGTTGAATCGACAGCGGGGTGCGAGCGTTGATGGACGCTTATTGGACGCTTATTCTGGCTACCATCAGATCCGTCTGTATGGCCCGGATGAAATAAAGAAAGCCTTCGTCACCCCATTCGGGTGCTTTTGCTACATCACCATGCCTTTTGGTCTTAAGAATGCCGGTGCTACTTTTATGCGCATGATTCAGAAATGTTTACTCGACCAGATCCCTCGAAATGTTGAGTCATACATGGACGATATAGTGGTCAAGTCCTGCAAAGGTTCTGACCTGCTGACTGACTTGGCCAAGACATTCACCAATCTAAGGCGATTCGACATAAAGCTGAATCCGGCCAAATGTACCTTTGGTGTCCCTGGCGGCAAGTTGCTCGGTTTTCTCGTTTCCGAGTGAGCAATTGATGTCAATCCCGAGAAGATCAGCGTCATTACCCGTATGAAGACTCCCGTGCGAGTGCATGACGTTCAGAAGCTCACAGGTTGCTTGGCAACATTGAGCCAATTCATTTCTCGTCTTGGTGAGAAGGCTCTGCCCTTATATCAGTTGATGAAGAAGTCCGACACGTTCGACTGGACTCCCGAAGCCGAAGCAGCGTTTTTTGAGCTCAAAGCCCTGCTCTCCACCCAGCCGATGCTTACCGCTCCTGCCAGCAAAGAGCCCTTGCTCCTGTACATCGCGGCCACAAATCAGGTCGTCAGTACAGTGCAGACTGTCGAGCGAGAAGAGGAGGGTAAAACCTATAAAGTCCAGCGACCAGTTTATTACGTCTCGGAAGTATTGTCCCCCTCAAGATATCCACACTATCAGAAGCTGGTGTATGGTATTTACCTGTCAGCAAACAAGGTGACGCATTATTTCTAGGACCATTCGATTTCAGTCGTCAGTGATGCACCTTTGTCCAAGATTTTCAATAATCGCGACGCATCAGGTCGAGTGGCTAAATGGGCAACTGAGCTTGGACACTTTGACATCAGGTTCGAAGCCAAGAAAGCAATCAAGTCCCAAGCATTGGCAGATTTCATGGCCGAGTCGACTGAACAGCAACAGCCCATCCAAGTTCACTCGGCGCATTGGACAATGTTCTTCGACGGCTCCAAAATGTTGAATGGGTCTGGTGCTGGTGTTGTCTTGATATCCCCCAGAGGCGACAAACTCTGCTATGTCTTGCAGATTCACTTTGATTCCTCCAACAATGCGGCAGAGTATGAAGCATTTTTTATGGGTTGCGCATGGCTATCTCACTCGGCGTCAAGCGTCTGATGGTTTATGGCGACTCAGATTTGGTGGTGAATCAAGTGATGAAAGAGTGGGATGTTAGAAACCCTGCTATGACTGGATACTACAATGAAGTCCGGAAGTTGGAGAAGAAATTTGAAGGCCTGGAACTTCATCATGTTCCCCGATTGAAAAATCAAGCGACCGATGAGTTGTCCAAGATTGGTTCACTCGACGGCCTGTCCCCAGCGGTGTGTTTCTAGAGCACTTGCACACTCCTTCGGTTCAAGAGGATCCCTTCACCGAAGAGCCCCCACAAGCTTTGAGCTCCTCTGACTCGACTGAAGTCGATGTTCCTGCTGTGATTGACCTGGTCATGGAGATTCTGGTTATCATTCCCGACTGGACTATGCCATACATTGCCTATATCCTCAGACAAGAGATCCCTGAAGATGAAGCAGAGGCTCGACAGATTGTGCGCAGGTCCAAGGCTTTCACTGTGATGGTAGATCAGCTATTCAAAGAAAGTGTGACTGGTGTCGCCCAGCGCTGCATTTCCCCCGAGGAAGGTCGGATGATTCTAGACGAAATTCACTCGAGAACTTGCAGCCACCATGCATCTTCGAGGGCGATCGTCGCTAAAGCAGACCCAGCTGGTTTTTACTGGCCACGAGCTAATGAGATGGCTAAGGACATCGTTGATCACTGCGAGGGCTGCCAGTTCTATGCAAATCTGTCGCACAAACCGACGTCTTCTTTGAAGACAATTCCTCTCGCCCGGCCGTTTGCAGTTTGGGGACTCGACATGGTCGGTCCCTTCCGACCCGAGAAAGGAGGATTCACCCACCTGTTGGTAGCAGTCGACAAATTCACCAAGTGGATTGAAGCCAAGCCCATCAAGAATCTGAATTCCCGTACGGCGGTCACGTTCATGAGGGATATCATTATCCGAGACGGCATTCTGCACAACATCATCATGGACAACGGCACTAATTTTGACTCGGAAGAATTCAGGAGATTCTGTAACTCCCAAGGCACCCGAGTGGATTATGCTTCTGTTGCGCATCCTCAAACCAATGGACAAATTGAGCGGGCTAATGGTCTCATTCTGTAAGGTCTGAAGCCACGTCTCATGCGCGATTTGGATCATGCCGCCGGTGTGTGGGTAACTGAGCAGCCGTCTGTTTTGTGGGGATTAAGGACAACGCCTAATCGGTTGACTGGACGAACTCCTTTCTTCCTTGTCTATGGCGCTGAAGCCATGTTGCCGAGTGACTTGGCCCACAATTCTCCTCGAGTGGAACTATATTCTGAGGCTGAAGCTGAATAGGCCAGAAAGGATGGGGTAGATCTTCTAGAGGAGGAGCGAGAGATGGCTCTAATCCGGACCACTGCCTATCAGCAAGACGAGCGGCGCTTCCATGCAAGGAATGTCAAGAGTCGAGCGTTCCATGAGGGAGATTTGGTGCTCCGAGTGAATCAACACCTACCTCACAAGCTTGCTCCTGCATGGGAAGGCCCTTTTGTCGTCACTAAGGTGCTAAACAATGGAGCCTATCACCTATTTAATCTCATGAAACAGATAGATGAGCCACGAGCCTGGAACGCAGATCTGCTCCGACGTTTTTACACTTGAGACAAGAGTTTTCTGATGTAATAAGAATACTTCGTCAATGCAATTCACATTTCTGCGATATATACTTCGTCGATTCCAACCGTGCAGTTACATTCTTGGGGATACTCCGAGTGATGAGCAATCCTCACACTCGGGGGCTTAGCTGTGAAACATGTTTCGTCTAAGTTAAAAACCCTGTCGGGTGGATAGCAATCCATTCACTCGACGGCCTATTTGCGAATCCGTCTTTGCTTTGGTTCAAAATATATATATACGCCGAGTGATGAGAAATCCTCACACTCTGGGGCTTAGCTGCGAAACACGTTTCGCCTAAGTTAAGAACCTCGTCGAGTGGATAGTAATCCATTCACTCGACAACTTAGCTGCGAATCGACATTCGCCTAAGTACAAAAATATTCCGAGTGATGAGTAATCCTCACACTCGGGGTCTTAGCTACGAAACAAGTTTCATCTAAGTTAAAAACCTCGTCGAGTGGATAGCAATCCATTCACTCGACGACTTAGCTGTGAATCGACATTCGCCTAAGTTCAAAAATAGTCCGAGTGATGAGCAATCCTCACACTCGGGGGCTTAGCTGCGAAACACGTTTTGCCTAAGTTAAAAACCTCGTCGAGTGGATAGTAATCCATTCACTCGACAACTTAGTTGTGAATCGACATTCGCCTAAGTTCAAAAATACTCCGAGTGATGAGCAATCATCACACTCGGGGGCTTAGCTGCGAAACACGTTTCGCCTAAGTTAAAAACCTCGTCGAGTGGATAGTAATCCATTCACTCGACAACTTAGCTACGAATCGACATTCGCCTAAGTTCAAAAATACTCCGAGTGATGAGCAATCCTCACACTCGGGGGCTTAGCTGCGAAACACGTTTCGTCTAAGTTAAAAACCTCGTCGGGTGGATAGTAATCCATTCACTCGACAACTTAGCTGCGAATCGACATTCGCCTAAGATCAATAATACTCCGAGCGATGAGTAATCCTCACACTCGGAGGCTTAGCTGCGAAAGCATTTCGCCTAAGTTAAAAACAAAATCAGTCGAACAAATGATTGAAAGCCAAAGCGCGAGTAAAATCCGAAAGGTAAAACCGCGGATAAACGTCTTGTGCAGAAGCAAATGTGCTCAAGCCTAAGGCCTGAATGAAGTTTTAGAGGATACAGTTCCACTCGGCATACCGAGGCAAATTTAACTGTTTTTTCCAAAGACCCAAGTTTTTTAAGCAGGGGACGGACTGGCAGGCTCGACGAAAGTGTCCAGGTCGATGCCGTCAGCGATTGTGGTAGCTGCCTCGATGAAGGTTTCCATGAAGTCCTCGAACTGGAGTTTCTTCGTGTTTACCACCTGGAGCTCCTTCGGCTTCTCCTCCCTCACGTCCCTACAGTGGACCCTGACGAGTGACAACGCCACGTCGGCCCCGCAGCGAGCAGCAATTTTTTTTTCCAAGCTTGCACTCGACTGGGAAGTTCGTTTAGGCGAGCCATCATGGAGTTGAGGTCGAGCTGAAGAGTGTCCTCGGGCCATAGCTCCTTATCGATTCTTTCCATGGTAGACTTCAGGCGAGTGATGTAGGCCTTGGCACCCTGGAGCCGAAAGTTGAGCCGCAGCATGTTCATCGCCACCGCATCAGGAACCGGCGACTTGGTAGGGTCAAGCATGGGCTCTATCTCTTCTATTTCCTTTTCAAAGTCCTGGCAGAATTATGTTGAAGAAAGGGAAATAGGAAGAGGATCGGTGAACTGCAACCTTCAAATTTTTTGCAAATGTCAGTCGACAAGAAATAGTCACCGTCGAGTAGAAGATACATCTTCCTCGAGAATTCGCCCAGATGCCTCTCCAGGCCATTACCCCTCTTGGTTATTTGCTCGGCCTTCTTGACAAGGTCCGCACGCTCCTACTTCAGCTTGGTGTTCTCATCCTCCAGCTTCTTGGCGGCCTCCAGCTTCCGATCTACAGCTTCAGTCTTGTCCTTGGCCACTCGTTGAGCGTCAGCAAGCGCCTTGTCCTTCTCCTCCAGCGCCTTCTTCATGGAATCTAAAGAAACGACATTGTTGAGTTGTGCTTGGAGTCGACGGTTTTCATTGCGTACGTCTGTTCGAGTGAGAGCACTCGGTTCAAAACATGAAGAGTGAAGAGGAGAATGCAGAAAATCATCAGTAATTACCTCCCAAAGTCTTCATCTCAGCACGTGCTCGCTCCAAAGCATTGTTGGCGACCGCCAGATCCACCTACAATCGGTTCCTTTCATCCTCCACGTCCTTGTACTCCGTCCCAAGCTCACAAGCCCTCTAGAATCAACACAAGACAAGAATTCAATCGGCGGGTGACGCTTGGAATAGTCGACTGGGTATCGAATGCCGGTGAATGACCATCTTAGAAGAATTCAAGAAGAAAGTCCACTCGACATGTCGAGTGGCTCTGACACTCTGCGCGCCATAAACAAATTCAAAAGATGTCTTTATTAAGACCCCTGCCGATGCAAGCACTCGACAATGGTCTCGGGGACTACACCCAGTGGGTGTGCTATGAGCGCCCCCACTGAGACGGTTAACTCTCGATCCGTCGAGTAAGTCATCAGAAAAAATATACATTCGACAAGGTCAACCCTGTCACGACACTCGACCCGTCGAATGACGCACCTTCCTACTCTATGAAGTGCAGTCTATCCTTATGCAGCGTCATATCATGATTTGCCAATAATATCCATGAAACCTGCAAGGTAGCTACGGAGTGGTGTGATTCAAGGCGAAGTGTATCCTATATACAACAGACTCTAAGGCCCCTGCCGATGCAAGCACTCGACAGCGGTCTCGAGGACTACACCCAGTGGGTGCGCTAAGAGCACCCCCACTGAGACGGTTAACTCTCGATCCGTCGAGTAACTTGTCAGAAAAAATATACACTCGACAAGGTCAGCCCTGTCATGACACGCGACCCGTCGAATGACGCACCTCCCTACTCTATGAAGTGCAGTCTATCCTTATGCAGTGTCATATCACGGTTTGCCAATAATATCCATGAAACCTGCAAGGTAGCTACGGAGTGGTGTGATTCAAGACGAAGTGTACCTTGTATACAATAGACTCTAAGACCCCTGCCGATGCAAGCACTCGACAGCGGTCTCGGGGACTACACCCAGTGGGTGCGCTAAGAGCGCCCCCACTGAGACGGTTAACTCTCGATCCGTCGAGCAACTCGTCAGAAAATACACTCGACGTGTCGAGTGACCCTAGTACCACGCGTACTATCAATCCCAGTCCTACTCGACTATGATCTGGTCTATTTGAGTGGAGAAAGTTCAAACATTCTACAACAATCACCCAGTGGGTGTACAACAGCCAAGAGAAGACAGGAATTCAATCGGCAATGGACTTACAATCGAACTTACTCGGACATTGGTACAGAGGGTTGCGCTAACGTGAAAAGCCAGTTTGCTGGCCTCGAACGCCTCCTTGGTTCTCAGCATGAGCTGCTCCGCCTGAATCATGGCTTCCTTCGCAACTCCAGTCTGATCTTCCGGGGTGTGATGCAGAGAGAAGGCCATCACAGGTGGGGTCGACATGATCATTGGGGCAGCTGAAGCAGTCTGAGGGGGTCCAGTTGGAGTCGATGTCACAACGGTCGAGACGGCTGCAGGAGCATGCGACAGAGGTGCTGTGGGTTCAGCCCTGGGTTGTGTCGAGCCACCTCTCCCCTGGGAAGACTCTGCAGTCGAGCGCTGAAGCGCTTGCACCGATGATGCCCTCCGGGTACGAGCGCACGAAGTGTCCAGTTGCTCCTCGTCGTCCTCCACCTGAATGACCTCTGCAATGACAACCAACAGTGTTAACATCTACATGTGTCGAGTCCCATCAGGACGAACCAAAAACTTTCTTACCTCTATGAGAAGTGACAGCATCAGCAGTGTCAACATCCATCGTTTCCTTTCCATCCCGATGAGGCGAGGTCACAGATGTAGCAACTCTGACGGATTGAGTGGCATTCGGTCAGATACAACTCCATACTTCAGTCGACAGAAAAATTCGGAAATAAACACTTACGTGGAGACGACAGGTACAACCACCCTCATGCGAGGCAGAGCTTTGCGTGGCTTGGTGAAGACTTGCTTGGGTTGCTTGGCCAGTCTTTCACTCGACTCAACGGTCGAAGGGCGGCTCCATTTCGGGTTCTTCTCGCTAGGGCCCGGAGCCCTGTCCTCAACAGCTGCCGGATTCTAGCGGACCTTGGTGCGACCTTCGCGCCGGGGAGGCGACTCGACCTCTTCCTCTTCGCCGGAATCCTCGTATTCGTCCTTGGTGACGGAAGAACCGTCACCGTCCACACTACCACCCTTGCTCACCACGCCATCTTCCACATGGTTCCCGTTGGGAACGGATGAGTGCATGTTTGTCCACTCCTGCATGATTCAAGGGAGTAAGTCAGTTTATAAGTCAAAGTATCACTCGATAGTGCAACATCAGTCGACACCTCACAACTCACCAGATTCTTCGACGGGTTTTCAGCCGAGTAAGGTCGGATCCTCTTGGCTCCCAAAGGATTGTCGCAAGCTCCAGTGATGCTATGAAGCCACTACTCGACAGTTTTTTGTGGAACCTCCTCTGGATGCGTCCTGGTCGTGTCCTCTGGGCCCTCATAGTGCCACATGATATGGTCTCTGGCTTGGAGCGACTGAATGCGTCGACCGAGGAACGTCTCTAGCAAATCCATTCCTGTCACTCCGCCCCGGATTAGTTGCACCATCGCTTCAACTAAGATACCCACTTGGACATGCTCTTCTTCGGTCACCCTCAGAGATTTGGGAACGGCGGGGTGGTCGGGAGTAAAGGGGGGAAGTCCAGTCGACATATTGGGCGATGCTACGTCTTTACAGTAGAACCAAGTCGGCTGCCAGCCTCTGACGGGCTCGGGAAAAGTCATGGCAGGGAAGGAACTACGGGCTCTTTTCTGAATCCCTAAGCCTCCACACAATTGGAACACATGAGTCTTTCCATCGGCAAGGAGAGCTTTCTTCACGGCCTGGGATCTGACCGTGAAGAGGTGCTTGAACAACCCCCAATGGGGAGAGCAACCCGGGAAACATTCGCACAAAGTGATGAATGCAGACAAACAGGCGATGGTATTTGGCGAGAGGTGGTGCAGTTGGGCACCGAAAAAGTTCAGAAATCCCCTAAAGAACGGGTGGGGAGGCATGGAAAAACCTCTTTCGACATGGGAGAGAAGAAGAATCCGCTCTCCGTCACGTGGCTCCGGCTCGCGCTCCTCCCCCGACAACCTCCAAGCGCCATCTGCCACGAGCCCGTCGGAGACGAGGCCCTCCATGTCCTCGCGAGTGACTACAGAGGGGAGAAAATCCCCCTGCATCCAACCCGCCGGCGCGGTGAACCGAGCGGTCGAGGGCTTCTTGCCCTTAAGCTTCGTCGCCCCCTTCTTTGCCCGCTCCAGCTTCTCCATCGTGTTCTTCATCGTCGACGCGGCGGCTCTCGTTGAGGAAGATCGGAGTGGGGCGCTGGGAGCAGAGGAGGCGGAGGAAAAGAGAGAAAGAACTAGCGGAGGTACTGTGCGAATCGCAGCGCAGAAAGCTTTATACACTGCCGAGTGTCTCACCGACCAGTGGACCTACGAGGTTACCGCACACGCCAACCGCTGACGGCGCCCGGTACGTGGCGATATGACCGGCGTGAAAATCGAGGCATCATGCCTCGACTTGCCCTGATCGTGGCGTCATCATCGCGCGCGCTTCCCAAATTTTTGTATCCCGGAAAATCCGGGTCTGTCAGACCGACCCGTCGCCTCCCAAGATACCGTCAGTTCACTCGGAGCAAAAAAATGCTAAACATCCACTTGGGCACTTTAAAGGCTGAATGGATCCGGGCGAGCGGAGAAGAATTCAATCCACGCAAGTTTCGTTGAAGCCCCGAATATAATTCGGAAGATTTTGCGTGTCAATCCTGAATGAACGCTAATGCTCAGAGTTCAATCGACGCAAGTTCCATGAAAATCCCAAATATCATTCGGAGGGTTTGAGGCACTAACCCAAGGTCTATATTGATACCTCCTTCCACCACTCAAACCCCGATCCATTCGAGGGCTAATGACGAGGATATATACCTAGGGTAGGGTCCTAGTCAAGACTCACATACCATATCTAAGGACACCACATGGGAGGACTTTAAGATCAAGCATGAACTTTCGAGTGGATCCCTGGAGACGTTCAAAGTCACTCGACAGTAATCCACTCGAAGACTCCCGCTCTCACTCGGCAGTCGTGTGTCACTCGGAAAACCTCGCTTTCACTCGACGCCAGAAGACCAGGAGCCATCATCAAGAGCCCAACGGGCAGACGCTGGTTCAATGGTCATTAGTAGCTTTTATTACGTATGTTACCTGTAACGACAGACTTTAAGCCCCATGACCAAACGCTTAGATGCGGGATAATTATGAGGGGCAGCGAACTCTATATAAGCCGCCCCTCCCCTCCTGCACAAGGGTTCGCAACTATTGTAATCTCAACATTCCACACGACATAAAGCTTCCGAACACTGAGACGTAGGGCTGTTACCTCCACGAAAGGGGCCTGAACTCATACATCCATGTGTACACCCTCGTCGTAGATAGGACTCTGTCCTCTCCCTTTGTACCCCTAACATCTATTGTCAGGCTCGTTCCCACGACAGATATCAAACATAAAGATAAGAGGTATGGGCGTTCAAAAGAAGATAAGAGGTATGGCAGTCCATATGTGAATGAACTTTAGCTGTGCGACAACCACCGGAGAACAAGTCATCACTCGTATATATATATACATAATCTCTTTTTTTTTAACCTGAATATATACATAATCTCTTAATAGCACACACACTTTGGTTAGGAGTAGCAAAACAAAGAACATCTAAAGAAAAGAAATAAAATGAGCACAAAACTATTTCTTTCAAGCACGTGAACACCGTCAGGGAGAGCAGAAAGGCGACCCAAAGCAGAGCAGAAAGACAAAAAAGAAAAGAAAAACTGCTTCTCCTTCGACAGGGCGTGGACGCCGTCGAGACGGAAGCGACCAAGCACAAAGCGATGCCTTCCTCCCGCCCCTCCTCCCCCTCGCCCCACATCGTCGTCATCAGCGACGGCGACGACGCCGCCGCCGTCGCCGAACTCTCGGGGGCCGCCGCCGAGCGCATCACATCGTCCCTGGTCATCCAGGCCGACGTCGACGCCCTCTGCAGGAAGCACGGCGTTCTGACGGACTTCGTCCCGCGCCCCGCCGGCGACCTGCGCGCGTGCAGCGCACCGCCGCCAGGGGCCGCCTGCGTGTACGCCCACGCGCTCTGGGGAGAGCGGCCGTCCAAGGGCTTCCCCGCGGTGCTTACAAGGCAGGAGAAGCAGTCTGCAAAACAACTGCTAGAAGTGCACGGCGCCACGCTCGATCTTCGGTCTTACCTTCGTAAGGCAAATCTTGCTGCCGTGTTCTCCTCCAACCTCGCCGGCGCATCACCTCCGCCTTCTCCTCGTTCTACTGTTCTCAAAGGTAAGCGTTCTACTCCCGATTCCTCTTGCCCAATCAGCACATGCTCCCGGCAAAAGGTATTTCATTGATGTGGTTCGTGCTGTAGCCTGTAGGGATGGATCCACTTGCCCGCGACATGACTGATAGTATGCCAATGGAGAAGACGGCGGCGCCGGCGGCAGGAACTCGGGAGCTGAAAAGCGAGTCGCACGGCGACACATTTCCGATGTCCGGAAAGAAGAGGACACGGGAGGAGGTGGCTGCAACGGAGGGGCTTGACTACGCCGCCCCGGCTTCCAACCCGCGTGCCCCGCGGAGCTTTGACCCGCGGTCGCCGCACTCGCCCGTACCCGACACAGACGACGGCGACATCGCCGACTGGAAGGCCGCGCGGAAGGTTCTAGAGGGCATCGTCACGCCGTCGCGGGAGCGCCACTTCGCGGCGTCGAAGCCCGCCGACATCGTGGCGTCGAGCTTCAGGTACATTTCCAAACAAATCGTTCATCCGTAGGTGTATTTCCAAACAAGAATCACATTGTTTGTGTGTGCCGTTCGGCGGCAACAATGGTGTGCGCAGGCCGCGAACTGCGTGTCCTTTTCCTCGGGGTACGCGCTGGAGCTGGAGGAAAAGCTGGTGGAGCTGGAGCGGGGCAACCTGGCGCTGTGGGAGCGGCTGGAGAAGGAGAAGGCGGCAAGGCAGGCTGCGGAGGCGGAGCTGGAGAAGGCGAAGCGGGCAACTGAGGCGGAGCTGGAGAGCGCCAAGGCGACGGCGGTGCAGCAGTTTCTGGGCTCCGAGGAGTACACGCGGCGGCTGGCCGAGCAAGCGCTGCCGGCATACTTGCGCGGCGCCGAGGAAATGAAGCGCGTCGTGCTCCGGCACTACCCGCACCTCGACGCCGGCAAGCTGGAGCTGCCGATTGATTAGCTCGGTCAGATTAGTCTCTTGGAGTCGTTTTTGTCGATCTTTTGTAGTAGTACATGATAACATGAGGAAACTCCTCTCGAGAGCAACATCATCCATAGATTTAGCCGGGCATCTGCCTATCGCAATTTGTTGGTGGTGGAAGGTTTGTTCATGGTTATCTGCCACTTTTGTGGGGAAATCGATTCAACACTGTTGCATTCAGTGAATGCGTTTCATGGCTCGGATGAAAACTCACCTTTCACGAAGGAAAAAAAAAACTCACCATTCACGATTTTGTCAAGTGTGAAGATCATTGACAAAGGTTCTCGCATCACGATTTTGTCCAGTGTGAATGCTATGATTTTTGTGCTTTGATAATCTTAAATCCAAAATATGCTACTGTAGTAAAAAAATTACACCGAAGGATGTTTTTAGGAGTATATTTTCTATACTTTTTCAGCTAATTAAACAATCCTAAAGCTCTTTAGTTTTAAGATAAGCCTTATAAACCGAAAACACATACTTGTAGGAGTATTTCTTTTTCCTCTGCAACTAATTGAGCTATCCCACCTTTCTAGTTTATAATGCCTTTCTCAAAAAAAATTGTTTTTTCGTTTTATAAGTCTTAACTTTATTGCTTCCCGATTTCAAGATGCATTAAATCGCTGCATGCAAGGATCATCAATCAATGCTTGTAAAAAAACGGTCATTTATTGGTCACACATGAATGCATTGTAATTAATGTATTGGTAAACATATTTGAGAAAAATACATTCATGAATTAATTTTATAAACTATAAAAATATATTTCACCACTCATCATATATCTTGGTTGGTGAGATTTTTGAATTAAGCTTTATAAACTGGAAGTGAGAAGGTACGATATAGATCCGTACTGTTAGTATAATTTCTGTGAAATCGCTTACTAGAAGGGAAAATGCAAGCCGTCAACCTTCAAAGGAATGGACGCTAAAAAATACTCCTTACATAAAGGAACGGAGAGAGTAGATCAGTTCTGAGGTATGTGTGGAAGGGAATGGTATTAACGAAAGACAACTTAACCAAACACATATGGCAAGACACTTATGTGCTACTAACTTCGTTCGGGTTTATTGGCTTTCTTTGTATTTTATGCTAAAATTTAACCATATATTTGACTAATAAAATATAAGTTTCATGTCACAAAATTTATATTTTTAAATTCATAGTCGAAAAAAGTATTCAATGATACTACCTTTTTCTAGTTAAATTTAAGGTCAATGTTTGACCCAAAAACAAGGGAGACTAATATAACCCAATGGAAAAGGTATATGTGAAGGCGTTTTCCTCTCAAGCATGCTCCTTATTCCTTCTGTCAGTGCCTTCTTCTTACTCCACCTTGTCGACCTTCCCATTTCCATGTGTCACCACCCACAGGAAGCATCCCTCTGGTGTCGCCTCCCTGCCCCAGCATCGAGCGGTCTCTTACATCAGGGGTTCTTAGGCGTCGACAAGTGCACCTGACACCATCAATGTCACCCCTTGTTAATTGCATGAGCTAGCGACATTCCATCTCGGGAGCTCCGCGCTCGTCC
Source organism: Hordeum marinum (assembly GCA_022496015.1). Classification (NCBI taxonomy): domain Eukaryota; kingdom Viridiplantae; phylum Streptophyta; class Magnoliopsida; order Poales; family Poaceae; genus Hordeum; species Hordeum marinum. Next base: position 84,767,858 of record CM039678.1, on the reverse strand, counting down.
TTTCGGTAGAAATCGACCATAGCCTCCTTTGGTTTGCATGGAATTTGTTGGAATTCTATAGGATAGGATTCCTATAAATTCCCTTGGTTTGTAGGAATAGAATCCTATTCATGCACATGAATTATTCCTATATTTCACATTCAAAAGGAAAATAAGCATCTTCCTAGACACAATGGAATAAGCGTGTGATGTGAACCAAAGGACATCTTTTCATCTTCTTTCTATTCATAGGATTTGAGATATATGACATCTCATTTTCCTACAAGTTTCATATTCCAATGGTAATTCTATCTTATGAATCAAAATAGGCCTAATAAACCAAAAGATTATTTAGTTATCCGAGGAATTACCAAATCAGTTGTAAGCAATACCCCTCTTGAGCGACTATTTTTGGTGATTCTCCGGTGGTTGCTCATCATGGCACCGTCGACCTCGATCTCGAAAAACACATAAGCACACAAAATGTTTTTATTTTTCTTGAAAAAGAGCTCTCTTCTCGAAAATCCATTTCTAAGCCCGGGATTAGCTGCACCCCCGCTGAGTAAAAAAATCAAAACAAATATTAAAAAAATTCAAACATTTCAAAAAAAATTGGGTGGTACATAATTTCACGCGTGAGGTTCGCTCCCATTTTTGTATCATTTGAACATCTGAGCAGCTCTCGGCAAAAAAGACAAATTCGGAGTGTCTAAAAAAGTTTACTATTCACGCACTGTTTAGACCCGGTTTTTTTTTTGCTGACAACTGCTTAGATGTTCAAATGATACAAAAATTAGAGTGAACCTCACGCATGGAATTATCTTACACCCAAATTTTTTTTAGATTTTTTTGAATTTTAAGTATTTTTTTATTCTTTTACTAAACGGGTGCAGATGAACCTGAGCACCAAAACGCCTCGCCCCTCTCTTCTCTCTCTCTGATTTTCATTATAAAAAATCACATGACTTACACAACTACCAACACTAAACCAAAGGAACACTACCAAAAGGCAGCAAATGAAAATGATATACGATCAAGACTGGGACAAATGAATTAAGCCCATCTGCCATGTTAAGACCGCAAAGGGAGTTGATAACCACACGAGCCTAGGAGACGACAACCTAGAAACATAGTTCAACACCCTACTCATCATACCCATGGGCCTCCAGGCAGGATGTTAACCAAATCCTTACAAGTTTTTGTCAGTCTTACAAACTAGATAGATAAACAGCAAACACAAACGATTTTTTTTTTATGAACGAAGGGAGCTGATGAAAGCCAGGTAGAGCACGAGCTTTTTGAAGAAATGCATCCTGCCATTATCCATCACCACAACTCTAAAGGATTCACCAACAAGCATTTCAACCCTTTGTATGCCCTCCTTCATTAGTTTTATAATTAATCCCGTCCAAACGTAATTTCAAAAATAAAACACCACTCAAAAATCTTAACAATATCATCTTTGCAAAGGGGCCGTCCATGAGGCACTCGTGGGCTCGTCGATGAGGCCCGTCATCATGTGCATCGTCATTTCGGTCTTCTTGCACCAAAATAGCAAGCTTTGGGACTCGCTTTGGGGTAGGACAACAACGCCCTGCCCTTTTTATCACAAAATGAAAAGGATTCTCTACCCATGCCAGCTGGCACGGTCCTTGCCGTCCCTGCTAGCGCAGGGTGTCACACATGTGTTGATCACGTGACCGCGCGGCTAGCGCCACGCGACCACTTCAAACGGAGGGCCTCACGGGAACCTGCTTCACGAGGGTGACCTCGCGAGGTCACCTTCAACTTGGAGAGAAGTGTCTAGGAGCGTTAACTTTTTGAAGAGAACGGAGCCTCGCGAGGTCACCGCCTCACGAGATACCTTGAGCCTATGGAGCCCAGAAATGGGCTGCTTCTGGAATGGGCCTTCCTAGCGTTGCTGACTGGGCCATCAGCAGACTGGTCGTCATCCCCTCATTGCCACTGAGCCGACAGTAGCCTCCGGGCCCACGACGCGTATGCTCCGCCCGTTGAGAAGGAAACGACGCGGGGGCAGAGATGACTTTTGGGCCCAGGCGGAGACGCGTGACAACACAATGGGACGGAACGCACCCACCTCCCCCATGATGCATCGATAACCACGCGCCTGGCCTTAAGGTCGTCTCGCACGCCAAAACGGCACATAATTGCTCAAAATGCCTCCTTCGCGGGATGCTCCTCCTTCCTTGCATACGCACGGCTCGTTGCTCTCCTCCTTCGCCTTCAATCTAACACCACCGTCACCATGGCTCCCAAGAAAAGGGTCGTCGCCGCTGCCGCTGGAGCACAGCTCGAGCCCATGCTGCTGCCCTCCACGATCAACAACAAGGAGGGCCTGGAGAAGCTCATCCCCTTGACAGTCGCCGCTCAGAACGAGCACGTGGCCACTCAGATCTGTCCCGACTCGAAGCCGACTGGGGAGTTGACGGCGACAACCTTCCCCTTCTTCTTCCATTTGATCTTCGGCAGCTTGCTCCCACCCTTCTCCGACTTCTTCCGTGTTGTGCTCGAGCACTACCAGATTCATGCCCTCCTACCTTCATCCCAACTCCGTCTTCCTCCTCGCCATCTCCGCGTTCTTTTGCGAGGGCTTCTTGGAGTGATGCCCTCGGTGATCCTCTTTCGCACCTTCTACAGCATGAGGTGCAAGCAAAGGCACAACACACCTTTCGCATGGTGGACAGGACGACGAAGCGCATCATCGACATGAAGATTCTCAAGAAAGTTGAGAACTTTTGAGCGTACTGACATTATGGCAAAATATATTTATCAATGATGATAAATTTAGTTGATGAGTATGATAAATCCGGCAACATTCATTTTTTGCTAGGAAATTACCGCGCTTGTCAATCAAATTTGTCATCCTCGCGCCAAGGTAGGAGTATATGGCCATAAAAAGGTTTGATTTACCATCCCTAAAAATCTGTTTTTTAGCAATTTTGATTTATTTTTTCCTTCATGACATCTACCATCAAAGATTACTACGGTACTACTCCTGACTTTTAATCCTTCGTCTTCTCGAATACCCTATTCAGGGATAGGGAGCTGTGCATTCGTTCATAACCAAAACGAGGCAAGTAAATCTTGAGCCGAAGCAGAGTGTGAGAGACAAAAAAACCTCGTCTTCTCCTCCGGCAGGGCAGCAGCACGCCGTCGAGGCGCCAGCGACCCACCCAGCGCACGGAGTGCCCGCGCTCCACGCGATGCCTCCCTCCCCCGCCCCATCCCCCGTCATCGACATCAGCGACACCGAAAGCGGCGACGAAGCCGCCGCCTCCGGCGCCCTCTCGAGGTCCGCCGCGGAGCGCATCGCCTCCACCCTGACCACCCAGTCCTCGGTCAACGCCCTCTGCAGGAGGCACGACGTGCCGAGCGACTTCGCCGCGCGACCCGCCGGCGAGCTGCGCGCGTGCAGCGCGCCTCCGCGGCGGTCCGTCTGCGTGTACGCCCACATGCTGGAGACCGGGGTGCGCTTCCCGATGCACGATTTCTTCTGCGAGGCGCTCGCCCACTTCCACCTCGCGCCGGGCCAGCTCTCGATCAACGGGTGGCGCGTCCTGGTGGGGCTCGTGGCGCTCTGCCACGAGGCCGGCGTGCGGCCGTCCATGGCTCTGCTGCGGCATTTCTTCCAGCTGTACAACCGGAACGACTGGTACTACTTCCGATGCAGGGCGGACGCCGGGGTGCTCTTCACCGGCACGAGCTATGCGCAGTCTGAGAGGGAGTGGAAAGGGGGTTTCTTCTTCCTGACGTCGCCGGGGGAATGGCGCTGCCCCGTGGTCTGGGGCGAGCCGCCGTACAAGAGCTCCGCCGCAGGTCCGGTGCTGACCAGCCATCAGAAGCAGTCGGCCGAAAAGCTGCTACGCGTACACGGCGCAGCGCGTGATCTCCGGGCCTACCTCCGCGAGACAGATCTTGCCGCGGCCTTGTCTGCCGACCTCGCCGGCGCACCGCCACCACCTCAGCCTTCTCCCCGTTCTACTGTTGCCGAAGGTAACCGTTCTATTCGCCCCCCGCCCCCTGTCGAATTAGCACATACTCACGGCGATAGTTGTTTGTGTGCCAGTGGTGGATCCACCCGTCGGCGACATGACTGACAATATGCCAGTGGAGAAGACGGCAGCGCCGGCGGCACGGACGGTGCAGGTGAAAAGCCACGGCGACATGCTTCATATGTCCGGAAAGAAGAGGAGACGGGAGGAGGTGACTGCAACAGACGGGCTTGGCTGCGCCGCCCCGGTGTCCGGCCCGCGGTCACCGCACTCGGCCGTACCCGAGACACACGACGGCGACAGCGCCGATTGGAAGGCCGCGCAGAAAGTTCTAGAGGGCATCATCACGCAGTCGCGGGAGCGCCACCTCGCGGCGTCGAAGCCCTCCGACGTCGTGGCGTCCAGCTACGTAGCGGTGCTCCAGGTACATTTCCAAACAAACAAATCGTTCGTCCTCCGGTGCATGTCCGGGCCAGCATCACATTGTTGGAGTCTGCAGGCCGCGAACTACGCGACCTTCTCCGCGTCCTACGCGCTGGAGCTGGAGGAGAAGGTTCTGGCGTGCGAACGCGACAACCTGGCGCTGTGGGAGCAGCGGGAGAAGGAGAAGGCGGCGAGGCAGGCCGTGGAGGCGGAGCTGGAGAAGGCGAAGGAGGAGCTGGAGAGCGCCAGGGCGACGGCGGTGCAGCAGTTCCTGGGGTCCGAGGAGTACACACGGCGGCTAGCCGAGCATGCGCTGCCGGCGTACCTGCGCGGCGCCGAGGAGATGAAGCGCGTCGCGCTCCGGCACTACCCGCACCTCGATGCCGGCATGCTGGAGCTGCCGGTTGATTAGCTCGGTCTGATTAAGTGATTAGTTGGAACTTGGAGAAAAAAATGTTGATCTTTTGTACTGTACATGGAGAATCTGCTCTAGATAGCAACATCGTGTGCAGAGATTTAGCCTATCCCAATTTGTTGTTGGTGGAAGGTTTGTTCAACTTTTGCGGAGAAATCAACTCGACAATGTTGCATACAGTGAATGATTTTTGTGGTGAATCTTGAGACAAAGAGAGACAGGGATCGCATCTGGGAAGGAGGACCCTGGACAGTGGGTAAACATGCGGTGGTGCTTCAAGTGTTGGACTTTCGTTCAAGGCCTGGTGACTGGAAGTTTGAAAAGATGCAGATCTGGGCGAGGGTAACCAAGCTGCCATATAATCTTCGCTGCCCACCTTGGCCCAGGAAAATTGCAGATATGTTGGGCGAGGTAGTGAAGGTTGACGTGGATGCTAAGGGATTTGCATGGGGCGATGCTCTGCGTGCTAGAGTATGGATCAATGTCAAGGAGCCCCTGATGCGTTGGGTGCAGCTAGAGCATGTCAGCTCGCACGAAGGAGGTAAATTTTTTTTTATGATATTCAGTATGAAAACCTCCCCTATTTCTGCTTCTCTTGTGGTGTTCTTGGGCATGCTGAACTATACTGTCCGAGCCCAGCAGAGAGAGATGCTGAAGGGAGGCTACCGTATAAGGATGTCGCTGCGTATGTCTTTTCCGAAGAGGAACTGGGATAATGTTCCACCACGTAATAACAGTCAGGCTTATCAAGCTACTCATGGTGGAGAAAAGTGGGAAGAAGACGAAGTGGAGGAAGGAGTGGAAGTTAACTCACCTGGCCAAACAAAGCAGGGGAATGTTCAGAAATACGTGTACCAGTTCAATGCTATGGGAGGAGGTAATATGGCTCGAGGTTCTGGCCCGTTCAGAGGAAGAGGTCGTGGCAATAATGGCGTTTACAGGCGTGTGAACATGGACAACAAGAACAGCCACGGAGTGAGTAATTCTGGAGGGACACTGATGCTTGTGGATCAGAAAACTTTGAATAAAAAAAGGCAAAGTGGAGATGATATATCAAGTGATTCCAGGGACAGCAGGATAAGAAGAAGAAGAAGAAGAAGAAGAAGAAGAAGAAGAAGAAGAAGAAGAAGGCTCTGCAGGAACTAAACAATGCTAGTGAGGCGGCTGCTGATCAGCCCCGCCAGGACAAATGAGCTTCACAGTTTGGTGAGGTTAGAAGCACCCGCCTTGGTCTTTTTATCTGAAACAAAGATCGAGGGGAAGAGAGTAGTATAGCGGACCTAACGTCTCGGTTGGGTTTTGCTGGATGCATGTATGCCCGTAAGCAGTGCTGGCTTAAGTGGCGGTTTGGCCTTATTTTGGTCCAAGGAGGTAGAGGTTAAAGTGAACAATTTTTCCGATCAGCATATTGATGATGCTAATGTAATAAATATAGGTGGGGACCGTAAAGAGTGGAGATTTACTGCAGGTTTTTATGCTAAAGCAAAGCGTTCTGAACGCTCAAATAGTTGGGAACTGTTGCGCTGGCTTAATTAAAACGCAAAGTGACCTACCCCTGGCTTTGTGGAGGTGATTTTAATGAAATTCTGAATAATTCTGAGTATTTTGGCTCTAATGAGCGCGCTGAATGGCAGATGGAAGAGAGGTCGTGGATTTGTGTGATTTCCACGATCTTGGCTACCATGGTGCACCATTTACATGGGATAATAAGCAGTATGGTCTGACCACTGTGCGGTCGCGGCCAAAGTGAGAAGATTAGCAGTTGCGTGGGAGGAACGTGGACCCAGGGGATTCATGGCAGAGAGAAGAGACATATATATAGTAGTGCAATTCTGGAGGGATGGAACTCTGCAGCTCCCATGCACGACCTACTGCAGGGTCTGAATAGTGCTTTAATGCACATGCAATCACAGTTAACAGACTGGAAACGGAAAAAGCTTGGTGATATTAAACAGAGGATTAAAAAGATACGCCGGGAGTATGAAACTGAGCGTCAAAATTCTCTGTACAGGGGTACGTCACAGCGGGAGAAAGAGCTAGCTAGAGCACTGAATGAACTCCCTCATAAGGAGGAAGTTATGGCGCGTCAAAGATCCCGGCCGGTGGACTGGATTAAAGCGGGCGACCGCAATACTGGTTTTTTCCAAGCGAGGGCATCGATGAGAAAGAGCCAGAACCGTATTGTTTCTTTAGAGGATGCAGCCGGTGTTCTGCGCGAGAGTAATTAAAGAGGAGGTGATCAAAGAAATTCAGGGCTTCTACACTGAAAGGGATTGTTCGGTTGAGGTGGATTTGAAAGGGATTGAGGGGGATTAAATCCCCTACAAGCCAAAATCCCTGCAAATCCTCTCCAATCCCCGCATGGAAGGGATTAACCGAACTAGGCCTAAGGAGGATGTTACACGGGCAGTGCTGGGTTTTCTTCATGGCGATCATATGCCTGAGACGGTCGACAAAACGGTAATTGTGCTAATTCCCAAAGTTAAACACCCGAGAAATATTACCCAGTATCGACCGATCTCCCTTTGTAATGTTATTTACAAGTTATGCTCGAAAGTGTTAGCTAACCGTCTTTGTGATATCCTTGATGAAATTGTAGCAGAGGAGTAGAGCGCATTTGTGCCTGGGAGGTTAATCACTGATAATGTGCTCACAGCTTATGAGTGTATTCACTCCATGAAGCGGAAAAAAGGAAAGCAAGGATGGTGCGCGGTAAAAATAGACATGATGAAAGCTTATGACCGGGTTGAGTGGCCCTATTTGCAGGGGGTCATGCAACAGTTGGGTTTTGCTGAAATGTGTTGTCTCTGTTAGCTTTCAGGTGAAAGTTAATGGTGAGCTGCTACCCTCTTTCAGGCCGACGAGAGGGATTAGACAGGGGGATCGATCCAATATCCCCATACTTGTTCCTACTTTGTGGTGAGGGATTCTCGTGCCTGCTCAAGAATTATGATGCGGGATGGATTGATCGAGGTATTCGAGTGGGCTTCAAGGCTCCTTGGATCTCACATCTTTTATTTGCAGATGATTGTTTGGTTTTTATGAAGGCTGATGTCAGGAGTGCCAATCGGCTGAATGAGATACTAAATGTATATAGTGAGGGCTCCGGTCAACGAGCTAATAAGCAGAAAAGCTCGGTTTTCTTTAGTGCGAATTCTGGTGCATCATCAATTCGGGTGGGTGTTCGAAATGCTTTGGATATCCATAGAGAGGCTCTCACCGAGGAATGTCTTGGGCTACCAACTGCTTCTGGTAGGCTCACGGAGCAGCAGTTTGAGCACATTCATGAGTGAGTGTTCAAGATGCAAGGTACAGGGCTGGTGTGAGAAAAAACTTTCATGTGCAGCTAGGGAAGTCCTTGTGAAAACAGTGGTTCAGGCTTTACCAACCTACGCTATGAGCTGTTTCAAGCTCACAAGGGGGTTGTGCAAAAAAGTCATGACAGTTATGTCCAAGTACTGGTGGGCGGGATCACTGGATAAAAAGGGAATGCATTGGCAGACATGGGAGAAAAATGTCCATCTCAAAGAGTAGAGGTGGGATGGGGTTCAGAGACCTGGAGACGTTTAATGATGCAAATGCTGGCAAAACAGGCCTGGAGACTTATTGAGAGGCCTGGCAGTTTGTGTGCTCGTGTTTTAAAAGGGAGGTATTACCCCAATGGTGAATTTTTAAGTGCCGACTGCCCTAGGAGTGCCTCGCCAACTTGGAGAGCTATTACGGTTGGAAGGAAAATGTTGCGCGAGGGCCCGATTAGAAGAATTGGAGATGGAAGAACGTCAGAAATTTGGCATGATAATTGGATATCTGGGACTGTATCAATGAAACCGATTTGCCGGTTCAGCTGGTAGCTGACCTACTTGATGAGTCGGGACAGTGGGACACGTCGTTGGTTAGAAGGGTGTTCATTGCGCCTGATGCGGATGCTATCTTAAGCATGCCGCGACCTATATATGGTCGTGAGCCCTGACTTCTGGGGATGGGAGTACGAGAAATCTGGTTCTTTCTCGGTACGATCTGCTTACCGTATGGCGATGGAGAAGAAATCTCATATTCAGTGTGATGTATCCTCGTCAGATGGGGGTGAGGCAACTTGTGGAAAGCTTTGTGGAAACTTCAAGTCCAACCCAAAATTCGGGTGTTTTGGTGGAGAGTATTAAAAAACATGCTTCCAGCACATGGGGAGTTGTGTACGTAGGAGACACATCAGAACAGATACAGTCTGCCCGATGTGTGGAGGCTCGAATGAATCTTTATTTCATGCACTAGTGTCACGTGAGCATGCGTTGATGTTCTGGGATGCAGCAAAGGACTATTTTGATTTGAACATGCCTAGACTACATCCGCTCACATGGGCAAGGGATCTGCTTGATAGTAGCTGCTTTACTAGTAAAGATAATGCAGCAATCATGGTATCGGTTATGTGGGCCATTTGGATTAACATGAACAAATATACGCATGCTGAAGAAACCTTCCAGCCACTAAGATCGATGCAACTGATTCAGGAGCTCATCAGAGCGTTGGAGATACCGGAAAGAGGAGAACAGGTGGTGAAGCCGTTGACCAAATGGTGTCCCCCGGAGGTGAACTGGGTGAAAGTGAATACTGATGGTGCTATTGCTGCTGCGACACATACAGCAGGAATTGGGATTGTGCTTCGAGATCATCTGGGTAATTTTGTTGCAGCGCGGGCGAATAAGTACGAGGTCATTTCAGACCCGTTCATCATTGAGGCCCTAGCTTGCAGAGATGGTGTTCGAGCAGCTATGGAGATGGGACTGCAGAAAATAGTGCTTGAGACTGATAGCCAGATGGTGGCAACGGCCTGGGGGATGCTAGAAGACTGATCGGGTGCAGCCCACATCTTTCGAGAGATGAAATCATATCTCTCAAATTTTCAGGGATTTTCGCTTGTTTTTACTCCTAGAAATGCGAACTTTGCAGCTCATCTTTGTGCAAAGGAAGCATTGTACATGGCGTCTACGAACGCTATTTTTGATGTAATCCCTGCTTTCTTGATTGCCCAAGTGCAATCAGAAATTGTATCACCGAATGTTCAATAAAATGCCATCATGGTGATTTCAAAAAAAAAAAGGTATGTGTGTACCGGTTTGACCACGGGGATTTTTATTTTCGAAGAATGATCCAAAATGGGGAATGGTACGGGTTTATTCTTAATTTTTATTCGGTTTTTTTATTTGTTGTGTGGGGTCTGCTGGCAAAATGTGTTTTTATGTTTGTGATGTACTCCCTCCGTTTTGTTTACTTCACATATTAGTTTTCACCTGAGTCAAACTTTATAAAGTTTGACCAGGTTTATCGAAAACAACCTATATATTTACAATAAATATATATATAATATGAAAATATGTTGAAGGATGATTCTAATGGATTTGACATGGTATTATTGATGTTTTTTTAATACATTTAGTCAAAGTTTACAAAGTTTAATCCGAGACAAAGCTAATATGTGAAGTTAATAAAAATGAAGGGAGTAGGAATGGTTCATGAATCCTCACAACGATAATCGTAAAAATATATTTTCATGTCCATTTGATGCAAAATACACATGAACAAAGGTTCTCAAATCATGATTCAGCAATGCCAAATTAGTTAGCATGGCTCTGATGCTTGGTCTCATCTGAAAAAAATGTGAATATGCTTCAAAATGTTAACAAAATATGAATCATCAAGTACTCAACAAATACATGGTTATCACACATGGTAGTGCAATCAATAACCTTGCATTGGAGTGACCCATGCCGATGGGAAGAATTGGCTTATCTTGTTTTTCCTTTGGCTTTTTCTTCAATCGGCGATGTTAGGTTTGGTTCGGCTTTGGCAGGGTGATGATTCGAGAATGGCATTGTTGACGAGTCCTCTTTATCGCATTTTTTTCCTATACAAAGTCTAGCCTCACTTCTCGGGCACTAAGTCAACACCGTTTTTTGGGCTTCAATGGTGTTTCAGATGTCTAGAATGGGAATTGATTTTCGCTCATGACGAACCACATATGAGTGTGGGGAAGAACACATTGATTATCTAAGGTTTTATGTGTAACTTTCTATTTCTTAAGACGATCTTGCAAAGTTCGTTGGCTATAATATGCGACTAGCATTTTGATTTTTGTTTGTTACGAAAATTAGGAAAAGGGATGTGTGCAACTCTAGTTGCGTCGTGCGAAAGAAAATGAATCATCAAAAAATAAAAATAAAAACATGTGCAGCTCTAGTTCGGCCCTATGGTGGTGCCATGCAAAAGAAAAATGCAAAGAGAAAAAAGGTAGATAAACAATGAAAAAATGTGTGTAAAAATAAAAGAGAGAAAATGTTTGGTAAAAAAACATGTCCAACTCTAGTTGCGTGTACAGCTGTGGTTGCACTTTGGGTGCGAGAGATGGTGGGGCGCCGTGCAAATATATAAATAATGATAGGTAAAGCGGAAAAAGAAATTGTGCTCAAGTCTAGTCGTGAAGAATCTGAAATCCCATTATCCGCATTTGGATGTATTGAAGCCTGGAATTAGGACTTAAAATGGGTTTCCGAATTGTATTGTTTTCCTTTGCTTGTGTACGAAATTCAAATTGGAATTGCAACTCATTTCATTGGTATTATCTTTTTTCGGATACCAAGCCTCTCCCCCTTATTTCAAGGGCAGTTTGGACCGCACCATTATCAAGCACCGTGGTTCGATCAGTTGACGCTACTTACCGCTAGCCACCAACGCCGATGTGGTGTATCCTCGTCTTCCTCAACTCTAATCACCTCATCATCCTCTTCTTCCACATACTTGTGGACTACTTGGGGGGGGGGGGTCGGACTTTCTCAAAAATGAAGCCCAGGAGCTCACACGATGGCTGTCACTCTTGGGTGCCGGTGCATATGTTCTCAGATTTTGGCTCCCCTTGGCCGCCGGTGCAGTAGGGATGCATGAGTTTTAATCGGGTTCGATCGCATCTCAATAGAGGAAAATCCAATCTTCTTGCTCAAATATGGTCCCCGCCTCCTTTTTATCCCCTTAACTTCGGTCACAAGTCTTACATCTAAAAATGTAGGAATAAAAAAATGGAGAAACCAACAAACTTACTGAAAATGATGTGGAAACGAAGCTTGGTCGTGAATCAATATATGATTCTACTTGCCATTCAAACAATGGGATTCTATGGAACCCCAATTCGATTCCTTGGGTTCCATGTCAAGATTCAATTCAAACAAGGAAAACACAAGACGGCTTCATGGTGGTGGGATCACGACTAAGCAAACAATTCGTTTCTTCTGCTTGGTCTAATTTGTTCGCGGTGCATGAGGTGTGTGCATGTGAGTGTGGTTGGTGCCTTCGGCTACGAAAAATCATCATACCTACTCCTTTCGTCCCATAATATAGCTAGTGTCAAAAAAACGTTTTAACATTATGGGATGGAGGGAACAGTAGATACTATTACTATGGTGTCTCCGTGCCTTGTTGCTGGTTCACGGCGTGTTTGCTCCGTGCAGGCCATAACCACAGGTGCGTGCCAGCGATCGGCCTTGGGCAACAGGTGGTTCCACAGCGGCCACATGGCTGAAGACCAGCGACCGAGTCAAAAAGAATTGGCTGCTCATCCGGTGTTCCGTGAAGCGGTCATCGTCGGAGGACCAACCCTTGACTCGACACTTTTGATCTACTCTGATTTTCTTTTAGGAAAAAGGAAATGCTGGCGCGACTTCCTTTTTTTTACACCAATGGGTTACGGTTTGCTTGGTGTAAAATGACTCCCATCACACAACAACTTTCGATTCACAAGTCAAGTAAATTCTCGAGTTTCAAGACTCGACATCTTTCCAAGAAATGATGCTAGACTTAAGAGAAATTTGGATAACAGGCTCGTAGTCGTAGATGCAGCGTCACCAGGTTCTCTACATACCTTGTGCATTTTTTTAGCTTGTTCTACATGCCTTGTTTGATTTGAAACATTAGTTTTTTGGGCATTTTTCTTATGAATCACATCGTTTTGAATATAAAATAATTTTCCTGTTCGGTCCAAAATCTACAACACACATCGCTTTGAATATAAAATAATTTTTTTTGTTCGTTCCAAAATTTACAACATTTCATCATTGTATATTCTAACGATGGCATGCACCTAATATATAAAGAAGATGCATGCATTTTCATTTGAGCAACCGGCAACCAAACAACTTAGAGCATATACAATCGAATCCTTTATTTTCATCCAAACGACTGGGTAGATCCGTTGGTGTATTTGCCGGCAAACTGACGACGAGATAGATTCGGGCGGCTCGCGGCGGAGTTAGTACCTGCATGCGACCTTGGGGCGTTGTCGGGGCTGTGCGAACCGGTACCCGGTCAGTCTGTGGCATGGCGCGGCCTCCGACAGCCGATGTGAGCTTGCATTTCTCGCTGTGCTCCCTATTGCGCTATGACTCTTATGGATGGACCGGGGCGGGAGCTCCTCCTTGACGGCATCCCCAAGCTCGTGGGTGCGGCAACCCAACGCAACCCTGCCAGCTTTCTGTTATCCACAACTAGGCAACATCATGAGCAGCGGCGCCCGACACAGCCAACACATGCTCCTCTAATTCACGCGAAGTTGACAAACATTGCAATTTTCTAGCAAACATAACAATAAACATAAATGACAAATTCAAAATGTTTGGATTTTAAGCATGGCAACCCCAACGTTTCATATGGCAAGCTTAGTTCAAAAATTTGCGACAAAGTTGTCACCTCGCTTCTACTAAGATTGATATAAAATAACATTCAAAATGAGATGCTTAAAATAAGGACGTTCAGGATTTATCAGTGTCCAAAATAAAAAAATCCTGACCCAACCCTACCCTGGCGACACGTATTCCGCACGGTAAAAAGGAAAAACAAGTCTCGAAACACTTTCTCAGAATGTAGGCTCGACCCAAAGCGGAAAAAAACACTTTGCCAGAACTGTACGCAATTCATCTATTTCTCCGGCAGGATAGGACACACCACCGTCGAGGCGGAAGCGGCCAGGCGCGCCGGCCGGACAAGCGCCACGCGATGCCTTCTTCCCCCGCCCCATCCCCCGTCGTCGTCATCAGCGACAACGAAAGCGGCGGCGACGCCGTCTCCGACGCGCTCTCGGGGCCCGCCGCCGAGCGCGTCGCGTCCACCCTGAGGACCCAGGCCGCGGTCGACGCCCTCTGCGAGAAGCACGGCGTGCCGAGGGAGTTCGCCCGGCGCCCCGCCGGCGAGCTGCGCGCGTGCAGCGTGCCGCCGCCCGGGGCCATCTGCGTGTACGCCCACGCGTTGGAGGCCGGAGTGCGGTTCCCGCTGCACGCGTTTTTCGGGGAGGCGCTCACCCACTTCCGCCTGGCGCCGGGCCAGCTCACGCCCAACGGGTGGCTCGTCCTCGTCGGGTTCGTCGCGCTCTGCCACGAGGCCGGCGTGCGGCTGTCCATGGCGCTGTTCCGGCACTTCTTCTGGCTGTCCACATGGAAGAATGGGACCGGTTGGTACTTCTTCCGCTGCCGGGGAAGGGGAACCGCCCCAACGCTCTTCACTGGCCTTAACTGCTCCAAATCTGAGCGTCAGTGGAAAGGCGGGTTCTTCTTCCTGACGTCGCCGGGGCAATGGCCGTGCCCCGTGAGTTGGGGCGAGCTGCCGCCCAGGAGCTCCGACGCAGCTCCGGTGCTAACGAGCCAGCAGAAGGTGTCGGCGGATAAGCTGCTAGGGGCACACGGCGTCCCTCTTGATCTCCGGACTTACCTCCGCGACGCAAATCTTGCTGCGGTCTTCTCCTCCCACCCCGCCGGCACATCACCACCACCACCACCACCTCGTTCACCTCGTTCGCCGGCCAAATGTAAGAATCCTATTCGCGAATCGCGACCCCCCCTGTCCAATTAGCACGGACGTACTCACGGCGAAAGGTATTTTACTGTTGTTGATTGTGCGCTAGGGGTGGATCCACCCGTCCGCGACATGGCTGACAATATGCCCGTGGGGAAGACGGCGGCGCCGGCGGCAGGGATGGAGCAGGTGAAAAGCAAGGCGCACGGCGACACGCTTCCGTTGTCCGGAAAGAAGAGGAAACGAGAGGAGGCCACTGCAAAGGACGGGCTTGGCTGCGCCGCCCCGGTGTCCGATCCGCGGTCACCGCACTCGTCCGTGCCCGACACACACGACGGCGACACGGCCGACTGGAAGGCCGCGCGGAAGGTGCTAGAGTGCATCGTCACCCCGTCGCGGGAGGACAAGTTCGCGGCGTCGAAGCCCTCCGACGTCGTCGCGTCGAGCTACGTGGCAATGCTCCAGGTATTCTTGCAAGCAAATCGTTCGTCTGAAGGTGTATGTCCGGACCGGACCCGAATCACATTGTTTGTGTGTGCGCTCCGGCGGCAACAATGGCGTGCGCAGGCCGCGAACTACGTGTCCTTCACCTCCGGCTACGCGCTGGACCTGGAGGAGAAGCTGGTGGCGCGGGAGCGCGACAACATGGCGCTGTGGGAGCAGCTGGACAAGGAGAAGACGGCGAGGCAGGCCGCCGAGGCGGAGCTGGAGGCGGTGAAGGCTGAACTCGCAGCGGCGAAGCGCGCGACTGAGGCAGAGCTGGAGAGCGCCAGGACGGCGGCGGTGCAGCAGTTCATTGGGTCCGAGGAGCACAAGCGGCGGCTCGCGGAGCATGCGCTGGCGGGGTACGAGCGCGGCGCGGAGGAGATGAAGGATGTCGTGCTCCGGCACTACCCGCGCATCGACGCCGCCAAGCTTGTCCTGCCGCTTGATTAACTCATTCTGACTAGCTCATGCTTTGAACTTGGAGCCGTCTTTGTTGATCTTTTGTGCATGGCAAAACTGCTCCGGAGTACTGCTGAGCGATGATCTAGACATATGCCGATCCTAATTTGTTGTTGGTGGATGGTTTGGTCATCGGCAAGATTTATTTCACGGGGAAATCGACTCAATGTGGTGCTTGCAGTGAATACTTGTCAAGCTTCAGATAAAAGACCGCCTTTAAACATGCAGACTTCGGTATTTTTATTTGAAGCCTGGCAAGTTGCAGTGAATACTTGTCAAGCTTAAGATAAAAGCTCGTCTTTCACGGTTCTTTTGGTGAATCATCGAAAGCATTTCATGCCCATTTGGCACAAAATAAGTTCATCAACAAATTTCTCATGTTGCGATTCAGCAATGCCAAATTGAGCGGCACTTTGGTTCCCGTTCTGACCGGATCTATCTAGCCGAATCTGAAGTGATCCGTCCAGTTCTCTTTGTACATTCTTCTCCGAATTGACGACCGGTTTCACGTATCTTTGTCGTCGGGTCTGACTTAAGCCGGCGACTTTCTAACATAGTTTCCTTGGCTTCGGCGGTGTCACGAAGGTTCAGAGGCGGGGTCGAGCTTAGCTCACGACATGCCGCCGTGGAGGAAGACGTCGTCGAATTTTTCATGGACCTGGGCTAATTTGCGAGATGGATAGCCAAATGATAGACCAAGCTTTGGCTCAAGTTGAGTCTTGGACGAGGGTGTCGACTTGGCATGGGAGGACATCTACGGTGGGGTAAACAAGAGCACGAGACCGTCCAGGGAAGGCTCCTCGGGAAGTTTTTAATGAGTATTTTGAAGTTTTACAAAAAAATTCTATGAATATAAATTGTAAATACTTGAAATTTTTAAATACGCAAACAATTTTTGAAATCGGATATTTTTAAAAATTCATGATAATCCATGATTTGTAATTTTTTAGAGAAAACAATTTATTTGCTATTTAAACATTGTGAACATTTTTATAATATATATGGTCATATTTTAACATTTAGAATATTGTTAAAATTTGTGCAAATTTCTAGATTTTCAAACACGGTTATTATATTGTGATTTTTTCAATAAAACTCCATTTTTTTCTAAATACCTGGATAATTTTCAGAATACACAAATGTATTTTAGATACGCGAAGTAATTTTCAAATTTAGGATTTATTTAATTAAAATATAGTTTCTTTTTAAAATCCACACATATTTTCAAAATCCCACAAGTTTTTTGAAAATTGTGATCACTTTTAAATTCGTGTTGTGAACATGTTTATAAATAGAAAAACAGTATTATAGCATTTTAAAAAAAAATTGTAACCGTAGTGATGTATATTTGCAGCAATTGATGTTGAATTTTCGGCTGCCCAAAAAAATATGGAGTGAATTTTACAAATAGAGCAACTGTTGAAGCTACGGTTTTGACTCAAAAAGTGGGGGGCCGTAGGTGCTGCCTATTATAGGATTGCTATTGAAGATGATAGAACTTACGAACTAGGCCTGCTCACGATGAGATCACCCTGTGGGTCACACCCGCCATATGACCCAATGGGCGTCATATACGAGGACTCCATGTGTGTCTCCATTTAGTTGTCCCACTAAAAACCCCTATAGGCCATCGATGACTTAAGAGCATCTCTAATGCGTAGTATACAAATTGTAACCTAAAAGCAATTTTAGATATAGCAGAGAACATCAGAGGAATCTTTTTTCTCTTCTCCACAAATTACCTAAAAGTGCTTACCTATCTTTCATTACCTATATCTCTTTCTTGTGCACGCGTCATTATGATTTATCACAAGATAAATTAAACATATATGACCGCACAATTTCGATACATTACATGAATACAATTTTAGGAATTCCAACTAACACAAGCATAATTAATCCATATGTATCACTACCAATGCATCATGTTAAGAAATGATATGTCATCACATTATGTGCCATTTGTAATCAAGTCGAACTATTATTTCTGTATAGTGCAATCAATTTTGAATTGTTCATACCACACAATAAATTGAGAAAAATAGTGGAGATGGAGAGAATAATCAAATCTTTTCATCATTTCAGGTGTGGGACAAAATTGAAACCATGCAATTTTTGCTTATGCTTGCTTCGAGCTCCCAAATTATTTTCGCTCTCTTTCTGTTAATAGCAATTATATATGTTGTTTATTTCTAGGTCGAGTTGCCTTCAATGGATTAGAAGGCCAAGCACGAGTCACAGGAATGAGATAGCTGCTGCAATCCTGCCCACACGACGGTGCACGTTGCAGACACGTAAAAGAGGCGTATGATCCTGTCATAACTTTGGGGCGTTCCTGTGTGTGAGAGCGATCCCGCCGCTGTCTTTGGTCTGTCCGTGTCACCGTCGCTGCCCCATGTTTCCATGCCGACGGCGAGCCACGTGCCTCGTCACATCACGCTGACAACTTGACTGTCCATGCCGGCCACACGTCCGTCGCCGGTAGCTGCCGATAAGTTCTACAGCCAACCACTGCTGACTGCTCGCCGTTTCTTCCACT
Organism: Hordeum marinum; assembly: GCA_022496015.1. Taxonomy (NCBI): domain Eukaryota; kingdom Viridiplantae; phylum Streptophyta; class Magnoliopsida; order Poales; family Poaceae; genus Hordeum; species Hordeum marinum. Next base: position 84,749,719 of record CM039678.1, on the reverse strand, counting down.
TGTCGAGCCCTCCCTTTTCCGCCCACGCCATCGATCACCACCGGCGACATGGATCCCCTCCGCCTGCTCCTCCCCCGCGCCCAGGCCCAGCCATTGCTTCCTCTCCCCACCGGCGTACCAGCGCCGAGCGTCCGGCCCCGCCTCGTCCCGCGGCGACGGGCGCGTCGCCACCGCAACGGGGTCGCACGGATGCTGCCAGCGTCAGCGGCGGCGTCCGAGTCGCCGTGGACGGAGCAGGAGCCGGCGTCCGGGCAGAAGGAGGAGGAGCGGTTCGACTGGCTGGACCAGTGGTACCCCTTCTCCCCCGTGGAGGACCTGGACCCCGGCGCGCCGCACGGCAAGATGGTGCTGGGGATCCGCGTGGTGGCCTGGCACGACAGGGTCGCCGGCGAGTGGCGCGTGTTCGAGGACGCGTGCCCGCACCGGCTGGCGCCGCTCTCGGAGGGCCGCATCGACGACAAGGGCCGGCTCCAGTGCGTGTACCACGGCTGGTGCTTCGACGGCCGCGGCGCCTGCAAGTTCATCCCGCAGGCCCCCGCGCTGGGCCCGCCGGTGCACACGAACAGCAAGGCGTGCGTGGCGTCGTACCCGTGCGTGGTGCAGAACAAGATCCTGTGGTTCTACCCGCGCGCCGGCGCCGAGCACAGGGACGTGCTGCAGAGGAAGCGGCCGCCGTTCATCCCGGAGATCGACGACCCCGCCTTCGTCACCTCCTTCCTCGTCAGGGACATGCCCTACGGGTAAGAGTAGTAGACTACCGCGCGCAAGCCGATCGTGTCTCCATTCGTCTCTGAATCTTCCATTGATCAAAGGAAGCTGCACTGCAATTTGCAGGTATGATGTGTTGGCAGAGAACCTCATGGACCCTTCCCACGTCCCCTACGCGCACAAAGGCTTGCTCCGCGGCCTCCCCAGGCTCGTAGATCCCGGCAGATATGTCCCTGCTCTCACCCACTGCCACTGCATCCAACCATGCCTCCCTGAATTTCAATCTGCTCACCAGCGTCCATTTCTTGTGCACAGTGGAGTACGACAAAGAAGGCGGCGTGCCGATGGCGGTAAAGGTGGAGGAGTCGAGCGTGAACGGGTTCGCGTCGTCGCAGGGCCCCGGCTACTCCAACTTCGTCGCACCTTGCACGTACTACGGATCGCCGGCTTCCAAGAAATCAGAGGTATGTTAAGCAGTAAGAATTGGCCAGTCCCCTGTCAAAAACGGATCACTGGATCAGCAGTTCACCACATGTTTGCTTCTCCATTCCTGGTCTGTGTGCATGCAGAAGAACAAGCCGCACATCATGCTGGTGTTCATCATCGTCCCGGTGGCTCCGGGGAGGAGCAGGGTGATGTGGGCCTTTCCGAGGAACTTCGGCCTCTGGCTGCAGAAGCTCACACCGCGGTGGTTCGACCACATCGGCGTCAACGCCATCTTGGATTCCGACATGTACCTCCTCCACATCGAGGTACGCAGCCATTCCCCTCTCAGCTCACGACCAGCGATTCCGGGTCCGATTGACGCCATTGATTGAGTGAATCAAATCTTCTCCTTTTCTTCTCGTTCCAGGAGCGCAATTTCGCTAAGGCGGGCATCGAGAACTGGCAGAAGAGCGTGTACGTGCCCACGTCGTCGGACGGCACCGTCGTGGCCTTCAGGAACTGGTTCAGGAAGTACTGCAAGTTCCAGGTCGGCTGGGCCGCCCCGACGGTCGACCAGCTGCCGGCGACCCCCACCAAGGACAAGCTCATGGACAGGTACTGGTCGCACGTGGCGCAGTGCACCAGCTGCAGCGCCGCGCTGAAGGCCATGAAGGCGCTCGAGGTCGCCCTGCAGGTGGCGTCCGTCGCCGTCGTCGGGCTCCTCGCGGTGGCCAAGGGGACGCTGCTCACGTCGGTCGCCCAGCGAGCCGTCGTCGTGTCCGCGGCCGTCCTCTGCTTCGCGGCGTCCCGGTGGCTCGCAGACTTCATCCAGAAGAACTTCTATTTTGAGGATTATGTCCATGCTTACAAGTGACCTAGCAAATCATAGAGTAGATGGATATGTTTTATAATAGTAATTTTTAGAAATTTTTAGAATAGTTCATATTTTAGTTATATATATGGTATCAAATTTTAGTCCAGCGTAAACCAGTGGTTTCTAGTCCAAAGATCAATTTTGAACAAGCACCAGCACGCTTGTATCCATGTCCAAGTACCACACGTTCTGAAATGATGTTGCCGCTCGCAGAACAAGCCAAGGATTCCTGACGCAGGTCGATTCACAAGTCTCACGGCACCACAGTCCCACACAGTTCGGCCAATTTGTCTTTTTGTATGAATTTCTTCTTAATAACGAAACATCTGGATTGTAAAACTCCAACCTGCCGATCCATCTCGTTCCCGCGTGTCTCATTAAGTTGGTACAGACATAATACTTGACTCAAGTTGGCACAGAGACCCAACACGTGCGACCTAAATAAACACGTGTCCGTTTTTTGTCCGCGATTCATTTTAGTCTTAATTTTGGACCGTATTTGCGTCAACGTGGATAAACGCGCCTGACGCACGACGCAAATTAGGACCTTCATGAAGATACAAAAGAAGAAGCTCACGTTCGAGACGGAGAAGCAAGCGAAGATGCTTGAAATCGAGACCACCAAAGCCGTCACTAAAAAAAGAGAAGTATGGGTCGCTTGCATGACGAAGGGGTCAAAATCATGAAGGTGGACTTGAGCACGGTCTCTTCGAGGAAACGGTCTTGGTTCGACAAGATGCATGCTGACATGCTCAACCTCGATAAGGAGGGATCTACGGTCGAGAGCGCCATATTTTTTGTATGCCCGCAAGTGTACCGGCATGACGAGGACCAAGATGGTGTGGTAGAACTAGGGTCTTATTTTGTGAGCTGGCATGTTTGTTGGTCGCTGGCAAGTGCGCCCAGCATGTACTGATGCGTACTACTTTTTTGGAGGTTGGCATATGTATGCCGTCCGTTAGCATATCGCCGGCGTAAACTCTTGATGATGGCATAGCCGTGAACTCTTGATGATGGCATGGCCGCTGGCATGATCTATGGCCGCGAGCCTTCTTTAAGGAAAAAAATATCCTGTGCGGACGGAAAATGGATCGTCCCGTTGGACATATCACCGACCCATTTGCAAAATGAGACGAATGAGCTAACCGAAACGGACAAAAGGCAAGCAAAGCGCACGTCTATTTGTGTCGGTCGATTGGAGTTCCTCTAAGGTTCTAATGAAGGTGGTGGCTGAGAAAGAATATCAGGTTTGCCATACTTCAATCTTTAAAAAGTTGATTTATATGTTTCTAAAAATGTGATAACGAATGTTCACAAGACATGTGTCGATGACCTCTAGAAAATTCAGATCCAAACTCGAAATAGACGTTGAGAAATTAAAAAAAGACAAATTCAACATAAATAGTGTCACAAGAAGACAATTGCGAAAATGGGACCATTCACATCAAGATTTCGTTTTTGTTTGTTTCTAATTGTATGTTTCGATTTGGGATCTCTCATTTTTATAGGTTGAAGAACAATATTTTGTGAACATCCACAATTTTTTCCGGAACTTTTCAAAATATTTGAAATTGCAATTTGAGATATTGGAGGATAAGAGCACCTAAATGTTGGGAGCACTGGATATTTTTCCCTGCTGGTTTGACACTAGTCTTTTTTAAGTCTATATGGTGATTGACCACTAGTGTAATCACATTGTCAATTCGCTGCATCACTGAATCTCAAGCCTGAAATCTGGAACATTGGAAACTCAGGAGACCTTCTATTCACTGAGTTAAGCAACAAATCTCGCTATAGCGCGCACCAGGCCGGCCATTCGTCCTCAGCTTGCTCGGTCGAAAACATCGGCTCACTTCTGTTCGCTTTCGTGAAAAACCGTAGATTCCAACTTGAAAACCCCCACAATATTACTCTTTTCAGGCATAATAAATATTGTTAAATTCAAAAGGTGTTCGTGCATTCAAAAACTTTAGAATTTTCCTAATAGTCATAAATTTGTAAAACATTCATGAATTTTAAAAAAACTATTTGCTATTTCATTCAGATGTTCATGAATTGAAGAAATGTTCACGGATAAAAAATATTCATCAATTTAAAAATATATAACGAATTTGAAAAATATTCGAGTTTTTTAATATTCTTGGACTTTGAAAAATGAAAAGGAAAGAAATAAAAAAAAGGAAAAAGAAGAAGAAGATTTTTTTCATGTGTTAAAAAGGAGAAAGAATAAAAATAAAAATTGAAATTGAAAGAAAAACAGAAAAGAAAGAAAAACCAGTTGAAACCCGCCCAGAAAATCGGGAGAGCCAACACGCGCTCAATGCCTTTAAACTACCGAGTTAGGCAGGCGAACAACATTGTAGCATGCGATTTCTACAGTTTTATGTTGCAGTGAGATCACGAACTAAGGGCTATTTTATTTAAATATTACTTTTTATTTATTTATTTTTAGAAATATTGTGCCAAGGAGAGATTTTGTAAATATGTGATCCTATCAGCTACACCTAGGCCGACTGGGACTAATCGGCCTCCCAGTCGGCCTGAGTGTAGCTGATAGGCCAGTCGGCCGTTGGTGCTCAGCACTAATTGGCCATGAGTAGGTCGATTAGTACTAATCGGCCATGGCCAATTAGTATTAATCAGCCACAGCTGCACCATCTGGTGCATGCTCCTATTTTTTTTCCGCCAAATGTTCCGAACCATGTTTTCCCGCTCGATTTTCCGCCAAGTGTTCCCGCCAAATTTTCCCGGCCATGTTTTTCCGTCCGATTTCCCGCCAAGTGTTCCCGCCACTTTTTGCCGCCAAATTTTCCCGCCCGATTTTCCGTCATTGCTGTTGTCGTCTGCCTATAAAAGAAGGCATTGTAACTGCCTTCCTCCATCGGCCAGCAACACTCGAAAAACCTCTCCCATGACCACAGCTGTAGAAACAGAGGGCATCCAAGAAGTGCAGATTTTTTCGAAAGCTGGCAACCGTTGCACATACCTTGGTACGTAGCAGCTAAGACCGCCGAACCCCAACTCCTAGATCTGATCTGCTCTGGAGTCTCAGCAGATGCAATCTCTAGTGCAATAGGGATGTACCGCGCACTTATAGTGGTCACGTGGTTCTCTGTGAACATCACCTTTCCGAGAAGCCACATTAGATATGCCTCTAGGCTGCGAGTTATCTGTGCCGCGTTCAAAGGGACATCTGGATAACCTGGAAAGTTCTGTATCTGTATTCAGTAAACAAAAGGTATTAGTAAATAATAAATATGTCTGTAAAACCTGAACCATATCAAATGAAAGAAACTAGACGGAAGAACTAACCCTGAAATGGAGCAACCAGTCATACTTAGGTCCGTGAGGCTCCGACGTTAACTGCGGAGCGTCATGATAAATACCCAAGAAATGTGTTGTCATAGATGCCATCCAGCCTGGCGGGTCTTCCAACGGTCCTATGGCATGACCGGCCAACGGTAATCCTGTAAGCATGGAGACATCCTCGAGAGTAGGAGCCATCTCTCTCCAGCGGAAGTGGAACGTGTGGGTCTCAGGCCTCCATCGATCCACTAAGCAGGTGAGCAAAGAGAAATCAATGACGAGGTGCCTGGAGCTCGCAGTTTCCTCAACAAGACGTGCGAAAGGTAGAAGGCCAGCCTATTTCAACCTGCATATGAGTTCATAATAAATAAATAAAGTTAGTGCGTCCCATTTGTATATGTACTAATAAAAAATATATAAGTCAAACACGTACCTATCAACCCATTGCTGGTGTATCTTCCAGTCCACCTTAGAAGTACGAGTGACAAGGGGTTCAAGATGTTGCTCAGATAATGGCGCAACACGATGCTTACTATCAATGTCCTCTTTAAGCAAATGCATTCCCTCCATTCTTAAAAAAATACATTTCAAAGAAATTTAAAACATAGTCCCTCAAATTAAAAATACAGTGCCACACAAGTTAAAAATTTAAAACGTATGACCATAATGAATACAAATTAAAAAGATAGTGCCACACATACTAAAAATTAAAAAGATAGTGCCACACATACTAAAAATTAAAAAGATAGTGCCACACATACTAAAAATTAAAAAGATAGTGCCACACATAATAAAAATTAAAAACATAGACTAGTGTATTCCTCTTGTTCTCCCTCCTCTTCGTCCTCTTCGTCCACGGCTGCCTCGGCCACGAGCAGTGCCACTTGCAATGCTGAATAAGGGACACTGAGGGTCTCTATGCACAAATTGGTTGCATAGAATACATTGCATGGTGGGCCCGCCAGCTTCAGATTCATCCATATCATTCCGGATGCGTTGACACTGTGTTCTACCTCTAGATGTACGCATATTAGCAGGATGTGGGATGTATCTCCTTTCAGCAGGGTCAACGGCGTTGAAGTTACCCATTGATCGAAAACCCATCAACTCACCTGTCCAGGTATTGAGGACGGACTCCTTAAAAAAAAAGAGACACGAATGAAATTGCATCCAATCCTAGCTGCCCGCAAACAGGCAAGTACGTGCGAGCAAGGTAGGTGAAGCAATTTTGGTTTATTGCATGTGCACTCACACGTTGGCCGGACCTCGTTTCCAATTTTCACCTCATGCGTCCTGATCTCATTTGCACATCCGAACTTGTTGTTAGCTAAGAGGATCTCGAACCTTCGCTCTTGATTTTCGATGGCGACAACAATGTGTGACCGGGCCTTTACCCACTTTGAGTCCCGGTCTATTGGCTTCAAAAAATAGTAAATATTTGAACTCGATCGGGTCCATAATGCATGAACACCGACGGTGTGTATTTCAATATTGAACCCACAACATCCGGCTAGCCATTCGGTCAACTAACTAATAGTCCAAGTTTCAGGGCAAGTAACCGGCACCTCAACATACTAAAATTTACTCAGATCAGCTCCCATCTCATTTGTGCGGACGCTACCAGGACCGTAGTAAAAACATAACTTCACTACATCAGACATCTTCGCTTACCTAAAAAATTATTCAACATGGTCACATATCAAGCAGAATGAGATACTATAATTACTTCCACCTAAACTACAAATTCGCACATCTTAATATATTTACCACATCTAAATATATTTACCACACCTAAATAGATTCACCACACCTAAATATATTTACCACACCTAAATATATTTAAAACACCTAAATAAATCAAAACACCTAAATATGCACAACTAAATATATTTTACGAGTCTATCGGAGAACCTAAAAATATCCTAACATCGAAATATATCTTACAAACCTACCGAAGTACCTAAATATGAAATCTTACCCTTCAATCGTATGGACCACCACCAGCACCATCACCAGCACCTCCACCTCCTCCACCAACACCTACACCTCCTCCTCCTCCACCACCACCACCACCACCTCCTCCACCAGCACCACCACCTCCTCCACCACCACCACCACCACCACCTCCTCCACCTCCACCTCCTCCACCTCCACAAAAATGGTCAAACGGTTCTTCTCGCTTCCCTAACCATCTAGAACCAAGGTGAGGGAAAATGGGACTGGGGTAGAGGCAAAGAAGAGGAGAAAAATGGAAGGGGAAGAAGAGGGAGAGAAGGAAGGAAACGAAGGGAGGAAGGAGAGAAGAGGGAGGAAGAAGAGAGCGTCGGGCGGCTGGCCAACCTCTAATCGGCTACGGCATAGCCGAAAGCCCATTCGGCTGCGGCGCGGCCGACTGGGCGTTAGGCTGGGCCGACTGGACGGGGGCGACGTGGCCTGGCCACTTATCGGCTTCCACGTGGCCGACTGGATGCTAATTGGCTACGCCGTAGCAGACAGGATCCAGTCGGTCCGGGCGACGCCGACTGGAAGTAATCAGCGTCCATGCAGCCGATGGGATCACAAAATTGAAAAATCTAACCTTGACACAATATTTTTAAAAAATAATAAAAAAGTAATATTTAAAAAAATTTAGCGAACTAAGGGGCATCCCTTGTAAATGTCAATTTACCTTTTATTTGGTGTTGACAAGGAGTACCGAATTTGCGTCACTTGTTGCAACCTGTGTATTTTTCTTTTCGTTTATATTTTTTAGATATTATATCTCTTGAACCATGCGTCCAAATCATGTACATTGTCATCATGTTTTAAAACGTTTTACCACTTGAATTTCTTGCATGAGATTTTGTAAACTAAATATCTTGTTAATAGGTTTTGACGAAATCTTTTTTGTTTCCGAACAATATAAAACTGGAAACATAAAGCGAGATAAACAAAGGCCAAAAAAGTTAAAACACCAAATAAAAACACCAATGCACAAAAAACAAACTCAGAAGCTCAGTTGTATTTGTATTTTCCATTGGGAGCACAGTTGTGTTTGTCCCTTTTCAGGAAATACATTTGTGCTTTTTGCGGCAGCACAGATTGTGTTCTTTTTTTCACTTTTAGGAAAATCACAATTGTGCTTCTCCTGAAAAATAATCTTATTTTTTCTATTTGGGGGAAACATAGCTATGCTTTTAATGACGCACATGTTGTGCTTGTTGCTGAAGCAGAACTATGCTTTTTTCTTCAGGAAGCACAGTTATTTTTCTCGTGGAAGCACATACTATGTTTCATCCCTTTTTCGGAAGGAACTAATACTCCGCTCGTTTCATAATGTAGTGCGTCATCGCTTTTCGAGATTTAAGTTTGAACATAAATTTATCAAAATGGGCAAATGTGGTGGGAGCAAAAATTATATCATTGAATTTGTGTTCGAAAGAAGTTTTTAATGGTATAATTTTGCTCCCGCCGTCGTCGGTCACGTTGGTTAAATTTATGATCAAACTTAAATTTTAGAAAATACAGACGCACTACGCCATGAAATGGAGGGATTATCTTTTTCACAAAAGCACATGTTGTGTTTCTGACTGAAAACCACGGCTTTCTGGAAAAGAATAATCCTGTAATACCAACAAAAAGAAGTAAAAAACGTGACAACAATATCAAAACAAGAAAACAAGGATAAAAAGGTGTCTAGCACGCAACACGTGACGACATCCAGACACATTACTTGGTTTGGTCTCAAGATAATAAATAAGTGACCCTTGGGAGGCCCTCAACAAGTAAGCGTTAGTTAGTTAGAGCATTTACAGTCGGATCTTGTAAATTCGGCCCCTCAAACCCCCACAGACACTGACCGGTCACGTCTCAAATAATGCATTTTACATCCGAATATCTCAAATCCATATAAACTCATGCAACTACTACGTCAATGCATTACACACATCGTCCGGCTACTTCATCACTACTAACATGGCATCAGACTACCAAAATTTGACATGTTTGGCTATGATGGAGATCATCCACGGCTGCCCTTGCCATCCTTGTCGTGAAAGTATCGGTCGAAGACGCAGTACTGATCGAGCCGGATCTGCTCCTCGCCGGAGCTGTCCTCGCCGTCGCTCACCTCCTTCTCCTCCTTGGGTGGCAGTCCGGCCATTTCATGGACCGCCCGATTCTGCTCGCGGGCGAGGGCTCGCGTGTTCCCCCGCTGTCGTTTCTTTAAAATGCGAGCGCGGATGGCTTCCTCCTCTGCAACCGCCCAGGACGCCGCATCAGCCGCCTTCGCCTCCGTCATTTCCTCCGTGAAAAAGGCCTTGGCAATCCTTATTCGCTCCTTCCCACGATGGGCAACCCGTTCCCGGTGGCACTCGAAGTCTTCCAGATCCGCCCGTCGGGACCTTGACGATCCCCCGGAGGAACCGAGCGCCCGTTGAGCAGACGCTATAGAGTCACGACAGACAGAGCCTGTCATCGGTCGGACGCTGTCCTCGCGGTAGCGGCGGAGTGCAATGTGAACCGCCATTGCCTCCTCCAATCCGCAGGGGACAACCCCCAGTCGACGGATTCGGACTGGTCGGAGTCAGATCCGCTGCCCGCCATGCCGGAGATGGTCGAAGATCACCGGAGGTGAGCAAGGGTGGCGGAAGGGAGTGGAGGAGATGGAGTGAAGTGGATAGAGTTTGGTCCGGCGAGTGGATGGGAATGAATATATGTGGGGTCGATATGGGGCAGTGCGGGCCAGGCAGGCGCCCCCAGACTCCCCTATACCCGTCCTATATTTGGCCTAGAAATGAAGAGTGACGGTCAGCCCGGGTGTTTGAGGCCGATTTGAGAGGCCTGTCTGGATCGATTTTTGTGACCGGATAGTGATCGAACGGTCTCTCCGGACGTTTGTGAAGGGCATCGAAGGTCCGGCTGTAGATGCACTTATTCCCTTAATTAGTACTCATGCGTCTCGTGGGTTTCAATCAAATTATGTTATGTCAGCTCATAAGTTTCAATCAATAAGGCCTAGGCAGTAAAGTGTAGCATTAATTGCTCATGACTAACGATGCATATTTAGCGTCTTCTCTGTGCAAGCGGCCAATTGGAAGCTGCGATAACTCGCTGCCGCATTGGTATTCTTTAGTCTTCTATTTGTAAGGTCTCGTAGACGTTTAGAGTTTTTTTAAAGAAATAAATTAGTCTTTCTTTAAGCATGGATGCCTATTTATAGAGGATAGACATTTAGTTAAGTGTTTCTTGTATAGAAATAGGCCCGGTGTTTAAGAAAAAAACGATTCGATTTTCTAAACACCTTTTTAAACACCTAATATTGTACAAAGCCTAAGTGGCCTATAGAAAGCGGTGACGACTTGTTGTCACATGGGGTATTCTTTACTACCCAAATTTCTGGTAAATGCAAGATTTAGAGGACCCCCAAGCGAACGGTTCGTTCGCTAGGAGAGAGAGGGGATCAACTAATTAAAGAGCGCTTCTTCACGAGCCTTCGCAAGGGCCACTTGGGGTGGGATAAGAGTGAGTCATTTGATGCGCTCTTAGCCGCTGTCATGTGTAGTGTTTTGGACGCTTCCTTCAATTTTTTTATGCACGCGTTTTCAACTTTAAGATGATTTTTTGGGGTTTATTCGGCTCTTCAACTTTTTCCCGGCTTTTCTTAGGTCTTGGACCTCAAAATTCTTTCCTTCATGCCTCTCCCAAAAGGATTTTTTTTCTTTTTTATTCGATGAGAGGTATGGATTTATTTCTGGTAGAGATAGGGGTTTGCTTTCGCGAGAGTGCATCTCGGACGTGCTTCTCAGAAAGGTAAAAACCGTGGTTTTTTTCCTACCACGAGAGGCATACATTTGTTTCCATGAGAGATACGACCGTGTCTCTCATAAAAGAGAAGAACCATGTTTCTTTTTCTATCACGAGAAGTACGGATTTACTTTTCGTACAAACAGGGATTTGCTTCCGCGAGAGGCATGAGGAAAACATCGTGTTTTTGTATTTACTTCTCATAAAAACACGAATTTGCTCAGCTGAGAGGAATGGTCGTGCTTCTCACAAAAGAAAAAAATCGCGGTTTTTTCTATCACAAGAGGTATGGATTTGCTTACGCGAGGGACACGGTCGTGCCTCTCAGAAAGGGAAAACATGCTTTCGATACGTGCTTTTTCAATATGATATTTTTGAAACCTGTCGACATGATATTTAGTTTTGAAAATCTTGACATGATATTTAGTTTTGAAGATCTCGACGTGATTATGAAAAATGTTCGAGATTTGGACGCGCAGTTTAAAAAATAAAACTTTTTGAATAAATGTATCTATGAAAAAGAAGAAAACAAACAGATTTCAACAAGTAACGTACGTGCAATACGACACTTGTCACAACATGAAAAAATGAAAATGACATTTGCAAAAAGTGCTCCTTCAAAAATGATTTCAAAGAGAGAGGGGATCGAACTAAGCAAAACGTTCCTTGGGAGATCACCTCCAGCGCAGCCCAAAAGCCCGACATTTCTTTAGTAAGCCTACTCTGAGGTTCATTACTAAAAGCAAAAGAAAGTCCAAAAACAAAAAAAAAACTAGAAAAAAAACTGAAAGCATAGGTTAAAGAAATGTTTTTTCATCATGTGTAGCAGGAATTTTATCGATGTAAAGATTTTTAGTTGCCATGAGGTTAACTTCAACGCGCGACCCCAAACGGACGTCCATTTTGTACGGATTTTGTCCGTTTGGGAGTGAGAATGAAGTCGTGTCCGTCCGAATTTGCATTTGTGTCGGCCGTGAGCCCAATGCGCGACCGCATCTTTGGACGCATCTCATCTGCATAGATTTATTTGCCTCATTTATTGTTATTTTCATCAATGATATTTTTGATACATTGAAATACATTCACCAAATCTTGGTTAGAATAGCAAGAACAAATAAAATAAGAACCACAAGAAGACATTTTAAAAGATATCCAACTTCCATAATTGCTCCCGTAAGTTGAATTATTTCCTTCTTGTTGCATTCGTTATTGATCTGTGGAGTCTTGATCTTGAATGCTTCTTTCTTCTTCTTCTTCGAGTCTAAAGAAGTAGACGTTGCTTCAACACATCTAGACTCATCTCTAGCATCTACTCTAGGAAAAAGTGCACGAACATCTATTAAATTGCGTGCTATTGGTAGATCAATGTATTCTTCTTCTCAAAACTAAAAGTTGCACCCAACCTACACAATGAATATTTGATTGTAAGAAAAATTAACTGAATCCGAAAGCACAACCGAAGCAACTAGCACTTGACAAACACCTATCCGGGATGTTCCGACATGTTAGAGACGCGACACAAAACCTTCAGTGGACATTCGTCGCACTTTATGAGCGGCAGCACGGATGAGCATTTGGCCAGCACGGAGCCTGGACGACGACCGTTGGTGTATTTGTCGCCAAGCCGACTACGGGATAGATTCAAGCAGCTAGAGGCGGAGTCAGTACCCGCATGTGGCCTGGGGTTGTTGTCGGGGCTATGCGGACCAGTACCCGGCTTGTTGTAGGATCGAAAGTAGGTCTAGAGGGGGGTGATTAGATTACTTGACCAATTAAAAATCTACCTTTTCCCAATTTTAAGTGTTGGCAGATTTTAGCAATTGTAGCAAGTCAAGCACACCCTACACATGCATGTCTACGAGTATAGCCGCGGAAAGTAAAGACAAACATGAATGGTAAAGGAAGGGTAGAAAGATCAAATGCAATTTAAAGACACGATGATTTTTCCCGTAGTTCCGATAGGTGGTGATATCGTACGTCCACATTTATGGAGTCTTCAACCCACGGAGGGTAACGGTCGCGAGAGTCCACGGAGGGCTCTACCCATGGAGGGTTCCACAAAGAAGCAACCTTGACCATACAATAATGGCCTACGTCCACGCAGGACTAGCCTAATTCGGGGTAGATCTTCACGACGTAGGCGATCTCCTTGCCCTTACAAACTTCTTGGTTCACTCCACATCACGAAGTAGGAGCCTCCCGAGCGACACCTAACCAATCTAGGAGGCATCACCCTCCAAAAGGTAATAGGCTCGATAATGTCGATGAACTCCTTGCTCTTGTGCTTCAAGATGATAGACTCCTCAAAACACAATCACTCTGTCACATATTTGGCTTTGGTGGAAGAGATTGATTGGATAGAAAGCAACTTGGGGAGGCTAGAGACCAAGATTCATATGGTTGGAATGGAATGGCATGATCTCAACACATGAGTAGGTAGCTCTCTCTCAGAAAATCAGTTGGTATGAGTGGGGATATTTTCTGAGTGCTTCTCTTGCGAGTGAGTGGTGGTGGAGGGGTTGTTAGGGAACGTTGCATGGGAAACAAAAAATTTCCTACGCACACGCAAGATCTATCCATGGTGATGAGCATCTACGAGAGGGAGAGTGGATCTACATATCCTTGTAGATCGCTAAGCGGGAAGCGTTAAGACACACGGTTGATGTAGTCGAACGTCTTCGCGATCCAAATCGCCGAGCGTCCCGCGATCCCATCACGATCCGTACCGCGATTCCATCATGATCCGTCCCGCGATCCCATCATGATCCGTCCCGTGATCCAATCACGAATCGTCTCGCGATCTGGATCACGATCCTTCCGATCTAGTGCTGAACGGACGACACCTCCGCGTTCACCACATGTACAGCTCGATGATGATCTCTGCCTTCTTGATCCAGCAAGAGGGAGCGGAGAGGTAGAAGAGATCTTTGGCAGTGCGACGGCATTGCGGCGATGGTGGTGGAGCAATTCCAGCAGGGCTTCGCCTAAGCACCGCTGGAACCGATCTAGAGGAGAAACTACGAACTAGAGGAGAGGCAACACGTGGCTTAGGATTTCTTGATGTGTTCCAAGTGCTAGCCCCGCCCCTTTATTTATATGCTGAGCCTTGGGGTCGAAACTTGGAGAAAAATCCTCCTCAAGGTCGGTTTGCTCGCAAGGCAAGAGTCCTTCTCGGACTCCAGGACCAGACGCGAAGGTCCTTGGCGTCTGGCCCCTGGCCTCTGCAAAACATCTTTTGCACCTTCCTAAAGCCTCATGGGCTTTACCCCTTGGCCCAAATAAAGTGTCCCTGTACCCCGAACATTTCGGGAAACATCCGAAACTATTTCCGGTGAATTCCGGAACCCTTCCGGAGACCAAACACTATTATCCCATATATCAATCTTTACCTCCGAACCATTCTGGAGCTCCATGTCCGGGATCTCATCCGGGACTCCATACATAACTCTATATTACCGAAACATCACCGAACCTTAAGTGTGCAGACCCTGTGGATTCGAGAACTATGTAGACATGACCGAGACACCTCTACGGTCAATAACCAACAGCGGGACCTGGATGCCCATATTGGTTCCTACATATTCTATGAAGATCTTTATCGGTCGAACCTCTATGTCAAGGATTCAGTTAATCCCGCATGTTGTTCCCTTTGTTCTTCGGTATGTTACTTGCCCGAGATTCAATTGTCGGTATCTGTATACCTAGTCCAACCTCATTACCGGAAAGTCTCTTTACTCGTTCCGTAATACAAGATCCCATGGCTAACACTTTAGTCACATTTCTTGCAAGGCTTGTTGTGATGTTGTATTACCGGGTGGGCCCTAAGATACCTCTCCGTCACACGGAGTAACAAATCCCAGTCTTGATCCATGCCAACCCCACAGACACCCTCGCAGATACCTATAGATCACCTTTATAGTCACCCAGTTACGTTGCGACGTTTGATACACACAAGGTACTCCTCCCGTGTTAGTGAGTTGCATGATCTCATGGTCATAGGAACAGATACTTGACATGCAGAAAACTGTAGCAATAAACTGACACGATCATATGCTACATTTATAGTTTGGGTCTTGTCCATCACATCATTCTCCTAATGATGTGATCCCACTATCAAATGACATCTCATGTCAATGGCTAGGAAACCTTGATCATCTTTGATCAACGAGCTAGTTTACTAGAGGCATACTAGGGACACAGTGTTGTCTATATACCCACACATGTATTTAGTTTCCAATCAATACAATTATAGCATGGGTAATAAACGATTATCATGAACAAGAAAATGTGTTAATAACTAATTTATTATTGCCTCTAGGGCATATTTCCAACAGTCTCCCACTTGGACTAGAGTCAATAATCTAGTTCACATCACCATGTGATTCACATTGTTATGAATCTAACACCCAATGTGTTCTGGGTCTCGATCATGCTTGGCATGTGAGAGAGGTCTTTTAGTCAACGGGCCCGCGTCATTCAGATCCATGTGTACTTTGCAAATCTCTATGTCATACTGTAGACACTGCTACCACACTCCACTTGGAGCTATTCCAAATGGCTGCTCCACTCTACGTATCCGGATTGCTACTAAGAGTCATCCGGATTGGTGTTAAAGCTTGCATCGACGTAACTCTTTACGACAAACTCTTTATCACCTCCATAATCGAGAAACGTTTCCTTAGTCTTTTAGTTACTAAGGATAATCTTGACCGCTGTCCAGTGATGCACTCCTGGATCACTCTTGTACCCCTTGACATACTCATGGCAAGGCACACACAGGTGCGGTACACATCATGGCATACTATATAGAGCCTATGTCTAGAGTATATCGGACGACCTTCGTCCTTTCTCTTTCTTCTATCGTGGTCGAGCTTTGAGTCTTACTCAACTTCACACCTTACAAATCAGGCAAGAACTCTTTCTCTGACTGATCCATTTTGAACTCTTTCAAAATCTTGTCAAGGTATGTACTCATTGAAAGTCTCATCAAGCATCTTGATCTATCTCTATAGATCTTGATGCTCAACAATTAGGTAGCTTTATCCAGGTCTTCCTTTGAAAAACTCTTTTCAAACAACCCTTTATGCTTTCCAGAAATTCTACATCATTTCTGATCAACAATATGTCATCCACATATGCTTATCAGAAACTCTATAGTGCTCCCACTCACTTTATTGTAAATACAAGTTTCTAATAAACTTTGTATAGACTCAAAAACTTTGATCACCTCATCAAAGCGTATATTCCAACTCTGAGATGCTTGCTCCAACCCATAGAAGGATTGCTGGAGCTTGCACACCTTTTAGCATCCTTAGGACTGACAAAACCTTCTGGTTGTATCACACACAACCTTTCCTTAAGTAAATCGTTAAGGAAACGATGTTTTGACATCCATCTGCCAGATTTCATAATTGAAAAATGCAGCAACTGCTAACATAATTCCAACAGACTTTAGCATCGCTACGGGTGAGAAAGTCTCATCGTAGTCAACTCCTTGAACTTGACGGAAACTTCTTTCCGACAAGTCGATCTTTATAAATGGTGACATTTACCATCAACGTCTTTCTTCATCTTAAAGGTCCATTTGTACTCGACAGCCTGCCGTCCAACGAGCAAGTCTACCAAATTCTATACTTGGTTTTCATACATGGATCCTTTCTCGGATTTCATGGCCTCTAACCATTTGTCGGAATCCGGGCCCATCATTGCTTCTCCATAGCTCATAGGCTTATCGTTGTCCAACAACATGACCTCTAAGACAGGGTTGCCGTACTACTCAGTAGCAGTATGCGTCCTTGTCAACCTACGAGGTTTGATAGTAACTTGATCCGAAGCTTCATGATCATCATCATTAACTTCCTCTTCAACTAACGTATGCTCCATAGAAACAATTTTCTGCTTTGCGCTACTCTTTGGTTGAAACAAAGATTCAACAACCTCATCAAGTTCTATCTTCCTCCCACTCAATTCTTTCGAGAGAAACTCTTTCTCGAGAAAGGACCCGTTTTTAGCAACAAACACTTTGCACTTGGATCTGAGATAGAAGGTATACCCAACTGTTCTTTGGGTATTCTATGAAGATGCATTTGTGCACTTTGGGTTCAAGCTCATTAGGTGAAAACCCTTTTCACATAAGTGTCGCAGCCCCAAACATTAAGAAATGACATCTTAGGTTTCTGCCAAACCATATGGTGTCATCTCAACGGATTTAGATGGTGCCCTATTTAAAGTGAATGTAGTTGTCTCTAATGCATAACCCCAAAACGATAGTTGTAAAATGATAAGAGACATCATAATTCACACCATATCCAATAGAGCACGACTATGACGTTCGGACACACCATCACACTATGGTGTTCCAGGTGGCATGAGTTGTGAAACAACTTTCACATTGTCTTAAGTTGTATACCAAACTCGTAACTCAGATATTCACCTCCACTATCATATCGTAGATATCTTATGTTCCCGTCACGATAATCTTAAACTTCACTCTGAATTTGCTTGAACTTTTCAAACGATTCAGACTTGTGTTTCATTAAGTAAATATACACTATTATCTACTCAAATCATTAGTGAAGGTAAGAAAATAACGATATCCATCGCACGCTACAAGACTCATTGGATTGCATACATCAACATGTATCATTTCCAATAAATCGCTTGCCCGCTCCATTAAACCAGAAAATGGGGTCCTTAGTCATCTTGCCCAAGAGGCATGGTTTGCATGTCTCAACCGATTCGAAATCGAATGAGTCCAAAGATCCATCAGCATGGAGTTTCTTCATGCGATTTATACCAATATGACATTTATCGGCAGTGCCACAAGTATGTGGTACTATCATTATTAACTTTGTATCTTTTGGCACCAATGTTATGAACATGTGCATTACTATGATCAAGATTCAACAAACCATTCTTACTGGGTGCATGACCATTGAAGGTATTATTCATGTAAACAGAATAACCATTATTCTCTACCTTAAATGAATAACCGTGTTGCAATAAACACGATCTAATCATGTTCATGCTTAACGCAAACACCAAACAACATTTAGGTTTGTCACTAATCCCGAAGGTAGAGAGAGCGTGCGATGTTGATCCGATCCAACTAAAATAGGAGAAACAGACACCCGCCAGCCATCTTTGTGCAACAAAGTTACACGTTAGTCGATGGAACCGGTCTCTCGTAAGCGTATGAGTAAGGTTGGTCCGGGCCGCTTCATCCCACAATACCGCTAAACCAAAACACGGCCAAGGGAGCAAGCAATCTAAGCATCAACACCCACAAACTCTTTGTGTTCTACTCGAGATCTCATCTACACATAGACCTAGCTCATGATGCCACTGTTGGGGAACGTTGCATGGGAAACAAAAAATTTCCTACGCACACGTTAGATCTATCCATGGTGATGAGCATCTACGAGAGGGAGAGTGGATCTACATACCCTTGTAGATCGCTAAGCAAGAAGCGTTAAGAAACGCGGTTGATGTAGTCGAACGTCTTCGCGATCCAAATCGCCGAGCGTCCCGCGATCCCATCACGATCCGTCCCACGATCCAATCATGATCCGTCCCGCGATCTCATCACGATCCGTCCCGCGATCCAATCATGAATCGTCTCGCGATCTTGATCACGGTCCTTCCGATCTAGCGCCGAACGGACGACACCTCCACGTTTAGCACACATACAACTCGATGACGATCTCTGCCTTCTTGATCCAGCAAGAGGGAGAGGAGAGGTAGACAAGTTCTCCGGCAGCGCGACGGCATTGCGGCGATGGTGGTGGAGCAATTCCAGCAGAGCTTCGCCTAAGCACCGCTGAAACCGATCTAGAGAGAAACTACGAACTAGAGGAGAGGCAACACGTGGCTTAGGATTTCTTGATGTGTTCCAAGTGCTATCCCCGTCCCTTTATTTATATGCTGAGCCTTGGGGTCGAAACTTGGAGACAAATCCTCCTCAAGGTCGGTTTGCCCTCAAGGCAAGAGTCCTTCTCGGACTCCAGGACCAGACGCCAAGTTCCTCGACGTCTGGCCCCACACGCCAGGGTCCCTGGCGTCTGGCCCCTGGCCTCCGCAAAACATCTTTTGCACCTTCCTAAAGCCTCATGGGCTTTAACCCTTGGCCCAAATAAAGTGTCCCTGTACCCCGAACATTTCGGGAAACATCCGAAACTTTTTCCGGTGAATTCCGGAACCCTTCCGAAGACCAAACACTATTATCCCATATATCAATCTTTACCTCCGGACCATTCCAGAGCTCCACGTCGGGGATCTCATCCGGGACTCCATACAGAACTCTATATTACTGAAACATCACTGAACCTTAAGTGTGCAGACCCTGCGGGTTCGAGAACTATGTAGAGATGATCGAGACACCTCTACAGTCAATAACCAACAGCGGGACCTGG
Source organism: Hordeum marinum (assembly GCA_022496015.1). Classification (NCBI taxonomy): domain Eukaryota; kingdom Viridiplantae; phylum Streptophyta; class Magnoliopsida; order Poales; family Poaceae; genus Hordeum; species Hordeum marinum. Next base: position 84,730,210 of record CM039678.1, on the reverse strand, counting down.
ATCCATATTGGTTCCTACATATTCTACGAAGATCTTTATCGGTCGAACCTCTATGTCAAGGATTCAGTTAATCCCGTATGTTGTTCCCTTTGTTCTTCGGTATGTTACTTGCCCGAGATTCGATCGTCGGTATCTGTATACCTAGTTCAACCTCATTACCGGCAAGTCTCTTTACTCGTTCCGTAATACAAGATCCCGTGGCTAACACTTTATTCACATTGCTTGCAAGGCTTGTTGTGATGTTGTATTACCGAGTGGGCCCTGAGATACCTCTCCGTCACACGGAATAACAAATCCCAGTCTTGATCCATGCCAACCCCACAGACACCCTCAGAGATACCTATAGAGCACCTTTATAGTCACCCAGTTACGTTGCGACGTTTGATACACACAAGGTACTCCTCCGGTGTTAGTGAGTTGCACGATCTCATGGTCATAGGAACAAATACTTGACATGCAAAAAACTGTAGCAATAAACTGACACGATCATATGCTACATTTATAGTTTGGGTCTTGTCCATCACATCATTCTCCTAATGATGTGATCCCACTATCAAATGACATCTCATGTCAATGGCTAGGAAACCTTGACCATCTTTGATCAACGAGCTAGTTTACTAGAGGCATACTAGGGACATAGTGTTATCCATATACCCACACATGTATTTAGTTTCCAATCAATACAATTATAGCATGGATAATAAACGATTATCATGAACAAGAAAATATGTTAATAACTAATTTATTATTGCCTCTAGGGCATATTTCCAACAGGGGTATATATAGGCATCTCCAAAAATCCAACTGTTACACCTAAAAAGTAAAACTCGGTGAAGCCGATGTGTTAATCTTGGTTGTATCGAGTTGCCTCAAAGGTAGCAACTTTTGAATCTCGCTGAGATTGATACAAACTTCTCGGTTGTACCGAAATGGTGGGCAATGGTCAGAATGTAAAGACTTGGTGACTCCGAAGCAAAAACTTGGAAATTCTGATTTTGTGCAACAAGCATTAGTAGGTTTGCCACCTGAACTCGGTTCCACCGATCAATCTTCATATGAGTCAATGTCCTCTTGAAGCTTGTTCTTGCCCTAGAGCTTGTGGTCTTGTGGTGAAATGTCATCTTGAGCATTTGTTCCCTTGGGGAGAGTATTTTCATACTTCTCCTTTTGAGGAACAAACTTGGGATTGGGGTATTGACCTTCTTCCCATTCAATTCCATTAGCGTTGAAGTACCCAACACCATTGTTCTTCCGGTATCCTTCGTGCTTGCGAAGAATTTCCTCAAACTGCTTACACCCGACAAAACTCTTGTAGATACCTTTCTCTATAATCCCTTTCAAAAGTTCATTTTCTTGCTCAAGTGTAACTTGGAGAAGAGAAGTGTTAGTGGGATCAATAGAACTACTAGAAGCAATATCATTGGAATTATCATTTTTATCGCTACTAGTTGAAGAACCATTCTTGCCTTTGTTACTAGTTTGCTTATCCGTAACTTGTGGAATGAATGTAGACAAGAGAATTCGTTTGGCCAGATAAGAGGAAGTCTTCTTTTGAAGATCGTCATTGATCTCTTTAAGGAACTCATGCTCTTGCTCTAGGTTGAGCTTCTCGAAGCGGAGCTTCTCATGTGTCCTTTTAAGCTCTCTATAATCTTGTAGAGTAGACTCGTGAGCTAACTTAAGAGTGTTTAGTTCTTGAGTTAGTCGTTCTATTTCCAACTTATCATCATCATACGTCTTATCTTGACTAGTGTGATTACTAACAAGTTCATCTTGACTAACATTGCTAGATTTATCAAATAGCAAGTCATCTTGAATTAACAAGTCATCCTCATCACTATTGAAATCAAGATACTCGGGGTGTGATACCTTGGGGCCTTTAGCCATGAAGCAACATCCACTGCCTTCATTTGGTGAATCAAATATGTCGTAGGAGTCGGTTGTCACTAGTGAACGTTCAGCAACACCTTCATCTTGACTATAGTCGGAGTTGGAGTGATAGATTCTCTTGGAGTGGTTGTCGGATTCAGAGCCGGAAACCCATTCACCAACATGTGCTTGATGTCTTCTTCTTGAGTATCTCTTAGTGTACTTGTCCTTATTCTCCGAGTGCCTACTTCTCCTCGAGGGTCTTCGTTCATAACGATCATCTCTACTCCTTCTCTCTCTTCGAGGTGACTCATCTCTTGAGCTTCGTCATCTTGGTGACCGTTCTTTCCTTTTGTAAGGAGTCGTGCACTCATTGGAGCAGTGTCCAGGCTTCCCACAGTTGTAGCAGTTTCGGTCAGGACTTGACGAATGCTTCTCTTCATATCTTTAGTTGGAGCTTCGATCTTTGCCTCTATTCTTGTAGAACTTGTTGAATTTCTTGACCATGAGCCTTATCTCTTCATTTGTGACAAGGTTGTCGCTTGAAGTTGTGAGATCATCACTTGTGGCTTTGTAAGCACCGCTAGACTTGTTGTGAAGCTCTTCCTTGTCCTTGAGTGTCATCTCATTAGCAACAATCCTTCCAATAACTTCCATTGGCTTGAGATCTTTATAGTTGGGCATGATTTGGATCAATGTGCATACGGTGTCATATCTATCATCCAAAGCTCGAAGTATCTTCTCGATGATGAATTTTTCGGTCATTTCTTCGCTTCCTAAGCTGGCAATCTCATTGGTGATGAGAGCCATCCTAGAGTACATCTCAGCGACTCCTTCACCATCCTTCATCTTGAACTTGTCAAGTTGACTTTGAAGGACATCCAACTTGGATTCTCTCACGGATTCGGTACCTTCAAGCATATCAACCAAAGTATCCCAAATCTCTTTTGTATTTTCAAGACGGCTGATTTTGTCAAATTCTTCGAGTCATAGGCACTTGAAGAGAATGTCCCATGCTTGAGCATTCTATTGCAACATCTTCAACTCTTCCACGGCTGCTTCATGATCCGGTTCCCTTCCATTCGCAAAGAACTCACCTTGCAAACTAACATGAACAACTGCCCAAAGGTAGGCTTATGACCAAGAATATGGATTTTCATTTCGTGCTTCCAACTAGCAAAATTAGTGCCATCAAAGTACGGACCTCTACGGTGATAATTTCCCTCACTAGATGTCATAGTATCCTAGGTTGTCAAACCAATGCAATGGAGACCAACGCTCTGATACCACTTGTAGGATCGAAAGTAGGTCTAGAGGGGGGGGCTTAGACTACTTGACCAATTAAAAATCTACTTTTTCCCAATTTTAAGTGTTGGCAGATTTTAGCAATTGTAGCAAGTCAAGCACCCCCTACACATGCATGTCTACGAGTATAGCAGCAGAAAATAAAGACAAACATGAATGGTAAAGGAAGGGTAGAAAGATCAAACTCAATTTGAAGGCACGATGATTTTTCCCGTGGTTCCGATAGGTCATGATATCGTATGGCCACGTTTATGGAGTCTTCAACCCACGGAGGGTAACGGTCGCGAGATCCACAGAGGTCTCTACCCACGGAGGGTTCCACGAAGAAGCAACCTTGACTATACCATAATGGCCTACGTCCACGGAGGACTAGCCTAACTCGGGGTAGATCTTCACGAAGTAGGCGATCTCCTTGCCCTTACAAACTTCTTGGTTCACTCCACAACACGAAGTAGGAGGCTCCCAAGCGACACCTAACCAGTCTAGGAGTCACCACCCTCCAAAAGGTAATAGGCTCGATAATGTCGATGAACTCCTTGCTCTTGTGCTTCAAGATGATAGACTCCTCAACACACAATCACTCTCTCACAGATTTGGATTTGGTGGAAGAGATTGATTGGGTGGAAAGCAACTTGGGGAGGCTACAGATCAAGATTCATATGGTTGGAATGGAATGACATGATCTCAAACATGAGTAGGTGTCTCTCTCTCAGAAAGTCAGTTGGTATGAGTGGGGATTTGTTCTGACTGCTTCTCTTATGAGTGAGTGGTGGTGGAGGGGTATATATAGGCATCTCCAAAAATCCAACCGTTACACCTAAAAAGTCAAACTCGGTGAAGCCGATGTGTTAATCTTGGTTGTACCGAGTTCCTCAAAGGTAGCAACTTTTGAATCTCGGTGAGACCGATACAAACTTCTCGGTTTTACCGAAATGGTGGGCAACGGTTAGAATGGAAAGACTTAGTGACACAGAAGCAAAAACTCAGAAATTCCGATTTTGTGCAACATGCATCAATAGGTTTTCCACCTGAACTCGGTTCCACTGGTCCAGAATCGGTTGTACTGAAACCAGTTCCACTGATCCATAATCGGTTGTACTGAAAAGCTAGGGTTTGGCTGGGCTTAGTCTGAGTTTCAGAATCGGTTGCACCGAGTGGGAATTGCTGGTTGCACCGATTTTGGATATTTGGTTTTGGACAGACTTTGTGGAGGATCTTGTGGATTTTTTTTGGTGACTATTACTTGTGCACGTATGAGCATATTGTTCACCAACAATACCTTACCCCCTTAATAGTATTGGCTTTCCTATGACTCAAAGTGATTTCTCACAAATTAAAATGTAGAGTCTTCTTGTTGAAGCTTTGCCAATCCATTTTCTTGCATCTAGGGGTCTCTCCACAATCCTTTTGCTAACCCATGATCGAACCTTTCCTGAAATATGCTTAGTGCAAACATTAGTTCAATGACATATATGTTGTTATTAATTACCTAAACCACCAAGGGAGCAAATGTGCTTTCAATCTCCCCCTTTTTGGTAATTGATGACAACATATAGATCAAAGCTTCGACATATGATATAATCAATGAATATAATCGTCGCTTTGAGAGGTATGTGATAAGCAAGAGCTCCCCCTAAATTTGTGCATTATTTTTAATTTGCGTTTGAATGAAAATGCACAATTGATTAGGTACATGGGACACTTCTTCCATGTCACATACAACTTGGTGGTGTGCGAGAATAATAAGAGTGAATATCATAGCACAACACAATCAAGCAAAGTGAATGATCATCTCATAAACATCACAAGGATAGGAAAATGGTAGCAACACACATTAAGTGTATGATCAAACACAAACAAATTTTAAAACATCCAACACAAAATATCAATTGTTTTTGAAAAGCGATAAAAACCAAACGCTCTCTCACTCGAAGCCTAAATATCTATATACAACTTCTCCCCCTTTGGCAACAAGTTACCAAAAAGTTTGAAGAGATATAGATAATCATTCTTCTGGGGCTGAGCTCCTCTAGTAGCTGATGAAGGAGTCGAGAGAGCCACGTCGGCGAAGACCTCTGCTGATGTCATGGACGGTGTCAGAGTAGCAACTGGAGGTACTGGAGCTGATGGAGCTGAAGTGACTGTAGCTGGTGGAGACAATGAATGTCTCATCTCCGGAGCTGGCACTGTAGGTGTCCTGGCCTGAGTACTAAACTGGGCACTCGTCCTGACAGGTGCACTATCCTCATCATCATCGCAATCAGACTCTGAAGAGGTGCGATGGATAGGGGCTTCATCTACTTCCTTCTTGAGCTTGTTCACGGTCTTGCTCAGCCCATCCACCTTGTCATTGAGGGTCTTGATCCTGTTCTCAAAGATCCTCACAAGACTATTCTGATTGTCTAGTATGCCTTTGATATCATTCTTCATGTGCATGATTGTAGAGATCAATAGATCCATTTTCTTGTTCCTAGATCTGGGGACTTGAGGTCTAGTGTCTCTAGCTACCTCTGCTTCTGCTTGTGCAACAGTTGATGTGGGATGATCTGGATCCATCACCACAACATTGTCCTCATGTTCTGGTTGTAGGGGCAAGTGGGTCCTATCTCCATCTTGGAGTTAATGAGCATCTTAATGTAGGGTGCATAGCAGCATGAGTGCTTCCGATCAGCAACAACCCTGTTCACTGTCTCCACAATCAGATCCATCACTCTGAATCTCTAGTGCTGGTCAATATGAAGCAACAAGTTGATGGAGTAGCCCCGGATCATCTTCTTGTCTCCTGACTTAGGCATCAAGGTATGCCTCGAAATAGTGTTGACAGTACGGAGACCTGCCTGGAGGTAGTAGACTAATCCTAGCTTATGTGAATGCACATAATCAACAGGGATGGCAGTGTACATGTCCTTCATATCATTGTGGTTTTCCTTGGACTTTGAGTACACACAGATATCACCATCCAACACCTTTGGGACTCCTAAGATGGCAGCCCACTCATCAACAGTAGACTCATATCTTGCTCCTTCAGTCATCCACACAATCCTACCATCTCCATAGAAGTGAGAAGTGGAGTAGAATTGCATGATCATCTCATCGTTCCATGCAGTGAGTTCTCTACCAACAAACTCATGATCCCAGTGTGGAAGTTATCTTGCACACTTGGGAAATAGTCTTTGTTCTTCTGGATGTACTTCCAATCAACATATCTCATGTCGCTCACAGCAGGGCTCTTGTCAAGCAACACAGTCTCATACAAATCTTGTTGCTCCTCCTTGGTATAAAATATGTAGTCCACAGTTGGTTTCCTTCTTTTAGAGTAAGGATCAATGGATCTCCACTCTCTCAGACCTGCATCCTTCTTCTTATTCATATCTTCAGCAACCAAGTGGCTGGCATTGTGCTCTGGAAGGTGTGGTCTAAGCTTCATCAAAGCAGACATGGATTCCACCTCGACATCTCCGGAGGTAGATCCCTTGTTCTTCTCAGAAGCTGGAATCTGTCTGGAAGTCCTCTTGGTCTTGGGAGCAGTAGGCTTCTCAGGAGCAGTTGGCTTGCTCTTGGATGAAGCTTGCTTTGGCATAGCATCAACCAACAACTTCTTCTGCTTCTTCTTGGGAGGAGCCTTTGCAGCTGGCTCTTCCTCCTCTTCAGCCTCACTATTTGCAGGATAGGGTGTCCTTCTCATGGTAGACAGCCTACCTGTGGCATGAACAATGGTTTTCATCACCCTCTTCTTCTTCTAAACACCCTTCTTGGGTAATGACCTCTTTGGGGGCTCAATGGTCATGGTAGCCCTAGCACTCTCAGGTTCTCTCATAGCCTTAACACTAGCATATGTCTTTCTGATAACTCTCTTGGCAGAGGTGACTTCATTGGCAGACTTTCTGGCAACCTTCTCTTGCTTCTTAGCAAGGACTTCCTCAGGCATGAAATCTAAATCTTCCTCATCTGAGTTCAGCTTCCTCCCGATCCTATTAGCAGCCTTAGGCAACCCATGAGAGCTGGGGGTGCCTAGATCTAAGAATGAGCTAGGCTCAGGACTAGTGCCTGGATCAACATCAACACTGGGATCTCTGTGAACATTCTATCTGTCCTCTAAAGCAGACATCTCCGACCCTATGAATAGACTATAGTGGAGTAGAAGGGGATGAGTCATCACAAAATGCAGATGTTTTTGAAAGTTGGAACAGAGAAATCCTTAGATATAGTCCTCAGCAAAAAAGGGATTTCGGTGTCGCCGGGTCAAAAGTTTCGGTACTACCAAGACACACAATACTCTCAACAGAAACTTGGCAACAACTTTGGTCAAACCGAAAATTGCCACTCGGTTTCACCAAGACTATCCTCAGTAGCTGATATGTCTCCAACGTATCTATAATTTATGAAGTATTTGATGTCTACTACACAACCTTCTTATTGTAGGGTCGTGTTGGGCCTCCAGGCGCAGAGTTTTGTAGGACAATGGCAATTTTCCCTCAAGTGGATGACCTAAGGTTTATCAATCCGTGGGAGGTGTAGGATGAAGATGGTCTCTCTCAAACAACCCTGCAACCAAATAACAAAAGAGTCTCTTGTGTCCCCAACACACCCAATACAATGGTAAATTGTATAGGTGCACTAGTTCGGCGAGAGATGGTGATACAAGTGTAATATGGATGGTAGATATAGGTTTTTGTAATCTGAAAATAAAAAACTGCAAGGTAGCAAGTGATAAAAGTAAGCAAAAACGGTATTACATTTCTTGAAAGCAAAGCCTAGGGTTCATACTTTCACTAGTGCAATTTCTCTCAACAGTACTCACATAGTTGAATCATATGTAAATACCTCTCGTGCGACAAAGAGTTCACTCCAAAGTCACAAATAGCGGAGAACTAACGAAGAAATTATTGTAGGGTACGAAACCACCTCAAAGTTTTCTTTTTCGATGAATCTTATGAGCTATCCCTATAAGTGTCACGAAGAGCCCTAGAGTTCGTACTAAAATAACACCTTAAGATACACATCAACCAAAACCCTAATGTCACCTAGATACTCCAATGTCACCACGAGTACCCATGGGCTTGATTATACGATATGCATCACACAATTTCAGATTCATCATGTTCAATCCAACACAAAGAACTTCAAAGAGTGCCCCAAAGTTTCTACCGAAGACTCAAGATGAAAACATGTGCCAACCCCTATGCATAGATTCCCAAGGTCACGGAACCCGCAAGTTGATCACCAAAACATACATCGGATCAATAGAACATCCCATTGTCACCACGGATATCCCATCGCAAGACATACATCAAGTGTTCTCAAATCCTTAAAGACTCAATCCGATAAGAAAACTTCAAAGGTAAAACTCAATTCATCACAACAAGATAGAGAGGGGAAAATTCCATATGATTCATCTATATCAATAAAGCTCGCGGTACATCAAGATCGTGCCATCTCAAGAACAAGAGAGAGAGAGAGAGATATCAAACACATAGCTACTGGTACATACCCTCAGCCCCGAGGGTGAACTACTCCCTCCTCGTCATGGAGAGCGCCGGGATGATGAAGATGGCCTCCGGTGATGGTTTCCCCCTTCGGCAGGGTGCCGGAATGGGCTCCCGGTTGTTTTTTCATGGCTATGGAAGCTTGCAGCGGCGGAACTCCCGATCTAGGTTTATTTTCGGAGGTTTTTATATTTATAGGAATTTTTGGCGTTGATCTCACGTTAAGGGGTTCCACGAGGCGGTGACAAGCTTGCTAGGCGTGGCCAGGGGGGTGGCCGCGCCTGGCAGGCTTGTGACCTCCTCATGGCTCTTCTGCCCCAACTCCAATGCTTCGGGGGTCTCTTTTGGTCCAGAAAAAAACATACTAAATTTTCAGCCCATTCCGAGAACTTTTATTTCTGCATAAAAAACGACACCATGGTAGTTCTGCTTGATTGGTGGAGGGGGAGTAAAAACTTTACCATTCTGTTTGGGAACTCCCTATAATGTATCTAGCATGGAAGATACCGTGATCTCTTGGTTTTTATGTTGACAATGAAAGCATACCACTCAAATTTTTTATTCATCTCTGTTTTAAAAGCTCGAGCTCTGGCACCTCTGCAAATCCCTGCTTCCCTCTGCGAAGGGCCTATCTTTTACTTTCCTGTATTTACGTATATGCAAGAGTCAATAGTATTCCTTCTTAGTTCAACCTCTATTCTTTAATTGGTAAGCATCATGCGGTGGGGAAAGATCCAAGCATATATGTCCATTCAAATATATTTGATCATGAATTATTATTGTTGACAATTATCTATATGATAAGTAAGCTGGGAGGCAAAACATTAAGCCCCTATCTTTCCCTGTGTTCGATGGATGCTATTTGCTCTAAAAATATGCTGTGAGTATTAGCAATCAAGGAAGACTATATGATAGTTGAGTGTGTGGAATTTGCTATATAAAAGCTCTTACATAGACCCTTCATGAAAATAAGATGAATTTCAATTGTTTGGTGACTGAAAGCATAGTTTGTTAGTTTTCAAGAAACTTTATGGTCTATACTTTAACATGTGAATATCTTGTTACTTCATCATGAGAAGTTTTATGAGATGAGCTACTGTTTATGATATATTATGATGCTAGAAAAAGTGTTTGGAACTATCATTGATCAAATTTATGCACTATGCTAGCATTCACACTTCATAAATTATTTGTTTTATCATTTACCTACTCGAGGACACGCAGGAATTAAGCTTCGGGATGCTGATACGTGTCCAAAGTATCGATAATTATGAAGTATTCATGCCATGTTTACAATAATTCTATATGATTTTGGTATGCTTTTATTAGAATTAACCCGGACTAACGCTGTTTTCAGCAGAACTACCATGGTGTCGTTTTTGTGCAAAAATAAAAGTTCTCCGAATGGGCTAAAAATTTACAAAGAATATTTTTGGAAAATATAAAAAATACTGGAGAAAAAAGATACCGGAGAGGAGTCCCGAGGAGGCCACAAGCCAGCAGGGCGCCCCCTAGGCCGCGCCCCTGGCTTGTGGCCCCCTCGGGAGTCCCCTTGACGTGATTCCAACGCCAAGTGCTCCTATAAATAAAGAAGCCCCCAGAAAGAAACCTAGATCAGGAGTTCCGCCGCCGCAAGCCTCTATAGCCATGAAAAATCAATCGGGAGCCCGTTCCAGCACTCTGCCTGAGAGGAAAACCATCACCGGAGGCCATCCTCATCATCCCGGCGGTCTCCATGACGAGGAGGGAGTAGTTCACCCTCAGGGCTGAGGGTATGTACCAGAAGCTATGTGTTTGATCTCTCTCTCTCTCTCTCTCTCTCGTGTTCTTGAGATGACACGATCTTGATGTACCGAGAGCTTTATTAATATAGATGAATCATATGGAGCTTCCCCCTCTCTATCGTCTTGTGATGAATTGAGTTTTCCCTTTAAAGTTTTCTTATCGGATTGAGTCTTTAAAGGATTTGAGAACACTTGATGTATGTCTTGCGATGGGATATCCGTGGTGACTATGGGACGTTCTATTGATCCACTTGATGTATGTTTTGGTGAACAATTTGCGGGTTTCGTGACCTTGGGAATCTATGCATAGGGCTTGGCACACGTTTTCGTCTTGACTCTCCGGTAGAAACTTTTGGGTACTCTTTGAAGTTCTTTGTGTTGGATTGAACCTGATAAATCTGAAATTGTGTGATGCATCTCGTATAATCAAGCCGATGGGTACTCATGGTGACATTTGAGTATCTAGGTGACATTACGGTTTTGGTTGATGTGTATCTTAAGGTGTTATTTAAGTACGAACTCTAGGGTTGTTCGTGACACTTATATGGATAGCTCATAAGATTGATCGGAAAAGATAACGTTGAGGTGGTTTCGTACCCTACAATAATTTCTTCGTTAGTTCTCCACTATTTGTGACTTTGGAGTGAAATCTTTGTCGCACGTGAGGTATTTACATATGATTCAACTATATCAGTATTGTTGAGAGAAATTGCACTAGTGAAAGTATGAACCATAGGCCTTGTTTCTAAGCATTGCAATACCGTTCGTGCTCACTTTTATCATTAGTTACCTTGTTGTTTTTATATTTTCGTATTACAAAAACCTATATCTACCATCCATACTGCACTTGTATCACCATCTCTTCGTCGAACTGGTGCACCTATACAATTTGCCATTGTATTGGGTGTGTTGGGGACACAAGAGATTTCTTGTATTTGATTGCAAGGTTGTTTGAGAGAGACCATCTTCATCCTACACCTCCCACGGATTCATAAACCTTAGGTCATCTACTTGAGGGAAAATTGCCACTATCCAACAAAACTCTATGCTTGGAGGCCCAACATGAGTGTACAAGAAGAAGGTTGTGTAGTAGACATCAGTAGCACAGAAACAAAATCGGTAGAACCGATTTTTTTGACTCAGTGTCATCGAGATTCGGTTTTGCGGACAACTAAACCTAAAAATTCTTCGTTCGCTAATCTATTGAGTTTTTCTAGATGACAGGGAGAATGCAATCGGTGGATTATCGATAAAATTAACTCCAATGCGCAAGAATCGGACGGGGAGCACAAGGACGTCCAAATCCATACCCTAGCTTTGTGACGGATCCGCTACGGTGGCGATGGGGATGAAGATTCCTTTGGTGGCGTGTACTCCCAATGGCGGAGATGCCTGGGGAGGCAAAGGCGACGACCATGGGTCACGGTTCGGCAGTGTAGGGTTTTGGAGGAGGCAAAGTTTGAAGAAAATTTTCAAAGTTGGATCCGCCTCTTTATATAGCCATGGCCGTTGGTGACACTGATTCTAAATTTTCGGTGTCATCGAGTTCCTCAACTGTCAGTTGACAGGGAAACTCGGTGTAACCGAGAAGATGGAATCGGTGGTACTGAGACTGAAAACCAGATCAACCCTTGGCATTCAGTGAGACCGAGATTTGTGGGTTGGTTCAACTGAGATGCACTTGGGAGGTTTTAATGGTGAGTGTTTTGTAGATACAGAACTCCGAGTGCTCCTCGGAGAGATCGAAAAGTACTTGTTCAAATTTTGTGATGCAACATGAACATAATTTGAGGTGAGAAAGCATAGATATCTAGAGAGTCGTCCTAGGCATTCTTGCACATCCAATTGGCAAAAGAAAAATTGAAAACCAAATAGCAACAATTGGATGTCCTTGAATGAGTAAAGTGCAGACCAACATGCTCACACAATAAGATGTCAAGTAAAATCATGGAAAACATGCACAAACATACTAGCATCTATCAAGCACTTTGGCGATGATCAAGTCATCTATGTATGAGTATATTGACTTAGGATCCAAGTAAGAATACTTGATCATAGGTCATACTCATCATTTAAGCATAAGTAGGGTTACCACTTTTACATAAAACATTTAATGTTGTCACATACTATGAGATGCTTTGACTCAAGTCTTAGAGTAAATCTCACCCTTGATGTGACACCCCCCATAGGAGGGATAAACTAACCTTGGGTTTTGTCGATGAAGACTTCATGTAGGTGAAGTAGGGGTGGATGCTCAAAGTTGATGAAGATCACCAGGAGTTGGGAGCATACTTGTTATTTCCTTACTCTTCTCACCTTCATGGGTTAGTCCCAACACACAAGAGACAAATACAAGGATATCTATGGAAATGGAGTGTAAAGCATACATGATGATGTCCATTGATTTGTTGATTACCTTGTCCCTTGCTTACCTTTGAGGGAATGTGTGACTCCTTGAACTATTGCATAATGTTATGTTGATTACAACTAGTTCTTGCCAATAATGAATGTGAGTGAATTTCATTGGCGAAGTCACCCCTCAAGAACTTCTCTAGTTCTTCTTCTTGGGGACCCACATCAAGTTGATGGGGATCCTTGGTGTTGAAGTAGCACTCTTAGAAGTTGAGCTTGTAGTAGCCTTGGGAACCCACTTCACCAAAGGTTTGGATTCATCTTCATATAAGTCAATGTCCTCTTGAAGCTTGTTCTTGCCCTTGAGCTTGTGGTCTTGTGGTGGAAGGTCATCTTGAACATTTCTTACCTTGGGGAGAGTATTTTCATACTTCTCCTTTTGAGGAACAAACTTGGGATTGGGGTATTGACCTTTGTCCCATTCAACTCCATTAGCGTTGAAGTACCCAACACCATTCTTCTTCCAGTATCTCTGTGCTTGCAAAGAATTTCCTCAAATTGCTTACACCTGGCAAGACTCTTGTAGATACCTTTCTATATAATCCCTTTCTATATAATCCCTTTCAAAAGTTCATTTTCTTGCTCAAGTGTAACTTGGCTAAGAGAAGTATTAGTGGGATCAATAGAACTACTAGAAGCAATATCATTGGATTTATCATTTTTATTGCTACTAGTTGAAGAACCATTCTTGCCCTTATTACTAGTTTGCTTAGACTTAAATTGTGGAATGAATGTAGACAAGAGGAGTCATTTGTCTAGATAAGAGGAAGCCTTCTTTCGAAGATCATCATTGATCGCTTTAAGGAACTGATGCTCTTGCTCTAGGTTGAGCTTCTCGAAGCGGAGCTTCTCATGTGTCCTTTCATGCTCTGTATGATCTTGTAGAGTAGACTCATGAGCTAACTTAAGAGTGTTTAGTTCTTGAGTTAGTCGTTCTTTTTCCAACTTATCATCATTATACGTTTTATCTTGACTAGTGTGATTACTAACAAGTTCATCTTGACTAACATTACTAGATTTATCAAATAGCAAGTCATCTTGAATTAACAAGTCATCCCCATCACTATTGAAATCAAGATACTCGGGGTGTGATACCTTGGGGCCTTTAGCCATGAAGCAACATCCACTCCCTTCATTGGGTGAATCAAATATGTCGTAGGAGTCGGTTGTCACTAGTGAACGTTCGGCAACACCTTCATCTTGACTATAGTCGGAGTTGGAGTGATAGATTCTCTTGGAGTGGTTGTCGGATTCAGAGCCGGAAACCCATTCACCAACATGTGCTTGATGTCTTCTTCTTGAGTATCTCTTAGTGTACTTGTCCTTCTTCTCCGAGTCCCTACTTCTCCTTGAGGGTCTTCGTTCATAACGATCATCTCTACTCCTTCTCTCTCTTCGAGGTGACTCATCTCTTGAGCTTCGTCTTATTGGTGGCTCTTATTTCCTTTTTAAGGAGACATGCACTCATTGGAGTAGTGTCTGACGACCCACAAGTATAGGGGATCTATCATAGTACTTTCAATAAGTAAGAGTGTCGAACCCAACGAGGAGCAGAAGGAAATGACAAGTGGTTTCCAGTAAGGTATTCTCTGCAAGCATTGAAATTATCGGTAACAGATAGTTTTCTGATAAGATAATTTGTAACGAGTAACAAGTAATAAGTGTAGCAAAGGTGCAGCAAGGTAGCCGAATCCTTTTTGTAGCAAAGGACAGGCATGGACAAACTCTTATATAAGGCAAAACGCTCCCGAGGACACATGAGAATTTCTGTCAAGCTAGTTTTCATCATGCTCATTTGATTTGCGTTCGTTACTTTGATAATTTGATATGTGGGTGGACTGGTGCTCGGCTGCTGCCCTTACTTGGACAAACCTCCCACTTATGATTAACCCCTCTCGCAAGCATCCGCAACTACGAAAGAAGAATTAAGATAAATCTAACCATAGCATGAAACACATGGTTCCAAATCAGCCCCTTACGAAGCAACGCATAAACTAGGGTTTAAGATTTTGTCACTCTAGCAACCCATCATCTACTTATTACTTTGCAATGCCTTCCCCTAGGCCCAAATAATGGTGAACTGTTATGTAGTCGACGTTCACATAACACCACTAGAGGAGAGACAACATACATCTCATCAAAATATCAAACGAATACCAAATTCACATGATTACTTATAACAAGACTTATCCCATGTCCTCAGGAACAAAGGTAACTACTCACAAAGCATGTTCATCTTCATAATCAGAGGAGTATTAATTATGATAAGAGATATTGATATGTCTCCAACGTATCTATAATTTTTCATGATGGCATGCTATTATATTATTTGTTTTGGATGTTTTATATGCATTTATATGCTATTTTATATTATTTTTTGGACTAACCTATTAACCTAGAGCCTAGTGCCAGTTTCTGTTTTTTCCTTGTTTTTGAATTTTGCAGATATGGAATATTAAACGGAGTCCAAACAGAATAAAACCTTGGGAAGGAATTTTTCTAGAAGGAAACAAATCAACCAGGCTTGGAGTGCACGCCAGGGCACCTGCCAGGGAGTCACAAGCCTGGTAGGCGCGGGCCCCCTGGCCGCACCTAGCAGGCTTGCCGTCTCCTGGCAGGTCTCCTAACCCTATTCTTCATCCTGTAAATACCCAAATATTCCCCCAACATCAGAATGGGCCACACAAATACTTTTCCGCCGCTAGAAGCCTTCGTTCCCGAGAGATCCAATCTTGGAGCCTTTTCCGGTAATCTACCGGAGGGGTTTTTGATAATGGAGGGCATCTACATCAACTCCATTGCCCCTCGGATGATGCGTGAGTAGTCCACCATAGACCTACGGGTCCATAGCTAGTAGCTAGATGGCTTATTCTCTCCCTTTGATCTTCAATACCATATTCTTCATGATCTTCATGGGGATCTATCCGATGTAATCCTCTTTTGTGGTGTGTTTGTCAAGATCCGATGAATTGTGAGTTTATGTTCAGATTATCCATGAATCTTATTTGAATCTTCTCTGAATTCTTATATGCATGATTTCACATCCTTGTAAGTCTCTTCGAGTTATTGGTTTGGTTTGGCCAACTAGATTGGTAATTCTTGCAATGGAAGAAGTGCTTGGTTTTGGGTTCAATCTTGCGGTGTCCTCACCCAGTGACATAGTAGGGGTAGTGAGGCATGTATTGCATTGTTGCCATCAAGGGTAACAGGATGGGGTTTTTCATCATATTGCTTGAGTTTATCCCTCTACATCATGTCATCTTTCTTAATGCGTTACTCTGTTCTTCATGAACTTAATACTCTAGATGCAGGCAGGAGTCGGTTGATGTGTGGAGTAATAGTAGTAGATGCAGAATCGTTTCGGTCTACTTGACACGGACGTGATGCCTATATGCATGATCATTGCCTTGGATAATTACATGATTATTAACTTTTCTATCAGTTGCTTGATAGTAATTTGTTTACCCACCATGATATTTTCCTTCAAGAGAGAAGCCTCTAGTGAAACCTATGGCCCCCGGGTCTACTTTCCATAATATATTTTCAGATCTATAAACCAAAAATACTTTGCTGCAATTTATTTACCTTTTACTTTCCATTCTCTTTTACATCTATCTCTACCGGATCTAATCCTTGCAAATAACCGTGAAGGGATTGACAACCCCTTTATAGCATTGGGTGCAAGAGTTTGATTGTTTGTGTAGGTGCATCCATTGGTGACTTGCTTGTTCCTCCTACTGGATTGATACCTTGGTTCTCAACAACTGAGGGAAATATGTATCTACTTTGTTGCATCACCCTTTCCTCTTCAAGGGAAAACCAACGCAAGCTCAAGAGGTAGCAAGAAGGATTTCTAGCACCGTTGCCGGGGAGAATACATAGCAAGTCAAGATTAAGCCTACCAAGTACCCATCACAAAATCATATCTTTCATTTACATTATTTGCAATTTGCCTCTCGTTTTCCTCTCCCCCACTTCTAAAATGATTTCCAGAAAATACCAAAAAGCTTTGCCTTTTTATTCGCCCTTCTTTCGTTTGCCTGTTTCTTGCTCGTGTGTCGGATTCCTTGAAATCATGGCTAGCCTTACTACTATAGCTAATACTCCCGAGTAAGAGGTTCTTAATTTTAAGCAAAGGCAGGGAGAAAACTTAAAAGATTCTTTATATAGAATTTGCAATGCTCAAAATACATCTATTTGTAAGCAATCTACTACTAATCTCCTTCGCAATTTTTACGTGGGTGTTACTCCACGGAATAGATATGTTATAGATACCATCATGGGAGGGAATTTCTTGGGAAGTCATACCTTTGACTCTTATAGCGCTATGATAAATTTGGTAGGTTCACCCCCAATCATGGTTAATGGAACAAACTTGACCTTGGAACATGTGATGCGGAGGCTCAATATTATTGAAAAAAGGTTGCTACAATTGAGCTTATTGAAAACATGGATAAAATATTAATAATCACATTACTCAATATGGATCTAAAGTAGGGGTTACCTTAAATAATCTTAAGGAAAAGGAACCCATAGTAAATGAAAAATTGGAACAAGATTCCTCTAGAATTAGCAAGCTAGAGGACATTATTACCAACTTGGGATCCGCTTTTTCTTTGGTTCGAACTACTCAAATTTCTTCCCCTCCTAAGGCTTCCAAGTTTGTTTATGTTCCCAAAAATAAAGGTGAATCTTCTAGTAAAGGGTATGAAGATCTTAAGATGATAAATATTCACCCTAACTTTCTCAATATTATTAAGGAACCAATTGCTACAATTTAATCTCTTGATTTCTTTCCTAGGAGTATTATTATTGATAATAGCAACATGCCTCCTAGGTATTATAAGTGTGCAATTTAGGAATTGCATACCAAAGATGACAATACCTATATCTATTGTGTTTTACCTAGCTAGGGGCGTTAAACAATAGCGCTTGTTGGGAGGCAACCCAATCTTATTTTTGTTTTCTATTTTTGCTTATGTTTTTGAGTGTTTACCACATTATTACTTCTGTAATAATTGTGTTTTGGTGTTTTAATTAGTGTTTGAGCCAAGTAAATCCTTTGGGGTGATCTATGGTAGTTGTTGATTTGATCTTGCTGAAAAATAGAAACTTTTGCGCTCAGTCCAAGAATTTTCTAAAATTTTCAGAGCGTCTAATGAGTCTGAAATTTTTACACAAGATTTATATTTAAATTTCCCAGGTTTCTCTAATGTTTCAGAATTTTTGTAGCTACAGAAGTATACGAAGTTTTCAGATTTCTACACACAGTTCTGTTTTTGACAAATTCTGTTTTCTTTGGGTTGTTTGCCTATTTTGATGAATATATGGGTTGTATCATGGGGTATGAACCATGGAGAAGTTAGAATACAGTAGGTATAACACAAATATAAAAAAATGAGTTCAAAAAAGTACCTAAAGTGGTGATTTATTTTCTTATAGTAACGGATCTCACGAGTTTTCTGTTAAGTTTCGTGTTGTGAAGTTTTCTTGTTTTGGGTAAAGTTTTGAAGGTCTATGCAATAAGGAGTGGCAAGAGCGTAAGCTTGGGTATGCCCAAGGAACCCCAAGTTATATTCAAGGATGCCAAAAAGCCTAAGCTTGGGGATGCCCCATAAGGCATCCCCTCTTTCGTCTTCAATCCATCGGTAAATCTACTTGAGGCTATATTTTTATTCACCACATGATATGTGTTTTGCTTGGAGCGTCTTGTATGATATGAGTCCTTGCTTCTTAGTTTGCCAGAATCATCCTTGATGCACACATATTTTGATAGAGATACGCCGAGTCTTGAATTTATTAGAATACTCTATGTGATTCACTTATATCTTTTGAGTTAGGCAATTTTGCTCTATGTGCTTGACTTATATTTTTTAGAGCACAGTGGTGTTTGCGTTTTATAGAAATAATTGAACTCTCGTACCTCACTTATATTATTTTGAGAGTCTCTAAACATCATGGTAATTGGTCTAGGTTATGAATTTATTCCTAATATGATAGGCATCCAAGAGGGATATAATAAAAACTTCCATGTTAAGTGCATTGAGTATTTTTGAGAAGTTTGATTCCATGCATAAACTTTTGAGATACAAAGATGGTAATGTTAAGAGTCATGTTAGGAAGTAATTGTGATTTGGTAAAAATACTTGTGTAAAGGTTTGTGATTCCCGTAGCATACACGTATGATGAACCGTTATGTAAGGAAGTTGGAGCATGATTTGTTTATAGATTGTCAACCTTTGTGTGAGGGTCGGGAGCGCGTGATGGTTAACTCCTACCAATCTCTCCCCTAGGAGAATGCATTTAATAATTTTCTTCAATAACTAATAGACTTTTGCAATAAGTATGTGAGTTATTTATGACTAGTGTTGAGTCCATGGAATATATGCACTCTCACCCTTCCACCTTTGCTAGCCTCTCTAGTACCGCACAACTTTCGCCGGTACAACAAACACCTTCCTCAAAACAGCCACCATAGACCTTCCTCAAAACAGCCACCATATATCTTTCCTCAAAACAGCCACCATACCTACCTACTATGGTATTTCCGTAGCCATTCCGAGATATATTGCCATGCAACTTCCACTGTTTCCTTTTATGACTTGCACCATCACTTCCATATTGCATATAGAGTCATATTTTGTCATAGGTACCAAGTTTTAATTTTATTTTGAGTTGCAAGTAAATAAAAGTGTGATGATTATCATTATTGGAGCATGTCCCATGTGAGGAAATGATGGAAGCTATGATTTCCTCACAAGTGTGGATGAGATTCCGGACTTTATAAAAAAAATTGGCCAGCGAAGCCCAAATAAAAAATAAAGAGGCCTTAGATGCCCACCAAAAAAATAAAAAATGAGAAAATAAAAAATGAGAGAAAAGAGAGAAGGGACATTGCTACTATCTTTTTCCACACTTGTGCTTCAAAGTAGCACCATGATCTTCATGATAGAGAGTCTCCTATTTTGACACTTTCATATACTAGTGGGAATTTTTCTTTATATAAATTGGCTTGTATATTCAAATGGCGGGCTTCCTCAAATTGCCATAGGTCTTCATGAGCAAGCAAGTTGGATGCACCCCCACTTAGTTTCCTCTTGAGATTTCATAGACTTATAGCTCTAGTGCATCCGTTGCATGGCGATCCCTACTCACTCACATTGATATCTATTAATGGGCATATCCATAGCCCGTAGATACGCCTAGTTGATGTGAGACTATCTTCTCCCTTTCCTTGACAACCTCCCCCATATTTTATTCCACCTATAGTGATATATCCATGGCTCACGCTCATGTATTGCATAAGAGTTGAAAAAGTTTGAGAAAATAAAGGTGTGAAAACAATTGCTTGACTTTTCATCGGGGTTGTGCATGATATAAATACTTTGTGTGGGGAAGATGGAGCATAGCCAGACCATATGATATTGTAGGGATAACTTTCTTTTGCCATTATATTTTGAAGAGATACAATTGCTTTCCTAGTATGCTTGAAATGTTATTATTTTGATATCCATATTAAGCTTTTGTTTTGAGTCCTACGGATCTTAATATTCATGCCACAGTAGAGACTATTACATGGATAAATATGTTTGGTAGCACTCCACATCAAAAATTCTGTTTTTATCATTTACCTACTCGAGGACGAGCAGGAATTAAGCTTGGGGATGCTGATACATCTCCAACGTATCTATAATTTTTGATGATGGCATGCTATTATATTATATGTTTTGGATGTTTTATATGCATTAATATGATATTTTGTATTGTTTTTGGGACTAACCTATTAATCTAGAGCCTAGTGCCAGTTTCTGTTTTCCACTTGTTTTTGAGTTTTGTAGATATGGAATATTAAACGGAGTCCAAACAGAATAAAACCTTCGGAAGGAATTTTTCTGGAAGGAAACAAATCAACCAGGCTTGGAGTGTACGCCAGGGCACCTGCCAGGGAGTCGCAAGCTTGGTAGGCGCGGGCCCCCTGGCCGTGCCTAGTAGGCTTGCCATCTCCTGGCAGGTCTCCTAACCCTATTCTTCGTTCTATAAATACCCAAATATTCCCCTAACATCAGAACGAGCCACACAAATACTTTTTTGCCGCCAGAAGCCTCCGTTCCCGAGAGATCCAATCTTGGAGCATTTTCCGGTAATCTGCCGGAGGGGGTTTCGATCACGGAGGGCATCTACATCAAATCTATTGCCCCTCTAATGATGCGTGAGTAGTCAACCACAAACCTACGGGTCCATAGCTAGTAGCTAAATGGCTTCTTCTCTCTCTTTGATCTTCAATACCATGTTCTTCATGATCTTCATGGAGATCTATCCGACGTAATCCTCTTTTGTGGTGTGTTTGTCAAGATCCGATGAATTGTGAGTTTATGTTCAGATTATCCATGAATCTTATTTGAATCTCCTCTGATTTCTTATATGCATGATTTCATATCCTTGCAAGTCTCTTCGAGTTATTGGTTTGGTTTGGCCAACTAGATTGGTAATTCTTGCAATGAGAGAAGTGCTTGGTTTTGGGTTCAATATTGCGGTGTCCTCACCTAGTGACAAAGTAGGGGTAGCGAGGCACGTATTGTATTGTTGCCATCAAGGGTAACAAGATGGGGTTTTCATCATATTGCTTGAGTTTATCCCTCTACATCATGTCCTCTTTCTTAATGCGTTACTCCGTTCTTCATGAACTTAATACTCTAGACGCAGGCAGGACTCGGTCGATGTGTGGAGTAATAGTAGTAGATGCAGAATGGTTTCAATCTACTTGTCGCAGGCGTGATGCCTATATGTATCTTCATTACCTTGGATAACTACATGATTATTCACTTTCTATCAATTGCTTGACAGTAATTTGTTTACCCACCATGATATTTACCTTCAAGAGAGAAGCCTCTAGTGAAACTTATGTCCCCCGGGTCTATTTTCCATCATATATTTTCAGATCTATACTTGCTGCAATTTATTTACCTTTTACTTTCCGCACTCATTACATCTATCTCTATCGGATCTAATCCTTGCAAATAACCGTGAAGGGATTGACAACCCCTTTATAGCGTTGGGTGCAAGAGTTTGATTATTTGTGTAGGTGCATCCATTGGTGACTTGCCTGTTCCTCCTACTGGATTTATACCTTGGTTCTCAACAACTGAGGGAAATACTTATCTACTTCGCTGCATCACGCTTTCCTCTTCACGGGTAAACCAAGACATGCTCAAGAGGTAGCAAGAAGGATTTCTGGCACCGTTGTCGGGGAGGATACACATCAAGCCTACCAAGTACCCATCACAAACTCATTTGTTGCATTTACTTTATTTGCCATTTGCCTCTCATTTTCCTCTCCTACACTTCTAAAACAATTTTCAGAAAATACCAATAATATTTTCCTTTTTATTCGCCCTTATTTTGCTTGCCTTTCGTTTGCTTGAACTCATGGCTAGCCTTACTACTATAACTAATACTCCCGAGAATGAGGTTCTTAATTTTAAGAAAAGGGAGGGAGAAAACTTAAAAGATGCTTGGTATAGAATTTGCAATTCCCAAAATAGTTCTATTTGTAAGCAATCTACTACCATTCTCCTTCGCAATTTTTACATGAGTATCACTCCTTGGAATAGAAATGTTGCAGATACCATCATGGGAGGGAATTTTTCGGGAAGTCATACCTTTGACTCTTATAGTGCTCTGATAAATTTGTTAGGATCACCCCCAATCATGGTTAATGGAACAATTTTAACTCTAGAACATGTGATGCGAAGGCTTGATATTATTGAAAAGAGGGTTGCACGGTTGAGCTTATTGAAAACTTGGATGAAAAGATTCATAATCGCATGACTCAATATGGATCTAAAGTAGGAGTTACCTTAAAAAATCTCAAGGAAAAAGAACCCATAGTTAATGAAAAATTAGAACACGATTCCTCTAGAATTGGCAAGCTAGAGGACATTATTACCAATTTTGGATTTTCTTTTGCTTTAGTACAAACCACTCCAACTCCTTCACATCCTAAGGCTGTCAGGTTTGTTTATGTTCCTAAAAATAAGGGTGAATCTTTTAGTAAAGATGAAGATCTTAAGACAATTAGTATTCACCCCAACTTTCTCAATATTATTAAGAAACCAATTGCCACCACTGAATCTCTTGATTTTTTATCTAGGAGTATTATCAATCATAAGAACAACGGGCCTCCTAGGGCTTATAAGTTTGCAATTGAGGAGTTGCATACCAAAGATAACAATACCTAGATCTATTACGTTTTGCCTAGCTAGGGGCGTTAAACAATAGCGCTTGTTGGGAGGCAACCCGATTTTATTTTTGTGTTGTGTTTTTGCTTCTGTTTTTGAGTGTTTTCCACATTATTGCTTCTGTAGTAATTGTGTTTTGCTGTTTTAATTTGTGTTTTAGCCAAGTAAAACCTTTGGGGTGATCTATGGTAGTTGTTGATTTAATCTTGCTGAAAAACAGAAACTTTTGCGCTCAGTCCAGGAATTTTATAATTTTTTTAGAGTGTTGAATTGATCTGAAATATTTACACAATACTGATATATAAATTTCCCAGGTTTTGTAATGTTTCAGAATTATTTGAGTTACAGAAGTATACGAAGTTTCTAGATTGCTATAGACTGTTCTGTTTTTGACAGATTCTGTTTTCTTTGAGTTGTTTGCCTATTTTGATGAATCTATGGGTCCATCATGTGGTATGAGACATGGAGAAGTTAGATTACAGTAGGTATAACATCAATATAAATAAAGAATGAGTTCACAACAGTACCTAAAGTGGTGATTTATTCTCTTATACTAACGGAGCTCACGAGTTTTCTGTTATGTTTTGTGTTGTGAAGTTTTCAAGTTTTGGGTAAAGATTGGATGGACTATGGAATAAGGAGTGGCAAGAGCCTAATATTGGGGATTCCAAAGGCACACCAAGTCATATTCAAGGATGCCAAAGAGCCTAAGCTTGGGGATTCCCCGGAATGCCTCCTCTCTTTCGTCTTCAATTCATCGGTAAATTTACTTGAGGCTATATTTTTAATCACGACATGATATGTGTTCTGCTTGGAGCGTCTTGTATGATATGAGTCTTTGCTTGCTAGTTTGCCACAATCATCCTTGCTGCACACATATTTTGAGACACACACGCTGAATTGTGTATTTATTAGAATAGTCTTGGTGCTTCACTTATATCTTTTGAGTTGGGCAATTTTGCTCTATGTGCTTCACTTATATCTTTTAGAGCATGGTGGTGTTTTTGTTTTATAGAAATACTTGAACTCTCGTACCTCACTTATATTATTTTGACAGTTTCTAAAAATAACATGGTAATTGGTCTAGGTTATGAATTTAGTCCTAATATGATAGGCATCCAAAAGGGATATAATAAAAACTTCCATATTAAGTGCATTGAGTATTTATGAGAAGTTTGATTCCATGCAAATAGTTTTGAGATATAAAGATGGTAATGCTAAGAGACATGTTAGGAAGTAAATTGTGATTTGGTAAAAATACTTGTGTAAAGGTTTGTGATTCCCGTAGCATGCACGTATGGTGAACCGCTATGTAAGGAAGTCGTAGCATGACTTGTTTATAGATTGTCGGCCTTTGTGTGAGGGTCGGGGGCGCACGATGGTTAACTCCTACCAACCTCCCCCCTAGGAGCATGCGTTTAATGCTTTGGTTTAATGACTAATAGACTTTTACAATAAGTATGTGAGTTCTTTATGACTAATGTTGAGTCCATGGATTATACGCACTCTCACCCTTCCACTTTTGCTAGCCTTTCTAGTACCGCGCAACTTTCGCCGGTGCAACAAACACCTTCCTCAAAACAACCACCATATACCTTTCCTCAAAACAGACACCATACCTACCTATTATGGCATTTCCATTTCCATTCCGAGATATATTGCCATGCAACTTCCACCGTTTCCTTTTATGGCATGCACCATCACTTCCATATTGCATATAGAGTCATATTTTGTCATAGGTATCAATTTGAAATTTTCCTTTTGAGTTGTAAGTAAATAAAAGTGTGATGATTTTCATTATAGATCATGTCCCATGTGAGGAAAGGATGATGGAAGCTATAATTCCCTTACTAGTAGGGATGAGAGTCCGAACTTTATGAAAAATAAAAGAGGCCATCGAAGCACAAATAAAAAAATGAATAAAAGAGGCCTTAGATGCCCAACAAAAAATGAGAGAAAAGAGAGAAGGGACATTGCTACTACTGACGAGGATATGTACCTAGGGTAGGGTCATAGGCAAGGCCTACATACCATACCTAAGGACACTACATTGGAAGACTCGAAGATCAAGCATAAGCTTTTGACTGGATTCCATGAGATGTTCAAGTCACTCGACATTCAATCCACTCGAAGCCTTCTTCCTTCACTCGACAGTCACCTGGCACTCGGTAGACCTCATTCTCAGTCGACACCAGAAGACCAGGAGCCACCATCAGGAGGCCAACGGGCGGTCATTAGTCCTTCGTCATTAGTAGCATTTATTATGTATGTTACCAGTAATGCTAGTCTTTAAACCCACAATCGGGCCCTTAGATGCCGGGCACTTATGAGGGGCAGCGAACTCTATATAAGCCGCCCCTCCCCTCTGGCACAAGGGTTCGCAACCATTGAAATCTCAACATTCCACATGACATAAGCTCCCGAGCATTGAGACGTAGGGTTGTTACCTCCATGAGAGGGGCCTGAACTCATACATCCGTGTGTACACCCTTGCCGTAGCTAGGACTCTGATCTCTCCTTACGTACCCCTACCAGCTACCGTTAGGCTCGTTCCCATGATAGTTGGCGCCCATCGTGGGGCAGGCGTCTAAGCGACTTCCGCCGAGGTTGCATTTCCATCCTTCGACATGTCTTCCGGCGGTGTTTTTTGCTCTGGGCCACGAGATCCATTTAGGAGCGCTCACCTTCATCGCCGACGATTTGACATGGCTCTAGGAAGCGCCTCTCGATGTCAAGGCGCTCCTAGTCCGCGGGGCCATGCACTTCCGCACGAGTTCCTACGGCGTGTTGCTGCGTCCGCCATCGACTCCCTATACGTCGGCTCCCCTCGCTGTTCGCAGTCGCAAGCAGTCCGACCGCTCACGACTCTAGCACTGGGTCAAGAACGTAGTGGTGCGTCAAATTTCTTCTCCGCAGATCGCTGCGCTCGAGCCTGCAGAGTCTCTTCATGGCGTGTTTGAGTCGTATTCCGATCCGTCTGACATCCCTTCCGAGTGCGAGAGCTGCGATCTAGCAGCGGAGGTCCTTATGGCGGGCTCTCATCAAAGCCCGTCGCCGGGCTTTGGCCACGACAAGCGTGATGCTGGTGGCGCGTCAAGTCAACAACCGCATCATGAGGGGAGGTTCTTCACACCCCCAACATTGGTACGACTGCTGAGGCCCAAGCTTTGGAGGCCACGCGCATTCGGCTGGAAGAGCTTTAGCGCGAACTTGACGAGCGCGCTCGCCAGCGTTCACCTGTCGCCGGTCGACGGCAGCGACAACTGTTCCCGACTGGCTCCGCAACGACGTTGAGGTATATTGAACTCCTGTGTTAAATGTTGTTGTTGCTGCTAGGATAGCAGATTCCATTCAGCCATCATGGTCAAAGGCTGGAAGAGGGTTGATGTAGATCAGAGCACTGTTAGATGCAGCGCAGCGTCAGAATTCAGTAGTTTCACAGTCCCACAATAGGATATACAGCAACTCACCCAGGGCAAAAACCGTTCAGTCGGCACACAACCCTGGATCGCCCCTGTGCCGTAGGGGTGGGGGCTTTCGCGAGGATCAGGTCAGAGATCAGTTTCACCGTGAAGACCACCATCGAGTGCCCGCTCCGCCATGGGGCGGTCCGCACATGCCCTGACACCCGGACGATAGGCGCTCGTTCGGTGATGAGAGGAATGCGGAGTTTGATGCTCGAGATCTTCTCACCCAGAAGCGGATCAACAGAGGCAGAGCCCACAGAGAAGGCCAAGATAGAGACTTTCTGAGTGGTAGCTCAGCCGTGATTTCTGGTCCTGAGTGTTTCAGCAGAGCCATCCGTTCTGCGGAGATTCCCCCAACTTCAGGTTGGCAGTTGGGATCGGAAAATTTTCTCGTGAGTCCAAGCTAGAGACTTGGTTAGATGATTACCGAGTGGCTGTGCAGATTGGCAATGGCAATGACAACGTCGCAATAAAGCACTTGTCCTTGATGCTAGATGGTTCAACCCGAGCTTGGTTGAATCGCTTGGCTCCTTCCAGTATATATTGCTGGGAGGATCTTGCCCGAGTGTTTATCCGAACCTTTGAGGGTACTTGCAAGTGTCCTGCAGGTCTGGTCGACTTACAACATTGTGTCCAGAAGCTCGATGAAACTTTGAGAGACTATATTCAGCGGTGGTCCACTTTGCACCATACAGTGGAGAATGTGTCAGAGCACCAGGTTGTGTGTGCTTTCAAGGACGGCGTGAGATACAGGGAGCTGTACCTGAAGTTCGGGCGCACGGGTGATATCTCACTGGGCAAGATGATGGAAATCGCCACTCGATACGCCAATGGCGAGGAAGAAGACCGCCTCCATAGCGGCAAAGGAAGGGTAGTCGCCAATGAGGCTGGTGGCAGTAACAATCGGAAACAGAAGCGAAAAGATGAAGGTCTTGTTCAAGCAGAAGCAGCAGCACTGGTGACTCAGTCAAAAAACTAGGGCAAAGATAAAGCACGGTATGCCCCCAAGAAAGGAAAAAATCAGTCAGGAACTAATATCATGGATTAGCTGTGTGTAATTCACACGAGGAAAGATGTGGAAGGCAATGTGATTTTGCCCAAGCACACCACTCGACAGTGTCAGAACCTTATCCAACAATTCAAGGGGGACCCACCGAGTGGTAAATCTACTGAGAAGGGTGATGAAGATGAAGATAAAGAAACATTCCCGAATGTCACTGCTGCACTGGTGATCTTTGCTGATGTCAAGAGCAAGAGTCGTCTGAAAGTCATCAACAAAGAAATCAACATGGCTGTACCAGATACCCCCACCTACCTCAAGTGGTCCCAATATGCTATCACATTCGACCAGACAGACCATCCTGCTCGTGTTGCCACTCCCGATCAACAAGCTCTGGTAGTTGATCTAGTGGTGGGGGGCACTCGACTTAGAAAGGTCCTCATGGACGGTGGCAGCGCCCTGAACATTCTCTATGCGGATACCCTGAAAGGGATGGGCATTCCGATGTCCCATTTGAGTGAAAGCAACATGAAGTTTCACGAGGTCATCCTAGGAAAGAAAGCCAAGTCACTCGGACATATAGCATTGGATGTGACATTCGAGAATGACAAAAAATTTCGAAAGGAAAAGTTGACGTTTGAAGTCGTGGATTTCCAGAG
Source organism: Hordeum marinum (assembly GCA_022496015.1). Taxonomy (NCBI): domain Eukaryota; kingdom Viridiplantae; phylum Streptophyta; class Magnoliopsida; order Poales; family Poaceae; genus Hordeum; species Hordeum marinum. The sequence continues at coordinate 84,701,990 of CM039678.1, read as the reverse complement.
TGCTTACCATGCCATTTTGGGTCAACCCGCATATGCACGTTTCATGGCCCGACCATGTTACGTGTACCTCAAGTTGAAGATGCCAGGCCCTAAGGGCGTGATCACGGTCACCGGCAATCGACAGCGGGCCGAAGAATGCCTCCAGCAAGGCTCCAAGATCGCCGATCACCAGATGACCATGGTTGAGTTGGAGGAGTACAAGAAAACCTCTGACCCTGCTGATTTGCTCCGCGCAAAGAAGCCGGCTTCCGAGTCGGCATTTCAGTCGGCAGGGGAAGTGAAGAAGGTGCACATCCACCCGACGGATCCTACTGCTGCCTCGACAAATATCTCATCAACACTCGATAGTAAATAGGAAGCCGAGCTCATCCAGTTTCTCCATGAGAACTAGGATATCTTTGCATGGAAGCCTGCTAACATGCCGGGGGTTCCCAGGGAGCTAGCTGAGCACCGTCTAAGAGTGGATCCGAAAGCCAAACCCGTCAGGGAGCATTTGCGTCGCTCAGCGGCGGAGAAGCGCAAGGCAATCGGAGAAGAAGTGGCCCGTCTCTTGCAAGCCAAGTTCATTCGGGAGATTTACTACTCCAAGTGGCTCTCGAATGTTGTGATAGTGCCAAAGAAAGATAAGTCGTTGCGCATGTGCATTGACCTCAAACATCTCAACAAAGTGTGCCCGAAAGATCATTTTCCGCTCCCCCGCATAGATCAAATTGTTGACTCGACTGTGGGGTGAGAGCGTTTATCGTTTTTGGATGCTTACTTTGGGTACCATCAGATCCTTCTGTATGGCCCGGACAAAATAAAGACAACCTTCATCACCCCATTCGGGTGTTTTTGTTACATCACTATGCCTTTTGGTCTCAAGAATGCCGGCGCTACTTTTATGCGCATGACTCAAAAGTGTTTACTCGACCAGATCCCTCGGAATGTCGAGGCGTACATGGACGATATAGTGGTCAAGTCCCGCAAAGGTTCCAACCTGCTGACTGACTTGACTGAAACATTCGCCAATCTGAGGAGATTCGACATAAAGCTAAATCAGGCCAAGTGTACTTTTGGCGTCCCTACCGATAAATTACTCGTTTTTCTCGTTTTCGAACGGGGGATCGATTTCAACCCTAAGAAGATGAGCGCCATTACCCGAATGAAGACTCCCGTGCGAGTGCGTGACGTTCAGAAGCTTACAGGTTGCTTGGCAGCATTGAGTCGATTCATTTCTCATCTTAGTGAGAAGGCTCTGGCTTTATATCAATTGATGAAGAAGTCCGACACGTTCGAGTGGACTCCCAAAGCCGAAGCAACGTTTATTGAGCTCAAATCCCTCCTCTCCACCCAGTCGGTGCTTGCCGCTCTTGCCAGCAAAGATCCCTTACTCCTGTACATTGTGGCCACAAATCAGGTCGTCAGTACAGTGCTAACTGTTGAGCGAAAAGAGGAGGGTAAAGCTTATAAAGTCCAGCGGCCAGTCTATTATGTCTCGGAAGTTTTGTCCCCCTAAAAGCAAACATATCCACACTATCGGAAGCTGGTTTATGGTATTTACCTATCAGCGAAGAAGGTGGTGCATTATTTCCAAGACCACTCGATTTCAGTCGTCTGTGATGCTCCTTTGTCCGAGATTTTAATCAAGACGCATCAGGTCGAGTGGCTAAATGGGCAATCGAGCTTGGACACTTTGACATCAGATTCGAAGCCAAAAAAGCAATCAAGTCCCAAGCATTGGTAGATTTCATGGGCGAGTGGATTGAACAGCAACAGCCTATCCAAGTTCACTCGACGCATTGGACAATGTTCTTTGATAGCTCTAAAATGTTGAATGGGTCCGGTGCTGGTGTTGTCTTGATATCTCCCAAGGGTGACAAGCTCAGCTATGTCTTGCAAATTCACTTCGATTCCTCCAACAATGAGGCAGAATATGAAGCACTTTTGTATGGGTTACGCATGGCTATCTCACTCGGCGTCAAGCGCCTGATGGTTTATGGCGACTCAGATCTGGTGGTGAATCAAGTGATGAAATAGTGGAATGTTCGAAACCCCGCTATGACTGGATACTGCAATGCAGTCCAAAAGTTGGAGAAGAAATTCAAAGGCCTGGAACTTCATCATGTTCCCCGATTGAAAAATCAGGCGGCCGATGAGCTATCCAAGATTGGGTCCACTCGATGGCGTGTCTCCAGCGGTGTGTTCTTGGAACACTTGCACACTTCTTTGGTTCAAGAAGATCCTTTCACCGAAGAGCCCCCACAAGCTTTGAGTTGCACTGACTTGACAGAAGTCGATGTCCCTGCAGTGATTGACCTGGTCATGGAGATTCTGGTTATCACTCCCGATTGGACTATGCCTTACATTGCCTATATCCTCAGACAAGAGCTCCCTGAAGATGAAACAGAGGCTCGACAGATTGTGCGCAGGTCCAAGGCTTTCACTGTGATGGGAGATCAGCTGTTCAGAGAGAGTGCGACTAGCGTTACACAACGCTGCATTCCCCCGAGGAAGGTCGATTGATTCTGGACGAGATCCACTCGGGGACTTGCAGTCATCATGCATCCTCACGGACGATTGTCGCCAAAGCATACAGAGCTGGTTTCTTCTGGCCCCGGGCTAATGAGATGGCTAAGGACATCGTCGATCACTGTGATGGATGCCAGTTGTATGCAAACCTATCACACAAGCCAGCCTCTGCTGTAAAGAAAATTCCTCTCACCTGGCCATTTGCTGTTTGGGGACTTGACATGGTTGGTCCCTTTCGGACTGGAAAAGGTGGTTTCACTCATTTGCTGGTTGCAGTCGACAAGTTTACCAAGTGGATAGAAGCCAAGCCCATCAAGAAATTGAACTCCCGTACGGCGGTTACATTCATGAGAGAGATAATTTTCCGGTACGATGTTCCTCACAGCATTATCACAGATAATGGCACCAACTTTGACTCGGAAGAGTTCAGAAACTTCTGCACATCTCAGGGCACTCGGGTAGATTATGCATCTGTCGCTCACCCGCAAACCAATGGGCAAGTCGAGCGAGCCAATGGCCTCATCTTGCAAGGCCTTAAGCCTCGTCTTATGCACGACCTAGATCATGCCGCTGGTGCCTGGGTAACTGAGCTGCCGTCTGTATTATGGGGCCTGAGAACTATGCCAAATCGATCGACTGGACGGACTCCTTTCTTCCTGGTCTATGGTGTTGAAGTTGTATTGCCGAGTGACTTGTTTCACAATTCTCCTCGAGTGGAACTGTACTCTAAGGCTGAAGCTGAACAGGCCAGGTAGGACGGTGTAGATCTTCTGGAGGAAGAATGGGAGAAGGCTCTGATCTGGACTACTGCCTATCAGCAGGATCTGCGGCGCTTCCATGCGAAGAATGTCAAGAGTCGATCGTTTCATGAGGGGGACTTGGTGCTTCAAGTGAATCAACACTGACCTCACAAGCTTGCTCCTGCATGGGAAGGTCCTTTCGTCATCACTAAGGTGCTAAACAACGGAGCCTATCATCTATACAATCTCAAGAAGCGGATAAACGAGCCACGAGCCTGGAATGCAGATTTGCTCCGGCGTTTTTATACTTGAGACAGAAGAATCTTCTGATGTAATAAGAATACTTCGTCAATGCAATTCTCATTTCTACAGTATATATTCTCGATTCCGATCATATAGTTTCATTCTTGGGAATACTCCGAGTGATGAGCAATCCTCACACTCGGGGGCTTAGCTGCGAACATGCTTTCACCTAAGTTAAAAACCCTATCGGATGGATAGCAGTCCATTCACTCGACGGCCTATTTGTGAATCCGTCTTCGCTTAGGTTCAAAAATACTCTGAGTTATGAGCAATCCTCACACTCGAGGGCTTAGCTGCGAACATGCTTTCGCCTAAGTTAAAAACCCTGTCGGGTGGATAGCAGTCCATTCACTCGATGACCTATTTGCGAATCCGTCTTTGCTTAGGTTCAAAAAAACTCCGAGTGATGAGCAATCCTCACACTCGGGGGCTTAGCTGCGAACATGTATCGCCTAAGTTAAAACCCTTGTCGGGTGGATAGCAGCCCATTCACTCGATGGCTTAGCTGCGAATCGACATTCGCCTAAGTTCTAAACTACTCCGAGTGATGAGCAATCCTCACACTCGGGGGCTTAGATGCGAACATGTTTCGCCTAAGTAAAAAAAACGTCAGGTGGATAGTAATCTAGTCACTCGACAGCTTAGCTGCAAATCGACATTCGCCTAAGTTCTAAACTACTCTGAGTGATGAGCAATCCTCACACTCGGGGGCTTAACTGTGAACATGTTTCGCCTAAGTAAAAAACCCGTCGGGTGGATAATAATCTATTCACTCGACAACTTAGCTGCGAATCAACATTCGCCTAAGTTCGAAAAAAACTCCGAGTGATGAGCAATCCTCACACTCGGGGGCTTAGCGACGAACATGTTTTGCCTAAGTTGAAAACCTTGTCGGGTGGATAACAATCCATCGACTCGACAACTTAGCTGCAAATCGACATTCGCCTAAGTTCGAAACTACTCCGAGTGATGAGCAATCCTCACACTCGGGGGCTTAGCTACGAACATGTTTCACCTAAGTTGAAAACCTTGTCGGGTGGATAACAATCCATTCACTTGACGGCTTAGCCACGAATCGACATTCACCTAAGTTCTAAACAACTCCGAGTGATGAGCAATCCTCACACTCGAGGGCTTAGCTGCGAACATGTTTCACCTAAGTTAAAAAGCAAATATAGTCGAACACGTGATTAAAGCCGAATACGGATAAAATCCAAAGGTTAAATCGCAGATAAATGTTTCGTAGAGAAGCAAATATGCTCAGGCCTAAGGCCTGAATGAAGTTTTGAGAGATACAATTCCACTCGGCATACCGAGGCAAATAAAAGCATTTCTTCCAAAGGTCAAGTTTTTTAAGCATCTGATGGGCTAGCTGGCTCGACAAAAGTGTCCAAGTCGATGCCGTCTGCGATTCTGGTGGCTGCTTCGATGAAGGTTTCCATGAAGTCCTCAAACTGGAGTTTCTTCGTGTTAACCACCCGGAGCTCCTTCAGCTTCTCTTCCCTCACGTCCCTGCAATGGACCCTGACGAGTGTTAGCGCCACGTCGGCCCCGCAGCGAGTAGCAGATTTCTTCCAGGCCTGCACTCGACTTGGAAGTTCGTTCAGGCAAGCCATCATGGAGTTGAGGTCGAGCTAAAGGGTGTCCTCAGGCCATAGCTCCTTGTCAATTCTCTCCATTGTAGATTTCAGTCGAACAAGATACGCCTGAATGTCCTGGAGCCAGAAATTGAGTTTGAGCATGTTCATGGCCACCGCGTCTATGACAGGTGACTTAGTGGGATCCAGATTGGGCTCAACCTCCTCTGTCTCCTTCTCGAAGTCCTGGCAGAATTCTGTTGAAGTGTGGGAATGGGAGGAGAATCGGTGAGCTAGGACCTTCAAAGACTTTACAAATTTCACTCGACAAGAAACACTCACTGTCGAGCATGATGTACATCTTCCTCGAGAATTCGCCCAAGTGCTTCTCCAGGCCGTTGCTCCTTTTGTTCAGCTGCTCGTCCCTTTTGATGAGGTCCACACGCTCCTGCTTCAGCTTTGCGTTCTCCTCCTCCAGCTTCTTGGCGGCCGCCAGCTTCTGATCTGCAGCTTCGGTTTTATCCCTGGCCACCCGTTTGGCGTCGATGAGTGTTTTGTCCTTCTCCTCCAGTGCCTTCTTCATGGAATCTAAAGAAACAACATTGTTGAGTCGCACTTGGAGTCGACGATTTTCATTGCGCACGTCTGTTTGAGTGAGAGCACTTGGTTCAAAACATGAAAAGTGAAGATGGGAATGCAGAAAGTCGACAGTAATTACCTCCTAGAGACTTCAGCTCAGCATGCGCTTGCTCCAGAGCATTGTTGGAGGCTTCCAGATCTACACGTAGTCGGTTCCTTTCCTCCTCAAGATCCTTGTACTGCGTCCCAAGTTTGCAAGCCCTCTAAAACCAACAAAAGAAAGAAATTCAATCGACAAGTAATACCAAGGACGGTCGACTGGGCTATGAATATCGTCGAATGACTGTCTTACTACCCTGGAACAACATCATATAATGGTTGACCTATGATGTCTATGAAGCCCATGTCCAGGGGAAGAAGAATTCAAGCAAAAAGTCTACCCGACATGTCGAGTGGCCCTGGCACTCTGCGTGTCGTAAAAAAATTCAAAATAGTCTCTATTAAGACCCCCGCCAGTGCAAGCACTCGACGGCGGTCTCGAGGACTACACCCAGTGGGTGCACTCAGAGTGCCCCCACTGAGATGGTTAACACTCGACCTGTCGAGTAACTCATCAGAAGAAAAATGCACTCGACATGTCAAGTGCCTCCAGTACTCCGCGTACGATGGAAATCCCGATTTCAAGTTTTCAAGACTACTGCTTATCGTCCGCGATCAACAGTAGCCTCGGGGACTACACCCAGTGGGTGCACTTAGCGTGCCCTCACTGGTTATTGAAACGTTCGACGAGGTCAGCCCTGTCAGAACATTCACCCGTCACTTGACCTGTCGAGTGACGCGCCTCCCTGCTCTGTGAAGTTCAATCTATCCTTATGTAGCGTCATATCATGGTTTATCAATAATATCCACGAAACCTATAAGGTAGCTTCGGAGTGGTGTGATCCAAGGCGAAATATATCCCGTATACAATAAACTCTAAGACCCCTGCCGGTGCAAGCACTCGACAGCGGTCTCGGGGACTACACCCAGTGGGTGCACTTAGCGTGCCCCTAGGGGACCTACCAACTCTCGATCAGTTGAGTGGCAGAAACATCCATTATTGGAATGTCCATCACTCGATCCGTCGAGCGGCGCCCCTCCCCATTCTGTGAAGTGCAGTCTATCCTTATGTAGCGTCATATCATGGTTTATCAATGATGTCCATGAAACCTACAGCATAACTGTAGAGTGTTGCGATCAAGAGCAAACGATCAAGCATACGATAGACTCTAAGACCCCTGCCGAGGCAAGCACTCGAAAGCGGTCTTGGGGACTATACCTAGTGGGTGCACTCAGAGTGCCCCCACTGATCCAAAACTCACTCGATTAAGACCCTATCTATTTGAGTGCAGAAATTTCAAAACACTCTACGGAGTGAAAAGTAAGCACCCAGTGGGTGTACGGTCTAGAAAAGACAGAAATCCAATTAGCAATGTACTTACAATCGAACTTACTCGGACATTGGTGTGGAGGGCCGTGTTGGCATCATAAGCCAGCTTGCTGGCCTCGTACGCCTCCTTGGTTCGCAACATCATCTGATCTGCCTGGATCATACCCTCCTTCGCAGCTCCGGTCTGATCTTCCGGGACGTGATGCAGAGGGAAAGCCGTCATAGGCGGGATCGGTATAGTAGCTGGAGCGCCTGAAGCATTCTGAACGAGTCCAGTTGGAGTTGACATCACGATGGTCGAGATAGCTGGGGGTGCACTCGACGGAGGTACTGTAGGATCAGCTATGACTCATGTCGAGTCACCCACCCCCTGGGGAGACTCTGCAGTCGACCACTGGACCGTCTGCACGGATGAAGCTCGTCGAGTGCGGACGCACGAGACATCTAGGTGTTCCTCATCATCTTCCAGTTGAATGACCTTTGCAACGTGAATCAACAGTGTTAGCTTTTGCAAGTGATGAATCCCATCCGAGTGTGTCGAAGACTTGTTTACCTCTGTGAGAAGTTGCAGCATCAGTAGTGTGAATGTCCATTGCTTCTCCTCCGTCTCGAGGAGGTGATGATACAGAAGTAGCAACCCTGATGGATCAAACAACACTCGGTTAGCAACAACGCAAGGTCACAGTCGAGAGAAAGAATTTGAAAATAAATACTTACGTGGATACGACAGGTACAACTATCCTCATGCGAGGCAGAGCCTTGCGAGGTTTGGTCATGATTTGCTTGGGCTGCTTGGCCGACCTCTCACTCGACTCAACAGTTGAAGGGCGGCTCCGCTTCGGGTTCTTCTCACTAGGGCCTGGAGTCCTGTCCTCAATAGCTGCTAGATCCTGGCAGGACTTGGAGCGGCCTTCACGCCGGGGAGGTGACTCGACTTCTTCCTCTTTGCCGGAGTCCTCGTATTCATCCTCGGAGTTAGAGGGATCGTCGCCATCCATGCTGCCACCCTCGCTCACTATGCCATCTTCAGGTTGGTTCCTATTGGGAGCTGGCGAGTGCAAGTTTGTCCATTCCTGCATAATTCCAACAAGGAAGTCAGTCTAAAAATCAATGTATATCACTTGACAATACAAGTACTTCAGTCGACAAAGTGCAACTTACAAGATTCTTCGGCAGGTTTTCGACTGAGTAAGAAGGATCCTCTTGGCTCCCACGGGGTTGTTGCACGCCCCGATGATGCTGCGAAGCCACTGCTCGACACTCTTTTGTGGAACCTCCTCTGGATGCGTCCTGGTTGAGTCCTCTGGGCCCGCATAGTGCCACATGGTGTGATCTCTGGCTTGGAGAGGCTGAATCCGTCGACTGAGAAAAGTCTCTAACAGTCCAGGCCAGTCACTCCACCCCAGACCAATTTCACCATGGCGTCCACCAAGGTCGCCACCTAATCCTGTTCCTCCTCATTCACCTTTAGGGACTTGGGGGTAGCTGGGCAGTTAGATGTGTAGGGGGGAAGGCCAGTCGACATGTTGGGTAAAGCTGCATCCTTGCAATAGAACCAAGTCGACTGCCAGCCTCTAACATATTCAGAGAAAGTCATGACAGGGAAAGAACGCTGCGCTCTCTTCTGAAGCCCCCCCCAACAGAGCTGCAACACATGGGTTTTTTCCATCCGACGGGTCTGGTTTCTTCACCGTCTCAGATCTAATCGTAAAAATGTGCTTAAAGAGTCCACAGTGGGGAGGACACCCCAGGAAGCACTCGCACAAAGTTACGAACGACAACAAGTACGCGATGGTATTCGGTGGGAGATGATGCAGCTGAGCGCCAAAGAAATTCAAGAAGACTCTAAAGAACGGATGAGGGGGCATGGAGAAACCTCTTTCGACATGGGAGAGGAGGAGGACTCGCTCCCTCTCGCGCGGCTCCGGCTCGCGCTCTCCCTCCGGGAGCCTTCAAGCTCCTTCTGCCACAAGCCCATCGGAAACCAAGCCCTCGATGTCCTCGCGGGTGACCACCGAAGGGAGGAAGTCACCCCGCATCCATCCCAGCAGCGCGGTGAACCGGGCGGTCGAGGGCTTCTTGCCCTTGACCTTCGTCCACCCCTTCTTGGCCCGCTCGAGCTTCTCTGTCGTGTTCTTCATCATCGGCGTGGCGACTCTCGTCAGGGAGGAACGGAGTGGGTCACTGGAGGCAGAGGAGGCAGAGGAAAGGACAAAGAATGGGCGGAGGTACTGTGCAAATCGCGGCGCGTGGAGTTTTATACTCCACCGAGTGTCCCGCTGACCAGTGGGCCCACGAGATCACCACACACGCCAACCGCTGATGGCACCCAGTACGTGGTAATATGACCGGTGCGAGAATCGAGGCGTCGTGCCTCCACTTGCCCTGAACGTGGCATCATCATCGCACGCGCGCGCTTCCCAAATTTTCATATCCCGCAAAATCCTGGTCTGACAGACCGACCCGTCACCTCCAAAGATGCTTTCAGTTCACTCGGAGCAAAATAGGCATTGAACATCCACTCAGACACTTTCAAGGCTAAATGGATCCGGGTGAATGGAGAAGAGTTCAATCGACGCAAGTTTCGTTGAAGCCCCAAATATCAGTCGGAAGATTTGGCGTGTTGATCTTGAATAGGCGTCAATACTCAGAGTTCAATCTACGCAAGTTTCGTTGAAGCCCCGAATATCATTCGGAAGATTTGATGCCTTAATTTGAGATTGGCATTGATACCCGCATTTCACCACTCGAACCCTGATCCATTCGGGGGCTAATGACGAGGATATGTACCTAGGGTAGGGTCATAGGCAAGGCCTACATACCCTACCTAAGGACACTACATTGGAAGACTCAAAGATCAAGCATAAGCTTCCGACTGGATTCCATGAGATGTTCAAGTCACTCGACATTCAATCAACTCGGAGGCTACTTCCTTCACTCGACAGTCGCCTGGCACTTGGTAGACCTCATTCTCAGTCAACACCAGAAGACTAGGAGCCACCATCAGGAGGCCAACGGGCAGTCGTTAGTCCTTTGTCATTAGTAGCATTTATTATGTACGTTACCAGTAACTCCAGTCTTTAAACCCACGATCGGACCCTTAGATGCCGGGCACTTATGAGGGGCAGCGAACTCTATATAAGCCACCCCTCCCCTCTGGCACAAGGGTTCGCAACCATTGCAATCTCAACATTACACATGACATAAGCTCCCGAGCACTGAGATGTAGGGTTGTTACCTCCACGAGAGGGGCCTGAACTCATACATCCGTGTGTACACCCTCGCCGTAGCTAGGCCTCTGCCCTCTCCTTATGTACCCCTACCATCTACTCTTAGGCTCGTTCCCACGACAACTACCTTTCGCCACATTCATGCTTAAAAGTAGCACCATGATCTTCATGATAGAGAATCTCCTATTTCTTCACTTTCATATAGCTAGTGGAATTCATGATGCACGTCCACTTAGTTTCTTTTTGAGCTTTCATACACTTATATCTCTAGTGCACCCTTTGCATGGCAATCCCTACTCACTCACGTTGATATCTATTGATGGGAATATCCATAGCCCATTGATACGCCTAGTTGATGTGAGACTGTGTTCTCCCTTTCCTAGACAACCTCCACCATATTCTATTCCACCTATAGTGCTATATCCATGGCTCGAGCTCATGTATTGCGTGAGAGTTGAAAAAGTTTGAGAAAATAAAAGTGTGAAAACAATTGATTGACTTTTCATCGGGGTTGTGCATGATGTAAATACCTTGTGCGGGGAAGATGGAGCATAGCCATGCCATATGATATTGTGGGGATAGCTTTCTTTTGTCATTATATTTTGAAGAGATACAATTGCTTTGCTAGTATGCTTGAAATGTTACTATTTCCATATCAATATTAAGCTTTTGTTTTGATTCTTACGGATTTGAATATTCATGCCACAATAAAGAATATTACTTGGATAAATATGTTAGGTAGCACTGCACATCAAACATTCTGTTTTTATCATTTATCTACTCGAGGTCAAGCAGGAATTAAGCTTGGGGATGCTGATACGTCTCCAATGTACCTATAATTTTTGATGATGGCATGCTATTATATTATCTGTTTTGGATGTTTTATATGAATTAATATGCTATTTTATATTATTATTGGGACTAACCTATTAATCTAGAGCCAAGTGCCAGTTTCTGTTTTTTCCTTGTTTTTGAGTTTTGCAGATATGGAATATTAAACGGAGTCCAAACGGAATAAAACCTGCGGAAGGAATTTTTCTGGAAGGAAACAAGTCATCCAAACCTATGGTTTCCCTCATAACTAAGTTAACAAGACAAAAAATTTAGGGCCAATTAAAAACTTTTTGAGTGCATTTGAATGCTTGACTTGTGTGTTATTTGCTTGTTTGTTTGATTGCTTGTTGGTGCTCTATATTCATAAAAATCCCCTCTACTCCCAAAACTCATCTACTTGCTCCAAATACTTGCACAATGATAATGCCATGTGTATAGGACATAAAACTATTTTTATAAAAAATTATTTTGGTCAAAATGGGTTTATTCAAATTAGGTTTTCTAAACGCCTGAATTAAGGGTTGTACTACAAGTACTCAAATTGGGTGGATTGTTTTTCCACAAAGGCTCTATTTGAAACCTACTATATATAAGACTTTCCAAAACCACCAACTATTAATTTTAAAGCTTATTTTGCTATTTTATTTAAAGGCTTTTCCTTTAGGCCGAAAATGGTCTTTTATAGTGAAAAAATATTTAAATGCTTTAAAAATATTTGAGAAAATTTAGGGAAACTCAGTGGACATATATTTTCCATATATATGAGTTTCAACACATGGTCATGTTCAAAATATTGGACAAAACCCTTCATAACCATTTCTTCCAATTTCAACATTTGAAATATTTCCATATGAAATATTCTCAAATAAATCCAAGAAAATTCTAGCATGACACATATGACATATGTGATAATCCTGCCAAATTTCATCTCAATCCCAATTGTTTTGATGCACCAAAATATTCCAAAACCCTCTTTGTCCAGATCCAAATTTGAGCAACTCTACATTGCCAACTGTCTCCAATTATGCTCAAACTTTGTGGACATGTTCAAATACTCTAATATTGCATCCAAACCAAGTGGTGCATTAAGGAGAACAGATTTACTTGTCCAAATTCCCTCAAATCCCTTTCTGCTGATTTCAAGAATTGGAAATGATTACATTAACAAATTTTCCCATTTGATCCCAATCTTTTTGGGCATTCTCTAATAACCAAATTATGCCGCCACTCCAAGTGGTGCATCAAGGAGAATGGATTTGCATAGATAGATCTAAACAAATCCATTTCTACCCATTTTAAGGGGTTATAAAGTTTCCATTGGCAACTTTCTTCAATTGGGCTCAAACTTGGTGAACAACCTTAGTTTTACCCACCATTTGATCCTGAAAATATCATGGCAGGTAGAATCTTTTTGCAGGCCCAAACCAGCATCAAACACCTTCTAGTTGTTTGGTAAAACTGCTATTTTGACCCCTTCCATTGTTCGTTTGCTCTCCAACATTTTACCAGACCTTCTACTAGCCCCCCTATACCTCCAGTAGCAACCCCAACGGCTGGATCCATGATTGAGGGGGTGGAAACCCCATATGCACCCACTGGACAGCTCTATTTCCACCTCACTCTCTCTCTCTGCTCTCTCTCACTCATTACCATTTCTAGGGCATCCAATGCTCCATTCCACATTGTTTATTTTCCCCATTAGCTTTCGGGCACAAGTGGGCACGCCAGAGCGCATCAGGACGCGCCCATCCGAGCACTGACCTCGCGTCCTCTAGCCACCTCGGGCCTCCCAAGCGCGCCAGTCGTGGCCCTCGACGTCTAGGAATCACCAAGGCCCTGTTCCCCTCCTCTCTCTCCCTTCTGCTGGCCTCCCTCACACGCGCGCCGGTCGCCCGAGAGCGCCAATGGGCGACCTCGCACGCGCGACGCCTCTGTGCTTCCCGCTCCCTCTCTTTCCTCCTCTGGCCTGATACCAAGTCCACGAGAGCCATGGACATGGGCCAGAGTTCCCCCGAGCGCGCCAGGGCTGGCCATGACCTCGCCGGACCTCGGTCCATGGTACGCCAGCACCACGGCTATAACAGGCCTCCCTGAACGCCCCTCTCGGATCCTTTCTCTCCCCCTCTGTCCCACAGACCGAATGGGCTGTTTTCCCCATCCTCACGTGCCCTCCTCTTCACCCCATTGCCGGCATTGCCGACTTGGCCTCCTCTAAAATTTGAGCTCCCTCTCTCCCCCTGACCCCTCTGGTGCTGTCCCACCATCACTGCGAAGCCCATCCGTCGTTTCCATCCCTCTCCAGGGCATCATGCACTCAAGGCCGGTGGTGGCTGACAGCCTCCTCCACGGCCCCTCGAGCTGGCGTCGCTGCGCCCCTCCCCGGTGGTCGTGCGACACCCAGGTGCATGCGGTTCATCGCCCCGAGTGCTCCGGTGGCCGGAGCACCACCCGATCTGACCGGAGCCACCGGGTCGAGCGCCGGCTCTTGTCGGTCATGCCTCCTCTGCCTCTTCCCGCTCGAGTAGGAGGTGGAAGGCAGACCCAACAACTGGGCCCCGACTGTCGGCGAGCCACATGCCGCCCCCAGTTTTAAGTGGAGGCGCCCTCCGTGGGCTACGCCTCTCTGCCCAGGAGGCGTACTCCAAGGGGTACGCCTTCGACATCGCCCGACCCCCTGTGCGGTTGAGCTGCTGGGCCGGCCCATGTGCTTATCCGGCACACTAAGCGTTGTTTAGCCCATTGGTAATGCCCCTTTTATTTCCCCTTTTCTTTTTTAGACAGATTCAAAAAATTCATAGAAAAATCATTTGGACTCCAAATCAATTGATTCAAGTTCCTATAGATTTCTAAAATCATGATTTATCCAATAATATTACTTACATATTTTTCCTACAAACTTCTCTATACTGTTCAAATTTATAATCAAATTTGAACTATTCATGCCCCACTTGCAAAAATCCTATAGCCTTCATATCAAGTCCAAATGGAGTGATTCAAATTCCTAGGTGGATCTAAATTCATTATATAAATTATGAGAATTTTCCTTACACTTATTATGCTATGTAAATTAATGGACCATTTCCTCATATATGACCCACTTGTTAAATCTATAGAATATTCATCCCAACTCTAAATCCAGTGAGGTCACTTTCAAAAATCTTCTAAAATCATGCCGTCATTGTTGGGTGCATCCACCCATTTTTATAAAAAGGTTTTCTGTAGACTTCTTATAGGACCACCAATTTCCCTATTTCTACCACTCAAAACTTCCCCTTGACCCACATCCAAAAAAACCTCCTTGGTTATTTTTCTTATGACCAGAGGTGTCTGATAAAAATATATTTCCTATTTATAGAGCACTTTATTTCTCTGCTTGTTGTGTTGCTTATTGCGGTTGTTTCCGGCGATAGTTGACGAAGTAGACGAAGTGCTCGGAGTTGGACCCGAAGACTTTGAAGACCCCGAAGACTTTACTGAGCCAGGCAAGTAGCCCTTTGACCATGACTAAAAACCCTTTTTATTTGCATGGAATATTGCACTTATTTCCGTGATGTTGATCATGTTGGTGAGGTACCACCACTCCTTCGGTGGGATGCCTCCGATATTTTACCACTGATACTTGCATCGTGCATGACCCTACCATCCTTATGATGGTTGTGCGGGTGGGAGTAGTTAGGTTGCTACTAGTAGTGCTACGCAAGTGGGATGGGAATATGCATGGTGATGGAAACAATATGATTTCAAATAATTTTCGAAACCCCCGTCAGGTGCCACTAATGCCTGAGGGAGATCTTGATGAGCTAGGTAGCCACTTGATAAAGAAGTGGTGTACTGGAGCAAGTGAGTGTGTGTGGTTTTCGAAACCGTATTGGTGTAAGTTGTGACCATTATCCCAACCTTACATGTACGACCACGATACCCCTTATGGGATGGGTCTTTGTTTATTACCTTTGTGGGTATTAGCATAGAGCTCGCATTACTAGTGGCAAGAGTGAAGTGGTCACTCTTGATACGGGTTCATACCAAAATGGAAGATCATGGGCTGACTTCACAGGCACCAGGTACACCGTTGCGAGCCCTCATGGATGATACGTGTGATGTATATCATGAGGGATGGCACCAAGGAGTGGACTCTTTGTTTAGTATCACTAGGGTAAAGGCAATGTTCGGGTGCTTACCTCGGGTATGAAATATACCGCGAGTCATGGATGACACGGAAGTTCCCCGAGTCTTGTGGGTAAAGTGAGCAACCTCTGCAGAGTGTAAAACTATTCGAATAGCCGTGTCCACGGTCAAGGACAGTTGGATGACCGCTCTTGTGCTACGTCCAAATGTTTACTAAACTTGGTGTGTGTGCATGTGGATGACACATAGATGATACTTGAGATAAGTCAGATGACTTGACGTGATGACTAAACATGAGATGTTCAACCCCCTGATTATGATGATATCTGTAACTTGTTCACATGGATATTGGCCAACTGCTGATGCATGCTTACATAAGTTACTTGATCATGCCATTGCACTCAAAATTAGCTTTCTGCAAACTTACCTGCTTAGTGCTATACCATGCTTTGTTATGCCTTGTTCCAAAACTTGGGTTGCTTGCGAGTACATTCAAAGTACTCACTGGCTTGCCACTGGTTATTTTATTAGCCAGGCATGAAAGATCAGGTTATGATGAAGATTACCTTGGTGACGGACAAGCGAGCTAGGACGCTTCCCAGTAGAATGCCTGTAGGGTTAAGGCAGATGGCGTGTGTTCACGCTCTCGTTGAAGATTTCCGCTGCAAGATTATGAAGACTTGGCCATAAAGGCCATATTTGGGCACAAATGGTATGTAAAGGATGTAAGACTCTTGTTATTCAATTTCTGTATGTTCAGTGAGCATTGATCTCTGGTATCACTGTGCACGTGCATTCGGTGATCACGACTTATGAGTCGGGGTCCCCATAGATCTGGTATTAGAGCCATCCTGACTGTTGGAAGCCCTTAGTTAGCATGGACATTAGTTAGGACAAAACCGTTTTTCCAGACCCTTCAAAATCACTTAAAAAAACATTTATATTTCTCATCTCTCCTAAATTTTCAAAGGAAGCAAAGGTTTTTTCCTTAGCATTTCCACCATCTTTCTCTTAATTCTCCTCGTCTACATTTTCAAAACTTTGCAAATGGTCGCTACTACCCTTGTGCCCTGACCACTGGATTCCTGTAATACTCGTGGGTAACCTGGAAGGAAGCCACCTTGCCAGACGATTGCCGACATATCTTGGACCCAAGTTGGCAACATTAGACAAGGAGCTACCAACAGAAGATACCTTCTCAGAGGATGAGGATGTCAAGACTTAGATGATAGTGACACCCTCGACCCAGCCCCAGGATGATGCCACCCTGCCTTCGATGAACAGGGCACAACACATGCAATGTCATGATATGCATCACTAATAGAGCAACCCTATCCTTTTCGTTGTTGTACCGGTAACCACCGGTGGATGAGAACCTCGCCATTTGGTCCACCTCACTATAGTGAGCAGGAAAACGATTCTCATCATTCCCCGCTCTTGGTGTCGATGATATCATCAACGTGGCTGATAGGATATAACTCTACCATGCCTTGTTAATGACATTAATTAAAAGACTGCCTACCTAGAACCCTCGGCGTCTGAAAAGGCAAGGAGGCATTGTCACGATTATGAAGACACTAGAAGACCCTGTCAACGACAACCATGAGGAATTACCTTCATCGTCAACTCACCAGGTGCGAAGCCGTCAAAGAATCTCTAGGCCCCAACCCGAATCGTTCGACAAACAACAACCAGAAACATAGCAACACCTGAAGAATACCCAGAAGACTAAGTGGACTCCTCTCCAAGACACGAAGCAAGCACGACTAATGAGTCCGAGAACCCCTAGGGTAGGTCGTGTGTCCCCCATGCGAAGTCGAGTCTGTATGATGGTTCTGATGGACCCATGCTGTGTGTTGCTTGTTTTGCCTGTTTGTGCTTTGGTGTAAGTCACACTTTTTCCCTAGGAAACAAGTGCGCGACTATATCACCTAACTTACCTTGATATTTGTGTTTGGCCTTTTCGACACTTGTTTGATTGCACTTACACTATACCACCCCCTTAGGCACGCTCCTCTATGCTACTTTCCCTCTCCCCCCTCTTGTCAACTGAAGAATGGCAAGACCAGATGCACCAAGTATCCAACTCGACAAACAACTGACACCAAAGACTTCGACTACAATGTACTCAACCAAACACAACCCCGTAGAGTTATGCTTTTCCCTCGAGATTGGAAAACCCTCCCTAGACAAACCTATACCTCACAAGCTACCCCAGCTCAAACCTATGATCATGTATTTAATACATGGATTTGCCAGATCACCTGATGAGCATCAATAACCCCTTCTTACCACTGGGTTCATTACGGGACTAGTGATCATTGTGAACAAACACATTACATCCCTAAGCCAGCACTTGAACTGATGATGCCATAGGGAAGATTGTTCTGAGGATGTATAGCTAGTAGGCTAATAATTTGATGAGGTTGTAATAGATATCTTGAGGAAGTAGTCGAGTCCCTTTGGTGGATTACGAGACTTTTATGTTGGTGAATAAACTTGGTGGATCAAGATTGATAGAGTAGCATAACTTACCCCCCCTTGAGAAAATTGGATTTAGAAGGACAATTGTGATAACAAGCTGAAATTATTGGTGGATAAATGACTTGACTTTGGCAAGTAATGTTGACATTGGATTGATGGTGATATGATAGTGACTGGAGTAACTAGTAGGGATTCTTACTACATGTAGACCTTGGATTTAAATAGGTGATTCTAAGAGGCGCTCGGGAATAATCAAACTACATGGTTCAGAGCAATTTGAATTTAGTCCGATGATCTTGATCTTGATTTCATGTTTCTCGGTGGATGATAAGTAGAAGGAATCAGGAGATGTTAGGGATGATTTAAGGATCTATATAAGCTCAACCTTGGAGTTTAGTTGGTCATGAGATCGGAAGTTCGTGGATATACTGTGATGAGATAGTTCCTTCCGGAATTTGGGGATTTGGGTAGTCTGGAGATATGTGGGACGACGCCGGTATTGGATTTTTAGTAATAATAGGTCATGTAATAGTGGATGGTATTCGTGGATCGATTAATTGGATTCGTAGGAAGGAAACAAGATCTTGGAGTGGTTTATTACATGTTTCCTCAGCATAGTAATGCTATACCTTAGACCTTGGATAGGTCAGTAGGACACTTGGATTGGCAGTGTCATGATCAAGCTTAGCGGCTTGTAAATTATCCTGAGTATTTTTATATAGGGATATATGTGAGTTAGCTATAGCATACATATGAGATTTTTAGTATAGTCCTTCTCTCAAAACCTTGGAGATATGAGTAGCATGTGTAATGTTGGAGTTGACTTATACAAGATGATACCTTCAATGACATAGGGTGATTTTTTTCAGAGTAATAAGGAGTACTATTGGCATCCAAGAACTATGCTCGAGGATAAGATGGTAGACGTTCACTCACATCCTAAGCTCCTTGAAACCTCTAAGCTTTACTAAGACACAATATGAGCAGGTTATGACCATAGGTCCTCGCTCTAAGTCATTTGACTATGGCCGATACTCCACCCCGACCTCCACCAGACATGTTCGTATGGAAGGTGGCCACAAGGACCTGTATTATGTTGACCACAAACCCATGGACAAGTGACCACCCGAAACAAACAACCACCTCTCTCACACATCCCATGAGCAATGTGTTTATGAGGTATTTGGAGGAATATGTTGTTATCCTCACGGATGACATGCTTATTTACCCAATAAGAGAAGGATCACCTTAGTCCTGTTGGGACTAGCCCCAGGAACACCAACTGCCTTGCCTCTCAAAGAGTAAGGTTATACCTTAAAGAAGTTGGACTCCTCAAAGCACCCTCCCTATAGAAAAAGACATTCTTGTCCAAGCAAGACGAAGGACCACTAAGGTTAAGGAACCTGACAAAGAAGATGAAGCAAGAGAAGTCAACCACAACTCTTCTACAACTACATCAACTAGACTATACCAAGAATCACCAACGTTCGAGCATGATGAAGCCCTTGCACATCAAGATGACTAAGGAACCCCTTGTTATGACTGGTTTGCAGGAAATATGCCCTAGACGAAATAATAAATTGTTATTATCATATTTCCTTGTTCATGATAATCGTTTATTATCCATGCTATAATTGTATTGATCGAAAACTCAGATACATGTGTGGATACATAGACAATACCATGTCCCTAGTATGCCTCTAATAGACTAGCTCATTGATCAAAGATGGCTATGATTTCCTAGTCATGGACATGAGAAGTCATTTGATAACGGGATCACATCATTAGGAGAATGATATGATGGACAAGACCCAGACTACAAACGTAGCATATGATCGTGTCAGTTTATTGCTACTGTTTTCTGCATGTGAAGTATATGTTCCTATGACCATGAGATCATGCAACTCACTGACACTGGAGGAGTACCTTGTGTGTATCAAACGTCGCAACATAACTGGGTGACTATAAAGGTGCTCTACAGGTATCTCCGAGGGTGTCTGTTGGGTTGGCATGGATCAAGACTAGGATTTGTTACCCCGTGTGATGGAGAGGTATATCAGGGCCCACTCGGTAATACAACATCACAATAAGCCTTGCAAACAATGTGACTAAGTGTTAGCCACATGATCTTGTATTACGGAACGAGTAAAGAGACTTGCCGGTAACAAGGTTGAACTAGGTATGGAGATGCCGATGATCGAATCTCGGGGAAGTAACATAGTGAAGAAAAAAAGGGAACAGCATATGGGATTAATTGAATCGTTGGCATAGAGGTTCGACCGATTAAGATCTTCGTAGAATATGTAGGAACCAATATGGGCATCCAGGTCCTGCTATTGGTTATTGACCGTAGAGGTGTCTCGGTCATGTCTACATAGTTCTCGAACCCGTAGGGTCTGCACACTTAAGGTTCAGTGATGTTTCGGTAGTATTAAGTTATGTATGTTGGTGACCAAAGGTTGTTCAGAGTCTCAGATGAGATCCCTGACGTCATGAGGAGCTTCGGAATGGTCCGGAGGTAAATATTGATATATAGGAAAGTGGTGTTTGAGCTCCGGAAAAGTTTCGGGCATTTCCGGTAGTGTACCGGGAGTGACGAATGGGTTCCGGGGGCCACCAAGTGGGGCCCACACACCCCAAGGGGCCACATGGGCCTTAGGGATGGTGCAGCCAGCCCAAAAGGCCCTATGTGCAAGGGGAAAGGAGGAAGAGTAGGGGCCAAGTACGAAAGGAGTCCTACTAGGAGTCCACCTCCCTTGTGAGAGGTGGACTCCTTCCCTCTTGCCTTTGGCCGAAGCCCTCCTTGTTGGAGGGGCAAGGCTGCCTCCTCTCCTCTCCCACCTATATATACTAAGGGTTTTTGAGGGCAGCCCCTAACCCTAATTTCCACGTGCTGCCCTCTTCTTCCTCTAGATCTGTTTCTCCTCTAGATTAGTTCTGCGATGCTTAGGCGAAGCCCTGCAGGATTAGTTCACCACCGCTGCCACCACGCCATTGTGCTGCCAGAGAACTCATCTACCTCTCCGCTCCCTCTTGCTGGATCAAGAAGGCGGAGATCGACATCTAGTTGTACGTGTGCCGAACGCGGAGGTGTCGTCCGTTCAGCGCTAGATCAGAAGGACCGTGATCAAGATCGCGAGATGATTCTTGATTGGATCGCGAGACGGATCATGGTGAGATTGTAGGACGGATCGTGATCGGATCGTGGGACGGATCGTGATGGGATTGCGAGACGTTCGGCGATTTGGATCGCGAAGATGTTCAACTACATCAACCGCATTTCTTAACGCTTCCTGCTTAGCGATCTACAAGGGTATGTAGATCCACTATCCCCCTCGTAGATGCTCATCACCATGGATAGATCTTGAGTGTGCGTAGGAATTTTTTTGATTCGCATGCAATGCTCCCCAACGATGGCATCATGAGCTAGGTTTATGTGTAGATGACATCTCGAGTAGAACACAAAGAGTTTGTGTGCGTTGATGCTTAGATTGCTTCCTCCCTTGGTCGTGTTTTTGTTCAGCGGTATTGTGGGATGAAGCAGCCCGGACCAACCTTACTCGTACGCTTACGAGAGACCGGTTTCATCGACTGACGTGTAACTTCGTTGCACAAAGATGGCTGGTGGGTGTCTGATTCTCCTACTTTAGTTGGATCGGATTCGACAAAGGCGGTCCTTGAGAACGTTGAAAAGCAAATTATGTATCACCGTTGTGGTTTTGCGTAGGTGAGAATTTTTCTTGCTAGATACCCGCAGCAGCCACGTAAAACTTGCAACAAAAATTAGAGGACATCTAACTTGTTTTTGCAAGGTATGTTGTGATGTGATATGGCCAATTGCATCATGAGATATATGTGATGTATGAGATGATCATGTGTTGTATAGAATTTCACGACTTGCATGTCGATGAGTACGGCAACCGGCATGAGCCATAGGGTTGTCTTTAATTATTGTATGACCTGCGTGTCAATCATTAAGCACTATATAATCCTTTACTTTATCGCTAAGCGGTAGCAATAGTAGTAGAAGCATGGTGGGCGCGACAACCCTGATGGCGACACGTTGATGGAGATCAAGATGACGGAGATCATGGTGTCATGCCGGTGACGATGGAGATCATGCCGGTGCTTTAAGGATGGAGATCAAAAGCACAAGTTCATGGCCATATCATGTCACTTATGATTTGCATGTGATGTTAATCCTTTTATGCACCTTGTTTTGCTTAGGATGATGGTAGCATTATAAGGTGATCCCTCACCTGGGTAGAAACTGGTGATATTTTTGTAGGTAAATTAACGCCTCAGATAGCGAGCGAATCGTAATATATCACAGAAGCTGGATTATTACGGGCCATATTCAGCCTTGAGGTTTCCACTTCAAAAGAAACTTCTCTGAAATTACCTATAGGTGGAAGAGGGCGCGTTATCGATGTGAAATGGATCCAAAGGGACCCCCTCGACATAATGGTTCGTGTATATATTTTACAGAAACGTGAAATCAAAGTTGGGGATAAAGTAGCCGGAAGACATGGGAATAAAGGGATCATTTCCAAAATATTTCAAGATGAATTGTGTTCTCCCCGAGTGTGCACCGTTGCGAAAGTTCATCGTGTCGAGACACCACGTGATGATCGGGTGTGATAGACTCTACGTTCACATACAACGGGTGCAAGCCAGTGTTGCACGTGTAGAACACTCAGGTTAAACTTGACGAGCCTAGCATGTACTTACATGGCCTCAGAACACAAGAGACCGAAAGGTCAAACATGAGTCATATAGTAGATATGATCAACATGATGATGCTCACCATTGAAACCACCTCAACTCACGTGATGATCAGACTTGAGTTGGTGAATTTGGATCATGTATCACTCGAATGACCAGAGGGATGTCAATTTGAGTGGGAGTTCTTAAGTAATATGATTAATTGAAGTCATTATCATGAACATAGTCAGTAGTGTGTTTGCAAATTATGTTGTAGATTACTAGCTCACGTTGTAGCTCCCTTGAATTTTAATATGTTCCTAGAGAAATAGAGTTGAAAGATGATGGTGACAATATTGCGGACTGGGTTCGTGATATGAGGATTGTCCTCATTGCTGCATAGAAGGCTAATGTCCTTAATGCACCGCTCGGTGCGCCACCTCCTCTAGCGTCGTCTGTAGATGTTGTGAACATCTCACAAGCAAGCTCCGATGACTACTTGATAGTTTAGTGCGTCATGCTTTACGTTTTAGAATTGAGGCTCCAAAAACGTTTTGAACGTCATGGAACATATGAGATGTTCTAAGAGATGAAATTGGGATCTCAGGCTCGTGCCCGTGTTGTGAGATATGAGATCTCCAACAAGATTCCTTGCCTGCAAGATGAAGGAGAATAGCTCAATCATTGAGCATATGCTCAGATTGTCTGGGTGCTACAATCGCTTGAATCGAGTGGGAGTTGATCTTCCAGATAAGAAGGCAATTGATGTAGTTTTCCAAGTCACTGTCACTAAGCTACTAGAGCTTCATGATGAACTATAAAATGGCAGGGATGGAAATAATGATCCCTGAGCTGTTCGCGATATTTGACGACGCGAAGGTAGAAATCAAGAAGAAGCATCAAGTGTTGATGGTTAGTAAAACCACTAGTTTCGAGAAGGGAAAGGGAAAGGAGGGAAACTCCATGGATGGCAAGTCAGTTGCTTCTCGAGTGAAGCAACCCAAAGTTGAACCCAAACCCGAGACTAAGTGCTTCTATTATGAGGAGAGCGGTCGCTGAAATGGAACAACCCTAGATACTTGGTAGATAAGAAGGCTGGCAATGTCGACAGAAGTATATTTTGATATACATGTTATTGATGTGTACCTTGCTAGTACTCCTAGTAGCACCTGGTTATAGGATACCGGTTCAGTTGCTAAATGTTAGTAACTCGAAATAAAAGCTACGGAATAAACGGAGACTAGCTAAGTGTGAGGTGACGATGTATGTTGGAAATGTTTCCAAGGTTGATGTGATCAACATCGCACGCTCTCTCTACCTTCGGGATTAGTGACAAACCTAAATAAATGTTATTTGGTGTTTGCGTTAAGCATGAACATGATTGGATCTATTTATTGCAACACGGTTATTCATTTAAGTTAGAGAATAATGGTTATTCTGTTTACATGAATAATACCTTCAATGGTCATGAACCAAGTGAATGGTTTGTTGAATCTTGATCGTAGTAATACACATGTCCATAACATTGATGCAAAAAGATACAAATTTAATAATGATAGTACCACATACTTGTGGCACTGCCGCTAAATGTCATATTGGTATAAATCGCATGAAGAAACTCCATGCTGATGGATCTTTGGACTCATTCGGTTTCAATTCGGTTGAGACATGCGGATCATGCCTCTTGGGCAAGATGGCTACATACCCAGTTTTCAATATGATGGAGTGGGCTAGTAACTTATTGGAAATAATACATGTTGATGTATTCGATCCAATGAGTGTTGTAGTGTGCAGTGGATATCGTTATTTTTCTTACCTTCACTGATGATTTGAGTATATATGAGTATATTTGCTTAATGAAACACAAGTGTGAAACGTTTGAAAAGTTCAAACAAATTCAGAGTGAAGTTTAAGATCATCGTGACAAGAAGATAAACATATCTACGATATAATCGTGGAGGTGAATATCTGAGTTACGAGTTTGGCATACAACTTTAGACAATGTGAAAGTTGTTTCACAACTCACGCCACCTGGAACACCATAGTGTGATGGTGTGTCCGAACGTCATAGTCGTTCTATATTGGATATGGTGCATACTATGATGTCTCTTATCGTTTTGCCACAATCGTTTTGGGGTTATGCATTAGAGACAACTACGTTCACTTTAAATAGGGCACCATCTAAATCCGTTGAGGATACACCATATGAATTATGGTTTGATAGAAACCTAAGTTGTCATTTCTTAATGTTTGGGGCTACGACGCTTATGTGAAAAAGGTTTTCACCTAATGAGCACGGACCCAAAGCGGACAAATGCATCTTCATGGAATACCCTAAGAACAGTTGGGTATACCTTCTATCTCAGATTCGAGTGCAAAGTGTTTGTTGCTAAAAATAGGTCCTTTCTCGAGAAAGAGTTTCTCTCAAAAGAGTTAAGTGGGAGGAAGATAGAAGTTGATGATGTTGTTGAACCTTTGTTTCAACCAGAGAGTAGCGCAGTGCAGAAAGATGTTTCTATGGAATGTACGTCAGTTGAACAGGAAGTAAGTGATGATGATCATGAAGCTTTGGATCAAGTTACTATTGAACCTCATAGGTCGACAAGGACGCGTACTACTCCTAAGGGGTACGACAACCCTGTCTTAGAGGTCATGTTTTTGGACAACGATGAACCTACGAGCTATGGAGAAGCGATGATGGGCCCGGATTCCGACAAATGGCTAGAGGCCATGAAATCCGAGAAAGGAACCATGTATGAAAACCAAGTATGGACTTTGGTAGACTTGCCATTTGGATGGCAGGTCGTTGAGTACAAATGGACCTTTAAGATGAAGACATATGCCGATGGTCAAAGACACCATTTATAAAGCTCGACTTGTTGCAAAGGAGTTTTCGCCAAGTTCAAGGAGTTGACTGCGATGAGACTTTCTCACTCCTAATGATGCTAAAGTCTGTTGGAATTATGTTAGCAGTTGTTGCATTTTTCAATTATGAAATCTAGCAGATGGATGTCAAAACATTGTTTCCTTAACGGTTTACTTGAGAAAAGGATGTATGTGATACAACCAGAAGATTTTGTCAGTCCTAAGGATTCTAAAAGGTGTGCGAGCTCCAGTAATCCTTCTATGGGCTGGAGCAAGCATCTCAGAGTTGGAATATACGCTTTGATGAGGTGATCAAATTTTTTGAGTCTATACATAGTTTATGAGAAACTTGTATTTACAATAAAGTGAGTGGGAGCACTATAGAATTTCTTATAAGCATATGTGAATGCCATATTGTTGGTCGGAAATGATGTATAATTTCTGGAAAGCATAAAGGGTTGTTTAAAAAGAGTTTTGCAAAGGAAGGCGTGGATAAAGCTACTTAATTGTTGGGCATCGAGATATATAGAGATAGATCAAGACGTGTGATAAGACTTTCAATGATTACATACCTTGACAAGATTTTGAAAGAGTTCAAAATGGATAAGTCAAAGAAATAGTTCTTGCCTGATTTGTAAGGTGTGAAGTTGAGTGAGACTCAAAGCTCAGCCATGGTAGAAGAAAGAGAAAGGACGAACGTCGTCCCCTATGCCTTAGCCATAGGCTCTATATAGTATGCCATGTTGTGTACCGCACCTGTATGTGCCTTGCCATGAGTCTATCAAGGGGTACAAGAGTGATCCAGGAGTGGATCACCGGACAACGGTCAAGATTATCCTTAGTAACTAGAAGACTAAGGAAATGTTTCTCGATTATGGAGGTGATAAAGAGTTTGTCGTAAAGAGTTACGTCGATGCAAGATTTAACACCAATCTGGAGGACTCTTAGTAGAAATCCGGATACGTATAGTGGAGCAACCATTTTGAATAGCTCCAAGTGAAGTATGGTAGTAGTGTCGATAGTATGACATAGAAATTTGCAAAGTACACACGGATCTGACTGTCGCAGACCCGTTGACTAAAAGACCTCTCTCACATGCAAAGCATGATCGAACCCCAGAACTCATTGGGTGTTAGATTCATAACAATGCGAATCACATGGTGATGTGAACTGGATTATTGACTCTAGTGCAAGTGGGAGACTATTGGAAATATGCCCTAGAGGCAATAATAAATTGGTTATTATCATATTTCCTTGTTCATGATAATCGTTTATTATCCATGCTATAATTGTATTGATCGGAAAATCAGATACATGTGTGGATACACAGACAACACCATGTCCCTAGTATGCCTCTAATAGACTAGCTCGTTGATCATAGATGGTTATGGTTTCCTAGTCATGGACATGAGATGTCATTTGATAACGGGATCACATCATTAGGAGAATGATATGGTGGACAAGACCCAAACTACAAACGTATCATATGACCGTGTCACTTTATTGCTACTGTTTTCTGCATGTGAGGGTGTCTATTAGGTTGGCATGGATCAACACTGGGATTTGTTACTCCGTGTGACGGAGAGGTATCTTAGGGCCCACTTGGTAATACAACATCACAATAAGACTTGCAAGAAATGTGACTAATTGTTAGCCACAGGATCTTGTATTATGGAACGAGTAAAGAGACTTGCTGATAACGAGGTTGAACTAGGTATGGAGATGCCGACGATCGAATCTCGGGCAAGTAACATACCGAAGAACAAAGGGAACAACATATGGGATTAACTGAATCCTTGGCATAGAGGTTTGACCGGTTAAGATCTTCGTAGAATATGTAGGAACCAATATGGGCATCCAGGTCCTGCTATTGGTTATTGAACGTAGAGGTGTCTCGGTCATGTCTACATAGTTCTCGAACCCGGAGGGTCTGCACACTTAAGGTTCGGTAACGTTTTGGTAGTATTAAGTTATGTATGTTGGTGACCGAAGGTTGTTCGGAGTCCCGGATGAGATCCATGATGTCACGAGGAGCTCCGGAATGGTCCGGAGGTAAAGATTGATATATAGGAAAGTGGTGTTTGAACTCCGGAAAAGTTTCGGGCATTTCCGGTAGTGTACCGGGAGTGACGAATTGGTTCAGGGGGCCACCAAGTGGGGCCCACACACCCCAAGGGGCCACATGGGACTTAGGGGTGGCGCACGAGCACCTGGTGGGCTGGGCAGCCAGCCCAAAAGGCCCTATGCGCAAGGGGAAAGGAGGAAGAGTAGGGGCCAAGTAGGAAAGGAGTCCTACTAGGAGTTCACCTCCCTTGTGGGACGTGGACTCCTCCCCTCTTGCCTTCGGCCGAAGCCCTACTTGTAGGAGGGGAAAGGCTGCCTCCTCTCCTCTCCCTCCCATATATACTAAGGGTTTTTGAGGGCAGCCCCTAACCCTAATTGCCACGTGATGCCCTCTTCTTCCTCTAGATCTGTTTCTCCTCTAGATTAGTTCTACGGTGCTTAGGCGAAGCCCTGCAGGATTAGTTCACCACCACCGCCACCATGCCGTTGTGCTGCCAGAGAACTCATCTACTTCTCCGCTTCCTCTTGCTGGATCAAGAAGGCAGACATCATCATCGAGCTGTATGTGTGCTGAACCAGGAGGTGCCGTCCGTTCGGTGCTGGATCGGAAGGATTGTGATCAAGATCGTGAGACGATTCGTGATTGGATCGCAGGACGGATCGTGATGAGATCGCGGGACGGATCATGATGGGCAGGACAGATCATGATGGGATCACGGGACGCTCGGCGATTTGGACCGGGAAGACGCTCGACTACATCAACCGCGTTTCTTAACGCTTCCCTCTTAGCGATCTACAAGGGTATGTAGATCCACTCCCCCCCTCGTAGATGCTCATCACCGTTTGTTCCTGGAATCGAGAAGTAGATAACACCTCTCACTCCACCACCTTGACGGTGTGTGCTGGGTGTCGTGGTTTTGTCACGACAGATGTCCAAAGACTCAAAGGGATTTGTCGGGACGAAAGACAAGGATTTACCCAGGTTTGGCCCCTCGAGATGAGGTAAAATCCTACGTCCTACTGTGTGTATATTGATTGGAGTATCGATTACAAGGGATTGTATTCGCTTGACCTAGCTCTCGATCGATTGGGTTCTATCTAAGCTGTCCCCGGGTCTCGCCTTTATTTAGGATGTCAAGACCATGGGTTACACAAATCTCACACCGACTCTTACAACATGTCTGACTCTATCTCAAAGTCGTCCTACCGACTCTGGCAGGCTGTCTCCGGGCGGCTTATGCACGCAGGTCTTGCCTCTTCTTCCTGACTCTGGGCCTTCGCCTCAGCCCATCTAGTGAGCTGCCGTGCAGCCTAATCTTCCTCTTCCAACCCATACGCTATGAGCTGCCAGGTATGACCCGGCCCCTCCTGGGCGGGTCTTACCACAGGGTTATATCCCCAACATTAGGCCCCAGATTGATTTGAGCTTGCTCATGTCAATCTCCATTTTTTTAACCAATGGCAAGTCACACACCATTGTCACCTAAAAGGGAAAAACAGATAACCCGCCATGACGTCACCTTCATATATGTTGAAAAGATTCCGTGACGTATGCCGTAGATCCTTTCATTAAACTATTGACCTGAAAATCGAGGCATCCGTCTTGGTCGGTCATCATTTCTCTTATACCCATACATAGCCCCCAAGAACCGGGTTAATATTGCAAATAATAGACCAGATCTTCCAAAACTGTATAAAGCTTAACATGTGACCCCAAGAACTGGGTTAAATTGTATATAAGCCGGTACTTTATACTTAGTCATAGATCCAATTGTAGCCCCCAAGTCCGGCGCATTATGATAATGATGAGCCGGATATTTCACTTTTGAAAAACTCGCCGTGTGTAGCCCCCACGTCCGGAGCATTATGATAATGATGAACCGGATCTTTTACTTTTATGCATAGAAAGAAAACATACATTAGCCCCCAAGTGCCAAGTATATTGCTTGCAATCTGCTTGGGACTTGTATCGAAGAGTAGCTCCACCTTGGCGACTTCATCCTTATAACCTTCCCCTTTGTGCAACATAGGAGGCGCTAGACGCAGTCGAGTTTGAACGTGCCAGCTTGAGGGAAAACTTGACCACGCAGCAAAATGCCTGAGCCACCGCAGAAGAGAAGTTACGGGCGGCTGTTGAACAATTTGAGAAACTTCAAGTTGAATTCTCTACATACAAGAAAATTGCTGAATCTGAGCAAACTGCCTTGTCCAAACGTGCTGTCGATGTTGAAGAGCATTTAAAACTTGCATCCATAGAACTGAAGACTCTCAAGGAGCACATATCCAAGATGAGTGCCGCTATCTTCTGTAAGTACATATGACTGTAACAAAATTTGTTATAACAGAAATACCAACCGGATGGCTTATAACTTTGACCTTTTTCTTGCAGGATAAAGAAGCCACCAGCTATCCTCTGATAGCCTGCTAAAGTTGAAAGCAATCTACACTCTGACTGAGCAACTCTACATTGGCGTCCTCTATACTATCAAGGCCATGATGACAGCCAAATATGTCCCCAAGTTTATGAAGGGCGTCATACAAGTCTTATCAACTCTGCCCAAGCAAGTGGAAGAAATAAGGCGACCAGCCGCCAGAAGAGAGGCCATAGCTGCACTGAGCCAGTCCCTGGCCTTTGCTCCTGAATTAACCGCTGAAGAGATGATGAACGGCTTCCCTTCCAAGAAGGACGACGGATCAGATTTCACTGAAGCAGATTATGCCAAGCGCATCAAGGCCTCCAGGCGGCTTGCCTCCATACTCGCCGATGAGACGGACCTGGTTCCTTATCAGGCGGCTTATGGCGAAAACAATCAATGGTTGCGCTGCCCGACCTTTGAAGCCACACACTTGGTCCCCGCATGTCGTGATCCGTCTCCACTTTTTGAATATGCACAATTCGAAGCTTTACTAAACTGCAACTAGGATGTGGATCGTCTTCAGATCGAAGAGCCCGAAGACCCGGCACAGGATGACCCGCCGGCCAGTTAAACTCTTTGCTCCCAAATTGATTGTAACCCGGCCAGCTGAGTCGAACAAGTGCAAAAACTTTTAAGTCCTTCGTCTTTTGAGCTCTAGGAGAGCTTTGTAATATATCTTGCAATCTTCTCATGTGTTAATGGCGACTCATCTTTAGAGATAAAGCCTGCAAAAACCAAACAAAATACTCTGCAATGTTTGCTTGGGCGGCTTTAGAAAAGCATAACCCGGAGATCTTTAATATAGCCTTACTTCATCTTTCCATCTTGCTCTGGCCCGACTTATAATTTGAATGCAATGTATGATGTAGCTATGATGCAATGTATGATGCAATATGTTATGTAATATGTATGATGCAATATGTGATTTAATGCATGATGATCTTGCTCTCCCCTTGTTTTTTGATTTTTGAAAACTCATATTCTGGCCCTTCTGAGGGGGGGGGGCTGTTGCTTTGAACCGCTTAACAGTGCAGGGTCTCTAACGAGAGTGACCGCCAATCTTGCACGGATCAGGGTCTCTAGGCGAGATTAACTGTGAAGGGTGCAACAGACCAGAATTTACAACGGGGTGAGTGCCCTGGGCCCATAAGCTACTTTTCACGTGACATAAATCCGTCGTTTGAACCTTAAACAACGTCACTTGTTAAGAGTAAGACGGGCCACTTGGCGGAGAGTACATAGCAGATGAGAGAGTTTCCCTCGCCGATGTACGAAGCCCTCGGAGGGGGTGAGTTGACAGCTCGCTGCACCCCTGGACGAGCGGCAACTACATACAGGCAGGTATAACCCAGTCTTACAACGGCTGAAAAGCCAACCAAGAGTGGGGGGCGACCTTCACTCACTATGGAACTTGCTCTGGTCCACGACCCGTTTTGCATCATGGCACCTATGTTTGAACGGCTCGCAACCTGGCGGCTCATCCTCTTTGGCGTCCATGGCACCCATGTTTGAACGGCTTGCATCATGGTGGCTCGCCCTCTAGAGCGACTTGAAATCTTTCACCCACAAGGTAAGGCACCCATGTTTGAACAACTCGCAATGTGGCGGATCGTCCTCTTGAGTGACCTTAAATCTTTTATCAATAAAATGGTGGACCCATGTTTGAACGGCTCGCAATGTGGCGGCTCATCCTCTTGAGTGACCTAAAAACTTTCGTCCATAAGGCGGTGCACCCATGTTTGAACGGCTCGCAACGTGGCGGCTCGTCCTCTTGAGCGACCTTAAACCTTTCGCCATCTTGCATGCCATCATCACATGGGTTGTCGCTTTGTAAGCCGCCATCTTGCAGACCGCCATCTTGTAAGTCGTCGCACAATGGTGCTATTTTGGCTCAAGAGCCGGTCAAAAGGGTGAGAAGCTAAACTCGGCAGGTTGGAATCCCCCAAGTGACCACGTAGAGGTGTTCATCTTTGCACAAATCTGTAATGCTAAAGGGAAAAAATGGTAGAGGCCCCGTCTTGCAGGGATGCTAACTTTATTATATGAGTATAAATAAAATAAAATATGTATGTACAAAGATAAGAGTCGATGACTCAAGTATAGTAAGGTCATAGATGAGCGATGTTCCATGGCCGGTGAGTTTCCTGCCCGGAGGTACGTGACTTGTCTCGCACGTCGATGAAATAATAAGACCCATTGTTCAAATTCCTACTAACCACGAAAGGTCCTTCCCATGGGGGTGATAATTTGTGCGCATATGTCTGATCTTGAATTAAACGCAGCACGAAGTCGCCTTCTTGGAACGTCCGGGTACTGACCTTGCGGCTATGGTAGCGATGCAGATCCTGTTGATAAATCGTCGATCGAGCTGCTGCAAGATCGCGTGCTTCATCCAGAGCATCTAATGCATCCTGACATGCCACCTCATTGTCAGCTTCCACATAAGCCGCCACGCGTGGTGAATCATGATGTATGTCGCTTGGTAACACAGCCTCTGCACCGTAAACCATGAAGAAGGGGGTGTAACCCGTCGACATGTTAGGTGTAACATCCCAAATTTTTAGATTTGGAATGTTAATAGGAATCATTCTTTTTCTTCATGATTCAAATGCATATTTTAATTTTTTTCCTGAGTATTCAAGGTGTTTTCCAATTCAAGGCAAAATATTTGGAGTGGAGATACTATGACTTCTTCCCTATTAAGTATAGTTGGGAAATGCTAAGAATATTATTTTGAGTTCATGCTATTTATTTTGAGATTTTACAAACTCTTATTTATTTTTAGAGTTGGTCTTAGTGCTTTTTTATTAGCACCTATTGCATAAAAATATTTTGCAAACTTTTATTTGACTTGGAAAAAATGTTCACTGTCTCATAAAAACTCTATAATATTTTTCTGTGCTTTTATGTTATTTTTTGGGAAGTCATTTGGTATTTACTTTTATCCAAAATATACTTCTGCTCGAAGTTAATTGTTTTAACTGCATTACTGTTCATGTTGGGCCACACACGCACAGCACCCAGGCCCAGCACCCCAGCTGCTCTCTCTCTCGCCCGCGCGCACGCAACAGCAGAACCTAGCAGGCCGGCCCATTTTGGCAGAGCCTCAGCCCACCCTGCAGTTCTCTTTTTTTTTCCTCTGTGCCACTGACAATAGGTCCCACCCTGTCATCCCTTTCCTCCAGCGTGTTCGTCATGGACACCATCTTCCCGATCCAAATCCGGGTCGGTTCGGCCTGGATATTGCCCCTTGACCACTCCCGATTGCTCATAAATATTTTCCCCTTCGCCCGCTCGTTCGATTTTCGGCAAAATCATCAACTCTCGTGCCCGTTTCGCCCAGATCCGATCTCGTCGGAGTTCACCTCCGCCTGAAGCTCTGCCACGGTCGAATCCACCGCGTACGGAGGTTCCCGACGATTCTTCTCGGCTTATTACGTTCCCCGATCTCCACAACACCTCTCTGACCTTCTTTTTACAGCATACGTGCACGGGAACGATCTTCCGACGCTTCCCAGATCTCGCCGGAGTTCCCTCGTCTCCAGCCGCTTGCTGTCGTCACTAGAGGAAGCAACCGATGCGCTGGAGGTTACCAGCGCCATCACCGCGACTCACTGAACCCTGTCCCACTACTTAGTGACCCAGAGGACCCTAGGGAGCGACGCCCTAGCAACGTCCGAGCCGCCCGTCGCCGTCATCTCCAAGTCCGGCAGCCTCCCAGCTCTGTTGTCTCCGGTGAGCGAAGGACAACCGCCCGATCTGTCATGTACGGCTGAGATTAGATCAGTCATTTTATCATTATTATCGAACCGGTATGCTCTAAGACCCGGTTGTCCGTCGGTTAGCCAAAGCAGCGAACAGACTCCAGCCAATCGAAGTGCGCCACGTGGAGACGCTACAACAACCACAGCAACAGTTCGAGCAGTTTGGACAGATTTTGTTCAAAATTTGTTTTGCTTATAACTTGAGATCCACAACTCCAAATTCATCGATTCTTTTTCCTACATGCTCATATTTACCAGTAGAATCCTTTAGAATCAAGTTTTCAAACTTTTGAACTATTTAAATTTGAATTTGCTTAAATTTGAATTTAAACTTTCGGAGGCCACGTCTTTCAAACTGTTGATCCAATTCAAGTGATTCCTTTTGCATTATGATCCTATTAGGTTGTAGCTGATTTTAACCTACTGTTATGCTATTGTTGTTTGAATTGAAAAAAATGATTTCTTGCTGTTGGTTTTATTTGATGTTATTTGAATGTGATGATTGATTTGTTGTGTTCTTTGAAACGTGTAGATTGTCCGGAGTGCGAGGCAAACTATTGTCAAGAGTGCGAGTTTGAGAATCAGGAATAAGGCAAGTTACACCTTTGATCATCCTTCATTCTATTATTTTCTATGCATGTAGTTCTATGTCACACTATTATATTGCATGTGTAGGAATTGTTATGCTGGTATGATATGCTAAACCCAATTAGGATAGCCATATGCTTAGTTTGACCTTGATATCCTTGTCGCCATGTTGGGTACCGTTATATTTCAATTATTGCTTAGCCTTGCTAGGGTAGACGTGGATTGGGTTTTGTGTGTCACATGGAAGTTGTGGGTGAAGTTAAGTAATGATGAAT
The DNA here is from genome assembly GCA_022496015.1 of Hordeum marinum. Classification (NCBI taxonomy): domain Eukaryota; kingdom Viridiplantae; phylum Streptophyta; class Magnoliopsida; order Poales; family Poaceae; genus Hordeum; species Hordeum marinum. The sequence goes on along the minus strand of CM039678.1, from coordinate 84,667,501 downwards.
ATAACAACATGTATTTTATTGTATCCTCTAGGAGGATCTCCAATATTAATATTTAATTAATGAATCATCTGGGCGGATTGGTATGTTGGGACCAGTCGACAAGTATGTATCCTCCGGGAGGCTCTACATGACTCAGGAACGGTGGGGAATGCCGCCCAGGTTTAAAAAGGTTGAACATGTTTCATATCAAGTAGCTTCCATGTGCGACCACTGGCTAATATGGGCTCTGGCTTAGTTGATCAGTTGTGGAAACCTTACTCGGATGTGCCAGCAGATGTAGTGGGATAGTTGGTACGGGCCTCCGTTGGGTGGAGGTGACTGCTTCTGAAGGACTTCGTCTCAATCTTCGGGTTGAGTCCAGTGGGTAAAGCGTACTAACCTCTGCAGAGTGTAAAAACTAATCATGATTAGCCGTGTCCCCGGTTATGGACAATTTTGAGAAGCTAGACTTGAAACCTCTGGAAGATCTTATCACCTCAATACAATTAAATGTGAAGTGGGCTTAGTTATACCTATGATCCTCAAAGGCTCTCATAGGCGGGTTAAATTGGAGGCGGTCCAGTTTAACAATTAATGAACTAAAGTGTAGTAAATATTAAATACTTGATTAGTAGATAGAAGTAAGATAAAACCAGCTTTCTGCAAAAACAAACCATAAGCCTTTCCTTTGTCATATCCTTGCATATAGATATGGTAGGTCTGTTATAACAATTTTGGTGTGATTTGCCAATACATTCAAAGTATTGACCCTTTGTGGCTGCAACGTTTTATGTTGCAGGATTTTTATACGACGTGTGAGTGATGCGCATAGGGTTATGATGACTACACTCAGCTTTTCCAGTGGTGTTGTTGGGACTCCACAGTTGTCTTTTATGCTTTCCGTTGTGGTTTATTTTGAGCTAGCCTTCGAGCTAAGCACTATGTAATAAATTGTACTCTCGATCTGCGATGTGATACTTATGACATGTGGATTATTCTTGGTATTTCATTTTGTATTGTGTGCTAGCTATTGATCCAGGGACTAGCACAGTAAGCACAGAGACATCGAATCTTATCAGGTTCGGGTCGTTACATTAGGCATAGTATTGATGCTCCAAAGGGCGGACGACAGCTCCTCCACCCAACAACCCGGCGTTCTCAGTAAAGCTACCATGAGCCGGGGCTTGATACCTCTCTAGACTTCCTGATTTGCCTGTTCCGCCTGGCCATTGGACTGTGGATAAGCAACAGCCAAAACATCAAGACGGATGTGCTCACTTTCGCAGAACACCTTCATAGCCCCCTTCGAAAAAATTGTGCCTTTATCTGTAATGATGCTATGAGGGTATCCAAACCGGTAGATCAATTTTTTAACAAACCGAACCGTCGTGGCCACATCACACTTATTGACCGGCTCAGCCTCCACCCACTTTGTGAATTTGTCCACTGCCACCAAGAGGTGGGCCTTTTTATCCTTAGACCGTTTGAAAGGCCCAACCATGTCAAGCCCCCATACTGCAAACGGCCAATTGATCGGTATCATACGTAATTTCTGAGTCGGCACGTGAGCATGTCTTCCGAACTTCTGTCACCCGTCGCACTTAGCGACCAAATCCTCCGTGTCCTTATGAGCCATAAACCAGAAGAAGCCATGTTGGAAGGCCTTGGCCAGTAGAGATTTCGACCCGGCGTGATGTCAGCAATCGCCAGCATGTATTTCATATAAGATTTCCTTGCCTTCCTCCGGCGAGACACAACGCTGGAAGACGCCGGTGACGCTACACTTGTGCAACTCCCCTTTAATGATGGTCATGGACTTAGAACGCCTCACGATTTGCTGCGCCAGAGTCTCATCTTCAGGCAACTCGCCCCGTGTCAGGTATGCCAGATACGGCAATGTCCAGTCTAGAATAGCGTGTAAAGCCACCACTAGCTGCCCCTCTAGGTCAGGTATAGCCAGATCCTCTTCTGAAGGTAGCTTAACATACGGATGATAAAGTACAACCAAGAAAACATTAGGCGGAACCGGCTTACGCTGAGAGCCCAGTCTTGACAATGCATCTGTCGCTTCGTTCTTGTGATGATCAATATGATCTACCTGATAACCCTTGAAATGACGAGCGATGATATCTACCTCTTGCCGATAAGCTGCCATCCGCGGGTCCTTGGAATCCCACATGCCTGACACCTGTTGTGCCACAAGATCTGAGTTGCCAAGGCACCTAACCCGGCTCAGGTTCATCTCCTTGGCCACGTGAAGTCCATGAAGCAAAGCTTCATACTCAGCCTTAATACATAACAAACTTATCACCATTGGGAGAGGTTAAGACAACTCCAGCCCCCGAGCCCTCCAACTGTTTGGACCCGTCAAAGTGAATCGTCCAATACGTGTTGTGTGGCTTTTCCTCCAGCGACTGACACTCCATCCAGTCGTTTATGAAATCCACCAATGCCTGAGACTTCACGGCTCTGCGACGTGCATACTTCAAATTGAGAGGCCCAAGCTCCAACGCCCACTTAGCAATTCTACCAATGGCTTCCCGATTTTGTATTATATGTCCCAACGGAGCTGAGGTAACCACCGTGATCTGATGTCCAAGGAAATAATGCTTCAACTTACGGTTTGCCATGAACACCCCATATATTAGCTTCTTCCAGTGTGGGTATCTTTGTTTTGATTCTATAAGCACCTCACTAACATAATAAACTGGCCTCTGGACCGAATACTCTTTCCCTGCCTCTTTACACTCCACCACAATCGCAACACTAACCGCCCTATTGTTAGCCGCCACATAAAGGAGCAGGGGTTCCTTCTCAGCCGGAGCGGCTAAAATCCGCGGCTCAACCAAATGCTTTTTAAGAGTTTCAAGAGCTTCATCTGTAGGCTTACTCCAAACAAAGTCATCGGTTTTTTTCATCATCTCGTACAGAGGAATAGCCTTCTCCCCCAGGCGGCTGATGAAGCAGCTTAAAACGGCAATATGACCCGCCAAGCGCTACACATCATTGATGCTCACCGGCTTAGCTAGTGATGTGATGGCCTTTATCTTGTCCGGGTTGGCTTCGATACCTCATTCTGAAACCAAGAAACCCAGAAGCTTGCCTACAGGAACTCCAAAAACACATTTAGCCAGGTTAAGCATCATCTTGTAAAGCCGGAAGTTATCAAATGTTTCCTTCAGGTCGTCCAGCAACGTCTCCTTCTCCCTTGACTTGACCACAATATCGTCCACATAGGCATGAACATTGCGGCCAATCTGACCGTGAAGACAATTTTGCACACAACATTGGTAAGTCGCCTACGCACTCTTGAGTCCAAACTACATTGACACATAGCAGAAAGCTTCAAAAGGTGTTCTAATCGAGGTCTTCTCTTGGTCTTTAACTGCCATCTTGATCTGATGATAGCTTGAATAGCCATCCAGGAAACATAAACTCTCACAACCCGCCGTTGCATCAATAATCTGGTCGAGACGAGCGAGAGCAAACGGGTCAACTCGACAAGCCTTGTTAAGATCCGTGTAGTCTATACACATACGCCATGTGCCGTTCTTCTTGAGCACGAGCACAGGGTTGGCTAACCACTCCGGGTGAAATACCTCCACGATGAACCCTCCTGCCAAGAGCCGGGCTACCTCTTCTCCAATTGCTTTACACTGCTCCTCGTTGAAGCGACGGAGGAATTGCTTAATTGGCTGAAACTTAGGATCCAGATTAAGGTGATGCTCAGCAAACTCTCTCGGTACACCCGACATGTCAGATGGCTTCCATGTAAAGATGTCCTGATTCTCACGGATGAATTCGATGAGCATGCATTCCTATGTGGGGTCCATGTTGGCCCCGATAGTGAACTGCTTGGATGAGTCGCCCGGAGTAAAATCGACCAGCTTCGTGTCATCAACCACAAACTTTAGGGGCGGCTCAGACTCTGTACTGGGTTTCTTCAAAGGAGTCATATCTGCTGGGTTAACGTCATCCTTGTAAAACTTAAACTATGCCTCTGCACAACTTGACTCTGCATAAGCCGCATCTCCTTCCTCGCATTCGATGGCTACCTTTCGATCACCATGGACTGTGATTGTTGCATTGAGAGCCGGCATCTTGAGCTGCAGATAAACATAACAAGGCCCGGCCATAAACTTTGCGAAAGGCGGCCGGCCAAACAGAGCATGATATAGGCTCATAATCTTTACCACCTCAAACCACAAGGTCTCCACCCTGTAGTTCTACTCATCTCCAAACGCCACCTCCAAGGCAATCTTCCCTACTGGGTAGGCCGACTTGCCTAGCACCACCCCATGGAAAACGGTCGATGACAGTTTAAGAGCCTTGTCAGTTAATTCCATCCGCTGAAAGGTGTCGTAGTATAGGATATTGATACCGATACCACCGTGCATGAGCACCTTTTTGAATTTGTACCCTCCCATCTGAGGAGCGACCACCAGAGCTAAATGACCCGGATTGTCAACCTATGGTGGGTGATCCTCCTGGCTCCACGTAATCGGGTACTCTGCCATTTTAAGTATCGTAGGAGGGCCGGCGTGGCTGCATTGTCCGCCCTCTTGTGTAGCTTCTGATCCCACTTATCCAGGCTCGTAGTGAAGACATGATATTGTCCCCCACTAAGCTGTTTCGGGTTGCTCTGATATCCTGAGTGGTTATTCTGTTGCTGACCACCATTGCTCTGCTGCTGATGAATTCCTTGATTTCCTTGATTCTGATTGTTTTGGCCTTGATGTCCTGAACCTGAGCTGCAAGCACCAAAGTCGGCTCCTGAGCCACCCGGTCCTGACCCACCTGATGGGCTGTTACCATTGTTATGATTTTGACGAAGGCTCTGCTCCCAAAATTGGCACATAACGCTGCACTCCTTCCAAGTGTGGGTGTCCTCCTTGTCCGGCCGGCTGTGCACCGGGCAAGGTCTGTTTAGCGCCTCCTCCAAGGTGTAAGGCACAGGTGCCCTATTCCTGTCGAATGACGGCCTGAAGTTCATGTTGTCTCTAGGGCGACCGTTCCCGGCCGACTGTGTGTTGGTGTTCACCACAAACTCTGACCCGCCATCTAGGTTCTTCCGCTTGCATTGGCTGCCGTTCCCAGCACCTCCTTGCTGGTTCTTACCATTGTCGCCCTTCTTGCCCTGACTTGACTTCTCATCATTGGAGTCTGGGTCTTTGGTGGTATCTGAATCCGCATATTTGGTGAAAGCCGTCATGAGCTCACCCATATCCTAACAAGAACGCTTCAACCGCCCGAGCTTCTGTTTCAGGGGCACAAAACGATAGTTCCTTTCCAAAATCATAACCTCCTGGGATGCCAAAATATTCTCAAACAAGTGGATCACCATCGAGACCTGCCGCACCCAATGATGGGCCGACTCACCTTCCTGGTGCGCACAAAGATCCAGATCCACAATCATCATCGGTTGCTTGCAAGTTCCCTTGAAGTTCTTGATGAACCGTGCTTTCAACTCGGCCAACGACGCGATGGTATTGGGCAGCAACCCCTTTAACCAAGTATGGGCCGGTCCTTCCAACATCATGACGAAGTATTTCGCACAAACTGATTCTTTGACCTCCAGCATCTCCATAGAAAGCTAATAGCTTTCAATCCAAGCCTATGGGGGTAGATCTGTCGTGTAATTGGGCACCTTCTGTGGCCCCTTAATGTCCTTGGGCAAACAGGCACTCCTTAGATCCACTGTGAGACACTGCACGCCAAACTCCTGGCAGAAACATTGACGGGTGTTGCTGGTGCTGGCTTAGGGACCTCCGGGCAATCCATCACCGGTGTTGATCCTCGCTGGGCCCGGCCCCTATCCATAGACCCCTGAATATCCATCTCACGCGGGTTGTTATTGGGCGGGTTTCGCCTCTGCTCACTACTGGAGACCGCGGGTGACTCAATCCGCTGGCTGTAGCAACGGCTATGAACCGGCGTTGAGTGCACCTGGCTCCGACTATGTGTGTACCTCTCTTGCTGAGCCACCGCTGTCTGCAACAGGCTAATCACATTCCTCGCCTCTTCGGCAAACGACATCCCTTGGCCAAGGGGAGAGCATCAAGCTTGGCAGCCACCGCTATCATATTTTCCCACTGGATTAGAGTAATGGCCAGGTGGCGTCACAACGTGTCGTGACAAAGGTCTGTTCCTCCATGGAGGGTCTAACTGCCACGGCGCCTCTGCCACCCGAGTCACCATTGACGGCGTACTTGGCCCGGCCCCCGGAGTATTGAAAAGATTCCGAGGTTGAATTGGTAGTCTGACTTGAGTCGTTCTACGCTGAACCTCCTTCGACGCCCGGTGGTCCAGATCAAAACGGAGAGCCTCCACCCTCAAACGTTTTGACTCAGCATTCATCTAAGCTTGCATTGCATTGATATCCTCCTGGGCCTGAGCCATTTATCCCTTGATCCGGTTAACCTTGGTGTGATGCTCCGCCTGATTCTCGGCTGTCACCTTCGTGGCCATCAGAGCCGCTAGCTCCTCCATGAGCTCCAGTAAAGCTTGAGTCGGCGCCTTAGGAGGCTCCACATCGAGGGGGCGCTCCAGCCGCCGCAGCGGTAGTCGCACCATTGAAAGCCGGCGCCGGGCCTTCCATGAACACGACGGCTCGGCTCGGCGGGTCATAGGGCTCCGGAATACTATCGCTATCGGCATAGCCCCCTAAACCGCCATCATGAAGTTGATAGATCGATTCCCCATCGTCGCTGGAAGATCCTTCATCTAAGAAAGCCAAGGTGTCTCGTGACAAAGAATATCTTCTGTTTTGTGTAAAGCCAACGAAAACACTCTTCTGCCCGGGTTGAACACGGGCGGGTGTCGCGCGTCGGGCCGGCTTGACAAGGTCGGTGCAGATGTCCGGCCCGGGTGTAGATCCGTCCATCTTGCCGATGAACATGTGCATATTGCCATTAGGAACCCGATAGCCATACTCGATTGAGCCGGTTTCAGGCCCTCGTCCTGAGTCGTTGACGTAGAGTTTTCCGCGGCGACTCTTTGTCATCAAGCCGAGGGCGTATCCTTCGATCCTTGAGAGAAAGCCCTTTGAGAACTCAAAACCACTGGGCACTGGCCCTGCGGTGTGCGCCAACTGTCATGGTTTGGTCACGGCAGATGTCCAAAGACTTAGGTTAGAGGCCATCGCTAAGGCGGTGGACTCAAAGGGGTTGGGGTCGGAACGAAAGACACAGATTTACCCAGGTTCGGCCCCTCGAGATGAGGTAAAAGCCTACGTCCTTCTTTGTGTATATTGATTGGAGTATCGATTACAAGGGAGCGTATTCGCTTGACCTAGCTCTTGATCGATTGGGTTCTATCTAAGCCGTCCCCGGGTCTCACCTTTATATAGGAGGTCAAGACCACAGGTTACCCAAATCTCATGCCGACTCTTACAACGTGTCTGACTCTATCTAAAAGCCATCCTGCCGACTCTGGCAGGCTGTCTCCGGGCGGCTTACGCGCCCGGGTCGCGTCTTCTTCCTGACTCTAGGCCTCCGCCTCAGCCCATCTGGTGAGCCGCCGTGCAGCCCAATCTTCCTCTTCCAGCCCAATCTTCCTCCTGGGCGGGTCTTACAACGTGGTTATATCCCCAATAGTGAGCATGACATTCCCCGTCCTTTCAGATGCCTGGAATGAAGTGGGACGACTGTCATGACTTCATTATTAGCCCTTTTGGTCCCATCTAGGGCGTAAACCCTGACTAGATCATGGTGAAACACCCGTCGAAGGTAGTTCACCCCGCTTGCCAAGCCTCAGACCTTAGGGACAAGATGGCTGATCTATACTCTTGATAGTCACCTTATTTAGAACCCCTTAGAAACCTTCCCAGATGGTAGAAGCTGTTTTCACACCAAGTCTCTAAGCTTAGTCTTAGGGACGACACTGGGCCCTAACCTTTACCACAATGGCTACGGAAAGATGAGTAGGCCAAAGACTCAAAGATCCTATAGAAAGGTGCGTCCATGACGATAAAGACAAACGACCAAAGAAGAATGAAGAATCTACCTAGGCAACTTACTCAATCAGAAGGTCTCAACGAGAAGCCCATGATGATGCGCTTCAACACTCTCAAGGATGAAGACCACAAGCATCGGAAGTTCAACTGTTCCAACAGAGTCAGCAATTTCCCGTTAAGGGAAGCTACAACCTTGACCCATTCTATTCTAACGTGAGGCATCTAGATGTCACTAACAACCCTAGGACCATCACATAGACACCCTGCTTTGCCAGGTTCTCTAACTTTGGGGTACACACACAAGCCAGGCCCTGCCAGAACCTCCTTCACCAAACCCTTGACCATTAGGCGAGCCTAGCATTTTACGAGAACCACGTTCACCCTTAAACAAAGTCAACGATGCATTTCAACACATATCGTCAGGTACTTCAAGATCCAGAAGGACAACCATGCCAGATCAGAAGCAACGTGGAATGTGAAGACTACCTCACCTCTGAATGTCTGCATCTTTTTCAGCACCTAGCCTAGGAATCTCGGGGACGAGATTCTTGTAAGGGGGTAGGTCTGTCACACCTTGTGTTTTGCCTCATAACTAAGTTAACAAGACAAAAAAATTAGGGCCAATTAAAAACTTTTTGAGTGCATTTGAATGCTTGACTTGTGTGTTGTTTGCTTGTTTGTTTGATTGCTTGTTGGTGCTCTATATTCATAAAAACCCCTCCTACTCCCAAAACTCATCTCCTTGCTCCAAATACTTGCCCAATGATCATGCCATGTGTATAGGACATAAAACTAGTTTTATAAAAAATTATTTTGGCCAAAATGGATTTATTCAAATTAGGTTTTCCAAAACCCCTGAATTGAGGTTTGTACTACAAGTACTCAAATTGGGTGGATTGTTTTTCCACAAAGGCTCTATTTGAAACCTACTATATATACGGATTTCCAAAACCACCAACTATTAATTTTAAAGATTACTTTGCTATTTTATTTAAAGGATTTCTCTTTAGGCCAAAAATGGTCTTTTATAGGGAAAAATTATTTAAATGCTTTAAAAATATTTGAGAAAATTTAAGGAAACTCATTGGACATATATTTTCCATATATATGTTTCAACACATGGTCATGTTCAAAATATTGGACAAAACCCTTCAAAATCATGTCTGCCTATTTTAAGCATTTGAAAATTTTCCCTAGGCAATATTCTCAAATAAATACAAGAAAATTCTAGCATGACACATATGAAATATGGGATAATCTTGCCAAATTTCATCTCAATCCCAATTGTTTTGATGCACCAAAATATTCCAAAACCCTCTCTGTCCAGATCCAGATTTGAGCAACTCTACATTGCCAACTATCTCCAATTATGCTCAAACTTTGTGGACATGTTCAAATACTCTAATAATGCATCCAAACCAACTAGTGCATTAAGGAGAACAGATTTACTTGTCCAAATTCCCTCAAATCCCTTTCTGCTGATTTCAACAATTGGAAATGATTGCATTAACAAAATTTTCCCATTTGATCCCAAACTTTTTGGGCATTCTCTAATAACCAAATTATGGCACCACTCCAAGTGGTGCATCAAGGAGAATGGATTTGCGTAGATAAATCTAAACAAATCCATTTCTGTCCATTTTAAGGGTTTATAAAGTTTCCATTGGAAAATTTCTTCAATTGGGCTCAAACTTGGTGAACAACCTTAGTTTTACCCACCATTTGATTGTGGAAAATATCATGTCAGGTAGAATCTTTTTGCAGGCCCAAACCAGCATCAAACACCTTCTAGTTGTTTGGTAAAACTGCTATTTTGACCCCTTCCATTGTTCTTCTGATCTCCAACATTTTACTAGACATTCTACTAGCCCCCCTTTACCTCTGGTAGCAACCCCAATGGCTGGATCCATGATTGAGGGGGTGGAAACCCCATATGCACCCACTGGACAGCTCCATTTCCACCTCTCTCTCACTCATTAACATTTCTAGGGCATCCAATGCTCCATTCCACATTGTTTATTTTCCCCATCAGCTTTCGGGCACAAGTGGGCACGCCAGAGCGCGTCAGGACGCGCCCATGCCGGCCAAAAGGATGCTTTCGAGCACGCCGAGAGCATCCGAGCACTGACCTCGCGTCCTCTGGCCACCCCGGGCCTCCCAAGCGCGACAGTCGTGGCCCTTGACGTCTAGGAATCGCCAAGGCCCTGTTCCCCTCCTCTCTCTCTCCCTCCTGCTGGCCTCCCTTGCATGTGCGCCGGCCGCCCGAGAGCGCCAATGGGCAACCTCACACGCGCGCCACTTTTGTGCTTCCCTGCTCCCTCTTTTTCCTCCTCTGTCACGAGACCAAGTCCATGAGAGCCATGGACATGGGCCAGAGTTCCCCTGAGCGCGCCAGGGCTGGCCACGACCTTGCTGGACCTCGGTCCACGGTACTCCAGCACCGGGGCTATAAGAGGCCTCCTCGAGTGCCCCTCTCGACTCCTTTATCTCCCCCTCTCTCCCGCAGACCCGATGGGCCATTTCCCCATCGTCACATGCCCTGCTCCTCACCCCATTGCCGCCTTGGCCTCCTCTAAAATTTAAGCTCCCTCGAGCTCCCCCTCTCCCGCTGACCCCTCTGATGTCGTCCCACCATCGCTGTTAAGCCCATCCGTCGATTCCATCCCTCTCCAGGGCACCGTGCACTCAAGGCTGATGGTGGCCGACAACCTCCTCCTCGGCCCCTCGAGCTGGCGTCGTTGTGCCCCTCCCCAGTGGTTGTGCGACACCCAGGTGCGTGCGGCTCGTCATCCCGAGCGCGCCGGTGGACGGCGCACCGCCGGAGGTGACCGGAGCCACCGGGACGAGCGCCGGCTCCGCTCGGTCACGCCTCCTATGCTTCTCCCCGCTCGAGCAGGAGGTGGAAGGCAGACCCGACAGCTGGGCCCCGCCTGTCGGCTAGCCAGCTAGGCCGCCCCCTGTTTAAGTGGAGGCGCCCTCCATGGGCTGCGCCTCTCTGCCCGGGAGGCTTACTCCAAGGTGTATGCCTTCGACGTCATCCGACCCCCTGCGCGGTTGAGCTGCTAGGCCGGCCCATGTGCTTATCTGGTGCACTGAGCGCTGTTTAGCCCATTGATAATGCCCCTTTTATTTCCCCTTTTCTTTTTCAGATAGATTCAAAAATTCATAGAAAAAGCATTTGGACTCCAAATCAATTGATTCAAGTTCCTACAGATTTCTAAATTCATGATATATCCAAAAATATGTCTTACATATTTTCCTACAAACTAATCTGTAATGTTCAAATTTATACTCAAATTTGAACTATCCATGCCCCACTTGCAAAAATCCTAGAGCCTTCATATCAACTCCAAATGGAGTGATTCAAATTCCTAGGAGGATCTAAATTCATTATCTAAATTATGAGCATTTTTCCTTACACTTATTCTGCTATGTAAATTAATGGACCATATCCTCATATATGACCCACTTGTTAAATCTCTAGAATATTCATCCCAACTCTAAATCTCGTGCGGTCACTTTCAAAAATCTTCTAAAATCATGCCCTCATTGTTGGGTGCATGCACCCATTTTTATAAAATGGTTTTCTATAGACTTCTTGTAGGACCACCAATTTCCCTATTTCCACCACTCAAAACTTCCCCTTGACCCACATCCAACAAAACCCACTTGGTTATTTTTCTCATGACCAGAGGTGTCCGAGAAAAATATATTTCATATTTATACAGCACTTTATTTCTCTGCTTGTTGTGTTGCTTACTGCAGTTGTTTCCGGCGATAGTTGACGAAGTAGTCGAAGTGCTCAGAGTTGGACCCGAAGACTTTGAAGACCCCGAAGACTTTACTGAGCCAGGCAAGTAGCCCTTTGATCAACTACAAGGAGTAATCAACACTACTAGCAACCCATAGGTACCAGTCTGAGGTTTGAGACAAAGATCGGATACAAGAGATGAACTAGGGTTTGGAGAGGAGATGGTGCTAGTGAAGATGTTGATGGAGATTGACCCCCTCTCGATGAGAGGATCGTTGGAGCTGACGATGGCTTCGATTTACCCCTTTGGGAGGGAAGTTTCCCCGGCAAAACAGCCCTGCCAGAGCTCTAGATTTGTTCTGTCCTAGTTCCGCCTCGAGGCGGCGACGCTTCGTCCCGAACGTTTCCTTCTGATTTTTTCTAGATCAAAGCCCTTCATATAGTAGAAGATGGGCGTCGGGGACCTGCCAGGTGGGTCACAAGCCTGCTAGGCACGGCCAGGGGGTGGCCGCGCCTGGCAGGCTTGCCACCTCCTAGTGGGCCCCCTCTGGTATTTCTGTCACCTAGTATTTTTATATATTCCCAAAAAACTTATTCGTATTTTCAGGACTTTTGGAGTTGGGCGGAATAGGTATCTCAGATTGGCTCCTTTTCTAGTCCAGAATTCCAACTGCCGGCATTCTCCCTCTTCATGTAAACCATATAAAATAAGAGAGAAAAGGCATAAGTATTGTACCATAACGTGTAATAACAGCCCATAATGCAATAAATATCAATATAAAAGCATGATGTAAAATGGACATATCAACTCCCCCAAGCTTAGACCTCGCTTGCCCTCAAGCGAAAGCCGAGATCGATGAATATGTCCACATTTTCAGAGATAGAGGTGTCAATAAAATACAATACAGACATGAGGGCATCATGAACATCTTTAGAACAGCAATACTTATTGTATAAGATTTCTTATGCTAGAGTAACAATTCATTCACCAGATAAAGTATGAACCAAGAACTCTATTGACAACCAACAAACTATGATCTTAGTCATTGAAGCAATTGGCAATTTATCATAACATCAGAAAGAGTCAATATAATAGCTTGTAAAGCAAACCCACATACTCAATCATCTTTTAGTCTTTCATAATTGCTAACACTCATGCGGTACTCATGAGATCAAAGCTTCAATCGGACACAGAGATATATAGGGGCTTATAGTTTTGCCTCCCAACTATTCACCTCGAGGGTAATGTCAATGATAATAACTCATGCTCACCCACATCCAAATGGGTATATGCATCTAGATCATTCCCCAACACATAATGCTTGCCAAGAGAGATACAAAATATAGGAAGTGGTGAGGATCACCATGACTCTTGCATAAAGGTAAATACTTAAAAAGTAAAATTAACAGATAGGCCCTTTGTAGAGGGAAGCACAGGTTGTCATGCACTTCTTGTTTTGGAATTCCCAAACCCTTAGTGCAAAGGAACACTGCGTTTTATTTCCCTTTGTGATAGCAACCTTTATTATGCAGTCCGTCTCCTTTATTTCTTTACTATCACAAGTTCGTACAACACTTATTTCCCTTACAATAAAATATCACACATATTTAGGATCAATTCTTATTGCTTTTTGCACCGATGACAACTTACATGAAGGATCTTACTCAATCCATAGGTAGGTATGGTGGAACCTCATGCTAAAACTGGGTTGAGGTGTTTGGATGCACAGTAGTATCTCTACTTGGTGTGGAAGTTTTGGCTAGTATGAGGGGGAAACAAGCACTACATGTTGGAGGATCTAAAACCATATAACTTCTATCCGGAAGCACGCAAACATAACCCATTAGGTTCTCTTTCTTGTCCAACATCAACTTCTCGGCATGTAATATTTTAATGAGTGGTCGCAATCATAAAAGATGTCCAAGATAATATATTTATATGTGAACCTTTCTTTCTTTATCACTTCCTTTTTAATTGCACCAATGACCAATCACTATGTTTGTTAACTCCCAACAAATTTCAATCGACATAGTTCTTATATGTGACGTCATCACTCCCCATAGGATCATTATGTATACTCTTTGCTTTTATTCTATTGTTCTTTTATTTATTACTCTCAAGATCATAGCAAGCTACCAAATCCCTCACATCAAAACTTCTTTTTGTCATATAACTCTTCGACTTGCTTACATAAGGGGAGCAAAAAAAGCAAAAACTCAAAGCTAGATCATACTAAAACTTTATTCTACTAGATCAAGACAAAATCAAAAAGGATTGAACTCAAAAACATAAGAAATGGAAAAAGGAAACAGGTTGTGATGGTGATACGATACCGGGACACCTCCCCCAAGCTTGGCACAAGCCAAGGGGAGTGTCCATACCCATGTGCTTAGATGTCCTTCTTCGGAGGTGATGGTGGTGGAGTTATTGATGAGGTTGTAATCTTGTCCTCCGTCTTCCAAGGCACAAGTTCACCATCGCAAAAATATAAATGAGTCTCCGGAATCCTCAAATCTGTAGCCAAACTCATTCTCTTAAGTATGTATTCATACTCACACTTTTGGTTTTGCAGATCATAGATCTGGGCTTGGAGATGTTCGATTTTCTCATAAAACTTGAAGATGTGCTCTGATACGTCTCCAACGTATCTATAATTTTTCATTGTTTCATGCTATTATATTATCTGTTTTGTATGTTTTATATGCATTAATATGCTATTTTATGTTATTTTTGGGACTAACCTATTAATCTAGAGCCTAGTGCCAGTTTCTATTTTTTCTTCTTTTTGAGTTTCGCAGATAAGGAATATTAAACGGAGTCCAAATGGAATAAAATCTCCGGAATGATTTTTTATAGAAAATATGGAAGCCACGAGACTTGAGAACTAAGGCAGAGGTGCTGCCACGGGGCCACAAGCCCGCTTGCCGTGGCCAAGGGGGGCACTCGCGCTGGGCAGGTTTGTAGGCCCCTGGAAACTCCCCTAACCCTACTATTTGGGCTATAAATACCCAAATAATCCATCATTATCAAAACGAGCCACGAAAACACTTTTCCGCCGCCAGAAGCCTCTGTTCCTGAGAGATCCAATCTTGGAGCCTTTTCCGGTAATCTGTCGGAGGGGGATTCGACCATGGAGGGCATCTACATCAACTTCATTTCCCCTCCGATGATGAGTGAGTAGTTCACCATAGATCTATGGGTCCATATCTAGTAGCTAGATGGCTTATTCTCTCTCTCTTTTCTTCTCAATACCATGTTCTTCATGATCTTCATGGAGAACTATCCGATGTAATACTCTTTTGTGGTGTGTTTGTCGAGATCCGATGAATTGTGGGTTTATGTTCAGATATCCATGAATATTATTTGAGTCTTTCCTGAATTCTTATATGCATGATTTCATATCTTTGCAAGTCTCTTTGAGTTATTGGTTTGGTTTGGCCAACTAGATTGGTAATTCTTGCAAGGGGGGAAGTGCTTAGTTTTGGGTTCAATCTTGCAGTGTCCTCACCCAGTGACAAAGTAGGGGTAGCGAGGCACGTATTGTATTGTTGCCATCAAGGGTAAAAAGATGGGGTTTTCATCATATTGCTTGAGTTTATCCATCTACATCATGTCATCTTACCTAATGTGTTACTCTGTTCTTCATGAACTTAATACTCTAGATGCAGGCAGGAGTGGTCGATGTGTGGAGTAACAGTAGTAGATGCAGAATCGTTTCGGTCTACTTGTCACGGACGTGATGCCTATATGCATAATCATTTAATTGGATATCTTCATAATTATTCGCTTTTCTATCAATTGCTCGACAGTAATTTGTTCACCCACCGTAATACTTGCCATCATGAGAGAGGCCATCTAGTTAAACCTATGGCCCCCGGGTCTATTTTCCATATTATATTTTCATATCTAAAACCAAAAACACCAAAAATACTTGCTGCATTGTTTTTTTACTTTTAGTTTTACTTTCCATTCAGGCATCCTATTATATCTATCTCTACTAGATCTCATCCTTGCAAATTACCGTGAAGGGATTGACAACCCCATTATAGCGTTGGGTGCAAGAGTTTGATTCCTTGTGTAGGTATACCTATTTCTGGCTTGCTTGTATCTCCTACTCGATTGATACCTTGGTTCTCAAAAACTGAGGGAAATACTTATCTACTTTGCTGCATCAAACTGTTCCTCTTCATGGGAAACCAACGGATGCTCGAGAAGTAGCATGAAGGATTTCTAGCGCCGTTGCCGGGGAGATATATAGCAAGTCAAGAATACCAAGTACCCATCACAAACTCATCTCTTGCATTTACATTATTTGCCATTTGCCTCTCATTTTCCTCTCATTTTTGGTTTGCTTTTTTGCTTGCTTGCGTGCTAAGGTTGTTGGTCGTTATGGCTCAACCCAACAGCTTTGATTCTAATCTTAGAAAGTTGGAAGATATTGAGGATAACGTTAAAAGTTTCATGTCGCTTCAATATGATCACAATAGTTTCTTCAAGAATGAACTTAAGGAACAAAAAACTATGTGGGAGTACATGAATAAGGAACTTGATGATATGTCTAAAGAGTTTTATGGTTTGAAATATTAATTTACTCACCTTGAAAACTTAGTGGGCCAAATTTCCGATAAACAAGCCACTTTAGTCAATAAAATGGCCGCGAAGCCAGAATCTCATGATAATATTGATGAAGATCTTAAAGTGATTGATGTGACTCCTATTGAATCTTTTTTCTCATATTAATCTTGATAAGGATGGGATTGGATATGAGTCAACCTTAGTTAAAAGGCGTCCCAATGATTCGGAGTTTTCAGATCTTGATGCTAAGATTGATAAGAGTGGGATTGAAGAGGTCAAAACTTTAAATGACAATGAACCCACTCCTTTGTATTTAAAAGACTTTAATCATGGTAGCTTCTCTTTAATTGATTGTATTTCCTTGTATCCACTATTCCAAAAACTTTATGTGATGTGTTAGGTTTCCGTGAATTTGACGATTGTTCTTTAAATTTGCATCTTGTGGATTCCACTATAAAGAAACCTATGGGAAGAATTAATGATGTTCTTATTGTTTCAAATAGGAATTATGTGCCCATATATTTCATTGTTCTTGATATAGATTTCAATCCTATATGCCCTATTATTCTTGGTAGACCTTTCCTTAGAACGATTGGTGCAATTATTGATATGAAGGAAGGAAATATTAGATTCCAATATCCATTAAGGAGAGGCATGGAACACTTTCATAGAAATAAAATAAAATTACCTTATGAATCTATAATGAGAGCTACGTATGGATTGCATACCAAAGATGACAATACCTAGATCTATTGCGTTTTGCCTAGCTAGCGACATTAAACAATAGCGCTTGTTGGGAGGCAACCCAATTTTATTTTGCTTTCTGATTTTTTTCTTCTGTTTTGGTGTGTTTATAACATTATTACTTCTGTAGTAATTGTGTTTTTGTGTTTAAATTAGTGTTTGATCCAAATAAAACCTTTGGGGTGATCTATGGTAGTTGTTGATTTGATCTTGCTGGAAAACAGAAACTTTTGCGCTCAGTCCAGGATTTTTCTGAATTTTTCCAAACGTCAAACGGATCTGAAATTTTTACAAAGGATTGATATACAAACTAAAATGCCTATCCTAATGTTTCAGAATTTTTACTGTTCCATAAGTATTCTAAGTTTAAAGATTGCTACAGACTGTTCAGTTTTTGACAGATTTTGTTTTCTTTGTGTTGTTTGCTTATTTTGATGTATCTATGGGTCGTATCAGAGGGTATGAGTCATGGAAAAGTTAGAATACATTAGGTATTACACAAATATAAATTAAGAACGAGTTCACAACAGTACCTAAAGTGGTGATTTATTTTTCTTATACTAACGGATCTCATGAGTTTTTTGTTGAGTTTTGTGTTGTGAAGTTTTCAAGTTTTGGGTGAAGATTTGATGGACTATGGAATAAAGAGTGGCAAGAGCCTAAGATTGGGGATGCCCATGGCACCCCAAGTCATATTCAAGGAAACTAAAAAGCCTAAGCTTGGGGATGCCCTGGAAGGCATCCCCTCTTTCGTCTTCAATCCATCGGTAAATTTACTTGAGGCTATATTTTTATTCACCACATGATATGTGTTTTGCTTGGAGCGTCTTGTATGATATAAGTCTTTGATTTTTAGTTTGCCACAATCATCCTTGATGCACACATCTTTAGGGAGAGACACTCTGAATCGTGAATTTGTTAGAATACTCTATATGCTACACTTATATCTTTTGAGCTAGGCAATGTTGCTCCAGTACTTCACTTATATCTTTTTAGAGCATGGTGGTGTTATATTTTATAGAAAATATTGAACTCTCATTCCTCAGATATACTTTTTTGAGAGTTTTTTAAAACAGCATGGTAATTTTGTTTAGGTTATGAATTTAGTCCAAATATAATGGCATCCAAGAAGGATATAATAAAAACTTTCATATTAAGTGCATTAACAACTATGAGAAGTTGGATTCCTTGCATATAGTTTTGAGATAATAGGGATGGTAATATGAGAGTCATGCTAGTGAGTAGTTGTGAAATGAATATATACGTGTGTTAAACCTTGTGATTCCCGTAGCATGCATGTATGGTGAACCACTATGTAACAAAGTCGGATCATGACTTGTATAATGATTGTCGACCTTTGTCTGAGGATCGGGAGTGCGCGATGGTTAACTCCTACCAACCTCTCCCCAAGGAGCATGCGTCTAATGCTTTGTTTGATGACTTTTGCAATAAGTATGTGAGTTCTTGATGAGTAATGTGAGTCCATGGATTATACGCACTCTCACCCTTCCATCTTTGCTAGCCTCTCTAGTACCGTGCAACTTTCGCCGGTACATCAAACCCTCCTTCCTCAAAACAGCCACCATATATTCCTCAAAACAGCCACCATACCTACCTATTATGGCATTTTCATAGCCATTCCGAGATATATTTCCATGCAACTTCCACCATGTATTTTTTTCTATGACTTGCATCATCACTTCATATTGCATATAGAGTTATATCTTGTCATAGGAATCGAGTTGTAATTTCTTTTTCTTTGTGTTATAAGTAAATAAAAGTGTGATGATTTTTCATTAATAGAGCATTGTCCCATGAGAGAAAAGGATGATAGAGGCTATGACTCCCTCACAAGTTGGGATGAGTATCCGGACTTTACAAAAAAATAAAAGAGGCCAGCGAAACCCAAACAAAACAAATAAAAGAGCCAAAGAAGCCCACCAAAATAAATAAAAAATGAGAGAAAGAGAGAAGGGACAAGTGCTACTATCTTTTTCCACACTTTTGCTTCAAAGTAGCACCATGATCTTCATGATAGAGAGTCTCTTATTTTGTCACTTTCATATAACTAGTGGATATTCATTATGCACGACCACTTAGTTTTCTTTTTGAGCTTTCATACACTTATAGCTCTAAGTGAATTTGTTGCATGGCAATCCCTACTCACTCCCATTGATATCTATTGATGGGCATCTCCATAGCCCATTGATACGCCTAGTTGATGTGAGACTATCTTCTCCTTTTTCCCTTGCACCCCCACCATATTCTATTCCACCTATAATGCTATATACATGGCTCGCGCTCATGTATGGCGTGAGAGTTGAAAAGGTTCGAGAATACCAAAAGTGTGAAACAATTGCTTCACTTGTTCATCGGGGTTGTGCATGATTTAGATACTTTGTGTGGGGAAGATGGAGCATAGCCAGACCATATGATATTGTAGGGATAACTTTCTAAGGCCATGTTATTTCGAAAGGACACGACTACCTTGTTGGTGTGCTCGAAGTATTACTATTTTTATGTCAACATTAGACTATTGTTTTGAATCTAACGGATCTGAATATTCATGCCACAATAAAGAATATTACATGGATAAATATGTTGGGTAGCATTCCACATCAAAAATTCTGTTTTTATCATTTACCTACTCAAGGAGGAGCAGGAATTAAGCTTGGGGATGCTGATACGTCTCCAACGTATCTCTAATTTTTGATTGTTCCATGCTATTATATTATATGTTTTGGATGTTTTATATGCATTAATATGATATTTTATATTATTTTTAGGACTAACCTATTAATCTAGAGCCTAGTGTCAATTTTTGTTTTTTCTTGTTTTTGAGTTTCGCAGATAAGGAATATTCAACAGAGTCCAAACGAAATAAAACCTCCGGAATGATTTTTTCTGGAAAATATGGAAGCCACGAGACTTGAGAACCAAGGCAGAGGAGCTGCCACTCGGCTACAAGCCCACTTGCCGCGGCCAGGGGGGCCACCCACGCCGGGCAGGCTTCTGGGCCCCTAGCAACTCCCCTAACCCTAATCTTCGGCCTATAAATACCCAAATATTCCATCATTATCAAAATGAGCCACGAAAACACTTTTCTGCTGCCAGAAGCCTCCGTTCCCGAGAGATCCAATCTTGGAGCCTTTTCCGGTAATCTGCCGGAGGGGGATTCGATCACGAAGGGCATCTACATCAACTCCATTGCCTCTCCGATGATGCATGTGTAGTTCACCATAGACCTACGGGTCCATAGATAGTATCTAGATGGCTTCTTCTCTCTCTTTGCTTCTCAATACCATGTTCTTCATGATCTTCATGGAGATCTATCCAATGTAATACTCTTTTGCGGTGTGTTTGTCGAGATCCGATGAATTATGGGTTTATGTTCAGATTATCCATGAATATTATTTGAGTCTTCCCTGAATTCTTATATGCATGATTTCATATCTTTGCAAGTCTCTTCAAGTTATTGGTTTGGTTTGGCTAACTAGATTGCTAATTCTTGCAATAGGAGAAGTGCTTAGTTTTGGGTTCAACCTTGCGGTGTCCTCACCCAGTGACAAAGTAGGGGTAGCGAGGCACGTATTGTATTGTTGCCATCAAGGGTAAAAAGATGGGGTTTTCATCATATTGCTTGAGTTTATCCATCTGCATAATGTCATCTTACCTAATGTGTTACTCTGTTCTTCATGAACTTAATACTCTAGATGCAGGCAGGAGTCGGTCGATGTGTGGAGTAATAGTAGTAGATGCAGAATCGTTTCGGTCTACTTGTCATGGACGTGATGCCTATATGCATAATCATTTCCTTGGATATTTTCATAGTTATTAGCTTTTCTATCAATTGCTCGACAGTAATTTGTTCACCCACCGTAATACTTGCCATCATGAGAGAAGACATCTAGTGAAACCTATGCCCCCTGGGTCTATTTTCAATATTATATTTTCAGATCTAAAACAAAAACACCAAAAATACTTGTTGCATTGTTTTTACTTTTAGTTTTACTTTCCGTTCAAGCATCCTATTATATCTATCTCTACTAGATCTCATCCTTGCAAATAACCGTGAAGGGATTGACAACCCCTTTATAGCGTTGGGTGCAAGAGTTTGATTCCTTGTGCAGGTACATCTATTGGTGGCTCGCTTGTATCTCCTACTGGATTGATACCTTATCTACTTTGCTGTATCAAACCGTTCCTCTTCACAGGAAACCAACGCATGCTCAAGAAGTAGCATGCTCCCCAATGTGCTTTGTGTCCAGCTTGTGTTTATGGGTAAACTCCAAGATTATCATATGATTGGCATTGAGTCCATGTTCCACCATCCCTTGGCACTTGAAAACTTGCTACTCCATAGCTTCAAGCCTTGTTTCCACGCTCCCAGTCTTGTTTGGCCCCTCAACGTCATGAATGTGCAGCACCCCCTCACGCATCTCAATGGTTTGAGGGCGTCGCAACACCTCTGCCAGATAAGGGTTGATGAACTTCTCGAAAAACTTGTCCTTCGAAGCACTTGGGGAGGCCATGACGATCTAAATCTGTAACAGAAACAGCTCAAAACAAAAACCGGAGGTATTGTTGTGATACGAGAGTCCAAACCTTTGGGGGATTATATAATGAATTTTGCCCGACCCAAAGGAGTGTACCACAAGAAAACGAAGTCCGGAGGGTGCACGGGGTGGTGGCAAGCCCCCTAGGCGCGGCCAGGGGGTGGCCGCGCCTAGGAGGTTTGTCACCTCCTCGTGCGTCTTTCGGACTACTTTTGATTTTCCTAATTTCTTAAATATTCCAAAATGGAGAAAAATAGCTACCGGGAAAGTTTTGGAGTCGGT
This sequence comes from Hordeum marinum, assembly GCA_022496015.1. Lineage (NCBI taxonomy): Eukaryota > Viridiplantae > Streptophyta > Magnoliopsida > Poales > Poaceae > Hordeum > Hordeum marinum. The sequence continues at coordinate 84,645,659 of CM039678.1, read as the reverse complement.
TTACTTAATGTACCACATACCTATTCCTTTTCGGAGTCTGCAACATTTTGGTAGGTCTCCCTAATATAGTCCTCCGGAGTTATGGTATTAATAATATTGGTTTCCACATTTATGGGAGTACCTGAGATATAATGTTTGATTCTTTGCTAGTTTACCACCTTCAGATTTGTTCCTTCGGCATTGTTGATCTTGATGGCACCGAAACGATATACTTCCTCGACAATGTAAGACCCTTCCCATTTAGAGAGAAGTTTTCCTGCAAAAAATCTTCACCGAGAATTGTATAGCAAGACATGGTCACCTACATTGAATTCACACTTTTGTATCCTTGTATCATGCCATCTCTTAACTTTCTCTTTAAACAACTTGGCATTCTCATAGGCCTGGGTTCTCATTCATCAAGTGAGCTAATTACAAATAACCTCTTCTCACCAGCAAGTTTGAAATCATAGTTGAGCTCTTTGATTGCCCAATAAGCTTTATGCTCTAGCTCTAAAGGTAAGTGGCATGCTTTACCATAAACCATTTTATACGGAGACATACCCATCGGGTTCTTGTAAGCAGTTCTATAAGCCCATAATGCATCGTCAAGTTTCTTAGACCAATTCTTCCTAGATCTATTAACCGTCTTTTCAAGATCAATTTAATTTCTCTATTGCTTAATTCTACTTGACCACTAGACTAAGCATGATAAGCAGATGCAATTCTATGATTAACATCATACTTAGCAAGCAACTTACGTAATGCACCATGAATAAAGTGTGAACCACCATCAGTCATTAAATATCTAGGGACTCCAAATATAGGGAAAATAACTTCTTTAAGCATCTTAATGGAGGTGTTATGATCAGCGCTACTAGTTGGAATAGCTTCTACCCACTTAGTAACATAATCAACAACAACTAAAATATGAGTGTACCTGTTGGATGTTGGAAAAGGTCCCATATAATCAAAACCCCAAACATCAAATGGTTCAATAACAAGAGAGTAATTCATAGGCATTTCCCGACGTCTACTAATATTGCCAATTCTTTGACATTCATCGCATGACAAGACAAACTTATGAGCATCCTTGAAGAGAGTATGCCAATAAAACCCAGATTGTAATACCTTATGTGCAGTTCCATCTCCAGAGTGGTGTCCTCCGTAGGCCTTGGAATGTCACTTGTGTAGGATCTGTTTTTGTTCATGCTCGGGTACACAACATCTAATAACATCAACTACTCCTTCTTTATAAATGTGTGGGTCATCCCAAAAGTAATGTCTTAATCATAGAAGAACCTTTTCTTTTCTTGGTAAGTGAAACTAGGCGGTATATAAGGTCAACTCGCCAAAAACTGGCAATGACTTTCGGCCTATCACCCTCCTCAATTGATGTCTAAAACTGGTCACTCAAATACTAGCCAATCGCTTGTAGAAAATCATTCTCCAACTTGTGCATAGGAACCAATATGGATTCCTTCATGGGAGGTCAATCCATGACTGCCTAGCTTGGGCCTTTGAATACATTTACCAATGTCGAGCCTCCAAGCAGGAAATAGTCCTTCTGAAACTAGACTTTGCCAAAGCCTTCGACACCATTGAACACCCAACCATGCTTCTGATTATGAAAAAAATGGGGTTCCCTCCAAAATGGCTTGCTTGGATGGATAGTATTTTTTTCATCAGGTAAATCCTCAGTTCTATTAAATGGAGTACCGGGCCATCAATTCCAATGTAAGTGTGGTGTTGAAAGCACAACATGCTCCCTTGGTGGTTTTGATAATTCATGACAACATACATTGTCTCTTGGACTAACACCTCTATCTAGTGTATTTCAGATAATAGTCCATGGAGAGTTGGGTTGGCAAAAGGATTGTGAAGATTGTGGAATTACCCCAAGATGCAAGGAAATAGGTTAGACAAGCTTCAAGCAAGAGCACTCTACATTTTACATCTGTGAGAAATCACTTTGAGTCCATAGGAAAGCCAATAGAATTAAAAGGGGGTAAGGTTTTGTTGGTGAACAAAATGCTCATACATGCACAAGTGATAGTCACCAAAAACATCCACAAGCTCTCCCACCAAAGTCTGTCTATAGACAAACATTCAAAATCGGTGCAACCAACATTCCTATCCCGGTGCCACCGATTCCAGAACCTAGACACACTCAGCCAAACCCTAGCCACTTCGGTGCAAACGATTCCATACCAGTGTCACCGAGTTTAGGTTGCCAACTTTCTGTTATGCAAATTCACATTTTCGTTACCATCGAGATTGTTGGGTTGGCGTCACCTAGATTAGAAATCTGACTGTTGGTCTCCTTATCAGTGCAACCGAGTTTCACACATCGGTCTCACCGAGATTCAAAAGTTGCCACCTTTTGATCACTTCGGTACCACCAAGATTAACACAGCGGTGTCACCGAGTTGGTCATTTTGTGTGTAATGGTTGGATTTTTGAGGATGCCTATATATACCCCTCCACCACCACCTACTCGAGAGAGAAGCACTTAGAACTATTCCATACCTATCCTATCAGATTTTCTGAGAGAGAACCACCTACCCTTGTGTTGAGATCAAGGTCTTCCACTCCAACCATATGGATCTTGATTTCTAGCCTCCCCAAGTTGCTTTCCACCAATCCCATCTCTTCCACCAAGCCAAATCTGTGAGAGAGTGATTTTGTGTTGAGGACTCTATCATCTTGAAGCACAAGAGCAAGGAGTTCATCGTCATTACCGAGCCTATTAACTTTTGGAGGGTGGTGCGTCCTACATTGGTTAGGTGTCGATTGGGAGCCTCCTACTTCGTGTTGTGACGTGAACCAAGAAGTTTGTAAGGGCAAGGAGATCGACTACTTTGTGAAGATCTACCCATAATGTGGCTAGTCCTTCATGGACGGAAGCCATATGGAATAGTCAAGGTTGCTACTTCGTGGACCCTTATGGGTGGAGCCCTTCGTGGACTCTCGCGACCGTTACCCTCTATGGGTTGAAGACTCCATAAACGTGGACATACGATAGCACCACCTATCAGAATCACGGGAAAAAATCTTTGCGTCTCCTATTGCGTTTGATCTTCCTGTCTCATCTCTTTACTTCATGTGCAATGTCTTTACTTTCCGCTGCCATATTTGTAGACATGCATGTGTAGGGCTGTTAGACTTGCTAGACTTGCTAAAACGGTTAAAATCTACCAACCAATTAACTTGGGAAAAGGTTAGGTTTTAAATTCTTGCTAGTAGTCTATTCACACCCCTCTAGATGTTTTTCTAGTGATCCTACAAGTGGTATCAGAGCATTGGTCTTCATTGCTTCGGTTTAATCACCGTGGAGTATTATGGATGTGTCTTGTGTAGAGAGTTTGAGTTGTAGAGTGCCCATTCTTGATGGAGACTACTATAGTCAATGGAAAAATGTCATGATTGATATATTTGATAAATTCCATTTGAGAAAACATATTGAAGATCCCTATGTCCTCCCCATTGATGAATTGCATCCCACACACGAAGAGGAAATTAACATGCTTGGTAACCTTAGGACTGTCAATCTTATTGTTAGAGGCTTACCAAGATTCGTGCTTTCTCATTTGAAGAATTTTGCATGTGCTTATACCTTGTGGACTAATTTGGAGAAACGTTATTCGAATCTTTCATTAGGAAATCTTGATGAAATTCTTCATAAAACCATTGCTTTTCACAAAGTGAAGCCCAGTGATGCAAACTTTGATAAATGCCTATTTGACCTCCGTGATCGTATGCGTGCTAAAGGAGATGTCACCACTATCAACAACATTATCTTTGAAGCCATTCGTGTTCATAAACTTGAACATTGTCATGATCCCAGTTCTAACGAATCTATTGTTCTTTATGATGAGTATTTCCCAACTGATAATGACAATGTGGAACATGGCTACTATGATGAAGATGAGCTGTTCAACATCAAGCATGAAAAGATCATAAAGAATCTGAGTCTTATGGCAAACTTTAAGGATTACATGTCCGGAGGAAAAGAGTGGATTCTCGACAGCGGATGTACCGATCATATGACCGGAGATAGAGAGATGTTCGAAGAGATCACACCAAACCATGGACCGCGAAGGTACGTAACATTTGGAGATAACTCCAAAGGTAAGGTACTTGGTCTTGGTAAGGTGGCCATATCCCATGATAGCTCTATTAAAAATGTCATGCTTGTCGAATCTCTTGGCTACAATGTTCTTTCCATATCTAGACTTGCCGACTTCGGTTTCAATGTGTTATTCACGAAAGTAGATTGCCAAGTGTTTCGTCAAGATAATCATAAAATGGTCTTTACCGGTTTCCGTAGAGGTGATCTATACATTGTTGATTTCACTAAGAGATCCAAAGCTCGTACTTGTCTTATTGCAAAATCTTCTAAAGGGTGGCTTTGGCATAGAAGACTAAGACATGTTGGCATGCGTAATTTCGACAAGCTTATCAAGGGTGATTATATACTTGGTGTTAAAGATGTTATATTTGACATAGATAGACTTTGTAGTGCTTTTCAAGCTGGAAAGCAAGTAGGTGGAAGTCATCCTGTTAAGAATATCATGACTACTAGGAGACCACTCGAGTTACTTCACATGGATATTTTTGGTCCTAATGCTTACAAGAGTCTTGATGGAAATTCCTATGGTCTAGTTATAGTTGATGATTTTTCCAGATTTACGTGGGTATTCTTTCTTGATGATAAGTCACGGGTTCAAAAGATCTTCAAGAACTTCGCTCGCAAAGAGAAAAATAAGTTTGAAGTGAAGATCAAGAAGGTTCGGAGTGATAACGGATCGGAGTTCAAGAACACCCATGTGGATACCTTTCTTGACGAAGAAGGTGTCTCACATGAGTTCTCGGCTACGTACACACCTCAACAAAATGGAGTTGTTGGGAGGAAGAACCGGACGCTCATTGAGATGGCAAGAACGATGCTTGACGAGTACAAGACGCCAAGAAACTTTTGGGCAGAAGCCGTTGAAACGGCATGTTATGCCACAAACCGACTTTACTTGGACAAGCTTCTCGGTAAAACAGCATACGAGCTACTCACCGGTAACGAACCCCAAGTCGGATACTTTTGGGTATTTGGCTCAAAATTCTACATTCTTGATAAGCATCATCGTACTAAATTTGCTCCTAAATCTCATGAAGGATTCCTACTTGGTTACGGATCGAACTCTCATACTTACCATGTCTACAACAACTTCACTCGAAAAGTTGAAGAGACGGTAGATGTGAAGTTTGATGAATCTAATGGTTCGCAAGTCGAATAATTGACAAATGATGTAGGTGATAAGGACCCTTCAGAAGCTATTCTAGATCTACCCATCGGCAAGATTCATCCCATGGAGGTGAAGGAAAGTAATCTATCAACTCAAGTGGAAGACCCTACTTCACGTCAAGGTGAACCTCAACATGACATGAAGGCATCCACAAGCGGTACACGACGAGATGATGAAGAGGAGGAAGTGCGTCATGAAGATCCACCACAACCACCTTTACCACCACCTTAAGGGAACGACACCTTCAACAACAAAGATGAAGGAGATGATGATGAAGAAGAACAAGGTCCACCATCCAACAATCAGAAGCTGACCCGAGTTCGAGCACAAGTAACCAAGAACCATCCCCTAAACCAAATCTTTGGTGATATACAAACAGGGAGAATCACTCGCTCTAAAACCCGTCTAGCTAACTTTTGTGAGAATTTATTTTTCATATCTAGCATTGAGACATTGAAGGAAGAACAAGCTCTTGAGGACGCGGATTGGGTGAACGACATGCATGAAGAGCTTCACAACTTCGAGAGGAACGAAGTGTGGACACTCATGGAGAAGCCCAAGGACGAACAAAACATCATCGGAACCAAATGGGTGTTTCGGAACAAACAAGACGAAGACAGTCAAGTCATGCGCAACAAGGCTCGTCTCGTAGCCCAAGGATATACGCAAGTAGAAGGTACGGACTATGGTGAGACTAATGCCCCCGTCGCTAGACTTGAAGCTATTCGTATTCTTCTTGCTTATGCTAATCACCATGATATCACGCTTTATCAAATGTATATCAAAAGTGCATTTTTAAATAGTGAAATTGAAGAAGAGGTTTATGTTAAGCAACCACCTGGTTTTGTGAATCCTAAGAAACCTAATCATGTTTACAAGCTTCGTAAAGCTCTTTATGGTCTTAAGCAAGCCCCTCGTGCTTGGTATAAATGTTTAACGAAGTTTCTCATTGAAAAAGGTTTTGAAGTTGGTAAAATTGATGCAACCTTGTTCACTAAGAGAGTTAATGGTGAATTATTCGTGTGCCAAATCTATGTGGATGATATTATGTTTGGTTCCACTAACCCTCAATTTAGTGAAAGATTTGGAAGGTTGATGTCCGAGAAGTATGAGATGTCTATGATGTGTGAGCTGAAATTCTTTCTTGGTTTGCGAATCAAGCAATCAAGAGAAGGAACTTTCATCTCTCAAACTAAGTATAACAAGGACTTGATCAAAAAATTCAACATGCAGGAGTGCAAAGGTATGAAAACTCCCATGCCTACTAGTGGACATTTTGATGTTACCAGGGAGGATGAACCGATTGATCAAAAGGTTTATCGATCTATGATTGGTTCATTGCTATATCTATGTGCATCTCGTCCCGATATTATGCTTAGTGTTTGCATGTGTGCTAGATATCAAGCTGCACCTAAAGAGTGTCATCTTTTGGTTGTGAAACATATTGTGAGATACTTGATACAAACACCAAACTTTGGCATATCCCAAGGGATCTTATTTTAATCGTGTTGGCTATTCCGTTTCGGACTATGCCGGTGGCAAGGTTGATAGAAAGTCCACCTCAGGTACTTGTCAATTTTTGGGTAGATCTCTTTTGTATTGGTCCTCCAAGAAACAAAACTTACTATCTCTATCTACTGCCGAAGCTGAGTATATTGCTGCTGGATCTTGTTGTGCACAATTAATATGGATGACACAAATGCTTAAGTGACGGGGGGATGACCCCGGCGTAGCCTCAAGCGCCCCCTTTGCTCCGGCCTTCTAACGCAATCAAAGGGCAGGCCGCCTCCCCCTGCGGTCCAGCTACGCCCTGCCGGTAGCGGCCCTCTAGCCAGTGCCCACCGGCTACGCCCCGCCGATTACGACGTACCGGCCAGCTGGGGGCATTGCCGCCTGCCCCCTCCTCAGTCGGCTGCACATTGGATACCGTCGACAGGGCACGCTTGGCGACAGTGGCCCCCATCCAATCGGGGGTCAGCGCCGGAGTGGCCACAAGGAAGGTGTCAGGGCCTCTGACCCTGGCGGACGGTGACCGGGCTTCCAACAGTGCCGGCACGCCTCAACCACTCCATTACCTGCCCCGGCATGGCTACAGGGTGGCCGACCGTACCGCTAACCTCGGGCGTCCGCCGCAAGACGACGCCACAAGGGGCGGCCCGTGCTGTGACGTGACCGGAGCGGGACCCGCCGTGTGGGCCCCGCCGGTTCCTGACGGGACCCTTCAGCCGGCGGGGCCTACCGGCGACAGGACCCCAAAGCCAGCAGCCCCCGCAGCCGGCCAGAGAGGCTGCCGGCTGGGGGGCCCCTCTACCTTCTATTTGTATTGTAATCCGGGGGTTAGCCTATAAAACCCCCCGGGCCACCCCCATGCAAGGGGTCGGCCGATCTCCCACCTCTCTTCACGTCCGCTCCACACACACGCGCGTAGGGAGGCAGAAGAGAGGGCTAGCTCCTTCTTCCTCCACGATCCACACAGCTCAAGGAGAGCCATTGTAATCCAACCATTGTCTCGACTAGACCAAGCAGGACTAGGTGTGTTACCTCCCACGGAGGGCCCCGAACCTGGGTACATCGTGTGTCCACCACCGCTTGTGCCTAACCCCGCTCCCGGAGCCCGCCGGCGTCCTTCGACCCCTCTCGATAAGCCTACCTATGACATCTGCCGTGACGAAACCACGACAGTTGGCGCCCACCGTGGGGCCGTCCGCGTCGCCGGCCGGAGTCACGCTCCGAGCGGGGCCCTTCACCACCTCCCCGGCCGCCTCGCGTCCGGGAGGAACCGCATGCTCGTGGGGCTTGCTTCGGCGGGTCTTGCGGGCAACGCGGCCGGCATCTCTGACGAGTGCCTCAGCCGCGACCTCGCGCTCGATGTTGCCGTGCTCGCTGGGCGGTTCAGCAAGCTGAGCCTCATCGATGAACCGGAGGCTGACGAGTACCCTAGTTGGGTGTTCGACTGCACCGACCCTTCCTCGTCTGTGGGCGTGCTCGCCATGGGCGAGGCCAACGGCCCCCAGACCCATGAGGGAGTGTTGGTCACCGTCTTCTCCACCACTTCGGGCCATGTGCGGGCGGCCGAGGGCGACGTAGCCGCCGCTCGCGCCGGCACCTCCGACCCACTCGCCGCCACCCTCCGGGGTCTGGGCACTCCTATCGCTATGACGGCGGACCCGGCCACCGCCAGAGCCGAGCTAGAGGTGGCCCGCCGCCTGCTGTTCGAAGACGCCAGCACCCTCGTTGCCGAGCAGCGCCACATGGAGGCCGTGCAACAGGAATACAACTCCGTGTACGGTCTCACCCCGGCTGGCCCCGAGCTCAGCCAGTGTGGTGCTGTGCAAGAACGCGGCCGCATGGTCGCGGAAATCCTCGGCGGCCGCTTCCCCATCTAGGACACCCTCGCGGCCAACCTGCACGCCGTCAAGGTTGCCTACGAGGATTTGGCAACTTTGGAGGGCGAGGAGCGGGCCGCACGTAAGCGGCACATCAAGGACCTCATCAACACCGCCAACGCGCAACAGGTCGTCCTCACCCCCGGTGGGGTCATCTCCGAGTTTCCCCGTCCCGAGGGCGAGGACACTAGGGCTGCTGACCGCCGGCCGGCTCAGCACTCCAGCACCCCTTGTCCCTCCAGCCGGAACGCCCAGGGGAGCAACGCTCAGCGCCCCCTGTCGCGCGGAAACGAGCAGCCAGCTGTGAACAGCCGGCGCAGCAACAATCCGGCTAGCAACCACCGCCGCGATGAGGCGCCGGCTGGCAGCAGCTGGCGCACCCGCGGGCATACACCGCCTCCGCGGCAGGAACCGGTGCGGTCCATCCCACCGTCCGTCCGTCCCGAGCTTGCAGCCCGGCTCGGACCGCGCGTCCCCCACAGTGACAGCGACGCCCGGCTCCGTCTTGACCGGCTGGCATAGTCGGCTCTCCTCGAGGAGGAGGGCTTGATTGGCCTCGCATACTTTGGTCTGTGGATCCGCAACGAGCCTTTTTTGCCCGGCTTCACGCTCCCCCGCGACACCCCGAAGTATACCGGGGCTGCCAAGCCGGAGGACTGGCTGGTCGACTACACCACCGCCGTCGGCATCGCTAGGGGAAACAAGCGTGTAGCCGTCCGCTATGCCCCCCTCATGCTGATCGGCTCGGCCCGCACCTGGCTGAACAGCCTAGCTGCCGGCAGCATCAACACCTGGACAGACTTCGAGGAGGCCTTCATCCGCAACTTCACCAGCACCTACAAACGGCCGGGTCGGCCCCGCGAACTGGCCATGTGCGTCCAGGGGCTGGAAGAGCCCCTCCGTGACTACCTCACGCGCTGGACCGAGCTCCACAACTCCTGCGAGGGAGTGCACGAGGTGTTGGGGAACGTTGCATGTGAAACAAAAAATTTCCTACGCACACGCAGATCTGTCCATGGTGATGAGCATCTACAAGAGGGAGAGTGGATCTACGTACCCTTGTAGATCGCTAAGCGGGAAGCGCTAAGAAACGCGGTTGGTGTAGTCGAACGTCTTCGCGATCCAAATCGCCGAGCGTCCCGCGATCTCATCACGATCCGTCCCGCGATCCAATCATGATCCGTCCCGCGAACTCATCACGATCCGTCTCGCGAACTCATCACGATCCGTCTCATGATCTTGATCACGATCCATCCCGCGAACTCATCATGATCCGTCCCGCGAACTCATCACGATCCGTCTCGCGATCTTGATCACGGTCCTTCCGATCTAGCGCCAAACGGACGGCACCTCCGCGTTCAGCACACGTACAGCTCGATGACGATATCCGCCTTCCTGATCCAGCAAGAGGGAGCGGAGAGGTAGAAGAGTTCTCCGGCAGCATGACGGCACTCCGGCGATGGCGGTGGAGCTATTCCGGCAGGGCTTCGCCTAAGCACTGCAGAAATCCGATCTACAGGAGAAACTATGCACTAGAGGAACGGGCAGCACGTGGCAAAAAATTCTGTGCAAAAAATTCTAGTATATATAGGAGGAGAGGAGGAGAGGACTTGGCGCAAGGGCCAAGCCTCCTTGGGTCGGCCGAAGTGGGGAGGAGAGGAGGACTCCTCCTCCAATCCTAGTAGGACTAGGATTCCTCCCTTTTTTGGCCTTTTTCCACCTTTTTCCCTTTGGGTTTTCTTCCCAGCCGCATGGGCCTTGTGTGGGACTTCCACTAGACCACAAAGGGCTGGTATTTACTCTCCCACAGCCCATATAGCCTCTTGGGTCGAAATACCCCTCCCGATGGTCTCCCAGTACACTACCAGCATTCCCGGTACACTACCGATGAGCCCGAAACTTTTCGGCGACCAAAATAGGACTTCCTATATACCAATATTTACCCCCGGACCATTCCGGAGCTCCTCATGACGTCCGGGATCTCATACGGGACTCTGAACAACCTTCAGTCACCACCATACATACCTCTATACTACCGAAATGTCACCAAACCTTAAGTGTGCAGACCCTGCGGGTTCGACAACTATGTAGACATGACCGAGACACCTCTACGGTCAATAACCAATAGCGGGACCTGGATTCCCATATTGGTTCCTACAAATTCTACGAAGATCTTTATCGGTCGAACCTCTATGTCAAGGATTCAGTTAATCCCGTATGATGTTCCCTTTGTTCTTCGGTATGTTACTTGCCCGAGATTCGATCGTCGCTATCTCCATACCTAGTTCAACCTCGTTACTGGCAAGTCTCTTTACTCGTTCCTTAATACAAGATCCCATGACTAACACTTAGTCACATTGCTTGCAAGGCTTATTGTGATGTTGCATTACCGAGTGGGCCCTGAGATACCTCTGCGTCACACGGCGTAACAAATCCCAGTCTTGATCCATGCCAACCCAACAGACAGCCTTGGAGATACCTGTAGAGCACCTTTATAGTCACCCAGTTACATTGCGACGTTTGATACACACAAGGCACTCCTCCGGTGTCCGTGAGTTGCATGATCTCATGGTCATAGGAACATATACTTGACATGCAGAAAACAGTAGCAATAAACTGCACGATCATATGCTACGTTTGTAGTTTGGGTCTTGTCCATCACATCATTCTCCTAATGATGTGATCCCATTACCAAATGACATCTCATGTCCATGACTAGGAAACCATACCCATCTTTGATTAACGAGCTAGTCTATTAGAGGCATACTAGGGACATGGTGTTGTCTATGTATCCGCACATGTATCTGAGTTTCCGATCAACACAATTATAGCATGGATAATAAATGATTATCATGAACAAGGAAATATGATAATAACTAATTTATTATTGCCTCTAGGGCATATTTCCAACACGAGGTACAGGCCAACCTGTACTTCATCGAAGGCTGCTGCGATGGCACCCTCCTCAAGCACAAGCTCTTGTGCTCCGACCCAACCTCCCTGGCGTACCTGATGTCCAAAGTGGACAAATATGCCACGGTCGATTCCTCGATGAGGATGAAGGCTAAGGCACCGGCCAAGCCGGCTACGCCCCCCGCCACGCCGCGGGCGGCGGCCGACAACCGGCAGCAGCAGAACGGCAAGCGCAAGAACGACCAGCTCGACTCCTGCTACGGGAGCTAGCAGGTCGCCTCCATCGAGGAGGAGCAGCCGGCCGGCTAGGCCTCCGGTCAATGCCAGCGCACCGGCAAGGCCGCCTGGTAGCCCAAGATGACTTTCGAGCAAATGCTTGACCTCGCCTGCAAAAACCACTCCGGTGCCAAGCCGGCCATGCACACGCTCCGGCAGTGCAGATTCTCACAGCGATTGGCCCGGGGAGACGGCCTCACGGCTCCCCCCGTGCAGCTAGCCCGCGCTCCAGCTCCGACTCCGGCTCCGGCTCCCGGCCCGGGCCAAGCAGACCCGACCCCGGCTCGGAACGACGGCCGGCTGCATGATCGGTACCCCGAACATGACGACTGCTACGTCGTCTTCACCAGCGAAGAGACGGACAAGCACGCCCAGTGTCGGCTCCACCGCGAGGTGAATGCCACCATGCCCGCGACTCCCCAGTTCACGCATTGGTCCGAGAAGCCGGTCACCTGGAGCCGGGCGGACCACCCGGCTGTGATGCCGAACCCTGGCAGCTACACCCTCGTCCTCGATCCTACCATTGCCTCCGAGAGATGCTCGTGCCGCTTCTCGCGGGTGTTGATCGATGGAGGCAGCAGCATCAACACCCTCTACCTCGACACCCTGCTCAAGCTGGGGCTCAAGGTGGAGGATCTGAAAACGAGTCGGACCATCTTCCACGGCATCGTGTCGGGAAAGTCCTGCACCCCTGTCGGCATGATCAAGCTCGACGTCCTCTTCGGCGACGTCGGTCACTTCCGCTGCGAGCCGTTCTTGTTCGAGGTAGTGGACCTCAACAGTCCCTACCATGGATTGCTGGGCCGGACGGCTCTTGTCAAGTTCATGGCGATCCCTCACTACGCCTACCTCAAGGTCAAGATGCCAGGTCCCAGGGGCATCATCACCGTCGCCGGCAAATACCAAATGTCAATGGCGTGCGCGCGAGATGGCAGCTGGCTAGCTGAGGCCCTGGAGATAGCGGAGGAGAAGCGACAGCTCGACCGGCTGGTGGCCCTCGCCTCTGCCCAGCTGGCCGTGCCGGCCCCTCCGTCTGAGTCGGTCGGCGAAGCCTCGTTCCAGCCGTCCAAGGACACCAGGCAGGTGCCACTCGATTCAGCCAACCCCACCCAGTGCGTGACCATCGGCTCCCACCTCGACAGCAAATAGGAAAGCGAGATCGTCGACTTCCTCCGTGAGAATCGGGACATCTTTGCATGGTCCCCTAAGGACATGCCGAGTGTTCTGAGGAAGTTCGCCGAGCACAAGCTACACGTACGGCCGGAAGCGAAACCGGTCAAGCAACCCCTGCACCGTTTCTCCGAGGAGAAGCGGCGTACTATAGGAGAAGAGATCGCCCGGCTACTCGCAGCCGGCTTCATCATGGAAGTATTCCACCCGGACTGGATGGCCAACCCCGTCCTAGTGCTGAAGAAAAACAAGACCTGGCGCATGTGTATCGACTACACAATCCTGAACAAGGTGTGCCCCAAGGACCCGTTCGCCCTGCCGCAGATCGATCAAGTCATCGACTCCACGGCCGGCTGTGATCTGCTGTCTTTCCTGGATGCCTACTCCGGCTACCACCAGATAGAGCTGGACCTGGCCGACCAGCTCAAGACCTCCTTCATCACCCCCTTCGGGGCCTGCCGCTACATCACCATGTCCTTCGGCCTGAAGAATGCAGGCGCTACCTTCCAGCGTTGCATGCAGAAGTGCCTCCTGCCTCAGATAGGCAGGAATGTCCACGTCTACATGGATGACATTGTCGTCAAATCCAAGAAGCATTTCAGCCTCCTCGACGACCTCCGGGAGACGTTCGCCAACTTGCGCAAATACAAGATCAAGCTCAACCCGGAGAAGTGTGTCTTTGGCGTCCCAGCCGGCCAACTCCTAGGTTTCTTCGTGTCTGCCCGTGGCATCGAAGCTAACCCCGAAAAGATCCAGGCGATCGAGCACATGCCCAAGCCAGTCCGGCTCCACGACGTCCAGAAGTTCACCGGCTGCCTTGCCTCCCTCAGCCGGTTCATCAGTCGGCTGGGCGAGAAGGCCTTGCCCCTGTACGGGCTCCTACACAAATCGGCCCTGGTCGAGCCGGGCCAGGACCTCTCGAAGAAGCCGGCCCTGTTCGACTGGTCCGACGAGGCGTTCCGCGGCCTCAAGCGGGCTCTCACCAGCGCGCCCATCTTGGCCGCGCTGGCTGACAAGGAGCCTTTGCTCGCCTACATTGCAGCGACCACACGCATCATCAGCGTCGTCCTGGTGGTGGAGCGGTCGGAGGAAGGCAAGGCGCTGCCGACGCAGCGTCTCGTCTACTACCTCAGCGAGGTCCTCTCCAACTCCAAGCAAAACCACCCACACTACCAGAAGATGTGCTACGGCGTATACTTCGCCGCCCAGAAGATAAGGCAGTACTTCTAGGAGCACGTCATCACCGTCGTGAGCACAGCGCCGCTGGGCGAAATCAAGGCCGGCCGGGACGCAGCCGACCGGATCGCCAAATGGCCCATCGCCCTGGCCGACTACGAAATACGGTACGAGCCGCGCACCGCCATCAAATCCAAGGCAATGGCCGACTTCCTCACCGACTGGGCCGAAACCCAGTTCATGCCGCCTCCGCCCGACTCCACGCACTGGCGCATGGACTTCGACGGCTCGAAGATGCGAGCCGGCTTCGGAGCCGGCATCATCTTGTCTTCTCCCAGAAGAGACCAGCTCCGCTATGCCCTCCAGATCCACTTCGCCGCCTCCAACAACATGGCCGAATACGAGGCCCTCGTCCACGGCCTCCGGCTCGCCAAGGAGATCGGCATCCAACGCATCATTTGCTTCGGTGACTCCGACCTCGTGGTGCAGCAAGTCTCTGGCAAATGGGATGCCAGGGATGCCAACATGGCCAGCTACCGCTTCCTCGTCCAGCAGCTCACCGGCTCCTTCGAGGGCTGCGAGTTCCACCACGTCCCCCGTGCGGACACGAGGCGGCCGACGCGCTGGCCAAGATCGACTCCACCCGGCAGGGCATCCCAGGCGGTGTCTCCCTCGAGCGGCTGCTGAAGCCTTCGATCAAGCCTTCTCCCGAATCGGAGTCCACCTTCGTACCGGCAAACGCGGCCAGCACCTCGGCGGAACCAGCTGCCCAACCGGCCTCGCCGGCTGTGGCAGCTCTGCCGGCTCCGCCATCACCAGCCGTCGGGCAGGCACCATCCGCCACGGCAATTGAGCCGTCCACGTCTGCGTGCGCCGGCACCAGGCCCGTCGCCGTCATGATGACGGTCGACGCTCCTGCCACCGCCTCGCTCCCGGGGGCTGGCGAGCCGGTCCCGAGGGCTGAGCCGGCGCCTATCTCGGCTCCCTCGTGGGCCCAGCCCATCCTGGCGTTCCTCCAGCGTGGCGAGATTCCTTCCGATGAGGCCACTGCAAGGCAAATTCAGCGCCGGGCCCCGGCCTACAGCATCGTCAACCACGAGTTGGTTCATCACAGCACCACCGACGTCTTCCAACGCTTCGTCGAGCCAGAGAAAGGGCAAGAAATCCTCCTCAACATCCACCAGGGCGAGTGCGGGCATCATGCCGCCTCCAGGTCCCTGGTGGCCAAAGCATTCCGTCACGGTTTCTACTGGCCGACCGCTTTAGACGCGGCCAAGAAACTAGTTGATGAATGCGAGGGCTGCCAGCGCTTCAGCACGCAGAGCCATCTCTCGGTTAGCGCCCTCTAGACCATCCACCTTTCGTGGCCCTTTGCCGTCTGGGGGCTGGATATGGTGGGACCCTTCGAGACCGCACGAGGCGGTATGACACACTTGCTGGTAGCCGTCGACAAATTCACCAAGTGGATCGAGGCCCGACCAATCAAGAAACTGGATGGCCCCACGACCATCCGGTTCATCGAACACATCACAGTATGCTACGGCGTCCCCCACAGCATCATCATCGACAACAGCACGAACTTCGCCAAGGGCGCGCTAGCATGTTTCTGCTTGAGGCAGGGCATCCGGCTCAACCTGGCGTCCGTCGCCCACCCGCGGTCGAACGGCCAGGTTGAGAGGGCAAACGGCCTGCTCCTGTTCGGCATCAAGCCCCGGCTCGTGACACCACTGGTCCGGTCGGCCGACTGTTGGGTCGAGGAGCAGCCGACTGTCCTCTGGAGCCTCTAGACCACGCCCAACTGGTCGACCGACTACACTCCATTCTTTCTCGTTTACGGGTCCGAGGCGATCATCCTCACAAACATCAAGTTCGATTCGCCTCGGGTTACCCTATACACCGAGAAGGACGCGAGGGAGGCAAGGGAAGATGCCTTGAGCCGGACAGCCATCTACCAGCAGAAGCTCCGGCATTATCACAGCAAGCGGATCCGGCCACTCTCCTTCCGTGAAAGAGACTTGGTGCTCAGGCAGATCCAGCGAACCGCCGGCCAGCACAAGTTGTCCCATGGGAGGGCCCGTTCATCGTCAGTCGGGTGCTGCACAACAACGCGTACTATCTAATAGACGCCCAGAAGCCGCAGAAGCGCAAGAGAGACGCCTCCGGCAAGGAGACGGAGCGCCCGTGGAATGCGGAGCTCCTCCGTCCATTTTATTGCTGAAAACCAGTGTATGTATCCTTCCCCTTTCGGACTTATGAATGCAACGGGGGCCCCAAGCCGGCACTTAGGGCATGTCCCTTTTCGATTCCTCCAAAGTTTTCTTGTTATTTAAGGCACGTCAACTAGGTCCGGCTCCCGGGCCCGAGGGCTCGCCCGACCCCCCCCCCCCCCCCCCCCCCGAGGCGGACAAGTAGTGTGAGCAAGCAACCCCTCGCCTCCCCTCCATAACCAGCTACAGACCGGCTCCCGGTTATCCGACTTAAGGGACCGCGGGGTGCGAAGGAACTTCTCACACTGAGGTCAGCCGACGCGCGGCAGCCGGACCGGCCCAGCCAAGCTTTGTTACTCCTAGTAACCGGCCTTCGCCGGCTCAACCTAGCCCTAGCCGGTTGACTCTAAGAGTCCGCTGGTTTTCCCCATGGGTGAAGCCCCGTCCCTGTCCCAGACTGGCTCCTAGCTGGCTGGCTGGCGGGGCGGAAGCCGGAAGGAATCCCGGCGCACGAACACAAGTCAAAAGGCAAAAGGCGAAAGAAGAGTCGGCACGCACATTCTTTAAAAAAACAACATGTCATAACGATAAAAGGCCCACGACCATGAGTTCATTACATATACATACACCCAGTGGGTGGAATTCCAGTCTAAAACAAAATGCAGGAAAGAAAAGTCCTAAGTGGTGGCAGCTTCGGGCCAGCCCTCCTCCGGTGTTGACGCCTCTGGAGCCGGAGGTGCTCATGCCTCGGAAGCTGGCGGTGTTGGCGCCTCCGAGGCCGGCGCCTCCGGGGCGGCTGAGGTACAAGCCCCCGCCCCCACAGCCGGAGCCAGCTCGGACTCGGCATAATCGTCGGTGTTGGACTCTCCATCGGTCGTCTCGGCGGCGCTCCCCTTCGGGTCGTCCAGGGCGAGCCCGTACCGGTCCTCCGGGACCACCACGCCGTCCACCCCGCGCTCCAGGACGTACTCATCCCACGCGGCGAAGGACGCGAGGTCGCTCGCCCTCACCAATAGTTCGTCGGCTACCGCCTCCAACTCCGCGTCGGTGCCGGCACGCTGGGCCGTGAGCAAACCCAAGTCCAGCTCGAGGTACCACGACCTGGCAATGCAGAGTGCCATGCCCGCACTGGCGCGTGTCGTGGAGGCCCTCCAGGCGTTCACCCGTGCAGTCCCAAACTCCAGCCACCTCAACAGCCGGTTCATGGAGCCCGGGTCCGCCGCGCCGGGCCAAAGGTTGCGAACCAGCGCCATGTCGGCCGCTTGTAGCCGCCTCAGGGCGTGGACCACCTCCGACAGACGCGCCTCAGCGGCGATCCCCACCTCATCCAGGGTCCAAGGGGCAAGCGGCCCAACGGCCTCTCATCACGCCCGCTGGGCCTCACGGTCGGCCTCCACAGCCGCCTCCGCGACCTCCCGTGTGCTTGGGAAAAGCCCTAAGAAGAAGACAAGGGATGAGCAGGGAGGCAAGCTAGGAAGACGCGAGAAGAACAAGGCAACAAAAACTTACTATGCAGCATCTGATCCACCTCATGCCCTTGCTCCTGCAGCTGCACCTCCCTAGTTGACCACTCCTGGCGCCGGCGCTCGTGCTCGTCCTGGGCCGCCTGTGCATCCTCGGCCGCCTTGGCTAGCGCGGCGTCTTTGGCCTCCAGCCTCTCGCGGAGAACTTTCTCCCGCTCCTCCGCCTCTCGACGAAGGGCCGCCCCTTGGTCCACCAACGCTTGGTGGTGGGCCGCCTCGCGCCCCTCCCGCTCCGCCTTCACCTGGTCCGCCTCCCCATGGAGCCAGTCATGCTCCATCGTCAGGAGTTCCTGCTCCTTGTAAAGGCGCACCACCTGGCACCGGAGGCTGACCGTCTTGGCGTGGGTAGCTTCACGAGAAGAAGCCGCCATTGTCAGAAAGGATTCAGTCCGCCTCCGGGGCAGCTGGCCTGATTCCCGGGGGCTACACACCCAACAGGTGCGCTTGCGCGCCCCCACTGAAAGATCGCAAGAGCTTACCTCGCAAATCCGCGGACACGACGGCGAGCCGGTTTTCAGCTCCTTGGTACGACCCCAGCAGGGTGTTGTACGCGGCCTCCCGGCGGTCATACGCTGCCTGCAAAACAACAAGAGTTTAGGCTCGACCCGCGTACGCCCCAGCCGGCTCGAGCCTCGGGGGCTACACCCAGTGGTTGCGCTGGTGCGCTCCCGCTGGAAAATACAGAAAACACGAAGAAGGAAATAAAAGAGCTCACCGCGACTGCCTGCTCCAAGTTCACCAGCCGGTCGTTGGCGGCTCGAGCATCCTGTGATGTCTGGGCGCGGCAAGCGGCAAACGCATCCACAACGGTGGACACCACTGCCCCGAGGGCGCTCGACGATTCACCAAGGGCCGGGCTCCCGGCCGCCGCCCAGGTCTGCTGCGGCCGGCCCCCATCCACGGGTCCTCCCTTGTCGAAGGCCGCGATGGGACCGGCCCCTCCTATCGCCATCGCGCCGGGGGCCGTCGTCGATGCACCTGCGGCGGCCATTTCCCCAGCCATCACGGCCCTCACCTCCGGCGCCCCGCCTCTGGCGGCTCAAGGCCGACTCGCCTCCGGTGCCGGCGCCTTTGGGGCCGGCACCAAGCCGGCACTTCCGGGGCCGGTGCTTCCGGGGCCGGCACCTCCACCCTCGGCGGCACGTCGTCCATCACCGGCTGGGTGGCGTCGCAGTCCATCTCCACCACGTCCTCTGCGGCCTTCACGTCCGCCTCCATTTGTTGCTCGGGACCGCGGTGGTCCTTCGACCTCTTCTCCCGGCCGCGGGGGAACGGCTCCCACGCTCCGCCAGTGGCCTCTCCACTGGTTCCTCGGAGGCGCGGGAACGGCTCCCACGCTCCGCTAGTGGCCTCCCCGTTGGTTCCTCCCTGCTTCTTCGCCGCCTCTTCCCACGGGCGGAGCTCCTCGACGCGCCGCTGCTGCTCAGCCGCCTTGAGGTCGAGCCACGCCTGGCGCTCCCTCTCCTCGGCGGCCGTCGGCGGTGCCGCCCTCTCCGTCCCGCCACCCAGGGTCCTTCCCAGGGCGCGCGCCTCCCTGGTAGCGACGAAATAAGGGAATGGGGGGAAGACGGAATGGTCCAAGGTGGAGGAGGGGATGGACTTACCCGGCGACGATGGGGACCGCCCTCCTCGTGGGTCCCGCTTGGGCGACCCTTTGTTTCTTGCCCCCGCCTCCGCGGCTGCCGCGCGCTTGGGCGCCGGCTTGGTGGCAGCCGGCTGTTTCCCCTTGCCATCCGCATCCGGGCCTCCCTGGCTGGACCCGCCGCCGGCTCGAGGCTGGCGCCTCCGCGGCGCCGTGACCTTGTCCTCCGAAGTTTTGAGCTTCTCCGGAGCCTCTGCAACACACGTCTGGGGAGGAGACTCACCCGTCTATTCGGCCTCTTTGGCCCCCTCCGTCTCTGTCTCCGCGTCGCTGGCTCCGGATGCTCCGTCTCGCTCGGAGTCAGTCGGCTCCACATCGTTGGCATCCTCGACCTCCTCGGGGTCCGACTCCGCCGTGTCGGGGGCCGGCTCCCCATAGTTCTGCAGCAGCGGGAGAATCTGCGGGCGGGCCGGGCGGCACGCCGTCAGGCCAAAGGGGGGAGGGGCGCCGCCTCTGAAAAAAGATGGAGGGAAGGAGGTGGCCAGACACTTATCCGCGGTGCCGGGCGGCTCCGGCTATACGGGGTTTTCCCCCATTGCCATTCGTCCTCCACCATCTTCGCCGTCGAGATGGCGTTCACCCTCCTCGCCACGTGGGCCGGTTTCATCTCGTTGGTGGAGAGCCGGCAGGGGTCATGGCATCCTCCCATCTAGCAGATGAGGTGTGGCTGGTGCTGCAATGGCTAAACCCGGCGCGCCACCATCGCGGCCAACAGATCGGTGGCCTTCAGCCCCTCCGTTCCGGTCATCACGAGCAGGCGCTCGTAGAGCCGGTCCGCCATCTCGGGCGCCGGAGGCAGAACCGCCCGCTAGTTCAGCATCGCGGTCGGCGGTTGGTTGGCGAAGTCAAGGAGGTTGATGTAATCCTCCTCCGGCTTCACGTTCTTCACATACAAGAACCCCCGCTGCCAGCGCTTCACCGACTCATGCAGCGGGAGTTTCGGGAAGTCGGTCCCCTTGCGGATATGGATCATGGCGCCTCCACAGGCGGTCATCACCATCTGTTTCATCACTGGATCCTTCGTCGTCTGTCGCTTGAGGAAGAAGAGCTGGCACCAGAGGTCAAGCCTCGACCCAACCCCCAAGTACCTCTCGCAAAGGGTGACGAACGTCGCCAGCAGCAAGACGGCATTGAGGGCGAGGTGGTGCGGCTGCAGACCGAACCGCGTTAGGAAACGGCGGAAAAAGGCGCTAGCCGGTAGCCCAAGCCCGCGGAGGAAGTGATCGGCAAAGACGACCACCTCTCCCTCCCGCGGTGCAGGGGAGTTCTCCAGCCCGGCTGGGCGTGCCTCCAAGTGTGCCTCCGTCGGAAGCTTGCGGCGATGGCAGAGGTGCTCGATGAAAGTCTCATCCACGTCGCTGCCATCCCAGGCGTCCTTACCCGCCATGGTTGCTGAGGGGGCATGCGGTCGCGACGACGGGCGTGGGTGCTCGGCAGCGGCCCGGGTTTTCTTCGGCAGCGGACGGTGGTGCAGCCTCCCCGCATTCTCTGGCTTCCTGCTATCTCTCTCTCTCATGGCGGGGGGAGGAAGATGACGACGACGATGCGATGACACTGGGGGGACCGAACGGGACGTTCTGCCCCCCTCCTCTCGCCATTTAAACCCTGCGCGGATGATCGTGGGGGACGGATTCATTGTGCACGACCCCCGCGATTCTCGTGGCGTGCGAGGCGGATATTATGGCGCTCAGGAATGCCAACTGTCCGCCCGCGCCGTAGAAGATCCCCACGCGTGGGTCGAGGCCGCGGTCGTGGAGGGCCCCACCCCGCGGCCCGGTCTTTTCCGCCGCGTGGCGCATCTTCTCTACCCGGTGGGGAACCTGAGGCGGCGCATGAGGCGTCGGCCGGATGTCGAGCCGGCCGTCGCTTGTCGGCGTCGCTCGACTCTCAAGGCACCCCGCGGCACTAGGACGATCTTCAAGCCGGCGACGACCGCCATGGTCCGTCGGCGGGCCTCCCCAGCTTCGGGGACTACTGACAGGGGGATGACCCCGGGGTAGCCTCAAGCGCCCCCTTTGCTCCGGCCTTCTAATGCAATCAAATTGCACGTCGCCTCCCCCTGCGGTCCGGCTACGCCCTGCCGGTAGCGGCCCTCCAGCCAGTGCCTGCCGGCTACGCCCCGCCCATTACGACGTGTCGGCCAGCTGGGGGCATTGCCGCCTGCCCCCCCAGCCGGCTGCGCATTGGATACCGTCGACAGGGCATGCGTGGCGACAATGGCCCCCATCCCATCGGGGGTCAGCGCCGGAGTGGCCACAGGGAAGGTGTCAGGGCCTCTGACCCTGGCGGACGGTGACCGGGCTTCCAACAGTGTCGGCACGCCTCAGCCACTCCATTACCTGCCCCGGCATGGCTACAGGGTGGTCGGCCGTACTGCTGACCTCGGTGGGCCGCCGCAAGACGACGCCACAAGGGGCGGCCCGTGTCGTGACGTGACCGGCGTCGGGACCCGCCGCGCGGGCCCCGCCGGTTCTTGATGGGACCCTTTAGCGGGCGGGGCCTACCGGCGATAGGACCCCACAGCCGGTGGCTCTCGCAGCCGGCCAGAGAGGTTGCCGGCTAGGGCCCTCCTCTACCTTCTATTTGTATTGTAATCTGGGGGGTGGCCTATAAAATCCCCCGGGCCACCCCCATGCAAGGGGTCGGCCGATCTCCCACCTCTCTTCACGTCCTCTCCACACACGCGCGCGTAGGGAGGCAGAAGAGCGGGCTAGGTCCTTCTTCCTCCATTATCCACACAGCTCAAGGAGGGCCATTGTAATCCAACCATTGTCTCAACTAGACTAAGCAGGACTAGGGGTTTTACCTCCCACGGAGGGCCCCAAACCTGGGTACATCGTGTGTCCACCACCGCTTGTGCCTAACCCCGCTCCCGGAGCCCGCCGGCGTCCTTCGGCCCCTCTCGATAAGCCTACCTATGGCATCTGCCATGACAAAACCACGACATTAAGGATTATGGAATTTATGTTAAAAATGTTCCATTACTTTGTGACAATGAAAGTGCTATTAAAATTGGTCATAATCCTGTGCAACATTCTCAAACTAAGCATATTCAAGTTCGAGATCATTTCATTCGTGATCATGTTGCCAAAGGAGATATTAATCTTAAGCATGTTCGCACTAACAAGCAATTAGCCAATATATTTACCAAGCCACTTGATGAGAAAACACTTTGTCACTTGAGGAGTGAGTTGAACATCATTGATGCTTCAAACTTGAGCTAGACTCACTCGGTTGCAAGCAAGGGCATGAGCTATCTTGTTATTTCCATGTTCTCGTAACTCGTTATCATATGCCATGGAATTCTATGCTCCCTTGTATTGCATCTAACCTTTTGTAGGTACTTGGAAGAACTTCATTCCACAAGATTGCCATCAACTCCAATCATAAGCAATCTTGTCATTACCAAGTATCCACAACCCCTCTTGATGATGGAAGGAAGAAGACAACAAAAACATATCCTTGACATATACTTGATCTTAGTTGCAAAATCTGAAGTGATATCATGTCATTTGGATATATCCATTTTTCTTCCTTGCATGACTAACCTTTGTAGGTGACTAGTGTACTAGAACGAGAAGGATTGGTCCCAATTCAATATGATGTTCATCAACCTCGAGCATCCTCAACAAGTTCATCTACGAGCAACATCATCAACATCACTCAAGGTATGTACTCATATCCTTGAAAAGGATTTACTCCAAGTCATGGGTTAAAGAAACTCAAGTGATATGAATACATTAAAATGCTTAATCGAAAAATGGTAACCCCATTTTGAGCTTAACGTAGAGTATGACCTATGATCAAGTATTCTTGCTTCGCTCCTAAGTCAATATACTCTAATATAGGTGACCTAGTCACCGCCCATCATCTAGTTAAGAATCTTGTGTGGTTTTCTCTCTATTTGCATGATCTCTCGTAACCACTCAAATCTTATCTAATTGACGTCCTTTATAAAAACTTTGCATTCTATTTTTTTGAAACTATTTCTTTTGTCTCTGCGAAAACAGAAAGAAGGCATCTCATTCGGAGCCATCGAAATAAATAACTCGATTCTACCGAAATTGCAGATGAGATGCACTACACAATCTCGATACCATCGATTTATTTATCCTGGAGTCACCGATTTTCCTTGTTTTCTAAATATGTGTTTCTTAAATGTTTTTTCAATTGGTATATGTTCTTGTGAAGTTCTTGTTCCTTCGATGACCCATTTATTATTAAAAAAAGGGAGAGAGAATAACAAGCTAGTCTTAGGGGGAGAAATTCTTTATTCAAGGATCCCTAGATCCAAGGAGAAGAAGACTAAAATTTGCAGAAGGGAGAGAAGTTACGTACAATTATTCCCTTAGTTATTTTCTATGAACCCTACTTTCAATGACCCTTGTTCTCGAGGATCCCTTCCTTGTCTATGATCCCTGTCACTACTCCTAAGTTTCACCTTTTTGGTAATTTATGCCAAAGGGGGAGAATATCAAAGCTTCATGCTCAAGGGAGTGTTACATGCTTATGCAAAGGGGAAGATGTGATTTAGGGGGGAGAGGAAAATATCGGAAGTTTATACTTATACAAGGTCAGAACAATGTAAGGGGAGAAAAATATATTTTGGAGAAAAATTTGCAAACTATTTTATCTTATTTTACTATTCAATTTAGACTTTTTCTCACCCTATCCAGTCCCAATATCTACATGCTGAGATTCAGGGGGAGAGGATGAACTACCACTTTCATATCTAAGGGGAGAAAAGATATAAAAGATTAATGCTAAAGGAGGAGACATACCAATATTAAGGATTATCATATTTTATATGTTCTCCATATCTTGGTATCCTTTGAGTTCGATTGCTTTTTTTTAGTAGAATACTCTTGTGTTTCCTAACATTGTTTTCTCAAGTGTGTCCCTACTACTGGAATGCTCAAGAACTCAAGGTAACTATATGCATCATATCTTTGATCAATATGATCTCTTGATTCTTGCACATGTTGTTTGCAAGAGTGAAGTCTTGATCAAGGATACACCTCATTCATATACATTTGATGCAAATAGCCAAGATACACATGACCTTTCATATCCCTTCTACTATTTGTGTGTCCATGCATTCCAAAGAAACTATACTTCAAAGGACTGCACACATTTAGGGGGAGCAAATCTAAGTCATGTGTTTCTCAAAGTCTTCATTACATCCATGCATATCTTTATTTGAAGCTTTGATTGTATGTTGTCATCAATTACCAGAAAGGGGTTGATTGAAAGCACAACATGCTCCCTTGGTGGTTTTGACAATTCATGAAAGCATACATTATCTCTTGGACTAACACCTTTATCTACTGTATTTCAGATAATAGTCCATGGAGAGTTGAGTTGGCCAAAGGATTGTGGAGATTGTTGAATTACCCCAAGATGCAAGGAAATAGGTTGGCCAAGCTTCAAGCAAGAGGACGCTACATTTTACATTTGTGAGAAATCACTTTGAGTCCATAGGAAAGCCAATACTATTAAAGGGGGTAAGGTTTTGTTGGTGAACAAAATGCTCATACGTGCACAAGTGATAGTCACCACAAACATCCACAAGCTCTCCCATCAAAGTTTGTCTATAGCCAACCATTCAAAATCGGTGCAACCAACATTCCTATCCCGGTGCCACCAATTCCAGAACCTAGACAGACTCAGCCAAACTGTCGGGGATATAACCCCACGGTGAGACCCACCCTACAGGCTCCGGGTCACACTAGGCGGCTCGTGCGTTAATCCAAGAGTGGGCTGCAAAGACCAAAGCCCAAGACGTTTGGCGTCTTGACAGGATGGGCCGGAGCGAGCCCCGGATAGAGAAGACCCGGGCGAGTAAGCCACCCGGAGACAACTTGGTCAGGAAGGCAAACTAAGGTAGAGATAGACTCGGACATGTAATGAGAGTCGGCTACAATTTGTACGACCCGTGGTCTTGACCTCCTATATAAAGGTGAGACCCGGGGCGACTTAGAGATCAGGCTATCGAGAACTAGGTCAAGCAATAGCTCCCTTGTAATCGATACACCAAGCAATACAAACACAAGCAGGACATAGGCTGTTACCTCAACTTTAGGGGCCAACCTGGGTAAACTCGTGTCCTTTGTCCTGATCAACCCCTTTGAGTCCATCACCTTAGCAATGGCCTCGAATCCAAGTCTGTTCACCCGGACATCTACCGTGATAAAACCACGACAGTTGGCGCCCACCGTGGGGCTTACGCTCGGTGGTGTTGAGTTCTAGAAGGGTTCTCTCCCAAGGCTTGAGGGATATGTGGTCGAAAGGATGAACAAGAGTCGTCGCGGCCGGCTCTACATCAACGATGCTGGCTGGGGGCTTGATGCCGGGTCTGTGGAATATGGATTCCGGGTTCCCTTCGACGGGATCCATGTCTTCATCGGCAGGATTGACGGATGTACGCCCGGGCCGGACGTCTGCACCGACAATGTCGAGCCAGCTCGGCACGTGCAACCTGCCCGTGTTAACCCGGGCCAAAAGCACGTCTTTGTAGGCTTCACCCAAGGTATGGATCTTGAAGCTTCTACATCATATGAGACTCTTGTCTGTTCAGAGGACGAATCTTCGAGCGGGGAAACAGAGTCGATCTACCAGCTTCACAACGGTGGGCTCGGGGGCTACGACGAGCTTTACCCTGAGTCGGATCACTCTGAGACGAACAGTCTTGGGCCGCCGGTTCATGCGATAGTGTTCATGGCAGGGTCGGCCCCAGGTGCGAGCAGCACAGCCGCTGGAGCAGCAACCTCGGGGGCTGACCCGCCTCCATCGGCTCAAGTTCTTCTAGATCTGATGAACGAGCTCACGGCCCTGATGGCCACTGAAGTTACACCAGATAACCAGGCTGCTCGGCACTTAGAGATTGTGAGGCTCAAGGACCAGATGGCAGAGGAGCAACAGAGGATAGCTGAGCTAAAGGTTCAGATGGAGGAAGAGGCAGAACGTATTAAGACGGAGGCCTTCCGCCTTGGGCTAGAACAACAATCGGCGGCTATGGTGCATCGGATGAGGCATCAATCCCGCTTACCAGAACGTTATGAGCCCAGGAATCTTTTCAACACGGCAGGAACGGGACGGGCAGCGGATCCACCTGGATGCCGGCCAGCGGTTCGACCAATGCCACACCCGACTCGACGAAACCAGGCCTCACGAGTGGTCTGTCCAACACTGGCGGGTCATTATTCTAACCCAGCTGAGAACATGGTAGCCACGGCCACCCGGCTTGAAACGATCCCTATTCTGGATGAAGCGCCTTTTGCGGAAGAAGTGTCGAATGCTATTGGATACCTTCAAACGGCGATGGCCCAGCAGGAGAAGTATGCTCACAGCCGGAGCCGCGTTCATTCAACCCCTCTCCCCAGCCGGGGCTTTAGCTTACGCTATGAGTCGCCGGCGGTTTCCAGTAGCGATCGGCATAGAGGACCTCCGGGGGATGATCAGGCGGCTCTCGATGCGCAAGCTCTCAAAAACCGGGCGAGAAACCAGCAAGAGGCGGCAGCTTTGGCCACGACGACTCACCAAGAGCCCGCACCCTCTATATCAGTAGGGGCGGGATTAACCACCAGGGCCGTGGGAGTGCCATACTTGTCACCGGCTCTGCGAAGTGAACGGTTGCCGAAGGATTTCAAAGGACCTCGCAAAGTTCCGAATTACACTACTGATTTACCTCCGGAGGCCTGGGTCGAAAGTTATGAGCTGGCTATGGAGATGTTGGATGTCAGTGAGGCGGTGTGTGCTAAGTACTTCATCATGATGCTTGAAGGTCCAGCTCGCACATGGTTAAAAGGGTTGCCGCCCAACACCATCAATTCGTCGGCTGAGTTGAGGGCAAGGTTCATTAAAAACTTTCAAGGGACTTGCAAACAACCTATGACCATCGTAGATCTCGATCATTGCGTCCAACAGGAGAGTGAGTTGGCTCATCATTGGGTCCAACGGGTATCAACCATCATCCACTCATTTGAACAGATCACGGCGACTCAAGAAGTGTTGATCTTAGACAAGAACTGTCACTTCATCCCTCTAAAACAGAAGCTTGGCCGGCTCAAGCGTACGTGTCAGGACATGGGAGAACTCATGACGGATCTTACAAAGTACGCTGACTCTGATAACACGAAGGATCCAGGCTCTGATGAGGAGAAGGCCGGCCCAGGTAAGAGGAACAACCCGGGCAAGGGTGCGGCGAACAATGGTAACCAGAGTAAGCGGAAAAGCCCGGATGGTGGGTCAGAACTGGTGGCCAATGCAAGCATCGGCTAGAATCCTCCTAAAGGCAATGGGAAGTACAGGCTGCCTTTTAATAAAAACAGGACTCCTTTTGATTTGGAGGAAATGCTCAAAAAGCCCTGTCCGGAACACAGCCAGCCCGGTAAGCCTTCAGCCCACACATGGGGTGATTGCCATATCATGCAGAAGTTCAAAAATTACCACACGCAGAAACACAATAACCATGGCGGCTTAGGACCAGGCGGGTCAGGAGCCGGATTTGGACCTGGCGACTCAGGATCCGGTCATCATGGTTAAGGCAATCAAGGAGGACATCCTCAGAACCCTGGTAACAACAATCAACAGTAGCATAACCAGTCTGGGTATCAGAGTAATCTGAAGCAGCTCAGCTCGGGCCAGTATCATGTTTTCACAACCAGCCTTAACAAGGGGGATCAGAAATTGCGTAAGCGGACGGTTAATGCAGTTGCGCCAGCTCTGCCACAGTACTTGAAGTGGTCTGAATATGACATAGCATGAAGCCAGGAGGATCACCCGCCGCGTTATGATGACCCGGGGCGGCTGGCCATGGTTGTTGCCCCCAAGTGGGAGGGTATATGGTGAATAATGTACTCGTGGATGGAGGCAGCAGTATCAACATCCTCTATTATGATACCTTCTGGCGGATGAAGCTGCTTGACAAAGATCTTAAGCCCTCTTCCACCGTTTTTCATGGTGTGGTGCCGAGCAAGTCGGCTTACCCGGTGGGCAGGATTTCTTTGGAAGTCGCCTTTGGTGACGAATATAACTACAGGGTGGAGTCCTTGTGGTTTGAAGTGGTCAAGACCAAGAGCCCTTACCATGCATTGTTTGGGCGGCCGGCTTATGCTAAGTTCATGGCTAGGCCCTGTTATGTCTACTTGCAGCTCAAGATGCCCGGATTAAAAGGTATGATTACCGTATATGGTGATCGGAATACGGCTATTGAGTGCGAGGAAGGAGACGCGGCTTATGCAGAATCCAGTTGTGCTCAGGCGGAGCTTAAGTTTTATAAGGAGAATGTTGACCCGGAGGATATGACCCCGCTGAAAAAGCCCACAATGGAGGTTGAGCCGCCCCTCAAGTTTTCGGCGGATGATACCAAGGCAATAGATTTTACTCTGGGCGATTCATCCAAACAGTTCATCATTGGGGCTAACATGGATCCCAAATAAGAAAGCACGCTCATCGAATTCATCCGTGAGAATCGGGACATCTTTGCATGGAAACCTTCTGAAATGTCGGGTGTACCGAGAGAGTTCGCTGAGCACAACCTTAATGTGGATCCTAAGTTTAAACCTGTCAAGCAGTTTCTACGGCGGTTCAATGAGGAGAGACGCAAGCCCATTGGAGAAGAGGTTCCCCGGCTCTTAGCGGCGGGTTCACTGTTGAGGTTTTTCACCTGGAGTGGCTTGCTAACCCAGTGTTGGTGCTCAAGAAGTACGGCATGTGGCGTATGTGCGTGGACTATATGGACCTTAACAAAGCTTGTCCGGTTGATCCTTTTGCTCTCCCTCGTATTGATCAGATCATTGATGCTATGGCGGGTTGTGAAAGCCTATGCTTCCTGGATGCTTATTCAGGATATCATCAGATCAAGATGGCAGTTAAGGACCAAGAGAAGACGGCTTTCATTACACCTTTTGGAGCCTTCTGTTATGTGTCTATGCCTTTTGGGCTCAAGAGTGCCCAGGCAAGTTATCAGCGATGTGTGCAGAATTGCCTTCACGGTCAGATTGAGCGCAATGTTCACGCTTACGTGGATGATATTGTGATCAAATCAAGGAAGAAGGAGACCCTTTTGGACGATTTAAGGGAAACCTTTGACAATCTCCGGATCTATAAGATGATGCTTAACCCGGCAAAGTGCGTCTTTGGTGTTCCGGCTGGCAAGCTCTTGGGATTTCTGGTTTCCGAACGTGGCATTGAGGCTAACCCAGATAAGATCAAAGCTATCACCTCCCTCGCAGAGCCGGCTTGTATTAACGATGTCCAACGGCTGGCAGGGCAGATCGCCGCGTTGAGCCGGTTCACAACCCTCCTTGGGGAGAAAGTTATCTCGCTATATCAGATGATGAAAAAGACAGACAATTTTGTCTGGAGTACGGCGGCGGGTGAAGCATTTGAGGCGCTCAAGAAGCAGCTCACTGAGCCGCCGGTATTAGCTGCTCCAGCTGAGAAGGAACATTTGCTACTGTACGTGGCGGCTAACAACCGGGCTGTCAGTGCCGCAATTGTGGTCGAGCGCAAGGAAGCAGGGAAGGAGTGTCCGGTCCAGAGGCTGGTTTATTACATCAGTGAGGTCCTGCCAGAGTCTAAGCAAAGATATCCACACTGGCAGAAGCTAGTGTATGGGGTGTTCATGGCCAACCGCAAGTTAAAACATTATTTCTGAGGGCACTAGATCACAGTGGTCAGCTCTGCTCCATTGGGGGCATAATTCAAAACAGAGAAGCCACTGGTAGGATCGCGAAGTGGGCACTGGAGTTGGGGGCCCTCAATCTGAAATACGTCCCTCGTACGCCTATCAAGTCCCAAGCCCTTGTGGATTTTATAAATGATTGGACAGAGTGTCAAGCTCCTGAGGAAAAGCCGGATAATATGTACTGGACTATACACTTTGATGGATCCAAGCAGCTGGGAGGATTAGGGGCGGGAATTGTTCTGACATCTCCCAAAGGTGATACGTTCTGTTATGTGCTCCGGCTGATGTTCCCTTGCACCAATAACGCGGATGAATATGAAGCCCTGCTTCATGGCCTCAGAGTGTCTAAGGAGATGAATTTAAGCCAGGTAAGGTGTTTTGGCGACTCAGATCTTGTGGCTCAGCAAGTTTCAGGCACTTGGGACTCCAAGGACCCACGGATGGCGGCTTATCGTCAGGCGGTGGATGTCATTGCTAGTCACTTCAAAGGTTATCAGGTGGATCACATTGATCGTCGCAGGAATGAGGCGGCTGATGCCTTGTCAAGGCTAGGCTCTCAGCGAAAGCCGGTGCCGCCCAATGTCTTTCTGGACGTCTTACATCACCCGACTGTCAAGTTACCTTCAAAAGAAGATTTGGTTGTTCCTGACCCGAAGGGGCAATTGGTGGCTGCTCTACATGCTATTCCGGATTGGACTGTGTCCTACTTGACATATTTGAGTCGGGGCGAGTTACCTGAGGATGAAAATTTTGCTAGAAAGATCACCCGACGATCTAAGTCCATGACAATAGTTAATGCTGAATTGCATAAGTGCAGCATTACCGGGGTATTTCAACGTTGCTTCTCACCAGAGGACGGTAAGGAAATTTTGAATGAAATTCACACTGGATATTGCGGACACCACGCCGGCTCAAAGTCTCTAGTGGCCAAGGCTTTCCGGCACGGCTTCTTCTGGTTGACGGCTCATAAGGATGCAGAGAATCTGGTCCGCAAGTGTGACGGCTGTCAAAAAATCGGCCGGTGTGCTCATGTTCCGGCTCAAGAATTGCGCATGATACCAATTACTTGGCCGTTTGCAGTTTGGGGGCTTGATATGGTCGGGCCTTTCAAGAGATCAAAGGATAAGAAAACGCACCTCTTGGTGGTGGTTGATAAGTTCACCAAGTGGATAGAAGCTGAGCCGGTCAGCAAGTGTGACGCGGCTACGGCGGTTCAGTCTATTAAAAAGATGATCTACCATTTTGGTTACCCTCACAGCATCATCACGGACAATGGCACAAACTTGTCCAAGGGGGCTATGAAAAAATTCTGCGACAAGGAGCACATCTGGCTTGATGTTTCGGCGGTTTCTCATCCACAGTCCAATGGTCAGGCAGAATGGGCTAATCAAGAAATCTTGAGGGGTATCAAGCCACGGCTTATGGTCCCTTTAAAGCGGACACCGGGTTGTTGGGTGGAAGAGTTGTCGTCCATCTTATGGAGCATCAGAACTACCCCTAACAGATCCACAGGGTATACGCCTTTCTTCATGGTTTACGGTGCAAAGGTCATGTTACCAAGTGACATCCGACATGACTGGCCACAAGTGGAGGCTTACGGTGAGACGGACAATGAGACGGCACGTCAAGACGCGTTGGATGCTTTGGAGGAGGAACGACAGCTGGCGGCTGCCCGTTCGGCGATCTATTAGCATGACTTGCACCGCTATCATAGTCGCAGGGTCAAGACCCGGGCGTTTCAAGAGGGAGAATTAGTGTTGCGGCTAATTCAAGACCAAACAAATATGCATAAGTTATCTCCTCCATGGGAAGGACCTTTTGTGGTCAGCAGAAATCTCAACAACGGGTCATATTACCTCATTGACATCCGGGACAACTCAGATACTTCAGGTCAGGAGACCCGCCGGCCGTGGAACATACCGCATCTACGGCCTTATTACACGTGAGATTGTTGAGAATCACCACTATACACTATTATTGTACATATCATATTTATATATGAATAAAGCATCTCTGCAAGCCAGGGCCTCTGCCATTTCGCGTATATTCACTGATGCAAGAAAAATCCAAAATATTGGCTGTCGAAGGGGGCTTCCTACCTTCGGGTATAGCTTATCTAACACTAACAGTCGGCTTTATGCCAAAAAAGTAGACAAGTCAACTTTGGTTGTCGAAGGGGGCTTCCCACCTCCGGGTGTAGCTTATCTATCCCTAACAACTAGCTTTCATGCCAAAAATGTTGACAAGTCAACATTGGCTATTGAAGGGGGCTTCCTACCTTCGGGTATAGCTTATCTACCCTAATAGCCGGCTTTATGCCAAAAAAGTTGACAAGTCAACTTTGGTTGTCGAAGGGGGCTTCCCACCTCCGGGTGTAGCTTATCTATCCCTAAAAACCGGCTTTCATGCCAAAAATGTTGACAAGTCAACATTGGTTGTCGAAGGGGGCTTCCTACCTTTGGGTATAGCTTATCTAACCCTAACAGCCGGCTTTATGCCAAAAAAGTTGACAAGTCAACTTTGGTTGTCGAAGGGGGCTTCCCACCTCCGGGTGTAGCTTATCTATCCCTAACAACCGGCTTTCACGTCAAATATGTTGACAAGTCAACATTGGCTATCGAAGGGGGCTTCCTACCTTCGGGTATAGCTTATCTAACCCTAACAGCCGGCTTTATGCCAAAAAAGTTGAGAAGTCAACTTTGGTTGTCAAAGGGGGCTTCCCACCTCTGGGTGTAGCTTATCTATCCCAAACAATCGGCTTGCACGCCAAAAATGTTGACAAGTCAACATTGGCTGTCGAAGGGGGCTTCCTACCTTTGGGTATAGCTTATCTAACCCTAACAGCCGGCTTTATGCCAAAAAAGTTGACAAGTCAACATTGGCTGTCGAAGGGGGCTTCCTACCTTCGGGTATAGCTTATCTAACCCTAACAGTCGGCTTTATGCCAAAAAAGTTGACAAGTCAACTTTGGCTGTCGAAGGGGGCTTCCTACCTTCGGGTATAGCTTATCTAACCCTAACAGCCGGCTTTATGCCAAAAAAGTTGAAAAGTCAACTTTGGTTGTTGAAGGGGGCTTCCCACCTTCGGGTGTAGCTTATCTAACCCTAACAACCGGCTCTTATGCCAAAAATGTTGACAAGTCAACATAACCGTATAGGGGGCTTCCTGCCCTACGGGTGTAGTTCATCAAATCCTATCGGTCAGCTCTTAAGCCAAGCAATTGACTCTGTCAAACACGTGAGGAAGACACAGCATCTTCGGGTTATGCTTTTAAGCCGCCCTCCTAAAGGTACATCTATTCTTGCAGGAAATTAAGCTGCTAAGAGCCGATAAGGCATATAATGAGAAGAACAAAGAGGATGACATATATGTTAAGCCGGACTTTTCATATGTGTGCGATGGCACAATTCAAAGAAAGGAAAAAGTTAGTACTAGCCTATTACAGACGCTCTCTGTGGAGACCAAAAATATCATCAACTTTTTACACCGCTCAAGGCGGGTCATAAAGATCCGGCTATCAACAGGTATCTACTGCGCGATCAGCCAGCTGGTGGGTCTCCCTGCTCCGAGTCTTCGGCTGTTTTGATCTGGAGATTTTCCATGTCCTAGTTGCAGTTGGTTAAAGCCAAAAGGTTCCTTCTTCAAAGAAGGGGGACGGGTCAAGTTCAGAGGCGAAAAGATTCTTGCTGCGGGCGGGTGTCAGATCCTTGCATTCAAAGAGAGGGCAACGGATCCTTTTCTGATCTGCGCTATAAGCCGCCTAGTAAGTCACCAGATTAACCTCTTCTGCTAAGATGGAGGCTAGGACTTTGGAATCCTTCACACACCGAGCATAGTCAGCGTCTGTGAATTCGGAGCCGTCATCCTTCTTGGAGGGAAAGCCGTCCATCATATCAGCCGGAGTTAGCTCCGGAGTAAAAGCCAACGCCCGACTTATGGCCGCGATCGCCCCCTGGCGGGTGGCTGATCTCTTCAACTCCACAATTTGTTTCGACATCGTCAATAGAAGCTCTAAGACCCCTTTGAGAGTTGAAGGGATATTTTCCTTGTACTGGACAGCTTTGATTGTGCATACAACACCGTAGTAGAGTTGTTCTGTCAAAGTGCATATGGCTTTCAGGGGCAGCAAACTGTCGGAAGCAAGTTGGCGGCTCCTAGGACCTGCATAAGACGGATGCTTCGTTGTGAGTCGCCAATGCAAGTACAATATAGAAATTGAGTTAAGTCGTTAGATACTTACCAAAGAGGGCGGCTATCATCTTCATGATATGGCACTTCAAGGACTGTAGTTCGTCGGATACAATCATAAGCTGTTGATCAGCATCATCCGCCCGTTTGGTCGAGGCGGCTTGTTTAGCTTTAGTGGAGTCCTTGAAAGTGGCGAAGTTGGCCTTGATTTTGGTCAGATCTTCACAAAGGAGCCGACATTTCTCATCAGCTTCACTCCGGGTGGATTGCTGAGCAGCTAGATTGCTTTTTAAGCTGGCCAGCTCTGACCTGGCTTCGATTAAAGCTTCCTGCAACATATAAAGGCATGGCATAAACCGACAGGGGGGGAAATTTCAAAGATGGAGCAAGTCTCAAACAGATTGCAAGCAATATGCATGACACTTGCGGGCTAATGTCTATTTTCAAGACAGTTCCGGATCATCTTTATCAAGTTCACCCGGAACTTGGGGGCTACATATTGGTTTTTCAAAGCTATTAAGAATGAAAGTCCCGGCTCAACTTTGACAAAGACTGAGCCGGCCCTTGGGGGCTACAGTTGGTTCTATTACCCATGCTCAATGAAGTCCCACCTCAACTTTGACAAGATTGAGCCGGCCCTTGGGGGCTACAATTGGTTCTATTATCTATATTTTATAAAGCTTCGGCTCAATGTTACCAACTTTGAGCCGGCCCTTGGGGGCTGACAACAATGATTTGAGGTTACTCCTAAGTAAGATGAGACCTACGTGCTAAGTATTTCTACTTCTACCAAGATGGAAGAACCAGATTATCATCAGCCAATATTAACCCGGTTCTTGGGGGCTAAGTAAGAGTATAAAGAGGAAACAGAATACCTCATATTTCTTATTCATTAGGTTGACAAGTTTGAGCTCCAGATCTCGGCTTGTAGACAGCCGGTTCATATAGCCAGCATGAAGTTCATCGGCTGTCATCTTTTTTAGGGCGGGGAGCTCAAACTCCAGCTTCCTGGAGGCTTCAGCCGTCTCAGCATGCTTTGTCAACACGTGAGGAGAAGGAGAGCGGAAGACGGCGCCGGTAATCACGATGTCCGGAGCAGTGGTGTCATTAGCAGCCCTGCCAGGGCTCGGCGGCTTGGAATGGTCCCTTTGCGGGCTCTCTGGAATAGTGTCATCAGCTGCCAGCTCTGCAAAAGCCGCTGGACGGTTTGCGTCCGGCATAGGAGCGTCCGGCCTGGCAAGCTCCGGGTCTTGAGCGGTACGTCTAGGGGAGGACTTGTTGGTTTTCCTTCGCTTGGCTTGAGCCCTGGAAAAGCATAAAATTAGAGCCGGAAGTTTACAACCGCCAAAGAATCGAATGCAAGGTTTGAAAAAGCACATACAGCGGGTTATTCTTTGGAGGCGGCAGAGCGATGCCCGTAGAGTCTCCAGATGAAGGCGAAGACCCCTGAAAGACAGTTCAGATAATGTAAGGTACTGTTGGAATTACAAAGGAAGAGCTAGTAAAATCAAACAAAGAAGGAATATATACCTCTGTGGGGCGTTTCTTCTGAGCCGGGGAGTTCGGTAACCCGGACGTGAGATCAGTAGAGCCGGCCCTCCAGGTCTGGCGTCGGTTGGCTTGTTGTTGCTTTTTCAAAAGAAATTGAGGATCCAAATAAGCAAGAGGATGAGAAAGGGGAACTTTTCGAACGACACGCTGTATCTTCTGGGGCACAAAATATTCTGAGTCGGACGAAATATAAGTTACCTCAGGGGCGTTGGCGCGGCTCGTCTCTGCCTAGTCCTGTGAATGGCTGTTGTCAGTAAAGTGAGTAAAAAGCAGCAAAGAGTAGTCAAGTTATACCTCTGAGCCGTCTGATTCCGGTGGTTCAAACCATTCTTATTGAGGAGTGGTCTTCTTTGTCTTCTTGGCTGGGGCCTTCTTCTTTGCCTTCTTGAGAGGAGGGACGTATTTCTTCTTCCAGAAGTCAGAGTCGGCCTGAAAAGGCAAACCGGCATGTATTAAGGAAGTGCCAAAGTCATAACTAAATAAATAGGAGAGACTATGGAGAGACGCCTTACTTCCGGGGCTGGGTTAATAGCATAGAAAGGTGCCAGCCCAATAGCACCGCAAGCACCGGAAGTCTCGTGGACAAGGCTCTGGATGACAGTTGTAATATCATCCTCTGTTAATGTCATCCGGCTGAAGCAGAGGGAATCATCATACTAATCCGGATACTCGCACATAAGGCGATTTCTCTGGCTCAGGGGCATAATCCTCCAAGAGATCCAGCGGCGGATCAAGTCTAGCCGAATCAGCCCATTGGCCATGAGGGCCTTAATCTTGGCATGAGCCGGCTCGTGCCTCGCCCGTTCAGCAGTGGACAGCCGGCTGGGAAGCTCGGAGGTCGTCTTGAGCCGGGACGGGTGGTAACCCGGTAGCGGACGTTCACCTTCTTTGGGTGACTCGGCATCTGAACAGCCGGAAAGGTTATGTCCCGGCGCCTTTGTATTGAAATTCCGCCGAGCTCTAAGCTTGGGCCGGCCTTCACCTCGGTCTGGCGATTTGCATAGAAGAACTCTCGGAAGAGACCAACAGACGGCTCGGCTTGCAGATAAACTTCGCAGAGCACTTGGAAATTACAGATGTTGGAGACAGAATTAGGGGCGAGGTCTTGAGGGTGCAACTTGTAAAAGTGAAGAACATCCCGGAAGAATTTTGAGCCGGGGGTACAAACCCACGCTCGATGTGATCTGAAAACACCACTACTTTGCCCTCTCGATGAATGGGCTTCAGTTCATCGCCCGGAACCCGCCAATGGATTACATCCTTGGCGGGAAGGGTGCCTGCGTGCACAAAGTCCATAAGGAACTCTTCGGTGATGCAAGAGCCGACCCAGTTGCAGGAGTTGGATGCGCGAGACATGACGGCGGCTTAAAACTGTGCAAAGTAACCATATATGGCGAGTCAAGGATTGGCAGATATCTACGGGCGGCTAAAAGCTTAAGACCTTAAGGTTGAGCCGCTAGAGCCCGGTTGGTGAGAGCCAGAGTACATGGCAGGTCAAGGTTATGAAAAGACAAGGCGAAAATACGGCTAAGTTCGGAAAACAGTTTTCGCAAGGTATCACTAAGATTGCGGATCTACAAAACAAAGAAAATGTTCCTATTTCAGATCTAGAGACAAACTGACGAAAGCGGAGAAAGTTTAAAAAGGTAGGCGAAGCTGTTGCAAATCTGCGCAGTATCACTATCGATCTCCTACATAACGCCGCCTCGGAGACAAGCTATCGTCAAGTATTTATGGGCTAAGCATGGTCGGCATTGAAGAAAGTTCATGTTCTACGCAACGGGAGGAGCTCCATGAAACCCTACCGAGATAACTATGGATCTAGGGGAAGGACTCACCGGAGACGGCACGACCGACACAGAAAGAGCTCTGGAACGAAACAGGTTGATGCAGCGGCCTTTGTTGACGGCGATGAGGAAACGGCGTCGGAGCGAGATGCGCTGGAGCGAAGGTGTCGGAAGGAAGGAGATGAATAGTGAGCGTGAGGAAGGCAAATGCTGCCCCCCACAGTCCTATTTAATAGGAAAAGGCGGAAACGGGCGCGAAAATCCAGGCGCCGGTTGTCATTTGACCAAGGCGGACGTCTTGATTCCTGGACTATACATTTAATAAGGGAAGATCCATTGCGTGCTTGAGGGAATCTTTCTGTCAGGTCTGGCATGACGTCACGAAGGGTCATTATTTTCAGGGTAACTCGCCGATGATTAAGAAGGAGACTAAAGTGAGCAAGCTCAAATCAACCTGGGCCTAATGTTGGGTATATAAACCCACAGTGAGACCCGCCCTACAGGCTCCGGGTCACACTAGGAGGCTCGTGCGTTAATCCAAGAGTGGGCTGCGAAGACCGAAGCCCGAGACGTTTGGCGGCTTGACAGGATGGGCTGGAGCGAGGCCCGGATAGAGAAGACTCGGGCGAGTAAGCCGCCTGGAGACAACTTGGTCAGGAAGGCAAACTAAGGTAGAGATAGACTTGGACATGTAATGAGAGTCGGCTACACTTGTACGACTCGTGGTCTTGACCTCCTATATAAAGGTGAGACCCGGGGCGACTTAGAGATCAGGCTATCGAGAACTAGGTCAAGCAATAGCTCCCTTGATCGATACACCAAGCAATACAAACACAAGCAGGACGTAGGCTGTTACCTCAACTTGAGGGGCCAAACCTGGGTAAACTCGTGTCCTTCGTCCCGATCAACCCGTTTGAGTCCATCACCTTAGCAATGGCCTCGAATCCAAGTCCGTTCACCCAGACATCTACCATGATAAAACCATGACACAAACCCTAGCCACTTCGGTGCAACCAATTCCATACCTACCGATGCTACCGAGTTTAGGTTGACAACTTTCTATTACGCAAATTCACATTTTCGGTACCACCAAGATTGTTGGGTCGGCGTCACCGAGATTGGAAATCTGACCGTTGGTCACCTTATCGGTGCAACCGAGTTTCACATATCGGTCTCACCGAGATTTAAAAGTTGCCACCTTTTGATCACTTCGGTACCACCGAGATTAACACATCGGTGTCACCAAGTTGGTCATTTTGTGTGTAACGGTTGGATTTTTGAGTATGCCTATATATACCCCTCCACCAGCACCTACTCGAAAGAGAAGCACTCAAAACTATTCCATACCTATCCTATCAGATTTTCTGAGAGAGAACCACCTACCCTTGTGTTGAGATCAAGATCTTCCACTCCAACCATATGGATCTTGATTTCTAGCCTCCCCAAGTTGCTTTCCACCAATCACATCTCTTCCACCAAGCCAAATCTGTGAGAGAGTGATTGTGTGTTGAGGAGTCTATCATCTTGAAGTGCAATAGCAAGGAGTTCATCGTCATTACCGAGCCTATTACCTTTTGGAGGGTGGTGCCTCCTAGATTGGTTAGGTGTTGCTTGGGAGCCTCCTACTTCGTGTTGTGGAGTGAACCAATAAGTTTGTAAGGGCAAGGAAATCGCCTACTTCATGAAGATCTACCCATAATGAGGCTAGTCCTTCATGGACAGAAGCCATATGGAATAGTCAAGGTTGCTACTTCATGGACCCTTATGGGTGGAGCCCTCCGTGGACTCTCGTGACCGTTACCCTCCATGGGTTGAAGACTCCATAAACTTGGACATACGATAGCACCACCTATCGAAACCACGAGAAAAATATGTGCATCTCTTATTGTGTTTGATCTTCCTACCTCATCTCTTTACTTCATGTGCAATGTCTTTACTTTCCGCTGCCATATTTGTAGACATGCATGTGTAGGGCTGTTAGACTTGCTAGACTTGCTAAAACTGTTAAAATCTGCCAACCAATTAACTTGGGAAAATGTTAGGTTTTAAATTCCTGCTAGTAGTCTATTCACCCCCCCCCCCTCTAGACACTCTTCTAGTGATCTGATACGTCTCCAACGTATCTATAATTTATGAAGTATTCATGTTGTTATTTTATCATTCTTGGATGTTTTACAATCATTTTGTAGCAACTTTATATCATTTTTTGGGACTAACCTATTGACCCAGTGCCCAGTGCCAGTTGCTATTTTTTGCTTGTTTTTTACATTGCAGGAAATCAATATCAAATGGAGTCCAAACACCACGAAACTTTTTGGAGATTTGTTTTGCACCAGAAGGAAACCAATGGGCCAGAGCTGCACCTGGGGGTGCCCCGAGGGGGGCACAACCCACCAGGGCGCGCCAGGAGGCCCAGGCACGCCCAGGTGGGTTGTGCCCACCTCGGTGGCCTCCCGCACCCCCTCTTTGCACTATAAATTCCCAAATATTCTGAAACCCTTTGGGGGTAGCCCTAGATCAGAAGTTCCGCCGCTGCAAGGCTCTGTAGCCACCAAAAACCAATCCAGACCCCATTCTGGCACCCTGTCGGAGGTGGGAATCATCTCCGGTGGCCATCTTGATCATCCCGACGGTCACCACGATGAGGAGGGAGTAGTCCACCCTCGGGGCTGAGGGTTTGTACCAGTAACTATGTGTTTAATTTCTCTCTCTCGTTATCTATATCATGGGCTTTGTTAATATAGATGGACCATATGATGTTTCTCCCCTCTACACTCTTATTGTGATGAATTGAATCTTTACCCTTTGAAGTTTTGCTATGTCGGATTGAATGTTCAGATTTGGGAACACATGATGTATGTCTTGCGGTATGAATACATGAGGTGACATTGGGGTATCTTATCGGTTCACTTGATATACGTTATGGCACTCAACTTGCGGATTCCCGTGGTGATATTGGGGTAATCTATGCATAGGGGTTGATGCACGTTTTTATTCTCTTTTCTCCGATAGAAACTTTGGGGACCCCTTGTAGTTCTTTGTGTGGATTGAGTATTATGAATATGAATTTTCTTTGGTGTTATTCTAGTACGAACTCTTGAGTAGATCAATCGGAAAGAATAGCTTGCGTTATTTTAGTACGAACTCTAGGATAGATCAAACGGAAAGAATAGCTTTGAGGTGGTTTCGTACCCTACAAACAATTTCTATCTTTTGTTCTCCGCTAATAGGAACTCGGGAGTGATTCTATATCGCACTTTGAGGGGTGTTCATATGATCCAACTATGTTAGCACTGTTGAGAAATTGCACTAGCGAAAGTACGGACCCTATGCCTTGTTTTCAAGCATTGCAATACCGTTTTTGTGCCCATTTACTATTTGCTACCTTGCTGTTTTTATTTATTCAGATTATAAAAATATATTTCGACCATCCATATCACACTTTTATCACCATCTCTTCGCCGAACGAGTGCATCTATACAATTTGCCATTGTATTGGGTGTGTTGGGGACACAAGAGATTTCTTGTATTTGGTTGCAGGGTCGTTTGAGAGAGACCATCTTCATCCTACACCTCTCACGGATTGATAAACCTTGGGTCATCCACTTGAAGAAAATTGCTACTGTCCTACAAAACTCTGCGCTTGGAGTCCCAGCACGTGTCTACAAGAATAAAGTTGCGTAGTAGACATCAAGTTCTTTTTTGGCGCCATTGTCGGGGACGTGAGTGCATGAAGGTATATCTTTAGATCTTGCAATCAAATATTTTAGTTTCTTGTTTTGTCACTAGTTTGGTTTATTAAAGAAAACTACAAAAAATGGAATTGAGGTTGCATCATATTATTGATCATCTTTATAATATCTTTCTTGAAAATGATGGATCGGAAAATTGTGCTCAATTGTTAGAAGAAGAAGTCAATAAAATGTTTGGCACAAAATATTTGAATGATGAGCATGATTGCAATGTTGTTAGTATGAATTCTTTGATTATCCAAAATGTTAATGATGATTGCACAAGTCATGACAAAAATGTTTGTTATAAGCATGTCAATTTTTACGGAGTGAATTGGGAGTGCAAATGCACACCAAAAAGGGAAGATAGATTTTGTAAGAAGCATAAATATTTAGAAACGAAAAATTTGCAAGAGAGGCTAGATGATTGTGCTGAAAGATGTAATTTCTTTCGCCATCCTTGTGAACTTTGCAATGAACGTGGTCATTTAAATCTCCAATGCAAATTATTTAATGATCAAATCGTGTCCAAAAATTGTGACAACTTGATTACCCTTGAGCATCATAAAGAGCTTAGTCTTCTTTTGGGGTATGAAGAAATGAAACGTATAACTAAGGATTTTCCAAATCCCAAGAGATTTCTTAATTTTGATCTAGAGGAAATTTATATGTTTTCTGCGGTAAATTGCAGTGAGAATCCTTATATTGCCAACTATCTAAAGACAAGAAAACAAATAGAATATGAAGAGAGTACTAATGAAAGGGAAAATATTTCCCAATACCCTCCTAGTGTTTATTATGATGAATCGGGTAACGAGGAGGCTTCCTATCCAATCAACCTCTTCAACAAGAAGCTTGAAAAAATTAATTCAACCCACACATGATGTGGTGAAGAAGAAAAGAAGAAATAATAGAGGTAAAAAGGTATCTCTCCCAAATAATGTTGCTCCTATCACCATTGTGCCTCATGAAAGTGAATCAAATATGTTGATGGAGGATGATGATATTGAGTATGATTTTGTGATACCTACTACTTGTTGTAATGATTATGATTGGGAAGGCAATGATGTCCCTTATGATCTTGAGAATATTTTTAGCACTTGCTTGGAAGAATATGATAATAATGTTTGCTATACTATTGGTGCCATTCATGCTATTGATAAGAATGATTGTGATGATATGCAAAACCACAAGCTTGGGGATGCTATGTTTAATGAGTATGATATGTTTGAAGATTTATTTGCTGGAAATAATGCTTGTATTAAGATTGGGGATGATTTGCTTAATGAATATGATCCTTTGATTCCTTCTACTTTCGATAAGAAAATTTATTATGATGATAGCATGCCTCCTATTTATGACGATTACATTGATGAAAGTGGGTTTGGAAAGAGTGTCAACTCTAGGTAGTAGTGATTCAACTATTTTGGAGGATGTTTATTCTTATTACAATATTGATGAAAGTAGATTTGGAGAGGTCATGAATTTATTTAGTGATACATCCACTATTTTGGAAGAGGTTTCAATTGACTAGGACAATAAAGTTGCTATCTATGATGATTATTATGATGACATGTATGCCATAAAGAGTAATAAATTTTCTATGCTTGTGCATCATGAAAAAAGTGTTGTATGTGATAGTTATATTGTTGAAT
Source organism: Hordeum marinum (assembly GCA_022496015.1). Lineage (NCBI taxonomy): Eukaryota > Viridiplantae > Streptophyta > Magnoliopsida > Poales > Poaceae > Hordeum > Hordeum marinum. The sequence goes on along the minus strand of CM039678.1, from coordinate 84,602,485 downwards.
CCATTCATGATGCCTCTGAAAATTATTATGAGAGAGGAACTTATGCTTTTACATATCTCAATAATATCAAGTTTCTTCTCTATGTGTTGATTGTTTTGAAGTTGTACTTGTTTTGCCTTCCTATGCTAGTTGGTTCTTGTTTTCATGGGTTGCTTGCTCACAAAATCCCTATGCATAGGAAGTGGGTTAGGATTAAATGTGCTAGTCATATGCTTCATGATGCTCTCTTTATGTTTCAATTATTTACTTTTATGCGAGCATCATTGAAATCATCATGCCCAGCTTAAAAGGCATAAAAGAAAAGCGCTTGTTGGGAGACAACCAAAAACTTTTACCTACTGTTTTTGTGTGTTCACATGATTAATGTACTGTATTAATCATGTTTTATTGCTTTTGTTTCAATAAAGTATCAAGTAAATCCTTTGGGATCATGTGGGGTGATAATTGATTTGATCTTGCTGAAAAACAGAAACTTTTGTGCTCACTAAAATAATTCTAATTTTTAACAGAAGAGTGATTTTGAGTTTAATCTTCTTGAATAATATTAATATACAAATTTATCACGTTTTTCTAAGTTTTCAGATTTTTTAGAGTATCATAAGTATGGTTTGAGTACAGATTACTCTACACTGTTCTGTTTTTGACAGATTCTGTTTTCAACGCATAGTTTGCTTGTTTTCTAGTTTCTATGGATTATATTGCTCAATATAAATTGTGGAAATGATATTATACAGTAGTAATTGTGTGAGAACAATTATGGATCTTATATTGACAGTACCAAAGTGAAATGGTTTGCTCTTTATCGTACTAACCCATCTCACGAAGTTCCGTTAAGTTTTGTGTGATTGAAGTTTTCAAGTTTTGGGTGAGACACCGATATGAGAAGAATAAGGAGTGACAAGAACCTAATATTGGGTATGCCCAAGGAACCCCCAAGGTAATATCCAAGGAATACTCAAGCGCCTAAGCTTGGGGTTCCCCAGAAGGCATCCCCTCTTTCGTCTTCAACACTATCGGTATATCTTACTTGGAGCTATATTTTTATTCATCACATAATATGAGTTTTGCTTGGAGCGTCATTATATATTTTTTATTTTCTGTTAGGTGTTATTTATAATCTAGTTTTTCAATAAAAAGTTTCAAGAATTGCCTTAGGATGCTTGCATTGCATGTTTTGATATATGCTGGGTAAAAACAGAAACTTCTGCTGTAGTGTTTGAATTTTATTATTTTACTGGATATGGAAAGTTTCTGAAATTTTTACACAGTTTTGTAATATAAATTTTAAATCATGTCCTAAATTTTCATAATTTTTTGAGTTACATAAGTACACGTTTTTCATAAATTGCTACAGACTATTCTGTTTAGACAGATTGTTGTCATAGTTTCGTTATCTACTTATCCTATAGTTTCCATAGCCTATATTGGTAGATATAAATTGTGGAAATGATAGTATACAGTACTTAATGTTTTAAAATTATTATGAAACTTGTCTTGCCAGTACATAATGAGTTGATTTATTATTATGTGTACTAACCTATCTTACGAGTTCTGTTTAGACAGATTGTTGTCATAGTTTCGTTATCTACTTATCCTATAGTTTCCATAGCCTATATTGGTAGATATAAATTGTGGAAATGATAGTATACAGTACTTAATGTTTTAAAATTATTATGAAACTTGTCTTTCCAGTACATAATGAGTTGATTTATTATTATGTGTACTAACCTATCTTACGAGTTCTTTTTGAGTTTTGTGTGGATGAAGTTTTTGAGAATAGGTGAAACCGAGGTATGAGAGGATTGAAAGAGATACAAAATATCAAGCTTGGGGATGCCCAAGGCACCCCAAGTAAATATTTTAATAACTCTCAAGCATCTAAGCTTGGGGATGCTACGCATCCCACCTCTCTTCATCAACAATTATCGGTTAGCCTATGTTGAGCCTAAATTTTTATTCGTTCACATGATGCGTGGTATTCTTGGAGTGCAATTTTTCTTTTGCTTGTTGTTTGAATAAAGTACTCAGATCTGAAAATATTTATTGATGGAGAGAGAGAGTCTTCACATAGCTACTTAATTGTTTGACTACTCATTAATCTTCACTTATATCTTTTGAGAGTAGCTTGTCATTTACTCTTGTGCTTCACTTATATCCTATGAGTAAATTGTTGAATAAATTGAATGTCATGAAGTTGAAACCATATCATGCCTAGTGGTAGCTTCACATTGGGTTTAGAAAGTGAAATCTTTTGAGGCTTGACAATCACAATATTGGTCATACAAGCAATTCACGAATAATTAGTATAAGGAAGAGAACTTTCACATGCAAAGACACTATCCTGGAAATCTTTTGTGATTGTGAGCCCCCATCAAAATATTATATGCCAAAATTGTTGACATTGGACAAGGAATACAACGTAATGATTTATTTTTGTTCATATTCATATAGAATTTATATTGTCATAGATCCTTCAACATGTGGTGCTTGCCCCCCATCTTTGCTAGCCAAAAATTCTGCACCAAGTAGAGATACTACTTGTGCATCCAAAAACCCTTAAACCCAAATCTTATTTTCAAGAGTACACCATACCTACCTAAGGATTGAGCAATATCCTTCAAGTAAGTTGTCATCGGTGCAATAAGGCAATAAAATTTGCTTCTAAAGGTGTAAGATCATTTAGTGTAAGAGAAAATTGAGCATTGTATGAACTTGGATGACAAAGAATAAAAGCGACAGACTGCATAATAAAGGTTGTCATATTAAGGGGCAATACAACATGACTTTCTTTTGCACTAAGGGGTTGAGCATACAAACAAATAAGGGAATGGAAACCTCTTCTTTCCTCTGCGAAGGGCCTATCTTTTAATTTATGTATTTACTTTTATGCAAGAGTCAAAGTTTTTCTCTCTATTCCTTTTTATTTTTGTCCTTTGGCAAGCATCATGTGGTGAGGAAAGATCTAGGCACATATGTCCAGTTGAAAATGGGTAGCATGAGTTATTATTCTTGACATCACCCTTGAGGTGACTACGTTGGGAGGCAAAGCAATAAGCCCCTATATTTCTATGTGTTCGGTTGAAACGTTTAGCCCATATGTATGCGGTGACTGTTAGCAATCATAGAATACTATATGATGGTTGAGTATGTGGAGCTCTTACTTAAACTCTATTGAATAAGTTGAATTGCAATTTCTTGGTGACTGAGAACATAGGTAGTTGGGTTTCGAGAGAATTCATTGTTTGAACCTTAACATGTGAATTGGTTGCTACTTTAACATGAGAAAACTTTATAATTTGCCATTGTATTGGGTGTGTTGGGGACACAAGAGATTTCTTGTATTTGGTTGCAGGGTCGTTTGAGAGAGACCATCTTCGTCCTACACCTCTCGCGGATTGATAAACCTTAGTTCATCCACTTGAGCGAAAATTGCTACTATCCTACAAAACTCTGCACTTGGAGGCCCAACACGTGTCTACAAGAATAAAGTTGCGTAGTGGACATCATGATCCTACAGGTGTACGTCAAGGGGACCCAATGTCTCCTTTGATTTTTGTCCTCGCAGCCGATCTTCTCCTGACTGCTATCAATGAAGCACTAGAGCACAACCTGATCAAACACCCCATACCTCCCAAAGGTGATGCAAAATATCCAGTGATTCAATACATGGACGATACAATAATTTTTTTTCTTGCTTGCCTAGACCAGGCTGCCAAGATAAAACAAATCCTTGAAAACTAGGCCACCTCTATAGGTCTCAAGATCAATTTTCACAAATCCACACTTGTGTCCAGCAACACACCGGCAAGAAAATGCAATGACCTGGCCACTCTTTTTGGTTTCACACAAGCCAGCATGCCTTTCACTTACCTAGGCTTGCCTCTTGGCCCCACTAGGCCTTCTGTTCTTGACATGACACCATTTGTATGCAAGGCTGAAAAGAAGATCACAGCAGCAATGTCTCTCATGTCTTATGCTGGGAAGCTAGCCCTACTCAATTCCCTCACTACCTCGCTAGCCATCTATCCCATGGGAACCCTGTGACTCCCACCTAAAATACTTGCCCAGCTGGACAAAATACGCATGCACTGCCTTTGGAACAAACGGACTTCTGATGGAGACAAAAACAACTCCTTAGCTGCCTGGGACATGGTCTGCAGAGCCAAAAGGAGTGGAGGTCTTGGTGTACTCAATTTGAGAGTTCAAAACGATGCCCTACTACTCAAATTTCTACACAAGTTCTACAACAGAATGGACATTTTGTGGGTACAACTTATTTGGGACACATATTATGTTAACTCTGTCCCCCATGTAGTAGATGCTTGTGGCTCCTTTTGGTGGCATGACCTTATACACCTAATGTCGTTCTATCATGGCATCACCCAAGTACCGGTCAAATGTGGTGCTTCTGCGCTGGTCTAGAAAGATAATTGGAATCATGCCATTTACACTGAGAAATACCCATGTGCATACTCGTATGTTAATGCTGAAGACTCATATGTCAGGACCTTTTTGGCGGCCTCTACCCTCCACACAACCTTTCATCTTCCACTCTCATTGCAAGCCCATGAAGAACTCACACTTCTCCAAGCAGAAATGATCACAGTGGCTCTGGAAGAACAGAATGACATTTGGTCCTGTTGCTGGGGATTGCATGCTTTCAAGACCGATGCATACTACCAATTCTTCTTCCGAGATGTTGTGGCCCACGTAGCTTTCCGGTGGTTATGGACAACTAAATGTACACCCAAGATCAAGGTTTTTGGCTGGCTCTTACTTTCAGATCGCCTAAACACAAGAAATTCTCTGAAGAGAAGACACTACAATATAGGCACCAACCTAAATTGCTTACTTTGTTGTCTGCACGTTGAATAAACGGTGGAACATCTCTTCTTCCACTATACCTTTAGCACTGATTGCTGGCGGCTGCTGAATATTACATGGAATGCACAAGGCACTAGGTTGGAACTAGTGGAACACATGAAGACACAACACCCACGAAAAATTATCATGGATGTCTTCTTGACGGCAGCTTGGAGCCTTTGGAAGGAGCGCAATAATAACTACTTCAGACACGTGTCACCTTCCATTTCTTCCTGGTTTAGTCTGTTTAAGAGTGACTTTGATAACATACGTTATAGGCTGTCGGATCACAAGAGACATATTGTTTCTATCTTCTTGCAAAGCTTACCACAGTACACCCCCCCCCCCCCCGCGTCTCTCACCTAGTGTTGTATAGGTAAGCTTGACCCCCCCCCCCATGTAATACCACCACTGTACCTGTTTTTTGTTGATTTAATACATAGGCAGTAGGAGCCTTTCCTACTATCCCAACCTTCAAAAAATACTAGGCGGTATAAATTTAGCAACAATGTAATTAGCATAATCAGCATACCAAGGAGCATTACGAGAAGCATTTATGACAGCTAATTGTTCATCAGGAAAGCTATCATCAATAGGTAGTGGGTCATCAAGAACATTCTCTAACCTAGACAAGTTATCTTCTACGGGGTTATCAGCATCCTTTCTATCAACAACTAGCACAGTTGCCCGCTCGATGCGCGGGCTAGAGTTTTATAAAGTCTAGAACATTTTAATTTGTTTTTTCTAAAGAAAAAATTGAATTTTTTTATCCTACTAAGAAATATGAGTCTTTTGCAAAAAAATGTTTTGCCTTAGGTATGTTTGGTATTTTGATTGGTATGTAAGTATATATGTTATGAATTAAACATGCATTTATCTACTTGTCATGCATATGATATACTCACTTTTCATAATTTGTCCTATTTTGCTATTTATATTTGTATCATTTTCTAGCCTTTTTTTATCTTGTTAGTTTTTCTATGTTTTTTTATTTAAACAAAGATAGGGATACGATATTTTCTAATGTCGTGTAGGATTTACATATTAATTTGTTAGTTGTGGATGTGTGTACATGTTATATTTGAAATTATGTTTGTCCTGTTCTATGGATTTGAGAAGCCAAAATAACTAACGGGGCCAATTTTTATGAAGAGTGAGAACGTACGTAAAAGAAGGAATGGGAAATTTAACTTGTCAAACAATGAATTCAGATTAGTAAACATAGGAAGAGACCATTCCTAAATGAAAACTAAACATTGTAATACCTCAGTATTTGAATATATATTCTATTCATGAGTAATATAATAAAAAAGAAAGTGAATATTAGCTTAGCCGAATAAATCTAAATTATCTGCTCATCGGAAACAATATGTATGCAATATAAACCATTCCAACAAAGCCATATTCAACTTTTGTCAAGCCTTTTATGTAACGGCATGTTGGTATGTACATGTTCTTAGATTATTGGTATTATGAGGAGTGCAAGCACAATGAGATGTCCATTATACAGTATTCTGTTAGCAAACAATCAAGATACCAGAAAAAACATAACTCAGTTACAAAACATATATAGTCTGGATAAGCAAACATTGGAAACGAAAAACTACTGGAAGTTACAAATAATATGAAGGGGCAACAACCTATGTTTAAGCTTTTTATACAAGTGATCACCGTGATTGATTTGAGTGCTCCAGATTTGTCCAAAATAACAAATAGGGCTCACAGAGTACAATGCAGAACTAAAAACACACAAATATGCTCATAATTAATTTTGTATATAAAGGAAATGAACTCTCCAGGTCGAGTTCCATCAGATCTTGAAACCTCACTCATCGCCTCAAATCACCATGGCAAAAGCAAAAGCCGACCTAGCAACTTATTGGTGGCATCACACCATGATACATACATGAAGCTATACTGTGGAAACTTCACCTTCCTATGATTAATCCGTGATTCATCCATGTTTCACTTTATCTTCTTATGTCTATTGATCCTGCTCCATAGCATGACACATCTGGAATGCAATAAAGCTAAAGAGGTTAATCATAATAAATATCTATGGAACCAATCAATTTATGGGCTAGTAAGTTCAACATTACTCAAGCATGAACCAATATTGTTTTTGATCATGCTCATTCTCCTTATATATTATTTTCTAGGTAGCATGAGGTAGCAAACAACAGTTTTCCCTTGCAACATGATATTTTTTACCTGTCATGATACTGTTAATTTATTTTTGTCTATGAACAGAAAGTTCTTGTTTGTGCGTAAACATGTGATTCGAGTAGGCATGGCTATCAACCTTTTCACATGTGTCCTCTTGAATAAAAACTAAAAGGAAGGCATGTGCTTGCAAGGAGAAGATACAATGATTGGGGTCCCGAATGACTTCAAAATAGATCAAACAGATGCTTTAACTTGTGGTTGTTGGTGACCCTACATAGTTTGCCTTTCAACCCACATGTGGTCGAACTGTGCATTGCAACATTTTTTGCTTGGCGCATTCCTTTGCATTGAATATGTCACAAGAACAAAAGACACGGGGCTAATTAGTCAGATTATGTTAATCGGTTTTTGCCTTGTCATGGCTGACTCCAGTTTGGTTCCTTGAGCACGTAGTTTTGGTTTGGTCATTCTACTCGATGGAAGAAACATGTGGCTTTTTTGAGAACACAGTACAGACGCGATCGTTCATATAGATGCGCATACACTCACCCTTATAAACATACACACGCACACTCTATCCTTATGAGCACTGGCCGATGACGAAATATTTTTAAGCTAGGACCAACTTTATAGCAATTTTTCAATGCAAAAAACAATAAAAAAACAAATACTCTCTCTGTAGTAGGTCTTGTGCCAACATATGTCTAAACATATTAGTAGTGGAATTCTAAAAGTTATACTATCCTTTTTACCTTTGCTAGCCCCATCTTCATGTCTCAGATATAGCTCTCCAAGGACAGCTGCCGATCAATGGCTGCGACCACCTCATTTTGTTTATTGCATTTTCCTCTTGCTTACTGGAAAGTCTTAACCGGGCTGCTTCATGCGTGTTTGTCGCTAGTAGCCTAGCCCATGGCCCAAATAAAGAGCCTGCTCACGGCCAACATCAAAGAGAGCACTCCTATTCCTCCTCTAGGTGCGCGTTCGTGACTGCTTTTCCCAACAATTTGTTCCACCGGCCAGCTATTAATTGAGCATATATGCATATGTATATAACTGTCATCGGGAATCAAGGTAGGGCGGGCGCCCTCCCTCGCCCTGCCAAGAGCTCCGCCAATGCCTATGAGCACCTCCGAGAGATTGAACCGACATATATCATCTTGAAATTTACGAAGTCACCGTAGGCGCCTCGTCGTCGACGGAAACGTCTTCTCCCACTTAATGTGCATCGTCGGAAATCCTGAAATAAATCAAGAAATAAAAATAAGCATTAAGATTTAAACCCTGATGGGTTGTTGATACCACAGTTCCTCTAATCATCCAACCACAGGTTGGTTCGTAAAACTTAATAGGCAATAGGGTCCAAGGAATAATGGAACAGGATGCCTTCTTATTTTTTTTCATGCGTCCATATTTGATGGGAGAATACATGCATGCATATACATCTTGGTATCTGCCCATGTAGTACGTAGCTTTTTACCATCACGTCCTAGTCCCATGCTCTCTATTTTTTCTTTGCATGCAGTCCCACATTATTTATTTTCGAGGTAAGAGTCTCACTCTATTTGAATGCATGAATGCATATACGTTGATCGTTGTTTCAAAAAGAAAAATATACGTCGATCGAGGCATCTGTCTGCCTAGTACGCTAGTTTTTTTACCAACACGTCCTAGTACCACGAAGTTTTATTTTTCACTGTAGTTCCATGTTATTTTTTTTCTTTTGAGAAAAGAGCTCATGATAGTTGTTTCTAGGGAGAGTCCAACGATTCTTTTTTTTCTATTGTATATGCAAAGTTTGATGCTAGTTTTTTTTCACGCTACTGTTTCTTCTATCGTATAGTCAAAGGTCCACGCTAGATTTTTTTAGAAAACAGTGCCGCGCTAGTTGTTCCTACGCCAGTTCTCTATCGTAGGCAAATGCGAATGTATAATGACATCCGTGTGTATTTTTTCACTTTAAACTAATCTAAGGGTTCTAATATTTAGACTACAAATTAAATGGTGGGATGTCTCTAACTTTTATGGTTTTTTCTAGCCTATTTTTCTTTTTTCTAGAATGCACCGTGTGCCATGGCGAGGTTGGGAACCTCGATGCTAGTTGCACGATTAGACGATGCTGCCTCATAACATGGACGTGGCTCGTAGACATAGTAGACTACGCCGGTGCTATTGGTTGTTGAGCCTCATAGGGCGGAAGATAATGTTAGCACATCAAGCAGGAAAGCATACGCGACATGAGGTATTTTTTATTTTTTATTTATCTTCTAATGTCTTATGTAGTATTTTCTTTTTTAGTCCGTATATAAGTTTTGTCCGAAGTCAAGGCACCTTTACTTTGACCAAACTTATAGGAAAAGGTATCAACATTCACAATGCCAAATCAATATTGTTAGATTCATTATGAGATGTAGTTTCATAGTATATGTATTTGTTATTATAGATGTTTATACTTTTTACTATATATTTGATCAAAGTTTGCAAAGTTTGACTTGACAAGAATCTAATACGCGGAGTAAAAAGGACCGGAGGGAGTACATGAGAGTGTTGATCGGAGGAGAGTTGTCACAGAAGTCAAGCACCATCCGTTGATGAAAACATTGGACCCGCAATCGCGCATGAATCTTTGTTTCATTCCTTTATTGTGGAGTAGATCACGCATGCAATATACTTGTAGAAAATATTCAGCATGCGGGAATATTTGGATGAGGTAAATCATGGTTAATTAAGGTGAGATATCTATTTTCTTTGATGTGCATGCAAGTGTGAAAACAAAATCTGCATGCATGAAAAATATATGGAAGAAGCAGTATACGTGCAAGTTGGTTACTTTTTTTTAGGTGACAGATCTTTTTTTTCTTTGACGTGGCCAAGTTGGTCACGATTTTAAGGTTGGTGTTTTCTTTTACGTGCATGGAGGAGTAAACGTGACCAAGTTGGTTCTTTTTTTTAAGTGAGATCTAAATCATGGGCATCAAAGTATATGTTAATTGGTGTGTATACGTGTCAACTTTGTTTGGACCCATGAATTATGGTACATAGATCTAACGATTAGATATTAAAAGTAATAGATGATCTATCCGATTGAGGGTCAATATTTTCTGATTAACGTGGAGTTTTCTAGCATAATTATCTTCTTTATTGTTAACCCGTCAAACACCTTTTATATATAATAGATATGCAAATCAAATTCTTGTAGCAGAAGAACCCACCTGATAAGTCGAGGTTTAGCATCTTTCTTTTCATAAGATATTTAATAGCAGCATGATTAGTGTGAACAGTTACTTTAGAATCAACCATATAGGGTCTAAACTTATCACAAGCGAACACAACTACTAAAAATTCTTTTTCAGTGGTAGCATAGTTTTTTTGAGCATTGTCCAGTGTTTTGCTAGCATAATGAATAATATTTAATTTCTTATCAACTATTTGTCCTAGAACAGCACTAACGGCATAATCACTAGCATCACACATAATTTCAAAGGGTAGGTTTCAATCAGGTGGTTGAACAGCAGGTGCAGAAATCAAGGCATTCTTAAGAATTTTAAAAGCTTCTATCACAATCATCATCAAAAATGAATGGAACATCTTTTTGTAACAGATTAGTGAGCGGCCTAGAAATCTTAGAGAAATCTTTAATAAATCTCCTATAGAAACCAGCATGACCAAGAAAACTTCTTATACCTATGATATCTATAGGACACAGCATTTTTTCAATAGCATCAACTTTAGCTTTGTCAACTTCAATACCTCTTTCGGAAATTTTATGTCCCAAGACAATACATTCATTCACCATAAAGTGGCACTTCTCCCAATTCAAGACAAGATTAGTTTCTTCGCATCTCTGCAAAACTCGATCAAGGTTGCTCAAACAATCATCAAAAGAAGTTCCTTAAACGGAAAAATCATCCATGAAAACCTCAACAATCCTTTCACAAAAATCAGAGAATATAGCAGTCATGCATCTTTGAAAGGTAGCAGGTGCATTGCATAAACCAAAAGGCATACGTCTATAAGCAAAGGTACCAAAAGGACAGTTAAAGTGGTCTTCTCTTGGTCCTCTTTTGACACAGGTACTTGAGAGAAACCAGAATAACCATCTAGAAAGCAGAAATGTGTGTGTTTGGATAGTCTTTCTAGCATTTGATCAATAAAAGGTAGAGGGTAATGATCTTTTCTAGTAGCTTTATTTAATTTCCTAAAATCAATTACCATTCTATATCCTGTAACAATTCTTTGCAGGATCAATTCATTTTTATCATTAGGAACTACGGTAATACCTCTTTCTTAGGGACACAATGAACGGGACTAACCCATCTACTATCATCAATAGGGTAAATGATACATGCCTCCAGAAGCTTTAATATTTCATTTCTTATCACTTCCTTCATTTTAGGATTGAGCCGTCATTGGTGATCAACAACTGGTTTAGCATCAGGCTTCATTTTAATTTTATGCTGACATAGAGTGGGACTAATGCCCTTAAGATCATCAATAGTATATCTAATAGCAGCACGGTGCTTCCTCAGAGTTTTCAATAATCTCTGCTCTTCATGCGCTGAAAGGTTATCACTAATAATAATAGTATATATTTTCTTTTCATCAAGATAATCATATTTCAGAGTATCCGGTAATTGTTTAACCTCAAATACGGGATTACCCTTCGGTGAAGGGGGATCCCCAAGTAGTTCAACAGGCAAGTTATGTTTCAGAATAGGATGTTGATCAAAGAAAGTCTTATATATTTCATTCATTTCATTCATATGCATATTATTTTCATGGTCTAGCAAATATTGTTCTAAGGGATCAGTAGGAGGCACAGTAATAGATGCAAGACCAATAATTTCATCCTTACTAGACAATTCTTTATCATGGGGTTGTCTACTAGATTTAGAGAAATTAAACTCATGAGACGTATCCCCAAAACTTACGGTAACAATTTCCTTCTCACAATCTATCCTAGCATTAACGGTATTCAAGAAGGGTCTACCAGATATAATGGGACCAAAATCATCTTGTGGGGAGCCAAGGACAAGAAAATAAATAGGATATTTTATTTTCCCACACAAGACTTGAACATCTCTAATAATCCCAACTGGTGATATAGTATCTCCATTAGCAAGCCTAATTGTAACATCAATTTCCTCTAACTCAGCTAATGCAATATCATTCATAATCTCTTTATATAAGGTAAAGGGAATTGCACTCACACTAGCACCCATATCACATAAGCCATGATAACAATGATCTCCTATTTTAACAGAAACAACAGGCGTGCCAACAATGGGTCTATGTTTATCTTAAGCATTAGGTTTACCAATTCTAGAAGCTTCATCACAAAATTGAATAAAGTGCCCATCAATATTATCAACCAAGAGATCCGTATGCATAGCAATACTAGGCTCAACTTTAATTTTCTCAGGGGGTGTAGGTGTTCTAGCATAGCTCTTACGAACCACAGTTCGAGCTTTAGCGTGTTCCTTTATTCTAACAGGGAAAGGTGGTCTTTCAATATAAGCAACGGGAATAACATGATCAACATTATAAGTAATAGTTTACTCTTCAACTTTAATAGGTTCAACTACTTTCATTTCAATGGGAGGATGATATTTAAACCACTTCTCCTTAGGGAGATCAACATGAGCAGCAAAAGATTCACAAAAAGAAGCAACTATCTCAGAGTCAAGTCCATATTTAGTGCTAAATTCACGAAAAGCATCGGTGTCTACGAAGGATTTAACACAATCAAACTTAAATTTCATACCCGACTCCGTACCTTCGTCGAGTTCCCAATCTTCAGAGTTGTGTTTAATTCTTTCCAATAAATCCCATTTGAAGCCAATATCTTTCTTCATATAGGAACCAGCACAAGAAGTATCGAGCATGGATTGATCATTACGAGAAAGCCGAGCATAAAAATTTTGAATAATAATTTCTCTCGAGAGCTCATGATTGGGGCAAGAATATAACATTTACTTAACACTGCCCCAAGCTTGAGCGATTCTTTCTCCTTCATGAGGCAAAAAATTATAGATGTAATTCCGATCACGATGAACTAGATGCATAGGATAGAACTTCTGGTGAAATTCCATCTTCAATCGGTTGTAGCTCCATGATCCAATATCATCGCATAGCCTGTACCATGTCAATGCCTTCTCCTTCAAAGATAAATGAAAGACCTTATTCTTGACGTGATCCTCGGGCAGACCTGCAAGCTTAAAAATTTGCACAAACTTCATCCACATAGATTAGATGCAAATCAGGATGTAGTGTTCCATCTCCTGCATAAGGATTAGCCAGCAGTTTCTCTATCGTACCCGAAGGAATTTCATAATAAATATTTTCTGTAGGTTGAGGGACAACTCTTTGTGTTTCTGGTCAAGGTGAAGATATCCCGAACAAGCCTCCCAAAGGATTACTTTCCATAGTAACAAGCGATAGTAAATTTCAGCACACTATATAATTTTTTCCTTACCAGATTCCACTTACCAAAGGCACTTCCCTCCTCGAAAATTGCGCCAGAAAAGAGTCTTGATGACCCACAAGTATAGGGGATCTATCATAGTCCTTGCGATAAGTAAGAGTGTCGAACCCAACAAGGAGCAGAAGGAAATGACAAGCGGTTTTCAGTAAGGTATTCTCTGCAAGCACCGAAATTATCGGTAATAGATAGTTTTGTGATAAGATAATTTGTAACGAGTAACAAGTACCAAGTGTAGAAAAGATGCAGCAAGGTAGCCCAATCCTTTTTGTAGCAAAGGATAGGCCTGGACAAACTCTTATATAAAGCAAGGCGCTCCCGAGGACACATGGGAATTTCTGTCAACCTAGTTTTCATCATGTTCATTTGATTCGCATTCGTTACTTTGATAATTTGATATGTGGGTGGACCGGTGCTTGGGTGATGCCCTTACTTGGACAAACCTCCCACTTATGATTAACCCCTCTCACAAGCATCCACAACTCTGAAACAAGAATTAAGATAAATCTAACCATAGCATGAAACATATGGATCCAAATCAGCCTCTTACGAAGCAACGCATAAACTAGGGTTTAAGCTTCTGTCACTCTAGCAACCCATCATCTACTTGTTAATTCCCAATGCCTTCCCCTAGGCCCAAATAATGGTGAAGTGTTATGTAGTCGACGTTCACATAACACCACTAGAGGAGAGACAACATGCATCTCATCAAAATATCAAACGAATACCAAATTCACATGATTACTTATAACAAGACTTATCTCATCTCCTCAGGAACAAACGTAACTACTCACAAAGCATGTTCATGTTCATAATCATAGGAGTATTAATTATCATAAGGGATCTGAACATATAATCTTCCACCAAGTAAACCAACTAGCATCAACTACAAGGAGTAATCAACACTACTAGCAACCCACAGGTACCAATCTGAAGTTTGAGACAAAGACCAGATACAAGAGATGAACTAGGGTTTGGAGAGGAGATGGTGCTGGTGAAGATGTTGATGGATATTGACCCCCTCTCGATGAGAGAATCGTTGGTGATGACGATGTCTTCGATTTCCCCCTCCGGGAGGGAAGTTTCCCAGGCAGAACAGCCCTGCCGGAGCTCTAGATTGGTTCTGTCCAAGTTCCGCCTCGAGACCGCGACGCTTCGTCCTGAAAGCTTCCTTCTAATTTTTTCCAGGTCAAAACCCTTCATATAGTAGCAGATGGGCGTCGGGGACCTGCCAGGTGGGTCACAAGCCTGCTAGGCGCGGCCAGGGGGTGGTAGCGCCAGGCAGGCTTGCCACCTCCTAGTGGGCCCCTCTGATATATGTTTCACCCAGTATTTTTTATATATTCCAAAATAATGCTCCGTAAATTTTCAGGACTTTTGAAGTTGTGTAGAATAGGTATCTCAGATTTGCTCCTTTTCTAGTCCAGAATTCCAGTTGTCGGCATTCTCCCTCTTCATGTAAACCTTATAAAATAAGAAAGAAAGGCATAAGTATTGTACCATAACGTGTAATAATAGCCCGTAATGTAATAAATATCAATATAAAAGCATGATGCAAAATGGACGTATCAGTGTCCGGGCTTCCCACAATTGTAGCAGTTTCGGTCACGACTTGGCGAACGCTTCTCTTCATATCTTGAGTTGGAGCTTCGATCTTTGCCTCTATTATTGTAGAACTTGTTGAATTTCTTGACCATGGGGTTTATCTCTTCATTTGTGACAAGGTTGTCGTTTGAAGTTGCGGGAGCATCACTTGTGGCTTTGTAAGCACTGCTAGACTTGTTGTGAAGCTCTTCCTTGTCCTTGAGTGTCATCTCATGAGTAACAATCCTTCCAATCACTTCCGTTGTCTTGAGATCTTTATAGTTGGACATCATTTGGATCAATGTGCATACTGTGTCATATCTATCATCCAAAGGTCGAAGTATCTTCTTGATGATGAATTTGTCGGTCATTTGTTCGCTTCCTAAGTCGGCAATCTCATTGGTGATGAGAGATAGCCTTGAGTAGATCTCAACGACTCCTTCACCATACTTCATCTTGAACTTGTAAAGGTGACTTTGAAGAAGATCCAGCTTGGATTCTCTCACGGATTCAGTACCTTCATGCATATCAACCAAAGTATCTCAAATCTCTTTTGCGTTCTCAAGACGACTGATTTTGTTGAATTCTTCGGGGCATAGGCAGTTCAAGAGAATGACCCATGCTTGAGCATTCTATTGCAACATATTTAATTCTTCTTCGGTCGCTTCATGATCCGGTTCCCTTCCATATGCAAAGAACTCACCTTGAAAACCAATACGAACAACAACCCAAACAGCGGGGTTATGACCAAGAATATGGATTTTCATTTCTTGCTTCCAACTAGCAAAATTAGTGCCATCAAAGTACGGACCTCTACGGTGATAATTTCCCTCACTAGATGTCATAGTCTCCTAGGTTGTGAAACCAATATAATGGAGACCAACGCTCTGATACCACTTGTAGGATCGAAAGTAAGTCTAGAGGGGGATGATTAGACTGCTTGACCAATTAAAAATCTACTTTTTCCCAATTTTAAGTGTTGGCAGATTTTAGCAATTGTAGCAAGTCAAGCAAACCCTACACATGCATGTCTACGAGTATAGCAGCAGAAAGTAAAGACAAGCATGAATGGTAAAGGAAGGGTAGAAAGATCAAACACAATTTGGACACGGTGATTTTTCCTGTGGTTCCGATAGGTGGTGATATCGTACGTCCACGTTTATGGAGTCTTCAACCCACGGAGGGTAACGGTCGCGAGAGTCCACGGAGGACTCTACACACGAAGGGTTCCACGAAGAAGCAACCTTGATTATATCATAATGGCCTACGTCCATGGAGGACTAGCCTAACTCGGGGTAGATCTTCACGAAGTAGGTGATCTCCTTGCCCTTACAAACTTCTTGGTTCACTTCACAACATCAAGTAGGAGGCTCCCAAGCGACACCTAACCAATCTAGGAGGCACTACCCTCCAAAAGGAAATAGGCTCGATAATGTCGATGAACTCCTTGCTCTTGTGCTTCAAGATGATAGACTCATCAACGCACAATCACTCTCTCATAGATTTGGCTTTGGTGGAAGAGATTGATTCGGTGGAAAGCAACTTGGGGAGGCTAGAGATTAATATTCATATGTTTGGAATGGAATGGCATGATCTCAACACATGAGTAGGTGGCTCTCTCTCTCAGAAAATCAGTTGGTATGAGTGGGGATCTGTTCTGAGTGCTTCTCTTGCGAGTGAGTGGTGGTGGAGGGGTATATATAGGCATCTCCAAAAATCCAACCGTTACACCTAAAAATTCAAACTCGGTGAAGCCGATGTGTTAATCTTGGTTGTAACGAGTTGCCTCAAAGGTAGAAATTTTGGAATCTCGGTGAGACCGATACAGACTTCTCGGTTGTACCGAAATGGTGGGCAACGGTTAGAATGGCAAGACTCCGTGACACCGAAGAAAAAACTCGGAAATTCCAATTTTGTGCAACGGCGATCAGTACGTTTGCCACCTGAACTCGGTCCCACCGATCCAGAATCGGTTGTACCGAAAAGCTAGGGTTTGGCTGGGCTTAGTCTGAGTTTGGGAATCGGTTGCATCGAGTGAGAATTGTTGGTTGCACTGATTTTGGATATTTGGTTTTGGACAAACTTTGTGAAGGATCTTGTGAATGTTTTTGGTGACTATCACTTGTGCACGTATGAGCATATTGTTCACCAACAGTACCTTATCCCCTTTTAATAGTATTGGCTTTTCTATGACTCAAAGTGATTTCTCATAAAGTAAAATGTAGAGTCTTCTTGCTTGAAGCTTTGCCAATCCATTTTCTTGCATCTAGTGGTCTCTCCAAAATCCTTTTGCCAACCCATCATTGAACCTTCCTGAAATATGCTTAGTGAAAACATTAGTTCAATGACATATATGTTGTTATTAATTACCAAAACCACCAAGGGAGCAAATGTGCTTTCACCTGTCCATGGCACGGCGCGGCCTCCGGTGGCCTGTCGTGCTCAAATCCGGCGAGATCCGCTCCAAATGTGGCCGCCGGTTGCACTCAAGCAGGTGGGGGTGTGGACTACGCGTGTCATGGAGAAAACGCTACATGGCCGGGTTAACTGGCGGCAGAGGCGGGGAGGGACGAGGAGGGAGTGGGCGGGGTGTGCGGCCGGAGTTGGGAGGGAGGGGGAATAGAAAAAGGGGCGGGTGTGTCCCCGACAGGCGGGCCAGGGGAGGACAAGGGCGCGCATCGCGCCTGTCCGCGCGTGCCCGTTGTGCCGCAAACGCGGCCCAAACTTGAGCCGGAAATGGGTCGAAAACGGACATTTATCCGTTTGCTCTCACGCGTTGGACCGTCTCATATGTCAGTTTTTACCCAAACGGACACGGTCGAACGATTTGGGATCGTGCATAGTTGTCATGATAGTGTGGAAAATAGAAAAACATAAATTTTGCCCATGTCCCTAATAGAAAATTTGCCTAGACTTACTTTGAAAAATGCAACCAAAAATGGCTTAGCACGCATATCACATATAAGCAAAAAGTGATCGTGATCCCTTCCGAAAACAGGAATAGTACAAGTTGTAAACATATGTTCGTATGTTTGACACCAAAAATGTGAAATTGCTACAAAGCTATATAAAATGACTATTGAGTATATTCAGCGTTGTGTGTATTTTGCATTTCCCAACTGGAATAAAATAAAAGATAAAATATCTACATTTGCCATGCGACTAAGACGTATACACAAAATTGCCATGATGTAGAGTAAAGTAAAAGGCCTAACACTGCCGTGAGAACAAAGATACTTTTTCCATGCTCCCAACATTGAAACTACACACGATATAATTAATAAAAATTCTATGGTCTGAAAAAAATTTAAAATTTGACATGGTAACAAAATTGAAATCACAACGCTCTAAATTAATAAGCATTACCATTTGTAAAAGAAAATTGCCATAGAACCTGGGCCATGAAACCCAACCCAAATTTAGGTCTGCCGTTTTAACACAAACAGATGTGTTGGGTCTTATGGGATGTGATGACGAAATTCAAACACTTGGGAGGTCTCGGCTTTCGGGATCTCGAGATTTTTAATCTTGCTCTCTTAGCGAGGCAAACTTGGTGGATGCTTCATAACCTAGAGCTCTCAGCTCTCGAATCCTTAAGGCAGTATATTACCCGGAAACATCTCTCTTTGAGGCTGGATTGGGATCACACCCGTCACAGATTTTACGAGCGATTTTGGATGGGAGAGACATGATGGTGCAGGGATTAATCAGGAGAATAGGAGACGATGAGTCCACGGACATTTGGAATGATAACTGGATTCCTAAGGATAATATAAAAATGCCGATTACATCATTAATACCCCAGCCACCTAGGAAAGTGTCTGACCTCATTGACCATACATCATGTTCGTGCAATGAGCAGCTTATCCGGACCATATTCATACCGATTCATGATGAGGCAATCCTGAAAATTCCCCTATGTACAAGGCAGACCACAAACTTCTGGGCATGGAATGAAGAGAGAAGGGGTATCTTTTCTGTCCGCGGTGCGTACAGAATGATTCAGACTACAAAACTGAGCAGAGAAGCATGGCTGGATGAACAAGAGGGGTCATCTCATGTAGAAACAGACAGTTTGGGATGGACAAATTTATGGAGAACTAAAGTTACTTCAAGATTGAAAAACTTCTTGTGACGTTTGGCTCAGGATTCTATACCTACAACAGCGCTCCTTAATCACCGCAATATGTCATCAACAAGTGCATGTTGCCTTTGTGGTGTAGAGGATACGTGGAGGCATGCAATGCTTAATTGTTCAGTTGCAAGAAGTACTTGGGCTCTGTCGATAGATGCAATTATTGAACATTTGAGTACAAACATCGATGACAATGCAAAACGTTGGTTGTTTGCTATGCATGATTCACTTGCAGAGGACGAGTTCACTAGCTTTGTGGTGACTCTTTGGGCAGCGTGGGGAGCGTGACGCAAAGCAATATACGAGGACATCTACCAAAGCCCGTTTGTTGTCCATAGTTTTGTGGAACATTACCTAGACGAGCTGCGAGCAATCCAACCCAGGGTGACTCAGGCACCTGTTTCAACCGCGAACAGGGCAACACAGTGGATCGCGTCGCCTATTGGGATAGCAAAATTAAATGTTGACGCCATTATTGGGAGAGGAGGGTCATATGGAGCTGTGGGCGCCATCTGCAGAGATCAAGTTGGCGTATTCCTTGATACGTCGGCCGTGGTTTTCCCAGATATGTCTGATCCGGCGACTCTCGAATCACTGGCCATCAGGGAGGCTCTGGCCCCAGCGGAGGATCTGTATGAGAGGAGCATTCAAGTGGCGTCGGATTGCGGAGTGATAGTGGATGATATACAACAGAAGAACCCAGCGATCTACGGGGCGATCATACATGAAATCATACATTGTAAAACTCTTTTTAATTTTTGTAATAGTATCCATGAATTTAGGAGCTCGAATGTCGAGGCTCACAAACTCGCGAAACACGCATTATCCCTAGGGGTTGGCTGTCATGTTTGGTTAGGTCAGCTCAACGGTCTTCATTCCGTCCATGTAAATATTGTGACAGCTGAATAAAAAGTTTCGAAGTTTGCCTAAAATAAAAAAAGATGTGTGCCGACAAAATGCGTCGCCCCGTTGGTGCTGCCCTTGGCTCATTTCACGCGACATAATTTTTCGATTGCATGCGAAATGGCAACTGCGAATAAAACGGAGATCTGCAAACATAACGGCGACAAATTACACATAGCCAACAAACTGTCGCAACACATAACCCAGGATCGTGCAAAAGGCCATCAGAAGACGAGAAACACGAGAACTTCAAAAGATCAATCGTTGAGGTAGTCAAGCACTCGAGCGACCGCTTGACGTGCCGGCTGGCGCAACGCCCTTCACGTCCTCCGCCCCGCCGCGTTCGCGCCCCGCCAGCGCTCGTAGCCATCCAGCGCGTCCTGCGCGCGCCGCCGCACGGCGAGCTCGGCCTTCATTATCTCCCTCTCCGCCTCCGCCGCGGCGAGCTTGGCCTGCGTCTTCTCCAGCTGCGTCCGCAGTGCGGCGACCTCCGTCTCCAGCTCCAACGCGTAGGCCAAGGAGAAGGACGTGTAGTTCGCTGCCTGCACGGATACGCAAGCACACAAATACAACCAGACGTGATCGACCGATCACTGGACAAGCAGAGCACCTACGATGAATTTGCTAGCTTACGTACCTGAAGAATAGCGACGTAAGTGGACGCGACGATGTCGGAGGGCTCGGTTGCCGCGAACACGCGCTCCTGCTGCGGCATGATGGCGCCCTGCAGCCTCTCCCGCGCGGCCTCCCAGTCCGTGGTGTCGCCAGGAGTATGATGCATCTTCTTCCGGCTCCGGAAGAACCGAGCACCGGCGGGCACCGAGCTGTCATCGGCGGGAGGCGGAGTGTTTGGCAGCACATAGGAAGGCGGGCCGTCGTCGCCGTATGCTTCGTCCAGATTCCTCTTCTTCCCACGCAACGACGACGCCCCCGTGACATTCCTGCCCGGCTCGTTTTTCACCTTGCTCGCCGAGGCCGATGCCGATTCCGATGCTTGTGCGCCGGCCGCCTTCGCCGCCAGCATGGTTTTCATCATGACGTAGACTGCAGGATCCATCCCTTTGGTAGCAGTACGAGTATAAGGCGGCCGCGGCTGCGGTGATAACGGTGCCGGGGGCTGCGGTGACGATGGCCGCGGTGCCGGGGGCATTGGTGATGACGGCGCCGGGGGCTGCGGTGACGATGGCTGCGGTGCTGGAGGCATCGGTGATGACGGCGCCGGGGGCTCAGGTGATGACGGCTGCGATGGCGACGGCGCCCGTTCCGGTGCCGGCAAGGGAGACATCATTGCGGCGGCAAGACTGCTGCGGCAAAGAATCTTTCTGAGATCAACGGGAGAGGCTCCGTGAGCGCACAGCAACTTCGCCGCCGATTCCTTATCTTCCGCCGAGAGCACGGGATCCACGAGGGAGCTCTTGGACGGCTTGCCCCAATCCACAGGACAAGGCCACGAGGTCTTCGAATGGAGCAAGAAGAACCCGCTCTTCCAACCCTTGATGGAATCCGGCAATCCCGTGAAGAGCAAGCCGGAGCCGCGCCTGGACTTGAAGAAGTACCAGCCTACCGTGTGCTTGCGGTGGAGCAGGAAGAAACGCCGGAACACCGCGAGAGACTGCGGCACGCCGGCCGAGTGGCAGAGCACAAGGAAGCCCGCCATGATGCGCCACCCGTTGGGCGCGAGCTGCGTCGGCGCGAGGCCGAAGTGGTTGAGCACGTCCACGAAGAACCGGTGCAGCGGGAGGCGCATCCCGGCCTCCAGCGCGTGCGCGTACACGCAGACGGCGCCATGCGGAGGGGACGAGCTCGCGCGCAGGTCGCCGGCGGGCCGGGCGGTGTACCGGTCCTCGGGGATGCCGTATTTCTTGCGAATCGTGTCGACCTCGCCCTGCGTGCGCAAGACCGAGACGATTTCCTCAGCTGGCAACCGGAGATCGACGCCGGCGGCATCCTCCTCGATCTTGTAGCCCGGGTCGGAAGACGAGGACGAAAAGGAGGAGGAGGACCATGACGACGATGAGGACGAGAAAGAGGAGGAAGAAGGCATGGCTGACGAGAAAGAGGAAGATGAGGAGGAAAGATGATGGACTAGGGACTAAGCTTCGGCGATTTAACTGCGGCTGTTCGTAGTTAAATCGCGGAAGCAAGTCCGTAGGCTACTGTAATATAATCACTCGTTTGGTTTTTTGAGGAGCTTTTTCTTGTTGATTGGTTTATGTAAAGACGATTCAATGGCTTGATATCGTCGACAGTTTACTGTATCGTCACAGAGGCAGAGAATTGTTGAAGCTAAGGATTCACTGAAGATGTTACCCTCTCGAGTATGTGCAGCATTGCAGTGTCTGGCAACTCGTTTATTCCAAATGACAGCAAATTACCATTCACATTAACCAGCGTGAGCAAATTAGGGCGACTCCAATCGGACTACCCAAAAGGACGGCGATTTCGTTTTTTTGTCCGTTTGGTTCATCGCCCGCCCGGCGTCCGTCCTCTTTTAGATTTGGATCGTCAGCACGCCCAACGCGCTGATCCATATGTGCCGGCGTGACCGGTTGGCCGTCCAATATTACATTGATTTGCATTCAAACATATTATCAAATAACACAGTTTACCGAATAAAATAGTATAGTTTTACAAACCGGATAGAAATAAAAATGTTTCACATAGTTTTGCAAATGAATAAAAGAAGATACATCTATTGGTTGCCAACATTAGCCCACATATGCTCAACCAAATCATTTTGCAGCTGCACGTGAGTTTCCCAAACATGCATGTCTTCATGAAATTGGGTGAACTGTTCAAACGTTGCCGCTACTCCATGCGTCCGAAGAGTGGGCCATCGTTGGACGGCAGTGGCAGGCGACCGGGGGGGCGTCGTTGTTGGGTGGATGTGAAGGCGACGGCAGCTGGCAGAGTCGCCGACAAAAATGAGCGGATGTGGAGGCGGCGGCGGCGACGACGAAGAAGGCGGGCGAGGGTTGCTGTTGGCTAGAGGGGGAGAGGGGAGGCCAATGTGCCACCGACCAGAGGGGGAGAGGGGAAGAGGGCGAACGCGCGCGCGTCCATCTCATGTCCGCACCAACGTAAATCCGGCTTAAATATAGACCGGGACGAAAAGCAGACGCGCGTCCGTTTGGATCGACGCGTTGGGTTGTTCAGTATGGACATAGAGGAGAGGACGTCCGAGTGCATGCGAGGCGACAAGCAATTGAAGCAATGGCATGCATGCGCGCTTCTTCCGGCTTTTGGAGGGAAGGCCATCATGAACGGGGACCTCCGACGGGACATCGGTCACCAAGAGAGAGACCGTCAGACTAGTCTTGGTTTGGATTCCCGACGAGCTTTTCCTTGTGATGTGAATGGGCTTTTCCTTGTGATGGCTTGGTTGACTCTCGACACATCGCTGCAACGTCACAAGCAAACGATTCACTGAGATATCTGTGAAGATACTACGCCTGAACCCTACTTCATCCAGGAGAACTAGGCCGCAGCCCTGGATTAGAGGAAGCATCGATCCCAGCCGAAGAAACAGCTGCATGCGGCCGGGTTCATGCCTTCACGGGATCGGATCGGTCATGCCTACGGAGGCTTCGTCTTCCGCACGGCAGCATCCGACACCCGCATCCAATCTTTTGGTAAGTGTGACCGACTCGTCGGGCTGGGAGACCATAATAATCACGCAAAGACTGTTAATGCTTCTCGGGGCTATGCGCCCCTTACGGCCGAACGCAAGGTGTGGATGAAAAGAAATTTGAAATTTGAAATCTCAAATTTGACCCACAGTTAGTTTATAGTTCTATGCGAGTACAGTATTATTGATTATTCTACACGGCTTTAGTGTCGATGGATCATGTGTCACCGTGAGACCTCGCAGGAGAACAGATTCTACAAGGATGTTTTCGGGACCACGCGTCGTCTACTGTCAAACGGTAGACATGCATTCGGAAGCGGAAAAAAAAGTTGACTTTTTTTAGTTTGACACAACAATTCACTACTCGGTTCTCATTTCCATACCAAAAATCCCGTCGTGGGCACCTCTAGGTCTAGGCATTTCCAGCATCGTGTCGAAGTCCAAGGGGATAAAGGCTTGTCGCGCTAGCAGTTCCATGCACCTGGTCCTTAATCTATAAGATCCGCCATGAACAAAGCCGGCTCATTCAAAATATGTGGCTTCATCATTTCGTGCTGAGGATCCAGTTGGCATGGCGCGTCTGCAGTAATAATATTTCTTGTAAGTCTAATGGCATCTTCAACACTGACCTTAAACCATCTGCATTTGCTCGGACCGAATTCGCAAACATTCAACGCAGTACCCATCGATCCACGGAGTTGTCTAGCCGTCTGTTTTTCCGCAAGCAAGAAGAAAATGGGGACGGCCTTTGTGCTCGTCTGGAGTACAGTCACGCACGCGTCTTATATCCTGGTCACACCTAAAAACCTATCTTACATCCGCACCCTCTCTCGTACGAAACAGTTGTTGCCCATTCATGCCGATCAAGAATGTCAGCGGCACACTCATCCCGGCCCATAGCAGATGTGATCTTTCACTGGTGTCGGCATGAACCGGCTCTCTGGCCGAGAGTGCTACCCACACCGCGTCCCGGTCTTTCTCACTCCGCAAGGAGTACCAATAGTCTAAGGCCCTATTTGGTTACAAGGACTAGAGTAGAAAAAGTCTTTTTTAGTTCCTATGTAACCAAACAAGAGGGACTTTTTCTTAAGAAACTAAAAAAAAGACTTTATTAGAGATTCTTTTTTTTTAATCCCTTGCAACCAAACACCCCCTAAGTCTCGAAAAGAAAGTTATCTCAACGCATCTCTAACAAGAGGGCTTGTAAATTGGGAGTGGGAAATCTCCGCTTCTTTTTCTTTTGTTTGCTTGTAGAACGAGGTAGTAAAACACATGTGCCGTTTTGTGGATGGATCGACCTTAAATAATGGCTATGATCGGTTTATGCGGCGAGCCGGTGGCCAAACAAGCTGGAGTGGTAATTAAAATTTATTGTTGGATAAATGAGAATTTTACTGAATCATTTAAATGAAATAATCAGTAGATAGAACAAGATTATAATAACAGAGACAACACTAGTCATGCAAACTAGTGAAGAGTAGAGCACAATAATAGGAGCAAGACTTATCAGGCAAATAAAAGGAGAGTGAACAAATATTATGTGAACATGTGAACTAAATCATAACATATGTAGGACAGAAACTAGAACAAGGAACTGTGGTAGGATCTGAAACAGAAAGAACACAAACACGTACTGAGTTGCGGCTGCCATAGCACTTTGGTTGGCGTTGATGTTGTCGCCGGCCATGTCGTCGAAGAAGTGATGGACGTCAGGGAAGAAGTCGTCGTTTGGAAAGTGGTCGTCGGCGTCCGTAACGTCTGTGATAAAGAAGCCAATAGTTGTGTAGAACGCTCCCAAAAAAACCTTATTGCTCTTCTCCTGTACACGACTCAAAATGGCGAGGTTTCGAAGGCCTACCGTCCCAAACTGCGATGCATGCCGCAAGCCGGAATGAGGAAGAACTTGTGGGAGCATAATGCTTGGAACTTGACAGCGTGAGGCAGAAGATCTTCTGTTGTGTCTCTCTGAAGAGGAGCGACCTCTTTTTGTATAGACACAAAAGGAGGAGGCGAACTGGTAGCCAAGAGGTGCAGCGTTCATATTCATTCTTCACTACAACAAAAACGTTTCAGCTCCCGTGCGATCTTTCGCATATCAATCATCCATGGCAAAATTTTAGACAACGACTCATCTCATTCCTGCAACCCGCGACGCGACGCATCGTTACGAGGCGTGGCGAGGCATGGCGATGTGGATGGCGGAGGAGTGCGCGTAAATGTCTCTCTTGTTCGCATACTCATATATGTGAAGAAATAACCTCCTTTATAAGAAGGTCCAACTCCTACTAAGTGAGCAGTGTGGGACTAAACTTTTAGTCCCACCTTTTACCTTGCATTAATGGGCTGAGTGGACCTCTAGTATTTATTAGGAATTCTGAAAATATCTATTAGGCTCTCTCAAAAATAGAATAAATTCCAGCAATTACTCTTGCTACAATACTACTCCGTCCTAATTACTAGTCCCCTTTACATTTTCAATCATATTTTGATCATGGTTTTCCTAATAAAAAAGTAACATTGTTAGAAACTTCATTTAGATATGAATCCAACGGTATAATTTTTGTAACATGTATTAACATTTTTATAGTCAAATACATGGTCAAATTTCAACAGAAAAACCCAGATAAATACTAACAAATCCAGACAGAGATAGTAAGTATAAAATCCATCTCGATTATTCAGTTCAAAATATTAATCTTGGTTACTCGACGAAAGTGTGCTTCTAGTCCGAGCACACATGCACATGTGCCATCAACAGTAAAAAAAACCAGAAATTCATGGATGTAACATCGTTTTTGTTTTGTTTTTGCCCCAAACCTCCACAAAGTTTCATCATGAAATTTTGCCGGCACGTGATACAATCCTCAATGTTTATCTTTAAAGTTCTGTTTTTTTCGATGTATTCTACTATTTGTTTTTTTTTATATTTTACAGTTCATCCGTGCAAGCACCCGGGAGCTGAAACTCCGTGTAATTGCTTCCTTCTCATCAGTTTCAAGACTTTGGAGCATTATTCCGCTCAAAATACAGACATTCAGATGGCTATTCATGTAGTGAAACTATCTATCCTCACTATCCATTCTTCTTTTTCCATTAATGTGAATTGTTTTATCTTTCTTTTCCATCGCCTGGTGGATGTCACGCGAGCGGCGATGCAAAGCAATATCCATGTACTCTTCTAAAGAAATGCAGATATCCAAAATGGAAGACAGAAGTATCCATCCTCATTATCCATTCTTGTTTTCCAAATACTTGCTTATTTTTTTCAATATATGTTGTACATTTATAATACACGCATAATGATTTTACTTTGATACAAGTTGAAATTTTTTCAAATACATGATGAACATTTTTTAAAATACATGTTTTTATCAAAAAAAATTAAATAAATCTTAACTATTTTTCAAATACACGATGAACATTTATTTGAATGTTATGAACCATTTATTTTAAATGATGATGTTTTTTACATTATACATACTGTTTGTATATTGTCATATTTTTGAAATGTGTGAACATTTTTTAAAAAGCATGTGCATTATTTTCAAAGTTATGAAACTTATTTTTTACATAGTATAAACATCATTTTAGATGTCACGAACATTTTTTGTGAAACACATGAATGTTGTTTGATAAATTACGTGAACGTTTGTTTCATTGTATTAACAGTCACAAACCAATTTTTAAAACGCAAGGACACATTTTGAATGCCACGAAATTTTTCCCTGACTGCCATCAACATTTTTGAAAATAAAAAAAATTAAAAAATTTACAAAAACCAAAAGGCGAAGAACAACATAAGAGACATGTATCGCCTGTTGTGGAGAACGCACGATCTGTCCCGCAGCAGCCGGGAAAATAAAGCTCTTGCAATTGATATGTATCACCCGATGCGAGAGCTATGGCTCCGATCACCTATGGAGCGCTCGCAGTGGCCGGTATTGGGAACATTCTGGAAGCATCCTAGGTGTTTTCCCCTTTTTCTGTTCTATTTTTACAAGTTTTTTCTATTTTTTCGTTGTATTTTTATTTTTATTTTCTTTTCTTATAATTTCTGTTACATATCTTCTAAATTAATTCATTTTTGTCAATTTTATTTTGGATTATTGAACTGGGCAAGATATAATGTGTTTCGAGTTTTCGCATAGTTATTATATAGGTATGTCTAGGACACATCTAGATGTGACATAACTATGTCACATCTAAGTTCTGTTTGTGGGCTTTTTTTGTTTTTTTTCTGTTTGATGATGTTTTTTTCCCTTCCCCTGGTTGCCCTGCTGTGCTTTCCTTCATACAGAGCGTCTCTGACCGGCCAAGTCCATTTTTCACTTCAAACAATAAAAATAATGAAAAGGTGAGGTCACCATGGATCTAACAGGGAACCTAACAACATATCTGCTCTCCTCGCTAACCACTAGACATGATTAGACTACGTGTACCAAGTGGAACGCACAACAATAATAAAGCATCAGCAGCGACAGATTAGAGATCGGTTTTTGAAACTTCAAAACACGATTTTTTTTCTTGAAAAAAGTGAGTACTTTTGAAATCCAGACCTTTTTTATAACTTTAAATACTTTGTAAAATCTTGGACATTTTATGAAAATGCAAACCTTTATTATTATTATTATTATTATTATTATTATTATTATTATTATTATTATTATTATTATTATTATTATTATTACGAGAATATTGTTTGAAACTTGAACAAAATTACAGACCATGAACATGAACATGTTTTAGGACCATGAATATCTTTATAAAAACTCCTAACAAAATTAAGATGCGAAGATTATTTGGATTTGAGTATAAACTTTTTTAGAACCATGAACATGAACATGACTTATTTTGCAAATTTGCATACATTTTTTTGAAACAAAATAGGAATATTTTCCGAAGGATGGTTTGTTGTTTGTTTTCAGTCCTCAATGAGAGAGCCATGATAATATCAATCATGTTTGCACATTTTTTTCCAATATTTTGTATCAACGATTGTATTGGAGAGAAATAAAAAAGGTTGAATTTAACGTCAAGATAAAAGAGTTGCGAGTCGATGGTTAGCATGGCGTCCAAGTTGCGCATCCGAGTTGTGAATCGATGGCTGCCTCGCAACTGCCCCTCCCCCCCCCCCCAAAAAAACATACGCCCCTAGTTGCGAGTCGATGGTTGACATGCAACAGTGGCCACTACAAAAAAGTACGATGCGTCCTAGTTACGTGTCGATGGTTGACTTGCAATTGGAGCAACTACAAAAAAGTACGACGCATCCCAGCTGCGACTCGATGGCTAACTTGCAATAGGGCCCCTACAAACATATGCCTCCTCCCTAGTTGTGAGTCGATGGTTGATATGCAACTAGGGCCACTACAAAAAAGTACGATTGCGTCCTAGTTGTGATTCGACGGTTGATATGCAACTGGGGCCACTACAAAAAAGTACGATTGTGTCCTAGTTGTGAGTCGATGGTTGACTTGCAATTGGGGTAACTACAAAAGAGTACGACATATCCCAGTTGTGAGTCGATGGCTAACTTGCAATTGGGCCCCTACAAACATACGCCCCCTCCCTAGTTGTGACTCGATGGTTGACATGCAACTGGGGCACTACAAAAAAGTATGACGCATAGTTGTGAGTCGATGGTTGACTTGCAACTGGGCCCCTACAAACATACGCACCCTTAGTTGTGACTCGATGGTTGACATGCAACTTTGGCCACTACAAAAAAGTGTTGGAAATATGCCCTAGAGGCAATAAATAAAGTGTTTATTATTATATTTCTTTGTTCATGATAATCATTTATTGTCCATGCTATAATTGTGTTGATTGGAAACTAAATACATGTGTGGGCATATAGACAAACATTGTGTCCCTAGTATGCCTCTAGCAGGCTAGCTCGTTGATCAAAGATGGATAAGGTTTCCTAGCCATGGACATGAGATGTCATTTGATAACGGGATCATTGGGAGAATGACGTGATGGACAAGACCCAAACTACAAACGTAGCATATGATTGTGTCAGTTTATTGCTATGGTTTTCTGCGTGTCAAGTATCTGTTCCAATGACCATGAGATCATGCAACTCACTGACACCAGAGGAGTACCTTGTGTGTATCAAACGTCGCAACGTAACTGGGTGACTATAAAGATGCTCTACAGGTATCTCCGAGGGTGTCTGTTGAGTTTGCATGGATCAACACTGGGATTTGTTGCTCCGTGTGGTGGAGAGGTATCTCAGGGCCAACTCGGTAATACAACATCACAATGAGCCTTGCAAGCAATGTGACTAAGTGTTAGCCACGGGATCTTGTATTACGGAACGAGTAAAAGAGACTTGCCGGTAACGAGACTGAACTAGGTATGAAGATACCGACGATCGAGTCTCGGGCAAGTAACATACCGAAGAACAAAGGGAACAACATGCGGAATTGCCTGAATCCTTGACATAGAGGTTCGACCGATAAAGATCTTCGTAGAACATGTAGGAACCAATATGGGCATCCAGACCCCGCTATTGGTTATTGATCGTAGAGGTGTCTCGATCATGTCCACATGGTTCTCGAACGCGCAGGGTCTGCACACTTAAGGTTCAGTGACGTTTCGGTATAGATGAGTTATGTGTGTTGGTGACCGAAGGTTTTTCGGAGTCCCGGATGAGATCCTGGATGTGACGAGGAGCTCTGGAATGGTCTGGAGGTGAAGATTCATATATAGGATGTTTCGTGTTGGTCACCGGGAAAAGTTCGTGCGTTACCGGTAACGTATCGGGGGTGCCAGGAGGGTCTCGGGGGTGCACCGGAAGGGCCCACCAACCCCGAGGGCCACATGGGCTTTGAGAGATGGCGCACCAGCCCCTGGTGGTTTGGCCTCCCGTCCCACAAGGTCCCATGCACCGAAGGGTGGAGGGGGAAAACCCTAAGGGGGTCGGCCACCCTAGCTTGGGGGGCAAGCCACCCCTTGGCCGCCGCCCCCTCCTCTTGTCCACCGCCCCTAGGGGTGGGAACCCTAGGGCACATCCACTTCCCCCTATATATATGAGAGAGGGAGGAGGTATGCCACACCTTAAGCCATGGCGCAGCCTTCCTCCCTCTCCAATTACTTCTCCTCTAGTAGATTGATTCGGCGTCGCTTAGTGAAGCTCTGCCGGATCAGCTCCACCACCATCGCCGCCACGTCGTTGTGCTGCCGACGAACCCATCTACCTATCCTCTCCCTCTTGCTAGATCAATAAGGCGGAGATCTTCATCGAGTTGCACGTGTGCTGAACGTGGAGGTGACGTCCGTTCGACACTTGATTGGGAGTTCGTGGGACGGCTTGCGATTTGGATCGCGAAGACGTACAACTACATCAACCGCGTTCTTTAATGCTTCCGCTTAGTGATCTAAAAGGGTATGTGGATCCAATCTCTCCTCTCGTAGATGCTCATCTCCTAGATTGATCTTGGTGAAACGTAGGAATTTTTTTGTTTCCCATGCAACATTCCCAATAGTGGCATCATGAGCTAGGTCTACGTGTAGATGAGATCTCGAGTAGAACACAAAGGAGTTTATGGGCGTTGATGCTTAGATTGCTTCCTCCCTTGGTCGTGTTTTTGGTTCAACGGTATTGTGGGATGAAGCGGCCTGGACCAACCTTCCTCGTACGCTTACGAGAGACCGGTTCCATCGACTGACGTGTAACTCTGTTGCACAAAGATGGTTGGCGGGTGTCCGTCTCTCCCACTTTAGCTGGATCGGATTCGACAAAGCCGGTCCTTGAGAAGGTTGAAAAGCAATTTGAGTATCACCGTTATGGTTTGTGCGTAGGTAAGAATTGTTTTTGCTAGATACCCATAGCAGCCACGTAAAACATGCAACAACAATTAGAGGACGTCTAACTTGTTTTTGTAGGGTATGTTGTGATATGATATGG
Organism: Hordeum marinum; assembly: GCA_022496015.1. Taxonomy (NCBI): domain Eukaryota; kingdom Viridiplantae; phylum Streptophyta; class Magnoliopsida; order Poales; family Poaceae; genus Hordeum; species Hordeum marinum. The sequence goes on along the minus strand of CM039678.1, from coordinate 84,570,813 downwards.
CGAAACACATGATAAGATATATATAATGTATGATATTATCATGTTTTGTATAGAATATCATGACTTGCATGTCGATGAGAACGGCAACCGGCAGGAGCCATAGGGTTGTCTTAATTATTGTATGATCTGCGTGTCAATCATTAAGCGCTATGTAATGCTTTACTTTATCGCTAAGCGGTAGCAATAGTAGTATGAGTATGGTGGGCACGACAACCCCGATGGCGACACAATGATGGAAATCATGGTGTTATGCCAGTGAAGATGGAGATCATGCCGATGCTTTGGAGATGGAGATCAAAAGCACAAGTTCATGGCCATATCATGTCACTTATGATTTGCATGTGATGTTAATCCTTTTATGCACCTTGTTTTTCTTAGAATGGCGGTAGCATTATAAGGTGAACCCTCACTTAAATTTCAAGATAAATTGTGTTCTCCCAGAGTGTGCACCGTTGCGAAAGTTCGTCGTGTCGAGACACCACGTGATGATCGGGTGTGATAGACTCTACGTTCACATACAACGGGTGCAAGCCAGTGTTGCACATGCGGAACACTCGGGTCAAACTTGACGAGCCTAGCATGTACAGACATGGCCTCGGAACACAAGAGACCGAAAGATCGAACATGAGTCATATAGTAGATATGATCAACATGATGATGTTCACCATTGAAACCACCTTAACTCACGTGATGATCGGACTTAGTTGGTGAAATTGGATCATGTATCACTCAGATGACCTGAGGGATGTCAATTTGAGTGGGAGCTTTAGTAATTTGATTAACTAAACTCATTATCTTGAACAATAGTATTAGTAACCTTTGCTTATGTATGTTGTAGATCAATGGCTCGCGCAGTAGCACCCCTGAATTTTAATGCATTCCTAGAGAAAGCTAAGCTGAAAGATGATGGAAGTAACTTTGTGGACTAGGCCCGTAATCTGAGGATTATCCTCACGGCTTCCCAGAAGGCTTATGTCCTTGATGCACCGCTTGGTGACCCACGCGCTCCCGTGTCATCCGAAGACATTAAGAACGCTTAGGAGACACGTTCTGGAGATTACTCAATAGTTTAGTGTGCAATGTTGTATGGCTTAGAACCGGGACTTCAAAGACGTTTTGAATGTCATGGAGCATATGAGATGTTCCAGGAGTTGGAGTTTATCTTTAAGAAGAATGCCCGGATCGAGAGGTATGAGACCTCCGATAAGTTCTATGCTTGCAAGATGGAGGAGAACGGGTCTATCAGTGAACACATACTCAGAATGTCTGGGTATTCGACCCGTCTGGCGGCGTTAGGGATGCCCCTCCACCAGAGGCGATCACTGACAGAGTTCTTCAATCATTGCCACCAAGCTACAAGAGCTTCGTGTTGAACTATAACATGCATGGGATGAACAAGTCAGTAGCCGAGCTGTTTGCGATGCTAAAAATCGCTGAGTCTGAAATCCAGAAAGAACATCAAGTGTTGATGGTCAATAAAACCACTAGTTTTAAGAAGAATGGCAAGGGCAAGAAGGGTAATTCCAAGAAGAGTGGCAAAGCAGTTGCCCCTCCCGTGAAGAAACCCAAGGCTGGACCCAAGCCAGAAACTAAGTGCTTTCATTGCAAGGGAACTGGTCACTGGAAGCGGAACTGCCCCAAGTATCTGGCTGACAAGAAGGTGGCCAACAACAAGCAAGGTATATATGATATACATGTTATTGATGTGTACCTTAGCAACTCTCGTTGTAGTGCCTGGGTATTTGATACCGGTTCGGTTTCTCACATTTGCAACACAAAACAGGAACTACAAAATAGACGGAGGCTGGAAAAGGACGAAGTGATGATGCACGTGGGAAATGGTTCCAAGGTTGATGTGATCGCCGTCGGCACGCTCGCTCTTTGATTACTATCGGGATTAGTGATGAACCTGAATAATTGTTATTTAGTGCCTGCGTTAAGCATGTACATTATATCTGGATACTATTTATTGCGAGACGGTTACTCATTTAAATCAGAGAATAATGGTTGTTCTATTTATATGAGTAATATATTTTATGGTAATGCACCCAATGTGAGGGGTTTATTCATATTGAATCTTGATAGTGATGATACATATGTTCATAACATTGATGCCAAAAGATGTAGAGTTGATAATGATAGTACCACTTTCTTGTGGCACTGCCGTTTAGGTCATATTGGTGTAAAACGCATGAAGAAGCTCCATTCTGATGGGATTTTGGAGTCACTTGATTTTGAATCACTTGACACATGTGAACCATGCCTCATGGGCAAGATGACTAAAACGCCGTTCTCTAGAACAATGGAACGGGCAATTGACTTGTTGGAAATCATACATACTGATGTGTGCGGTCCGATGAGCATTGAGGCACGCGGTGGATATCGTTATTTTCTCACCTTCACTGACAACTTAAGTAGATATGGGTATATTTACTTAATGAAACACAAGTCTGAAACGTTTGAAAAGTTCAAGCAATTTCAGAGTGAAGTTGAGAATCATCGTAACAAGAAGATTAAATTCCTACAATCTGATCGAGGAGGAGAATATCTGAGTTATGAGTTTGGCAGTCACTTAAGACAATGTGGAATTGTTTCACAATTGACACCGCCTAGAACATCACAGCGTAATGGTGTGTCCGAACGTCGTAATCGAACCTTATTAGATATGGTGCATTCTATGATGTCTCTTGCCGATTTCTCACTATCGTTTTGGGAATATGCATTAGAGACAGCTGCATTCACTTTAAATAGGGCACCATCGAAATCCATTGAGACGACGCCATATGAACTGTGGTTTGGCAAGAAACCAAAGTTGTCGTTTCTGAAAGTTTGGGGATGTGATGCTTATGTCAAAAAGCTTCAGCCTGAAAAGCTGGAACCCAAAGCGGAAAAATGTGTCTTCATGGGATACCCAAAAGAGACTGTTGGGTATACCTTCTATCTCAGATCCAAAGGCAAAGTGTTTGTCGCTAAAAACGGAACATTTCTTGAGAAAGAGTTTCTCTCGAAAGAATCGAGTGGGAGGAAGATATAACTTGATGAGGTTGTTGAACCTTTGATTCAACCAAAGAGTAGCGCAGCGCAGAAAGATGTTTCTATGGAGCCTATGGCAGTTGAAGAGGAAGTTGATGATGATGATCATGAAGCTTCGGATCAAGTTGCTATTGAACCTCGTAGGCCGACAAGGGCAGGTACTACTCCTGAGTGGTACGACAACCCTGTCTTAGAGGTCATGTTGTTAGACAATGATGAACCTACGAGCTATGGAGAAGCGATGATTGGCTTGAATTCCGAGAAATGGTCAGAGATCATGAAATCTGAGATGGGATCCATGTATGAAAACAAAGTGTGGACTTGGGAAGTATTACCTGAAGGGTGAAAGGCCATTCAGAAATAATGGATCTTTAAGAGGAATATGGACGCGGACGGTAATGTCACCGTCTATAAAGCTCGACTTGTGGCAAAGGGTTTTTCACAAGTTCAAGGAGTTGACTACGTTGAGATCTTCTCACCTGTAGCGATGCTTAAGTTCATTAGAATCATGTTAGCAATAGCTGCATATTTCGACTATGAAATTTGGCAGATGGATGTCAAAACAACGTTCCTTAACGGTTTCCTTAAGGAAGAGTTGTATATGATACAACCGGAAGGTTTTGTTGATCTAGAGAATGCTGACAAAGTTTGCAAACTCCGGCGATCCATTTATGGACTGGTGCAAGCATCTCGGAGTTGGAATCTGCGTTTTGATGATGTGATCAAAGCGATCGGGTTTATACAAGTTTACGGAGAAGCCTGTATTTACAATAAAGTGAGTGGGAGCTCTGTAGAGTTTCTAATATTATATGTGGATGACATATTGCTGATTGGAAACAATATGGAAATGCTGGAAAGCATGAAGGAATATTTGAACAAGAGTTTTTCAATAAAGGACCTAGGAGAAGCTGCTTTCATATTAGGCATTAAGATCTATAGAGATAGATCGAGACGCTTGATAGGACTTTCACAAAGCACATACCTTGATAAAGTTTTGAAGAAGTTCAAAATGGATCAGTCCAAGAAGGGGTTCTTGCCTGTGTTACAAGGTGTGGAGTTGAGTAAGACTCAATGCCCAGTGACTGCAGAAGATAGAGAAAAGATGAGTGTCATCCCCTATGCTCCAGCCATAGGCTCTCTCATGTATGCAATGCTGTGCACAAGACCCGATGTCAGCCTTGCCATAAGTATGGCCGGAAGGTTTAAAAGTGATCTAGGAATGGAGCACTAGACGACGGTCAAGAATATCCTTAAGTATCTAAAAATGACTAAGGAAATGTTTCTCATCTATGGAGGTCATCAAGAGCTCATCGTAAAGGGTTACGTCGATGCAAGCATTGACACTGATCCGGATGACTCTAAGTCACAAAACGGATACGTATTTATTCTCAATGGGGGAGTGGTAAGCTGGTGCAGTTCCAAGCAAAGCATGGTAGTCGATTCTACATGCGAAGTGGAGTACATCGTAGCCTCGGAGGTAGCGAAGGAAGGTGTCTGGATGAAGGAGTTCATGACAGATCTTGGAGTGGTGCCCAGTGCACTGAATCCAATGAACCTGTTCTATGATAACACTGGTGCCATTGCTCTGGCCAAGGAACCAAGGTTTCACAAGAGGACCAGACACACAAAGCGACGCTTCAACTCCATCCGCGATTACATCGAGGAAAAGGACATAAATATTTGCAAAGTGCACATGGATCTGAATGTTGCAGACCCGTTGATTAAACCTCTTCCAAGGGCTAAACATGAGCAACACCAAAACTGCATGGGTGTTCGATTCATTACAATGTAAATCACATAGTGATGTGAACTAGATTATTTACTCTAGTGCAAGTGGGAGATTGTTGGAAATATGCCCTAGAGGCAATAAATAAAGTGTTTATTATTATATTTCCTTGTTCATGATAATCGTTTATTGTCCATGCTATAATTGTGTTGATTGGAAACTAAATCTATGTGTGGGCATATAGACAAACACCATGTCCATAGTATGCCTCTAGCAGGCTAGATCGTTGATCAAAGATGGATAAGGTTTCCTAGCCATGCACATGAGATGTCATTTGATAACGGGATCACATCGTTGGGAGAATGATGTGATGGACAAGACCCAAACTACAAACGTAGCATATGATCGTGTTAGTTTATTGCTATGGTTTTTTGCGTGTCAAGTATCTGTTCCTATGACCATGAGATCATGCAACTCATTGACACCGAAGGAGTACCTTGTGTGTATCAAATGTCGCAACGTAACTGGGTGACTATAAAGATGCTCTACAGGTATCTCCGAGGGTGTCTGTTGAGTTGGCATGGATCAACACTGGGATTTGTTGCTCCGTGTGACGAAGAGGTATCTCAGGGCCAACTCGGTAATACAACATCACAATGAGCCTTGCAAGCAATGTGACTAAGTGTTAGCCACGGGATCTTGTATTACGGAACGAGTAAAAGAGACTTGCCGGTAACGAGACTGAACTAGGTATGAAGATACCGACGATCGAGTCTCGGGCAAGTAACATACCGAAGAACAAAGGGAACAACATGCGGGATTGCCTGAATCCTTGACATAGAGGTTCGACCGATAAAGATCTTCGTAGAACATGTAGGAACCAATATGGACATCTAGACCCTGCTATTGGTTATTGACCGTAGAGGTGTCTCGGTCATGTCTACATGGTTCTCGAACCCGTAGGGTCTGCACACTTAAGGTTCGGCGACGTTTCGGTATAGATGAGTTATGTGTGTTGGTGACCGAAGGTTGTTCGGAGTCCCATATGAGATCCCGGACATGACGAGAAGCTCCGGAATGGTTCGGAGGTGAAGATTCATATATAGTATGTTCCGTGTTGGTCACCGGGAAAGTTTGGGCATCACCGGTAACGTACCGGGGGTGCCGGAAGGGGCCACCAGCCCCGAAGGGCCACATGGGCTGTGAGAGAGAGCACACCATCCCCTGGTGGGCTGGCTGCCCCTCCCACAAGGGCTCATGCACCGAAGGGTGGAGGGGGGAAACCCTAAGGGGGCCGGCCACCCTAGCTTGGGGGCCAAGCCACCCCTTGTCCGCCGCCCTAGGGGTGGTAACCCTAGGGCGCAACCCCTTACCCCTATATATATGAGAGAGGGAGGAGGGCTGCCACACCTTAAGCCACGGTGCAGCCCTTCCTGCCTCTCCGATTACTTCTCCTCTAGTAGATTGATTCGGCATCGCTTAGCGAAGCTCTGCCGGATCAGTTCCACCACCACCACCGCCACGCCGTCGTGCTGCCGGCAAACCCATCTACCTATCCTCTCCCTCTTGCTGGATCAAGAAGGCGGAGATCTTCATCGAGCCGCACGTGTGCTGAACGCGGAGGTACCGTCCGTTCGGCACTTGATCGGGAGTTCGTGGGACGGCTTGCGATTTGGATCGCGGAGACGTACGACTACATCAACCGCGTTCTTTAACACTTCCGCTTAGCGATTTACAAGGGTAAATGGATCCAATCTCTCCTCTCGTAGATGCACATCTCCTAGATTGATCTTGGTGAAGCGTAGGAAATTTTTTGTTTCCCATGCAACGTTCCCCAACAAAGAGTACGACGCTTCTTAGTTGCGAGTCGATGGTTGACTTGCAATTGGACCCTTACAAACATACGTCCTCCTAGTTGCGAGTCGATGGTTGATTTGCAACTGCCCCCCGACAAACATACGTCCCCCATAGTTATGTGTCGATGATTGACTTGCAACCGCCCCCCTACAAACACACGCCTTCCTAGTTACGAGTCAATGGTTGACATGAAACTGCGGTCACTACAAAAAGTATGATGCGTCCTAGTTGCGAGTCGAGGATAGACTTGCAACTTGGTCCCCACAAACATACCCCCCCTCCTAGTTGCGAGTCGATGGTTGACATGCAACTGGGGCCACTACAAAAATGTATGACACATCCTAGTTTTGAGTCAATGGTTGACTTGCAACTGCCCCCCTACAAGCATACATCCTACACCTAGTTACAAGTTGATGGTTGACTTGCAACTAGCCCCCTACAAACATACACCCCCTAGTTGCGAGTCGATAGTTGACTTGCAACTAGGCCCTTACAAACATATGCCCCCTAGTTGCGAGTCGATGGTTGACATGCAACCAGGGACACTACAAAAAAGTATGACACGTACTAGTTGCAAGTCGATGGTTCACTTGCAACAGGGCCCTTACAAACATACACTCACCCTATTTGTGAGTCGATAGTTGACTTGCAACTGGGTGCCGACAAACATAGCCCCTTCTACTTGCAAGTCGGTGGTTGACTTGCAATTGAGCGCCTATAAACGTACGCCCCCTAGTTGCGAGTCGATGGTTTACATGGAATCGAGGAGACTATAGAAAAGTACGACGTGCCCCAGTTGCGAGTCGATGGTTGACTTGCAACTCGGTCCCAAAAAAACATACGCCTCCCCTAGTTGCGAGTCAATGGTTGGCATGCAACTGGGGCCACTAAAAAAAGTACGATACATCCTAGTTGCGAGTCAATGGTTAACTTGAAACTCGCCCCCTATAACACATACGCCCCTAGTTCTGAGTCGACGACTGACATGCAACTAGGGCCACTACAAAAAAGTACGACACGTCCTAGTTGCGAGTCGATGGTTGACTCGCAACCGCCCCCCTACAAACATACGTCTCCCCTAGTAGCGAGTCGATGGCTGACATGCAAGTCTGGCCACTACAAAAAAGTATGATGCGTCCTGGTTGCGAGTCGATGGTTGACATGCACCGGGCCCCTACAAACATATGTCCCCTAGTTGCGAGTCAATTGTTGACATGCAACTAGGCCACTACAAAAAAGTATGAAGCGTTCTAATCGTTGGTTGACTTGGAACTAGGCCCCTACAAACATGCACCTCCCTAGTTGTGAGTCGATGGTTGATTTGCAATTGAGGGCCCTACAAATATACGTCCCTCCTCCTCCTAGTTGCGAGTCAACTGATTGACTTGCAACTACAAAAAATCAATTTTCAAGATGACTACTTGCAAATGAGGCGACTACAAAAACTATAAATAGCTCAATTCCGGAGTCAAGGGATTTACATACAAACTAACATTGGGAAATTTTTATTTGTGTGAACAAACAACTAGTTAAAAACTTGATATGCAATATACAAAAAGTTTAACATGGAAAAACAGTGCATGAAAAAGAAATAGGTGAAACAAAAAAAACAATGTGCCCTGCCATCTCTGAGCCACAGACCTGCCAGGTCAGGTCGTCTCCTTCGGGTTTGAAATAGAACAATAGAAATGGAAGAACAAGGGAAGGGAGTGATGATTCGAGGGATGAGGCCATATCGATGTAATATATTCTCTCCTAGACCCCTCGTATCCTATATACCTAAGAAGTTCACCCTCACTACTCTATTTATCTAAACATGCAAGCTATCTACATCAGCATCCATTCTCGTGTGGCCACGTCAGCACTACTTACAAGAGAGAGAAAAATACTTTAACACCACATCCGATTCCACTCGCGCAAAAAAATCCACCATTAACCTCGGCTGTAACGGCTGCCTCCCGCACACTGGAGGATTCGCTACCTTCCCCTCAATGCACGGCCGTAGGAATCCTGGCAAGTTGACTCCCTCTCCATTAATTTCTATTGCTAGATCTTCTCCACCGAGAATAAAGGCAGCCCTTTTCTTTTCTTTTACTACGAACTGTGTGTTCTCTCCCACATGCAGTGGTTCCTATTCGTCTTCTGAAACCGAAAAGCCATCCATCGATCATAACAAATAGGTATCGAATCTAGCCGCTGGGTAACAGACGACCGTGGAGTCCCATCTCCCTCCACTACGTAATCAAGCATCCTTCCGATGCTTGGTGTCTACCACGATCTATGTCCATTCCCTCATGGTGACCTCGTACGTTCCTTCATGGACATCTCGCAAAGCTACCACGTACCATACGAGGAGAACCCGTCCAAGACACAGACTCCCCGATCTCTGGAGCCCCGGAGCCACACAGACGATGACATGCCGTCGCTGGAGATCCCCAACCGCAGCCTTGCTATTTTACTGGATGACGTTCCAGCGTCAAGCCGTCAACTCGCCTCCACCTACGACATGCCGACGCCAAGCCACACGCACCCATAAGATGAAGAACCAGGCATGTACTACATGCACCTCAGGTCTGGCAGCTTTGTCCTCTGGTTTCTCTGACAGCCTAGCTTTTGATTCAGGAAGTTGGAACATCAGGCAACCGGGCAGACAGGTGCTGATCATGTGGACTAGGGAGGCCGCCGCGATGCCACACGGTTGAAGATTCCGTCGGTGCATCCAAACATCCTGTGAGCAACGGCGTGAAAGCCGCCGCAATTGTTGCTTTAGTCGACAACGGAGGATGGGCATCATGGACGCCGTTAGTTCTCCAACTAGCCCTTAATCTATCGGATCAACTGAATCGTCATTTGGTCACTCTCCCAGTACTGCGGGCGCTCACTGTTGTCAGCCCACTGCACACACTACCAGCAGCTGCCCTTGCTGATTGTTGTCATGACTATACCTCGGTGACTTTTGCCTGCTGTTGCATGTAGTTGGTGCGCTACTGGTCTGATTGCCGTCATCACTTTGGTTAGGCATCCTCTCCCGAATCAGCATATATCTTGCTAAGTTACTCATTTTAGATTTGAACTCCTCTTTTTCTGAAGAAAAAAAGTTAGATGTGAACTCACTCGTACGTTCTATTCAATATGTTTCTTATGTGATAACTTAACTCACAAGGGAAGAAGTACTTTTATCAATGTGCTACTTATATATGATGTGAACTTGCAATTTCAAAGAGCTGGGAACTGAAGAATTCAGTGAGCATGAACAGAATATTCAGGCAGAGCGAAGGATTCTTATCTTTACGATTTTCTTCGATGTCTTGCTAATTAAGATACCCCTCATTGCTAAAATCGATTATGTAGTGAGGAAGCAAAATGGTCTCACATGGTTGTTCTTACTATGGTAATTATTTCTATGTTTCTGGACTTTATCTTGCTCTGAAATTTGCCTTCGTTGAGACACTCATGCATTGCATTGAGGTTTGAATGGTTGTTTTATTCAGAGCATTCTCTTATTTATTTTTCAGTGCAAGAAGCAATAGGAAGAAGCTATAAATGGCACAACCTTAGTCTCAGGACTTTCCGTCACCATAAATTGACCATGATCATAAGCATGTCTCTTAATGTATGATAAGTTCTTTGATCTAAAAAGAGATGGGCTACGAAGTATACTTGGCATTTTCAAATATTCCGCCGGATGTATAAACAGAAGCCTATCATAACAAATATGTTCTTAATAAATTTACATTTTCATTGACTAGCCATGTTCAATAAACCATGGGAAAAATCGTCTTACAGTGCCACTATTTGCACTTGCATCCATCTTACATTTCCGGCAGTGAATATTGATCTGTCATGTCTTTTGCAAATTTATGGGAGCATGCCCGCAGAATCACTCCGACAATGTGTTCTTCTTTGTTGTATGCATAATGTGGGGAACTGTCCATCTTTAAATCATACTACTTAAAATAGCATGTTGCAATACGCACACACACATTATGCAAAAAATATTTATTCAGTTTATGTATTATATCATATGAATATATGTGACTAAAATTTTTCGCAGCAACGCGTGGGGTGTCATCTAGTTCTAAAAAAAGCCCAACACAAACAAATGCAATGTCGGACCAACAAAAAAAGAACAATGGCAAAAAACAGTCCCGCTCCGCTATAGGCCTCCCAACCCAACAGACTCTACAACACGGTGCGGATCAATCACGTCAGGGGCGATCACTCGGGTGCGGAAAGTAAAGACACAATAGATCGGACGACCGGAATATATAGATGTGAGATCACTACTTTTCATCTAGATGTGTTTTAGCAATCCCGCTCAAGAAAACTAAGGAAAAAAAAGAAACACAAACACGAAAATGACCGAAAAACATATGGACAAGGATGCACAGATCACTCGTGCTGGAATAAACAACAACACGTGAGGCGTGCTACAAGAATATGAATATTGGAAATTGCATATATATAGAGAGGAAAAATATGAACATCGTAGTCTAAAAACAAAAGGGAAAAGCCAAGACTAAAACTCACAAGAGAGGGCAAAAAAGAAAAACGCCTACATCTCACGTAGAGATGCCAAAGAACAGCATACATCAGGCCAACAGGGGCAACAAGGACGCCGTGCAACAGGATTTGGCCGACAAAAGCATAGAGCAACATACACGCAGCCCACACACAAACAAAATCACAGCCGTGCAAAGACAACAGATGGCAAAAAAAAAACAATTGCAGTACGAATCTTAGAGCCTTCGGATCATGTGGTGAAGAGGTTAGATGTGAGATAGTTAATTTTTATCTAGATGTGAGTTAGTCAATCTGTTATTATATACTCCTTCCGTTTTTTTATATAAGGTGTATTATTTTTTGCACGGTAACTAAGACACATAATTATAAACATGTTAAGACTAAATTATCCTTGATAAATTTGTTGATTAGTGAAAAGTGAATCAATAAATCAAGAAAAATACAAGATACATGTAATCGACAAAGAGATAGTTTTCTTGTTTTGTTATAAGAAAAGATAGTTATAATCAGGAAAAGAGATACTTTCTTTTTTTAAGAGGACTAACAAAGGAATTATAAAGAATTGGAAGAAATGTATCTTACATTCTGCAATTCTATTAAAAAATAAATACACCTCATATAGAGGAATCGGAGGGAGTACTAGTTGCCAAAGTTTTCCCATCTTGCCATAAGATTTTTTAGGCCCCGGGGTTTATTTGAATCCTGGCTCCGCCATTGCCAACCCCGGCGTCCAATTCCGGTCATTTGACATGGTCTCCCATCTTCCTCTGAACAAACGACCCAAAACGACCGCAGCCATCAGCCTCCTAAATTTGGCGGCTCGCACATATTCTGCATGCCTAATTATACCCTCTTCCCACCTCCTCCTCCGTTGGAGCGCCTTTGCTTCCCACCATTCCTGGCCTCACCCCTCGAGCGAGCGAGCGAGGTCTTCTTGTCTCGATCGCTCCCACGCTAGCCAGCTCGATCGGTCGACGGCGCGTGGCACTAGTCCTGGATCGACCGAGCTAAATAAAATGATCAAGGCAGCGCCCATGCCGCGGCCTCGGCGGCGGCGATGGCCGGCGTACCTGCTCGCCGCCGCGGTCGTCCTCGCCGTCGTCACCGCCGCGCGGGCGCAGGATTACAATAACGGCGACGACGACGAGGAGGAGAAGCCTAAGCCGCAGCTCAAGGCGCAGGAGGCGTGCAACGGCGCGTTCCTGTCGTACACGTTCATCGAGCGCACCAAGGAGTTCCCGCACGTCAAGAACGCCACGGCGCAGGCGTACGCGTTCAAGGCGCAGGCGACCGTGCTCAACACCATGACGACGGACCTCAAGGCGTGGCAGATGTTTGTCGGGTTCCAGCACAAGGAGATCCTCGTGTCCGTCGGCGGCGCCGTGCTCCTCGACGGCACCGACTTCCCCGCTAACGTCTCCGGCGGCGTTACGTTCGCGGGATACCCGATGGCCGACCTCCTCAACTCCGTCGACACCGCCGGGGACATGACGCAGATCCAGGTCCAGATGGACATCACCGGCACCCAGTTCGGCGTCAAGCCCCCCGGCAAGCCCATGCCCAAGACCATCAAGCTCGCCAATCCCGGCTACCGATGCCCCGCGCCCACCCACAAAGGTACGCAGTTCACCGCGGCGACTTATCAATTCGCTGCATGCATGCATGCATACTTGCTGTGTCGATGTTGTCCATGTATTTCAGAGAAACTTACACAATGTGTGTGCGTGTAGATAGCGTGATGTACGTGTGCTGCGTCAAGGACCCAAAGTTCAAGGTGAACAAGGCCAACAGCACGCGGTACCTGCCGCGGCAGAAGGGCGACCTGACCATGGCCTACGACGTGCTGACGGCGTACGGCAACAAGTACATGGCGCAGGTGACCATCGACAACTGGAGCCCCATGAGCCGGCTGGACAACTGGAACCTCACCTGGGAGTGGAAGCGCGGCGAGTTCATCGAGAAGATGCGCGGCGCGTACACGCTGCTCAAGGAAGGCCCGGCCTGCGTCTACAGCCCGGCGGCGAGCTACTACAAGGACTTCGACTTCACGCCCGTGTACAACTGCGAGAAGCGGCCGGTCATCGTGGACCTCCCGCCGGAGCGGGAGAAGGACAACGACGTGGGCAACCTGCCCTTCTGCTGCAAGAACGGCACGCTGCTGCCGCCCATCATGGACGAGTCCAAGTCGCGGGCCATCTTCCAGCTCACGGTGTACAAGATGCCGCCGGACCTCAACCGGACGGCGCTGTACCCGCCGTCCAACTGGAAGATCACCGGGAAGCTGAACCCGCACTACGTGTGCGGGCAGCCCATCCGGGTGAGCCCCATGGAGTTCCCCGACGCGTCGGGGCTCATGTCGACCACCCCGGCCGTGGCGTCGTGGCAGGTGGCGTGCAACATCACCCGGCCCAAGAAGCGCGCCTCCAAGTGCTGCGTCTCCTTCTCGGCCTACTACAACGACTCGACGGTGCCGTGCAACACCTGCGCCTGCGGCTGCGGCAACGACACCGCCATGTGCGACCCGGACGCGCACCCCATCCTGCTGCCGTCGGAGGCCATGCTCGTGCCCTTCGACAACCGGACGGCCAAGGCCCGGGCGTGGGCCAAGATCAAGCACTGGCGCGTGCCCAACCCCATGCCCTGCGCCGACAACTGCGGCGTCAGCATCAACTGGCACGTCATGAACAACTACAAGTCCGGCTGGTCGGTGCGCATGACCATCTTCAACTGGCAGGACTACACCTTCAAGAACTGGTTCGCCGCCGTCAAGATGGGCGACCACTACGGCGGCTACGAAAACGTCTACTCCTTCAACGGGACCAGGATGGCCGCGCCCTTCAACAACACCATTTTCATGCAGGCCCTGCCGGGGCTCGAGTTCCTGGAGCCCATCACCGACGGCAAAACGTCGTCCGACCCGAGGCTGCCCGGGAAGCAGCAGTCCGTCATCTCCTTCAAGAAGAAGGACGTGCCCAACATCAATATCCCCAGAGGAGAAGGCTTCCCCAAGCGGGTCTACTTCGACGGCGAGGAGTGCGCGCTCCCGGAGAAGAAACCGTCGAGTGCGCGCCGGCGGACAGGGGCTCCCACTCTCTTGCAGGCTGTCACCGGTGTGCTTCTTGTGATGATCGTGGCTCTTGTCGACTCCTCGTGCTTATGATGTGTCAAATTTTACGGGGATTGTATCATCATTGTATTGTATAGGGATTTGTCTTAGGGTGCTACATTTGCTGAACATTTTTATTTGGTGGTTGGGGGATATGTTTTCACTTCAATCCAGATGTTACAGTCACCCCCAAACGAAGGAATTTCTCTCGGGCAACTATACACACTCAATAGCAAAGTGCACGTCTGTTGCAACGGATCAAATATACTACATATGCATGTTTACTAACTCGAAAAAAATCACCCTAGTTTTTCATCTAGAATATACTCATAGCAAAAAGAAAAAGTGTGTGTTTTTGCACAGGGAAACCATTAGGAGGTGATAGCATCTACAGCCGCAACTTGCAAACTTGGACCCTCAAATGTGCGCAGACACTGAACGTGCGGGTCTCAAATTCTATCATTTGCAACCACACAACTTAAATCCAAAATAGCTATTACATGCAGATGCAGGGCCATGCACGTCGATCATCACGTAAGTCTTGGGCTGACGGTGTTGTCAAAACACACCGAAAACAACCTCATACTTAAGATTTTCACATTCGTATTAGTCCCACCTCGCCACGTGACGAGCTAGTCGATTGCCTTAGCCACGTCGTCCATAAGAAATAAGCTTATGACATCATTGCGTCCTTTGTTAATAACAAATAAGCTTATGACATCATTGCATCCTTTGTTAAGAAAAACAGTCAGTCACTATGAATCTTCTATGCTTATCACATAGAAGATTCATAGTCATGGTCTATTTTCTTGACGGAGGAAACATCAATTTTAATACTGTTTTTTAATCACAATGTGTTGATAAAACACGATGAACAAAAAAAATCTATTGTCATTGTAGTAGGGCTATCAACGTATTTGAACGAAATGAACTTGACACTCGATAAACAATCATCACTTGATGAAATGCAATCTGGTGTGAGGCTATCTTGTTCACATAGCGGGTATTGATTGACCTATACAACAACAGAGAAGCTTCCCGTCATTTGTCGGTGCGGCTGTTTAAGCCGGTCGGCGTCCGCCTCACACGACGATGTGGGACTAAAATTTGGGTGCACCGATGAAAGAGGAAGGACTTCCGGTCGTTGCAGGTGGGATCGCCACGACCTGCAGCGGGATCGGCGAACGCGCTCGGGCCGTCTCATATTTGGGTTGGTATAAAGGATGCATGTCAGCCAAAGTGTTTGGGACCGGTTTGAGGCGCCTGTCCGAATCGGTTTTTTGTGACCGGTCAGTGACCAGGCCGTCTGCCTGGGAATTTGAGACAGTTTTAAGACGCCCAGTTATAGATGCTCTAAGCTATTTGTTTTCATACTTCACCACCTATCATCCTGCCGTCAATTTTCTTCCATTCTCTTCTGGTTGCCCACACCCCTCCTTCAGCCACCCGCGCCTTTCACCTCCCCACCACCCGTGAGGACACATGAATTGCAGAAGCGACAACCAAGAGGACACACACAACACAACACACAATAGTTGGTCGTTGGTGGGGCCTTGCCCCTATGGTGACGTGACACGAGCCTAGATGCGACAGAGGAGGTCATATCAACGTGCCAAGGTGCGACAATTTTGAAAGGAGAGGAGAAGGCGAAGCCAACGACAATCGGTATAGAGGCCTTGCTGCATTATAATGAACCCATAGTACCGAGTGCCGAGCCTTGTTGTGGGGTTGGGCCCTGCCGATATCATTCAAGTGCCTTGTTGCATGCTACATTTTTATAGGGATTTGTCTTACGGATTTGTCAATTCTCATCTAGATGAGAAATAGCTATTTCACGTCTAGCACTTCAACCATTCGATTAAAGTGCTTAAGATTCATGCACGTCATACGCCGCGTTTTTTACCTGGTCCGTTGTTTTTTTCATCCTGAAGGAAACATGCACTTCGCTTGATTTTTATTCATGGGCCGTTGTCTTGCTTTATTTGGCTGCGTTGTCATTTGTTTTTCTTTCTTTCTGGAGTGGGGAAGCTGTTTTCAAACGTGCCACATGGACGGGCGTGAATATCAATGTCGTTTCATTGTTTAGTAGTATAACTTAGAGCAAATATAATGAGGTGACATAAGCAGGTTATAAGTACTAGAACTTTATATCTTTGCTTAGTTGGAAGAGAGAGAAGATGAGAAAAAAGTAGTGGACTCTTGGCTAGTAGTCAGTTGTAGTACAAGCCCGAGGATGCTTCGTGAGCTTGTAAGATGGGCCAACTACTAATAAAGCAGTACAAATTTAAAACTTACTATTGTACATGATCACTATTAGGTTGGTCCAAAATGACGTGGCAACTTCTTAGAGTCCATTGTTGATTGTATTATTAACTATGCTCTTACTCTTCTAGTTCGCCATAAATAACTTAGGATTTTTGGTCTTTTTTACTGAAAATGGATGTCCTAGTGAACCGTTGGGTTTTCATTGATGATTATGTGTTGGGGGTCTTTGTTGGGTCTCCATATGGTTCCATACTTTGGCTAGTTTGCATAAGTGGGCAGATTTATGACGGTTTTTGTCTGGTTTTTAATTTTGAAAAAAGTTTGTCACTGTTTTATTTTTTTATAATTTCGATGCAAGCGCTTAATCCCACGTCTCGTTGGTCGTTATTTGTTTGTCGTGCATCTTTTTGTTAGTTCATTATCATGACGCGTCAGTAGTCTGTTTTGCTGCATGATTTCTAGGTCGTGACTTATAATTGGAAGACACGAGAAAAGAGAAGTTCAATCATGGTCGCTGGCTTTCTGGTTCATTTCGACCTTGTCTCAAATTCATTCTAAGCTTCATAAAGATGAGATTTATCAATGTCTCATCTAATTTTTTGTCCCTTGGATCTTCTTGTTGTAATTTTCGCGCAAATCCTTGATCTCATGTCGCTGGCCAATGTATTCCCATGTCACATGTTCCGCTTTTGTGCACTTGTTGGCTCGTGTGTGTTGGAAGGTATGTGCTACTCTGTTCTTAAAGGTTAGCAACTTCATCCTTTCATCTCTCGCTGCTAGTTTAGCTCATTTCAAATACTCTAGAAGTAGAGTGGGTTGTGGGTTCTAGTGGAGGAGTGTATGCAGTGGAGGAGTGTATTAATTTGGTCACTTCTCTATTCATGATGTTCTGTAATGGTTTTCACGTAGATGAACCGATAGTGGATGTACGGTGACCGACGCACCTCCGACTACATTGAGGGCCTGCATAATTTTCTCAAAGTGGCCGAGGCAAACAAGCAAAATAGTTTTATGTATTGTCCATGTACTATATGTGGGAATACAAAGGATTACTCTTCCCCGAAAACCCTTCACTTGCACCTGCTTGAGAAGGGTTTCATGCCACACTATAATGTTTGGACCAAGCACGGAGAAAGAGGAGTTATGATCGAAGACAATGAAGAGGATGATGACAACTATCGTCTTATGTGCCTTGAATACGGTGAAACTGCGGTGGGGGAGGCTAGAGATCAAGAGGCACCAGATGTGCCCGATGATGATCTTCGCCGGGTCATTGTTGATGCACAGAGAGAATGTGAAAGTGAAAGGGCGAAGTTGAAGTTCGATCACATGTTAAAGGATCACAAAAAAGGGTTGTATCTAAATTGCAAAGATGGCAACACAAAGCTCGATACCATACTGGAATTGCTGCAATGGAAGGCACAAAATGGTTTATCCAACAAGGGACTTGAAAAGTTACTGAAAATAATGAAGAATAAGCTTCCAAAGGATAACGAATTACCTGACAGTATGTACGAAGCAAAGAAGGTTCTCTGCCTTCTAGGATTAGAGGTGCATAAGATACCTGCATGCCCTAATGATTGCATCCTCTACCGCAGTGAGTACGGGAATTTGAATGCATGCCCGGTATGCAATGCATTGCGGTATAAGATCAGACGAGATGACCCTAGTGATGTTGAGGGCGAGCGCCCCAGGAAGAGGGTTCCTGCAAAGGTGATGTGGTATGCTCTTATAATACCACGGTTGAAATGTCTGTTAAGAAATAGAAAGCATGCCAAGTTGTTATGATGGCACGTGGAAGACCGTAAGAAAGACAGAAGTTGAGAGTACCCGTTGACGGGTCGCAGTGGAGAAAAATCGAGAGAAAGTGGCGGGACTTTGCAGATGACATAAGGAATGTATGGTTTGGTTTAAGTACAAATGGCATTAATCCTTTTAGGGAGTAGAGCATCAATCATAGCACCTGGCCTGTCACTTTATGTATCTATAACCTTCCTCCTTGGTTGTGCATGAAGCGGAACTCATTATGATGCCAGTGCTTATCCAAGGCCCTAAGTAACCTGACAATGACATTGATGTGTACCTAAGGCCATTAGTTGAAGAACTTTTACAGTCGTGGGATACAAAAGGTGTATGTGTGTGGGATGAGCACAAACGCCAAGAATTTGACCTACAAGCATTGTTGTTTGTAACCATCAATGATTGGCCTGCTCTTAGTAATATTCAGGATAGACAAACAAGGGATACAATGCATGCACGCGCTGTTTAGATGATACTGAAAGTATATATTTGGACAAATGCAAGAAGACTGTGTACATGGGACATCGTCGATTTCTTCCGACCAAGCATGCCTTAAGAAAGAAAGGCAAACATTTCAAAGGTGAGGCAGATCACCGAAAGAAGCCCGTCCCCCATATGGTGATGATATACTTGATACGGTCAAGGATTTCCAATTAATATTTGGAAATGGTCCTGGCGGACAATCTATTCCGAATGATGCTCAGGGACACGCAACCATGTGGAAGAAGAAATATATATTTTGGGACCTACCCTATTGGAAAGACCTAGAGGTCCGCTCTGCAATCAGCGTGATGCACGTGACGAAGAATGTTTGCGTGAACCTACTAGGCTTCTTGGGCATGTATGGGAAGACAAAAGATACACCGGAGGCACGGGAGGACCAACAATGTGTGAACGAAAAAGACGACATGCATCCAAAGCAGTATCAAGGTCCTGCCAGCTACGCTCTTACCAAAGTAGAGAAGGAAATCTTGTTTAAATGCCTGCTCAGTATCAAGGTCCCATCTGGCTTCTTGTGGAATATAAAGGGAATAATAAACATGGCAGAGAAAAAAAATTCAGAACCTAAATGTTCGATTGCCCATTGTGAAGCTATGTGCATTCCTCAATGCAATTTCTCAAAAGGTAATCTATCTAGAAAACCTACCAAGGTTACATAACGATTTGGTGCAATGTCTTGTCAGTTTCGAGTTGGTGTTCCCACCATCCTTCTTCAATATTATGACGCACATCCTAGTTCACCTAGTCGACGAGATTGCCATTCTGGCTCCTGTATTTGTACACAATATGTTCCCCTTTGAGAGGTTCATGGGAGTCTTGAAGGAATATGTTCGTAACTGTGCTAGGCCAGAAGGAAGCATCTCCATGGGCCATCAAATAAAGGAGGTCATTGGGTTTTGTATTGAGTTTATTCCCGACCTTAAGCAGACTGGTGTCCCTCAATCGCGGTATGAGGGGAGACTGAGTGGAAAAGGCACGCTAGGAGCAAATTCAATAATATGTAGGGACGGGCATTCTTGGGCGCAAGCACACTACACAGTTCTACAGAATTCTACCTTCGTGGCCCCGTATATGAATGAACACAAGAATATTCTACGCTCGAAACACCCGGAGCAGTCTGACGACTGATTACACTTGAACACATCGGGACTTTCGGCGGTTGGTTGCAAATGCATCTCATGCACAACAACACTGTTGGAGATGACATGTACTTGTTGGCCAGGACACCATCTTCAACTGTATTGAATTACCAAGGGTACGAGATAAATGGGAATACATTTTACACGATCACCCAAGATAAAAAAGAGCACCAACCAAAATAGTGGTGTCCGCTTTGATGCAACAATCACCAATAGCAGTGCAAATGACACATATTATGGTTATATAGATGAGAAATGGGAACTTGACTATGGACACGAATTTATGGTCCCTTTTTTTCGGTGCAAATGGGTCAATATGTCAGGAGGCGGGGTGCAGGTAGACCCGCAATACTGAATGACAATAGTGGATCTCAACAATCTTGGGTACAAAGACGAACCATTCGTCCTAGCCGATGATGTGGCGCAGGTTTTCTATGTGAAGGACATGCCTACCAAAACCGAGAAATAGAAAAAATAAGGAAGCGAATACATCATACGATGAGCCAAAGTGCCACAAAGTTCTTTCAAGCAAAAGAAACATCGTCGGATTGGAGGACAAGAAAGACATACGAAGATTATGAAAAGTTTCATGAAATTCCTCCCTTCAAAGTGAAGGCTGACATCATGTTAAACAAGGAACATTATCCATGGTTATGGCGCAATAAGCAAGGGGAACACAGGAACAAAAAGTAAAGACTTTCTAGTGAAGACAACATATCAGATGGTACGATTGTTCAAGTAACTGCAGTTACATGTCAAAAAATGAAATCCCTTTGTAGTAGATGAGTTTTCGTCCAAAACCCTGATACTTCGAAAGAGATTGTCCAATTTGTACACGAAGTGCATCCATTTATTTCCGTAACACTCTAAACTTTTTAGCACATGCTATGTGGGTGAAATTATGACACCATGCCATGTTTCAACTTTTTCAGAGTTCACTTGCAATGCTTTTCAAATTCAGGATCACTTTAGCTCAAAATAAATCATGAAATGCATGAAAGATAGCAAATGAAGTCAGTAAAGGGTTGAAAGTTGATGATGTGGCTTTGAATGGTGCATATTGAATGCAGAAAAAGTCTAGAGTTAAAATATGTTTTAAAAAATGGAATCCCTTTGTTGTAGATGAGTTTTCGTCTGAAACCCAAATACTTCGAAACAGATTGTCTAGTTTGTACACAAAGTGCATCTAGTTTTTGCCGTAACCCTCTAATTTTTTTAGCACATGCTATGTGGGTGAAATTATGATACCATGCCAAGTTTCAACCTTTTCAGAGTTCATTTGCAGTGCTTTTCAAATTCAAGGTCATTTTAGCTCAAAATAAATCTTGAAATGCATGAAAAATAGCAAATGGAGTCAGAAAATGATTGAAAATTGAGGATGTGTCTTTGAATGGTGCATATTGAACGCAGAAAAAGTCTAGAGTTAAATATGTTAAAAAATGAAATCCCTTTGTAATAGATGAGTTTTCGTCCGAAACCCTGATACTTCGAAAGACATTGTCAACTAAAAAGAATCTTGTAATTTTTCATTATGATCAACTAAAAAATACTATAATATTATTCAATAGCAAAAAGAATCAATTAAAAAGCTTTTATAAACCTCTAGTTATGATCAAAATAATATTAACTTAATATTATATAAAATTTATGCAACTAAAATTATCAAATTTATTTGTGGTAAAAAAGTAAGTAGCAAAAATAATATTCATAAAGTATTTTTTTTGTTAAAAAATTAAAAGAAATCTTTTCATAAAGTATTTTTTGTTAGGAACATTTAATATGCAAACATATAACATAAAAAAAATTGCCCGCCTACTAGGCCACCATGGCCTGCATACGACTAGTAACCCAATATACATGGGTCAGGACGCAGGCCCACGGGGCAAGTGGGCCCAACAAGGCAGAGAGAGTTAGGCATGCAATGCCTGCAATAGAGAGGAGCTCGAGAGGGAAGCTGCAACTGTGCTTATAAACCAGTACGAGCGCGCCTCACTTGGCGAGGTGGGACTAAACTTCCATCGTGCGAGTAACATGGCTTTAGTCCCGGTTGGTGGATCCAACCGGGACTAAATGCCCCCCTTTAGTCCCGGTTGGAGCCACAAACTGGGACTAAAGCCCTGGGCTTCCCCCCTTTTGCGTGGTGAAAATTCACCTTTAGTCCCGGTTGGTGGATCCAACCGGGACTAAAGGGAGTCCTTTAGTTACGGTTGGTTCTATCAAGTGGGACTAAAGGGTGGGGTATATAAGTAGGACCAAAATCCATCTGTAGTTTTTGATCTCCCTCTCCCTCGACGGCGCCGAAGACCACCTCAATGCCGCAAGGCTGTCGGACCTCACCGTCGCCTCCCCAAGCCCGCTCCTCGTCGCCGCCCCCGATGCCGTCCCCATCGCCGCCCCGACGCCGTCCCCGTCGCCTCCCCCGATGTCGTCCCCATCGCCTCCCCCCGATGCCGTCACCGCCCCAAGCCCGCTCCCCTCCTCCTGCTGCTAGGTGAGCGGTGGGATCCAATCCATGCAGTCTCATTTGGTTCATAGGATATATAGGATTATCATAGGATAGCATTATCATACAAAATTTTATAGATAAATTGGACAGAAACAAAAAAAAGCATACCTTAGGCCTCCTAGTTGGAAATATGCCCTAGAGTCAATAATAAATTAGTTATTATTATATTTTCTTGTTCATGATAATCGCTTATTATCCATGCTATAATTGTATTGATTGGAAACTAAATACATGTGTGGGTATATAGACAACACTGTGTCCCTAGTATGCCTCTAGTAGACTAGCTCGTTGATAAAAGATGGCTAAGGTTTCCTAGCCATGAACATGAGATGTTATTTGATAACGGGATCACATCATTAGGAGAATGATATGATGGACAAAACCCAATCTATGAACGTAGCATATGATCGTGTCAGTTTATTGCAACAGTTTTCTGCATGTCAAGTATTTGTTCCTATGACCATGAGATCATGCAACTCATTGACACCGGAGGAGTACCTTGTGTGTATCATACGTCGCAACGTAACTGGGTGACTATAAATGTGCTCTACAGGTATCTCCGAGGGTGTCTGTTGGGTTGGCATCGATCAAGACTGGGATTTGTTACTCCGTGTGACGGAGAGGTATCTCAGGGCCCACTCGGCAATACAACATCACAATAAGCCTTGTAAGCAATGTGACTAAGTGTTATCCACGGGATCTTTTATTAGGGAATGAGTAAAGAGACCTGCAGGTAACGAGATTGAACTAGGTATAGAGATACCGACGATTGAATCTCGGGCAAGTAACATACCGAAGAACAAAGGGAACACCATATGGGATTAACTGAATCCTTCACATAGAGGTTCAACCGATAAAGATCTTCGTAGAATATGTAGGTGCTAATATGGGCATCCAGGTCCCGCTATTGGTTATTGAACGTGGAGGTGTCTTGGTCATGTATGCATAGTTCTCGACCCCGCGGGGTCTACACACTTAGCGTTTGGTGACGATATATGTATAGTTGAGTTATTATGTTGGTGACCAAAAGTTGTTCGGAGTCCCGGATGAGATCCCGAACATGACGAGGAGCTCTGGAATAGTCCGGAGTTAAAGATTGATATATGGGATAATAGTGTTTGGTCTCCAGAAGGGTTTCAGAATTCACCGGAAGAGTTTCGGATGTTTCCCAAAATGTTCGGGGTACAAGAACACTTTATTTGGGCCAAGGGGTAAAGCCCACGAGGCTTTAGGAAGGTGCAAAAGGTGTTTTGTAGAGGCTAGGGGCTAGATGCCAGGGACCCTGGCGTCTGGGGCCAGACGCCGAGGACCTTGGCGTCTGGTCCTGGAGTCTGAGGAGGACTCTTGCCTTGCGGGCAAACCGACCTTGAGGAGGATTTTTCTTCAAGTTTTGAACCCAGGGCTCAGCATATAAATAAAGGGGCGGGGCTAGCACCTAGAACACATCAAGAAACCCCAAGTCGTGTGCCGGCAATCCCGTCCCTCTAGTTTATCCTCCGTCATAGTTTCCGTTGTGCTTGGCAAAGCCCTGTGGAGATTGTTCTTCACCAACACTGTCACCACGTCATCGTGCTGCCAGAACTCATCTACTACTTTACCATCGCTCGTTGGATCGAGGAGGTGAAGGCATCATCAAGCCATACGTGTGTTGAACGCGGAGGTGCCGTCCATTCGGTGCTAGATCGGAAGGACCGTCATCAAGATCGCGAGACGGATCGTTATGGGATCGCGGGACGGATCTTGATCAAGATCGCAAGATGGATCATGATGGGATCGCAGGATGCTCGGCAATTTGGATCGCGAAGACGTTCGACTACATCAACCGCGTTTCTTAACGCTTCCTCTTAGCATCTACAAGGGTATGTAGATCCACTCTCCCTCTCGTAGATGCTCATCACCATAGATAGATCTTGCGTGTGCGTAGGAAATTTTTTGTTTCCCATGTAACGTTCCCCAACAGTGGAATCATGAGCTAGGTCTATGTGTAGATGAGATCTCGAGTAGAAGACAAAGGAGTTTGTGGGCGTTGATGCTTAGATTGCTTGCTTCCTTGGTCGTGTATTGGTTCAATGGTATTGTGGGATGAAGCGGTCCGGACCAACCTTGCTCGCACGCTTACGAGAGACCGGTTACATCGACTGACGTGTAACTTCGTTGCACAAAGATGGCTGGCGGGTGTCTATTTCTCCTACTTTAGTTGGATCGGATTCAACAAAGGTGGTCCTTGAGAAGGTTGAAAAGCAACTTATGTATCACCGTTGTGGTTTTGCATAGGTGAGAATTGTTTTTGCTAGATACCCGTAGCAGCCACGTAAAACTTGCAACAACAATTAGAGGACGTCTAACTTGTTTTTGCAGGGTATGTTGTGATGTGATATGGCCAATTACATGATGAGATATATGTGATGTATGAGATGATTATGTATTGTACAGAATATCACGACTTGCATGTCGATGAGTACGACAACCGGCAGGAGCCATAGGGTTGTATTTAATTATTGTATGACATGCGTGTCAATCATTAAGCGCTATGTAGTGCTTTACTTTATCGCTAAATGGTAGCAATAGTATTAGAAGCATGGTGGGTGCAACAAGCCCGATGGCGACACATTGATGGAGATCAAGATGATGGAGATCATGGTGCCATGCCGGTGACGATGGAGATCATGCCGGTGCTTTCAAGATGGAGATCAAAAGCACAAGTTCATGGCCATATCATGTCACTTATGATTTGCATGCGATATTAATCCTTTTATGCACCTTGTTTTGCTTAGGACGACGGTAGCATTATAAGGTGAACCCTCACTTAAATTTCAAGATAAACTGTGTTCTCCCCGATTGTGCACCGTTGCGAAAGTTCATCGAGTCGAGACACCACGTGATGATCGGGTGTGATAGACTCTACGTTCACATACAAAGGATGCAAGCCAGTGTTGCACATGCGGAACACTCGGGTTAAACTTGACGAGCCTAGCATGTACCTACATGGCCTCAGAACACAAGCGACCGAAAGGTCGAACATGAGTCATATAGTAGATATGATCAACATGATGATGTTCACCATTGAAACCACCTCAACTCACGTGTGATCGGACTTGAGTTGGTGAATTTGGATCATGTATCACTCAAATGACCGGAGGGATGTCAATTTGAGTGGGAGTTCTTAGTTAATATGATTAATTGAACTCATTATCATGAACATAGTCAGTAGTGTCTTTGCAAATTATGTTGTAGATTACTAGCTCACGCTGTAGCTCCCTTGAATTTTTATATGTTCCTAGAAAAATACAGTTGAAATATGATGGTAGCAATATTGCGGACTGGGTTCGTGATCTAAGGATTGTCATCATTGCTGCACAGAAGGCTTATGTCCTTAATGCACCGCTCGGTGCGCCACCCCCTCTAGCGTTGTTTGTAGATGTTGTGAACATCTGACACGCACGTTCCGATGACTACTTGATAGCTCAGTGCGTCATGCATTACGACTTAGAATTGACGCTCCAAATCGTTTTGAATGTCATGAAACATATGAGATGTTCTAAGAGCTGAAATTGGGATCTCAGGTTCGTGCCCGTGTTGTGATATATGAGATCTCCAACAAGATTCTTTGCCTACAAGATGAAGGAGAATAGCTCAATCGTTGAGCATGTGCTCAGATTATCTGGGTGTGACAATCACTTGAATCGAGTGGGAGTTGATCTTCCACATAAGATAGTGATTGATATAGTTATCCAAGTCACTATCGCTAAGCTACTAGAACTTCATGATGAACTATAATTATGCCAGGGATGGAAATGATGATCCTTGAGCTATTCGTGATGTTTGACACTATGAAGGTAGATATCAAGAAGGAGCATGAAGTGTTGATGGTTAGTAAAACCACTAGTTTCGAAAAGGGAAAGGGTAAGGAGGGAAACTTCATGGATGGCAAGTCAGTTGCTGCTCTAGTGAAGAAACCCAAAGTTAAACCCAAACCCGAGACTAAGTGCTTCTATTATGGGGAGAGCGGTCACTAAAGCAGAACAACCCTAGATACTTGGTAGTTAAGAAGGCTGGCAACGTCGATAGAAGTATATTTGATATACGTGTTATTGATGTGTACCTTGCTAGTACTCCTAGTAGCACATGGGTATTGGATACTGGTTCGATTGCTAAATGTTAGTAACTTGGAATAAAAGCTACGGAATAAATAGAGACTTGCTAAGGGTGAGGTGAAGATTTGTGTTGGAAATGTCTCCAAGGTTGATGTGATCAACATCGCACACTCTCTTTACCTTCGGGATTAGTGACGAACCTAAAATAAATGTTATTTGGTGATTGCATTAAGCATGAACATGATTAGATCGTGTTTAATGCAACACGGTTATTCATTTAAGTTAGAGAATAATGGTTATTATGTTTACATGAATAATACCTTCAATGGTCATGCACCCAATGAGAATGGTTCGTTGAATCTTGATCGTAGTAATACACATGTTCATAACATTGATGCCAAAAGATACAAAGTTAAGAATGATAGTACCACATACTTGTGGCACTGCTGCTAAAATGTCATATTGGTATAAATCGCATGAAGAAACTCCATGCTGATGGATCTTTGGACTCACTCGATTTCGAATCAGTTGAGACATGCGGACCATGCCTCATGGGCAAGATGACTAAAGACCCCATTTTCAATATGATGGAGCGGGCTAGTAACTCATTGGAAATGATACATGTTGATGTATGCGGTCCAATGAGTGTTGTAGCATGCAGTGGATATCGTTATTTTCTTACCTTCACCGATTATATGAGTATATATGAGTATATTTACTTAATGAAACACAAGTTTGAAACGTATGAAAAGTTCAAACAAACTCAGAGTGAAGTTTAAGATCATCGTGACAAGAAGATAAAAATGTCTACGATATGATCTTGGAGGTGCATATCTGAGTTACGAGTTTGGCCTACAACTTTAGACAATGTGAAAGTTGTTTCACAACTCACGCCACCTGGAACACCATAGTGTGATGGTGTGTCCGAACATCGTAGTCGTGCTCTCTTGGATATGGTACAAACTATGATGTCTCTTATTGATTTGCCACTATCGTTTTGGGGTTATGCATTAGATATAACTACATTCACTTTAGAAGGGGCACCATCTAAATCCGTTGAGATGAGATCGTATGAATTTTGGTTTGGCAAAAACCTAAGCTGTCATTTCTTAATGTTTGGGGCTGCGACGCTTATGTGAAAAAGGGTTTTCACATAATGAGCTCGAATCCAAAGCGGACAAATGCATCTTCATAGAATACCCTAATGTAACAGTTGGGTAAACCTTCTATCTCATATCCAAGCACAAAGTGTTTGTTGCTAAAATGGGTCCTTTCCCGAGAAAGAGTTTCTCTCAAAAAAATTGAGTGGGAGGAAGATAGAACTTGATGAGGTTGTTGAACCTTTGTTTCAACCAGAGAGTAGCACAGCGCAGAAAGATGTTTCTGTGGAGCCTACGCCAGTTGAAGAGGAAGTTAATGATGATGATCATGAAGCTTTGGATCAAGTTACTATCAAACCTCATAGGTCCACAAGGATGTGTACTGCTCCTGAGTGGTATGGCAACCCTGTCTTAGGGATCATGTTGTTAGACAAGGATGAGCCTACGAACTATGAAGAAGCGATGGTGGGCCCGGATTCCAAAAAATGGCTAGGAGCCATGAAATCCGAGAAAGGATCCATGTATGAATACCAAGTATGGACTTTGGTAGACTTGCTTGTTAAACAGCAGGTCGTTGAGTACAAATTGACCTTTAAGATGAAGACGGACGCTGATGGTGAATGTCATCATTTATAAAGCTCGACTTGCTGTAAACAAGTTTCTGACAAGTTCAAAGAGTTGACTACAATGAGACTTTCTCACCCATAGCGATGCTAAAGTCCGTTGGAATTATGTTAGTAGTTGCTATGGTTTTCCAATTATGAAATCTTGCAGATGGATGTCAAAACATAGTCTCCTTAAACGGTTTCCGTGAGGAAAGGTTGTATGTGATACAACCGGAAGGTTTTGTCACTCCTAAGGATGCTAAAAAGTATGCAACCTCCAGTGATCCTTCTATGGGCTGTAGCGAGCATCTCGGGGTTGGAATATACGTTTTCATGAGGTGATCAAAGTTTTTGAGTCTATACGCAGTTTATGAGAAACTTGTATTTACAATAAAGTGAGTGGGAGCACTAAAGAATTTCTGATAAGTATATGTGGTTGACATATTATTTATCAGAAATGATGTAGAATTTCTGGAAAGCATAAACGGTTGTTTGAAAAAGGTTTTTCAAAGGAAGACTTCGATTAAGATACCTAATTATTGGGCATCAAGATCTATAGAGATAGATCAAGATGCTTGATGAGACTTCCAATGAGTACATACCTAGACAAGATTTTGAAAGAGTTCAAAATGGATCAGTCAAAGAAGGAGTTCTTGCCTGGTTTGTAAGGTGTGGAGTTGAGTGAGACTCAAAGCTCGACCACGGCAAAAGAAAGAGAAAGGACGAAGGTCGTCCCCTATGCTTTATCCATAGGCTCTCTATATAGTATGCCATGCTGTGTACCACACCTATGTGTGCCTTGCCATCAGTCTGTCAAGGGGTACAATAGTGATCCAGGAGTGGACCACTGGACAACGGTCAAAATTATCCTTAGTAACATTTGGACTAAGGAAATATTTCTCGATTATGGAGGTGATAACGAGTTCGTCTTAAAGGGTTACGTCGATGCAAACTTTAACACCAATCCGAATGACTCTGAGTAGCAGTCCGGATACGTATAGTGGAGCAACCATTTGGAATAGCTCCAAGACGAGTGTGGTAGCAGTGTCTACAATATCACATAGAGATTTGAAAAGTACACACGGATCTGAATGTCATAGACCCGTTTACTAAAGACCTCTCTCACATGCAAAGCATGATCGAACCCCAGAACTCGTTGGGTGTTAGATTCATAACAATGTAAATCACATGGTGATGTGAACTAGATCATTGACTCTAGTGCAATTGGGAGACTGTTGGAAATATGCCCTAGAGGCAATAATAAATTATTTATTATTATATTTCCTTGTTCAGATAATCGTTTATTATCCATGCTATAATTATATTGATTGGAACCTAAATACATGTGTGGGTATATAGACAACACTGTGTCCCTAGTATGCCTCTAGTAGACTTGCTCATTGAACAAAGATGGCTAAGGTTTCCTAGCCATGAACATGAGATGTCATTTGATAACGGGATCACATCACTAGGAGAATGATGTGATGGACAAGATCCAATCTATAAACGTAGCATATGATCGTGTCAGTTTATTTCTATAGTTTTCTGCATGTCAAGTATTTGTTCCTATAACCATGAGATCATGCAACTCACTGACACCGGAAGAGTACCTTGTGTGTATCAAACGTCGCAATGTAACTGGGTGACTATAAAGGTGTTCTACAGGTATCTCTGAGGGTGTCTGTTGGGTTGGCATGGATCAAGACTGGGATTTGTTACTCCGTGTGACACAGAGGTATCTCCGGGCCCACTCGGTAATACAACAACACAATAAGCCTTGCAAGCAATGTGACTAAGTGTTAGCCACGGTATCTTGTATTACGGAATGAGTAAAGAGACTTGTTGGTAACGAGATTGAACTAGGTGTAGAGATACCGACGATCGAATCTCGGGCAAGTAACATACCGAAGAACAAGGGAACAACATACGAGATTAACTGAATCCTTGACATAGAGGTTCAACCGATAAAGATCTTCGTAGAATATGTAGGAGCCAATATGGGCATCCAGGTCCCGCTATTGGTTATTGACCGTGGAGGTGTCTCGGTCATGTCTGCATAGTTCTCGAACCCGCGATGTCTACACACTTAACGTTTGGTGACGATATATGCATAGTTGAGTTATTATGTTGGTGACCAAAAGTTGTTCGGAGTCCCGGATGAGATCCCGGACATGACGAGGAGCTCTGGAATAGTCCGGAGGTAAAGATTGATATATGGGATAATAGTGTTTGGTCTCCGAAAGGGTTCCGGAATTCATCAGAAGAGTTTCGGATGTTTCCCGAAATGTTTGGGGTACAAGAACAATTTATTTGGGCCAAGGGTTAAAGCCCATGAGGCTTTAGGAAGGTGCACAAGGTGTTTTGCGGAGGCCAGGGGCCAGCCGCCAGGGACCCTGGCGTCTGGGGCCAGACATCGAGGACCTTGGCATCTGGTCCTGGAGTCCAAGGAGGACTCTTGCCTTGCGGGCAAACCGACCATGAGGAGGATTTTTCTACAAGTTTTGACCACAGGTCTCAGCATATAAATAAAGGGGCAGGGCTAGCACCTGGAACACATCAAGAAACCACAAGCCGTGTGCCGGCAACCTCGTCCCTTTAATTTATCCTCCGTCATAGTTTCCGTTGTGCTTGGCGAAGCCCTATGTACATTGTTCTTCACCAACACCGTCACCATGTCGTCGTGTTGCCGGAACTCATCTACTACTTCACCATCGCTCGCTGGATCGAGGAGGTGAAGGCGTCATCAAGCCGTACGTGTGTTGAACATGGAGTTGTCATCCGTTCGGAGCTAAATCGGAAGGACCGTGATCAAGATCGCAAGACGGACCGTGATGGGATCGCGAGACGAATTGTGATCAAGATCGCGAGATGGATCATGATGGTATAGCGGGACGCTCGGCAATTTGGATCGCGATGACATTCGACTACATCAACCGCGTTTCTTAACGCTTCCGCTTAGCAATCTACAAGGGTATGTAGATCCATTCTCCCTCTCGTAGATGCTCATCACCATAGATAGATCTTGCGTCTGCATAGGAAAGTTTTTGTTTCCATGCAATGTTCCCCAACACTCCTTTGGGTCATAGGATAGGATTATCATAGAAATAGGAAATTTGTAGGAAATGATACGGCATGCATCTCAAATCCTATGAGTAGGGTTAGAAAAAGATATGTCATTTTGGTTCACATCATAGGAATTTTTCCATTGAGTATAGGCTCTTTTTTATTTTCCTTTGATATGTGGATGATAGGAATCAATCCTATGTAGGAATAGGAAGGCATTCCTATGAACCAAAAAAAGCATACCTTAGGCCTCCTTTTGCTTCATAGGATATGATTATCATAGGAATAGGAAATTTGTAGGAAATGAGATGACATGCATCTCAAATCCTATGAGTATGATTAGAAAAAGATATGTCATTTTGGTTCACATCATAGGCCCGGAGCTTCTTTGGCGGCGTCACATGGGCCACTATCGGTGCGGAGGCAGCTGCCAACCGAGGAGGTGGTACGTCGCTGAGTCAGGGAGGAGGACGAGCATGCCCATCGCTACATGGTTGCGTTAGACGCCAAGTTCTCCAATACCTGACAGTTCCTTCAGGCATCTCACCCGAGCTATGATCTTGTGATGGTTCCTTCTCTTTTGGTGTCCACCGCCTACGCCTTAGGAACCGCAAGTGAACTAGATTATTCGATAATATTCGAGTTGTATTAGTGATAATATTCGATGCTTCATTAACTATATTATTCAAGATATATTAGTGATATTATATGATAATATTATATGAAGAGTCCCGACGATCACCGATGATATCATATGTATTAGTGATATTATACGATGATCTTGCTTACAAAATTTACCGTCTATTTTTAATCTTAGAAACATGAATACATGAAATGTCTATGTCGTCTGACGACGATAGGATCCCTCAGTGCCCTTTATGCTGGGATGACAGGGGTATATGCAACGACATTAATCCCCATCTGAATGAGGATAGGTCGTTCACCATCAAGCTAATGGAAAATTTAGTATTGTTATGGTATGTAAATACGACATTTATTTTTTGTTAATGAAGTTTGACGTGTGCTTTTTTTGCTTTAATTAACCTTTAATTTTTTTGTACAATTCGACCAGTGCGTTCCTTGTCATGTAAGATTCACTGTCTTGGACAAGTTCCATTTCAAAGAGAAGGATAGTACGAAGCCTAAGATAGCTCACCTAAGAACGGAGCATTACACGTTTGTTGTTAAGGTGAAAAATAACGAAGATCACACATATTTTGGTTGTTCTAATTGGAGAGCATTTTGCAAGGCGTATGGGTTGGATGAGGACATGAACATTACCTTCGATTTTGATAATGACGATGTTCGTGATAATAATATAGATATTTGGGATGCATGCGGAGGATGAATTGATTCCGATGCTACCTCCAGGTGCATTTGTCAACATATTTGTTATGTAATTTATATTGATTATTGAAAATTATTCGGTACTCATCCCGACTAAATTTCTTTATTTTTAATTATTAGCTCATTTGCATGCTACAATAGGTACTCCATAGATAATAGATCACACCTACTACAGTTATGACTCCGAGCTTACTTGGTTCGAGAAAAATCATTTGATATCATTTATTGATGATGTTGAGTATCATGCTAAACATTACATGAGTGAGAACATCTATCATGGATACGTGCCACTAGTGCACAAGTTGAACCGTTATAGCATCACTTCAGACAACTTTGTAGTGATTTTTTACCATTGTGTTACTAGTCCATCTTTTTCATACATTGTTCTTAAGAAAAACTAGTTTAGCTAACTATGTTATTATTACTTATGTTCTTCAATAGGTACTCCTGCCAGAGACCGTGCCAAAATGGATGGTTGCCACCGGTGATTTGCATATGGTTAGATTACGCCCAATGTCGATGAGTTACCCTGGTAAATACAGAATATCTTAAAGTGAAGAAAGCCTGGAATCAAAGGATGGAGCAAGGCAATGAAAGCAGACACGCAACCACTTGGACATAATATCTTGATTTTTGAAGATAGGTTGATCACGCCACAAGTTGGAGATAGGTTGATCTGTATTCTTCAATGGTGAGATGCAGGAGTTCACCCTTTTTATGCTATTTTACTTAGGAGAGAGCAATAGTTACTGTTTCTAAGTTGTGATAACTTGATCACTTGCTCTAGTATGGTAACAACCAGATTGATGAGGAGTTCACCTTTCTTATGTTATTTTACCTAGAATGATGAAGAGTTGATTAAGATGATGATTAGTTGTAATATATATGACATATACCAGTACAAATTAGATGGATGCAATAGACGTTAAATTAGAGGAAAATACGATGTTGCGATCCATCTAATTTGTACAAATGTTGGATATTATTTTTCCATAATTTGTACTGGTGATATTATAAATATTAATATGTGTAACCGCGTGAAAATACAATATAAAATAAAATGAAATGAAAACACAAAATAAAACATGACCCTTTCCAAAAAAACAGCGCCTGGCAGGTGCTGACGCGTGGCCACCTTATTGTCCCGGTTCGTATTATGAACTAGGACTAAACATCCTCCTGCGTGAGCGCCCGATAGCGGCTCCACGGCCACGTGGAGCCACTTTAGGCCCGGTTTGTGACCCAACCGGGACTAAAAGTGGAGGGCATTAGTCCTGACCGTTTAGTCTCAGTTGAAGAGCCGGGACTAAAGGGCCTATGGAACCGGGACTGATGGCCCATTTCTACCAGTGATAGGATTCGGTATGTTGTTATCTTTGGTGGATCTACTCGGATTTGGTCTTTGTTCATGTGTTTTTAGGTTTGACCCTTTCCATTTATGCTTAAATTCACCGGTGACGGTTCCTGTTCTGGTGCACTACTCGTATGAGGCCTTAGCACGACGATTTTTCAACTGTCTACTACAAGTTTTGTCCGACTTCGACGAGGGAGGGGCAATGACAAAGGTGTGTCTCTGGTTCGCTTCAATGCTTATAGTTACCGCTAGGTGATACAAATCTAGATGTAATTTTTACTATTTTTAGTGTTCGTTATATCAAAAGTTTTCCACAAAAAAATGTCTATGTACCATCTAGTGACGACTACAAACACTGGACCGAGCTGAATACATACTGTTGACATCGCCCCACTAGTAGAAAACAGACCTTTCGTCCGCCTCATTAGTCGCGGTTGGCTTTTGAACCGGCACTAATGTGATCATTAGTGTCGGTTCATGACGGGGATCATTAGTGATGGTTCGTTACGGACCTTTAGTCCCGGTTCGTGCCATGAACTGGCACTAAAGGTGTGGTGGCAGGCCGGCATCAGCCTGGGGCCCCACAGGAACCTTTAGTCCCAGTTGGTGGCTCCAACCTCGACTAGAGGCTAACCTTTAGTCGCGGTTGGAGCCACCAACCAAGACTAAAGGTCCCCCTATATTGAAACCCTTCGGTGCCATCCCGAGCAAAGTCCTCCATTCTTCCCCTTTCCTCTCCTCTCCGTTCTTCCTCTCTTCCTCGAGCTCATCCTCCATTTTTGCCAAAATTTGTCAAGATTTGGAGGCATCCCATCCATCCAAGTGTTCACAAAGGTTAGCAACTTTGTCCTTTCATCTCTCATTGCTAGATTAGCTCTTGCAATGCTCTATAAGTATAGTAATTTGTGGGTTTTAGTTTGTATGTGGTAGTTTATTTGATTTATGCAATTTGAGCTCAAATTAAATTCTTACTTTGCATTTGTAGGTGTGGTTTACTTAGTGCCTTCCCATCCCTATCGTAACCACCGTCAATCGCCCGCACCGTCCCGTTGCCGGCACCACCTTGGTGAGCTTCTTGTTCTTATCCTTTTTATAAAAAGACCATGTTTGTAAGATTTCATTAGTTACTTGTATAGTTTTCTTACCTATATGGTTGTTTGTTATACATAGTGGCATGATTTTGAAATCCGTCCCCGTCGGCCCTCGTCCGGTTTATGATGCGGATGTGGTATATACTCTCTTTTATAACTCTTTGTTGCATTTCGTGTTTATGGAAATTATGCCAATCAAGTTGACATGTATATTTTTATCTAGGAGGTATGTGAACCGGAGATTCCAACCGACATAAATATTCTTGTCAAGAAGTTAAATTTAGTTGAAAAAGAAAACGAGTATTTGAAAGAAAAATTGAAAAGAGTTGAATAAGAGAAGATGAAACTGGAGTTGTATGTTGCCGATGTCGTCGATGATCACAAGATCAAGATGGGTGCAATGCGCTTGAAGATTAGAAAATTTAAAAGATATGCCATTGATAGTGAGGCTTGGTATCACTATGCTGTTGGATCAATTTTTACCTTAGTTGCGATGTTGATCGCATTTGTTGTTGCATGTAAATGCTTTAGCTAGAGAGTTTGTATGTTTTTTTATGAGAACAAGTGTGTATGAACTTGTATTAATTTGGTATTTTCGGTGTTGTCTAATGAAGATGATCCGACAATGGATGTACGAGGACCGATGCTCTCCCCAGTTCATTAATGGCGTGCATACTTTTCTGGTTGCGGCTGAGGCAAACAAGCGGCCGGATGGTTTTATGTATTGTCCATGTGCAAGCTATAAGAATGATCGAAATTACTCTAACTCAAGAACCATTCACGTCAACCTGTTTGAGTCCGGTTTCATGTCCGACTATAATTCTATAACTGTTGGACCAAGCACAGACAAAGAGGGGTCCTAATGGAAGAGAATGAAGAAGAAGAGGATGACGACATCTATCCTGGCCATGGGTTCCATCAATACGATGGTACAACAATGGGGAAAGAAGTTGAGCCGACATTGCAGGAAGGAGCTGAAGAAGAGGCATCACACGAGCCCGCTGATGATCTTGGTCGGGCCATTGCTGATGCAGAGAGAAACTACGCAAGTGAAAAGGAGAAGCTGAAGTTGCAGCGCATGTTAGAGGATCACAAAAAAGGGTTGTACCCAAATTGCGAAGATAACAATAAAAAGCTGGGTACCACACTAGAATTGCTGCAATGGAAGGCAGAGAATGGTGTATTTGACAAGGCATTTCAAAAGTTGCTGATAATGTTAAAGAAGAAGCTACCAAAGGATAACGAATTGCCAGAGAGTACGTACGAAGCAAAGAAGGTTGTCTGCCCTCTAGGATTAGAGGTCGAGAAGATACATGCATGCCCTAATGACTGCATCCTCCATCGTGGTGAGTACGAGGATTTGAATGCATGTCCGGTATTTTTTGCATTGCGCTATAAGATCGGCCACGATGACCCTGGTGATGTTGAGGGCGAGCGCCCCAGGAAGAAGATTCTTGCCAAGATGATGTGGTATGCTCCTATAATACCACGGTTGAAACGTTTGTTCAAAAACAAAGAGCATGCCAAGTTGATGCGATGGCACAACGAAGACCGTAAGAAAGACGGGAAGTTGAGAGTGCCCGCTGACGTGTCATAGTGGAGAAAAATTGAGAGAAAGTGGAAGGACTTTGCAAAGGATGCAAGGAACGTATGGTTTGGTTTAAGTGCACATGGCATTAATCCTTTTGGGGAGCAAAATAGCAGTCATAGCACATGGCCTGTGACTCTATGTATCTATAACCTTCCTCCTTGGTTGTGCATGAAGCGGAAGTTCATTATGATGCTAGTGCTCATACAAGGCCCCAAGCAACCCGGCAACGACATTAATGTGTACCTAAGGCCATTGGTTGAAGAACTTTTATAGTTGTGGAATGGAAAAGGTGTACCTGCATGGGATGCGAAAGATCAGGATGAATTTGACCTACATGAGTTGCTGTTTGTAACCATCAATGATTGGCCTGCTCTCAGTAACCTTTGAGGATAGACAAACAAGGGATACCACGCATGCACGCACTGTTTAGATGATACCGACAGTATATATTTGGATAAATGTAAGAAGAATGTGTATCTGGGGCATCATTGATTTCTTTAGAGCAGGCATCCCGTAAAGAAAGGCAAGCATTTCAAAGGTGAGGCAGATCACCGGAAGAAGCCTCGCCACCGTACGGGTGATTAAATACTTGATATGGTCAAGTATTTAAAAGTAATCTTTGGCAAGGGTCCTGGTGCACAATCTGTTCTGAATGACGTTGACAAACGCGCACCCATGTGGAAGAAGAAATCTATATTTTGGGACCTACCGTATTGGAAAGACCTTGAGGTACGCTCTGTAATCGATGTGATGCACGTGACGAAGAATCTTTGCGTGAACCTGCTAGGCTTCTTGGGCATGTATGGGAAGACAAAAGATATGCCGGAGGCACGGGAGGACCAGCAACGTATGCACGGAAAAGACGACATGGATCCAAAGCAGTTTCAGGGTCATGCCAGCTATGCTCTTACCAAAGAAGAGAAGGAAATCTTCTTCGAATGCCTTCTCAGTATGAAGGTCCCATCTGGCTTCTCGTTGAATATAAAGGGAATAATAAATATGGCAGAGAAAAAGTTCCAGAACCTAAAGTCTCATGACTGCCACGTGATTATGACGCAACTGCTTCCGGTTGCATTGAGGGGGCTTCTACCTGAAAATGTTCGATTAGCCATTGTGAAGCTATGTGCATTCCTGAATGCAATCTCTTAGAAGGTAATTGATCCAGAAATCCTACCTAGGTTAGAAAATGATTTGGTGCAATGTCTTGTCAGTTTCGAGTTGGTGTTCCCACCATCCTTCTTCAATATCATGACACATGTCCTAGTTCACCTAGTCGAGGAGATTGCCATTCTGGTTCCTGTATTTCTACACAATATGTTCCCCTTTGAGAGGTTCATGGGAGTCTTAAAGAAATATGTTCATAATCATGCTAGGCCAGAAGGAAGCATATCCAAGGGCCATGAAATAGAGGAGGTCATTGAGTTTTGTGTTGACTTTATTCCTGACATTAAGCCGATAGGTGTTCCTGAATCGCGGCATGAGGGTAGACTGGGTGGAAAATGCATGCTAGGAAAGAATTCACTAATATGCCGGGACGAGCATTCTTTGGCGCAAGCACACTACACAGTTCTACAAAGTTCCGCCTTGGTAGCTCCATATATCGAGCAACAAAAAATATTCTACGCTCCAAACACCCGGAGAAGTCTGACGACTGGATTACACATGAACAAACGGTGACTTTCGCCGGTTGGTTGCAGACACGTCTCATGCATGACGACACTATTGAAGATGACCTATACTTGCTGTCCAAGTTACCATCTTCGACTATATTGACTTTCAAAGGGTACGAGATAAATGAGAATAAATTTTACACGATCGCCCAAGATAAAAAGAGCGCCAACCAAAACAGTGGTGTCCGCTTTGATGCAGCAAACAACAATGGGCCAAAGGACACATACTATGGTTACATAGAGGAGATATGGGAACTTGACTATGGACTTGATTTGAAGGTCCCTTTGTTTAGGTGCAAATGGGTCAATCTGACAGGAGACGGGGTAAAGGAAGACCCGCAGTACGGAATGACAACAGTGGATCTCAACAATCTTGGGTACGCAGACGAACCATTCGTCCTAGCCAATGATGTGGCGCAGGTTTTTTATGTGAAGGACATGTCTACCAAGCCGAGAAAAAGAAAAGATAAGGAAGCAAATACATCATGCGATGAGCCAAAGCGCCACATAGTTCTTTCAGGGAAAAGAAACATCGTGGGAGTGGAGGACAAACAGACATGTCAGAAGATTATGAAAAGTTTCATGAAATTGCTCCCTTCACAGTGAATGTTGACCCGAGCATCAAGTTAAACGATGAAGATTGCCCATGGTTACGACGCAAAAGGACACATGCTAAGAAAAAGTTTTACACCCAAAGATCCCACTCTAGGATGTGACCGGCTTCTCTAGTTAGATTCCGGACTTATATATCTAGAAAGTCCCACTTCAGACAAACCGAAGGGGATCTTTGTAATAGTAGTGTACTTATGTGTTTTGTGCATTCAGTATGCACCATTCGAAGGGAGGCCATCAATTTTCAACCCTTTCCGACTTCATTTGCTATTTTTCATGCATTTACTGATTTTTTTGAGCTAAATAACCCTGAAATTGATAAGCACCACAAATGAACTCTGAAAAGGTTGAAAGTTGGCATGGTATCATCATTTCACCCACATAGCATGTGTTAAAAAGTTGAGAGGGTTATGGCAAAAACTGGATGCACTTCATGTACAAAATGGACAATCTCTTTCGAAGTATGAGGGTTTCAGACGAAAACTCGTTTGTTACAAAGGCATTTCATTTTTTAACTTATTTCAACTCCAGACTTTTTGTGCGTTCAGTATGCATCATTCGAAGGGAGGCCATCAATTTTCAACCTTTTCCGACTTCATTTGCTATTTTTCATGCATTTACTGATTTGTTTTTGAGCTAAATGACCCTGAAATTGATAAGCACTACAAATGAACTCTGAAAATGTTGAAAGTTGGCATGGTATCATCATTTCACCCACATAGCATGTGCTAAAAAGTTGAGAGGGTTACGGCAAAAACTGGACGCACTTCGTGTACAAAATGGACAATCTCTTTCGAAGTATGAGGGTTTCACACGAAAACTCGCCTGTTACAAAGGCATTTCATTTTTTAACTTATTTCAACTCCAGACTTTTTGTGCTTTAAGTATGCACCATTCGAAGGGAGGCCATCAATTTTCAACCCTTTCTGACTTCATTTGCTATTTTTAATGCATTTACGGATTTTTTTAGCTAACTGACCCTAAAACTGATAAGCACTACAAATGAACTCTGAAAAGGTAGAAAGTTGGCATGGTATCATCATTTCACCCACATAGCATGTGCTAAAAATTTGAGAGAGTTACGGCAAAAATTGGATGCACTTCGTGTACAAAATGGACAATCTCTTTCGAAGTATCACGGTTTCAGACGAAAACTCGCCTGTTACAAAGGCATTTCAGTTTTTTAATTTATTTCAACTCTAGACTTTTTGTGTGTTCAGTATGCACCATTCTAAGGGAGGCCATCAATTTTCAACCCTTTCTGACTTCATTTGCTATTTTTCATGCATTTACTGATTTTTTTGAGCTAAATGACCCTAAAATTGATAAGCACTATAAATGAACTCTGAAAAGGTAGAAAGTTGGCATGGTATCATCATTTCACCCACATAGCATGTGCTAAAAATTTGAGAGGGCTACGGCAAAAACTGGATGCACTTCTTGTACAAAATGGACAATCTCTTTCGAAGTATCAAGGTTTCAGACGAAAACTCGCCTGTTACAAAGGCATTTCATTTTTTAAATAACCTAAGAATTACCAAATTGGATATAATGATAAAACATGATAATATTAAACAGTAGAAAAAAGAATCACTGGAAACCGCGACTAAAGGCCTTTATATACAACACTTCAATTTTTTTTCAATTACTCTGCATTCTTCTTCTCTTCGCGACATCACCGCCGTCGCCGTCTCGCCTCCCACACGCCGCCCGCGCCGTCGCCGTCTCCCCTCCTCGCACCGATCTCCGACGCTGCCCG
Organism: Hordeum marinum; assembly: GCA_022496015.1. NCBI lineage: Eukaryota > Viridiplantae > Streptophyta > Magnoliopsida > Poales > Poaceae > Hordeum > Hordeum marinum. The sequence continues at coordinate 84,530,070 of CM039678.1, read as the reverse complement.
CGCCCGTTCCTCCTCGAGCCCGGCCTGACGCCGCCCGGACGCCGCCCGCTCCCGCTCCTCCGTCGCCGCCCCTGACTCGCCTCGCCTCGCCGTCGCCCCGTCGCCCTGCTGTGAGCTCCCCCTCTCCCCCTCTCGCTCGCCCCCTGTGCCGCCATGGCAGCCGCCGGCCCCTCCCCGGCCCGACCCCCCCCCCCCAATTTTGATGAACACACACACAATTTTGATAATTAGATGATTAATTAGATGTATAGATGATTAGATGATTAGATGCAAGAATTTTGATGTATAGAAAAAAGTTAAGGAATTTTGACATTTGACGAATTTTGACATAAATGCATGAATTTTGACATTTTTCACTAGATGATTAGTTAGATGTGTACAAAAAAGTGAAGGAATTTTGACATTTGAGTAATTTTTATATTTTGATCCAATATATGTATAGAAAAAAGTTGCTGAATTTTGACATTTGATCCAATGTATAGACATTAGTATTTGCAAAAGTTGCATATTTTAATGTTGCATATTTTAATGTTTTCCATTTTGTATTTTCCATATTTTAATGTTTTTGGGTTATATGTATGATACTATTCGACATGTATTAGTGATACTATTCGACGATGTACGAACGCAAGAGATGATTTAGTTTTCCTTATTGAATGCATGTTAATTTGAATACTAATTTGTTTTATGAGTTAGTTTTGCTTATTGAATACACGTCTGTTTTAACTATGAACATAAGAAACGTCTTGTGCTACAATGTAGGACATATTGAATGCTTGTGATTTGCTAGTCATTCCGGCAAAACATAGAATATTTTTTCTATGTCATTGCTCGATATATGAAACGGATTGACTTTACGTCTGTTTTGGCTCCTTGTGTATCTTTCAGTGAGGAAGAGTGTCCACCATATATATATATATGAGAGAGGAAGAATCCCGACTGTTGTCGTGGGGGTCGTTTCTTCTTCGTTCCCGTGTACTAGACATTTTAGTGTAATGCACTCAGGACGAATGGAGGATCCACCATCACCGACGGTCGCAATATCACAAGAAGTACCCACCATATACGTGAGATGAGAGTTTAGCAAGGAAAGACTCGATAGACCTAAAGTCAACATGTTGCATATTGAGTAATAGTGATCTGTGTGTTGATCAGTTTTCTCGTAGTTTCCTTCGATCGATTTTAAATGTTTCAACTATTAACATAGGAAATGTCTGACGACAAAAAGGAATTCGCTTTGTGCGAATACTGCAAAGACGAGCGCCGCCTGTGTGACAAGACTTTCCTAGTTGATGGTAGGCGCTTCAGCATCATGCTGGATGAGAGCTTCGAAGTGGATACAGTAAGTCACAACGACAAGTCTTTTTTCATAATTAAGCATGACTTCTGCTTATTTTGCTTCAACTTTTAATTTTAATTTTTTACTATTCTATTAGCGTATCCCCTGCCATGCAAAATTTATGTCTTGGATAAGATTGGTTTCAATATTAAAAAAGTATGGAGGTAAAGAGAGTTCACTTGAGGACCGAGCATGGTTATTCTTTTGCCATAAAGTTATACAATGCAGACACCTACTCCTATTTTGAATGCAAAAGTTGGAGAGCACTATGCAAGGCTTGTGCATTTTAGCCTAATATGCTTATCACCTTTGATATTCGTGCGGAAGATGAAATTGAAGGTAATATCGACATGTGGGTCGATGTGCAGACGCCTCCAGTTCTATCATTACGTGAGTTTCTCAACCATATTTAGTAAGTAGTCTATATTGTTTATTTAAAAATAGTTGACAACTTATTTCCATTGATAGCTTATTTTCATTCTTCAAAAAATATACGAAAGATGGTAGACAGAACCTACTACTATAATGATGAAGCAGAATTAACTTATTCGGAGAAAGATCATCTTACCACATTTATTAATCATCTTGAGAATTACAATAGCTATTATCAAACTCCTCCACATTATGGTCAATACGTACCACTAGTGCACGTGGTGAACTAGGGTAACATCCATGGAGATTGCATGGTAAGATTTTCTACTATTATGACATCCGTACATCTTTTGCATAAATTCTTCTAAAACTAAACTACATTGCTAATTACAAAGTTATTACTATGTTTTTCAACAGAAAATCTCGAAGGATTGTGTGCCTGATCTGATGTTTTCGAGAGGTCGCGTTGATGTTATGAGCTTACGGCCAGCACGGCCAGGTCAGCCTATGCATCACTCCTGTCCATACCGGATTTCTAAAACCGATGAAGACATGACAATCAAAGATTGGAAAAAATGTATGGTCAATCATAGAGAGCTACTTGGAAGCAACATTGTGCGTAGGCCAAGAATTGGAGACATGATGATCTCCATTCTTCATAATGGAGAGTCAGGGCCTATCTTGTTTTATGATATTGTACCTAAGAGAGGGTAGAGTAGGTCCTATGAGAGAGGAGTAGTTCATAGGTACAATGTGTTATTATGTGTTACAATGTGTTAGAGTTGATGATGATGATGAGGACGAGTTGTGATTATGACTAGTGACCAACTTGTTATATGATGTCTCATTGACAAAAATGATGACTAAATAGTGTTGATGGTAATGACTATGATGATTATTAGCTATAGTGTTGTTGGTGATGATATGATGCAATACTTCTTATATTAATATGATGATGATGTTGATCCTGATTATCATGATGATTTGTTATATCATTGGGGGAAGGAAAGCGGATTAGATTCATGTGGATGGATCAAAACTGACCAAAAGTTGAATTAGTAGGATCGTCGTCCTACTAATTCAACTTTTGATCACTTTTTATTCATTTGGAAGAATTAAATCCACGTTTCTTCCTCACAATGGTATAATAATTCATCATGAACATAATGATATAACAATCTCTTAATTGTTACCGTATCAAAATTTGTATAACGGCGTATAACCATAATTAATTCATAAAACCCTAAAGAATTAAAAGGAAAAATAAAAAATAAATAAAAATAAATACTTTTAGTCCCTACCAACCGGGACTAAAGGTCCCCCCAGCCCACGGCGCCGTCGGATGCCACGTGGAGGGCTTTTGGTGTCGGGTCGTGTTGAACCGACAATAAAGGAGGGTAGGCTTTAGTTCCCACCCTTTAGTGCCGGTTCAAGAACCGGCACTAAAGGCCCTTACGACCCACGACTATAGGCCTGTTCTACACTAGTGTCCCACTCAAAGGAATCATGCAAAACTTGTCATAGTAGACACCAAAAAGTTGTTGTGCTAAGTCCCCGCATGACCAACGAACCAGAACAAGAACCATCCCTGTTGTGGAGAAGCATAGATTGAAAAGATCCAACTTATAGACAAACGTAGGAAGACTGATCCAAAACATATCAATCAAAGACCAGCACCAATTGAATACCACGAGATCCATCGAATACACACCTTCACCTGCTCTATGACAATGCTCGACACACTGTCGGAATGATGCTAGGTGGCGAGAATCTTATTCCAAGTTCAAAGAGCTGCTGCTGGCTTGCCTTCATGAGCAAGATACCCCTCATAGTTTTAAATTGAAAGCTTTGACATCTGAACTAGATAATACCATCTATCTATATTTACATCTATATTAATTAGGCACTTTTAAAAAATTCTCACATTAATATAAAATTACTCTCTATCTGATGAGACTAAATTACTACGGTGTACATCTATCTTTTGATTTTCCACTCAATAAAGAAACACGAAATCATAGAAATTAGAAAAAAAATACTAATTGTTCATCTAACACGCTCAATTTATAACGATCGAGATTTACTCATCCCAAGCTATCCTAACTAACCAACCATATATACTAATAAAGAGGCTATTGCTTCTGTCTGTCCGTCAAATAAATACCCTCAAAGTTGCTATAAATTTCGCACTATGTCATCTATAATGAAAAAAAACTAATCATTTTTTCCATCACAAGTCGCTGCGTCAGCTATTTATAATTTATTTATCACCCAACGAACCACTATGGGTCAACAAAGTTGTTGCAGGCTGTTTGCTCGAGCGCCATTCTTGTACCTGGGACACCCGTGCTCAAATCCCCACTTCAATCTTTTTTGCTCAATATTTTCCCTTTTCTGTTTACTTTTTCTTCTGCCAGGCCGATTCAAATTATACATATACGTACAAAATTAAACAGTCCCACATCGCTACCTTCAACCCAAACTTCGTAATATAAAAAGATCTTTGGGTTTCCTGGGTATCAAGGAGCAGTTTTGGGAATTAATAAGGAAGGAAATAAATTGTCCTAGTATGGAAGGAAAAGATGGGGAAATAAGAACGGAAAGATGGATTTCAAGTCTACGAGAGCAATTCCAACCCAGTGACCCATTTTGTCTGTTTGGATCATTCGGACAGAAAAGTTGGCCCAACGGGATGACACAAAGAACACAGTGTCTGCATGCGTGCTAGCTGCTATGCTAGCAACCAACAGCTCGGGAGGTAGCTGCTATGCTAGGAAACTCGGAGCAGGATGGATGGGAGTGTGGGACGCGAGGCGCGGGGCGTCAACGGGTGGGAGCTTGGGGCGGCGGCGTGAGTGTGCGACGCGGGGCCTGGACAGCTCGGGACGGCGGCGGAGTGTGCGACGCAGGCGCAGATGAAAGCTCGAGGCAGCGGCGCGAGTGCACGACCGGGGGGCCTGGATGGCTCGGGGCAGCGAAGGAGTGTGCGATGCGGGCGGGAACGGAAGCTCTGGGCGGCGGCACGAGAGCTCAAGACAGTTCAAAGAAATGCGCCCACAGGTGTTTGATGAAATGTTGGGGAGGACATTCAAAAAATGCATCCCTCCCCGTTGGGTGCATCTACGGACCCAAATAAAAAAGTGGACACGGACGCGCGAACACGCGACCCAAACGGACAAACATTGGACAAAGTTGGTGTCCGTTTGGGACTCCCCGTTGGAGTTGCCCTGAGAGAAAAGAAAATGGATAGGTAAATAAGAAAGCAAATGAAATCCAAAGAAGGAAAGAGGCATTTCGGTCTTGAAGAAGAAAAAAACCAGATTGAATCCTTTTGCTCAAACCAAAAGGAAAGTGCAAAAGGAAAGAGAGGGAGGGACAGGACGTGATGCGTGGGCATGCTTGCATGTCCGACCGTGCTAGCTATGGCCAAGAGCACACCCTTGGCTCCACCTCCTATGAAAGTTTTTAATTAGATGCCATTTAGGTCATAATGAGATATCCTTTTAGTTCTTATAGAAACACCTCTTGTTTGAAAAAAAACTCATGTGAAAAATCCGTCTACAACTCAGAGTATAGCAATATCGACGGAAGCTTTCAGGTTCGGCTTCGATCTAGAAATGCCGCCTACTTTCAAGTTGATACACTTTAGCTTTCTTTGAAATATGAAAAGTTTGTGTTGCTACTTTTCTTCACAAAAAAGTTTGCATTACTCTTTTCATGCCTATTAGTAAGTGTGTGAATTTCTTAGAGTGTACACTAATATAGAAGCAAAAGTTTGACTGATGATGTGTCTAGCACGGGCTATCTTTGACCGATGATGTCAAGTTGCATTCAGGTTGTGGCATCATTAGTGACAATGAATAATGTTATTTCTTTCTATTATACTTTTAAATTCGGTCTGCACTAATAATGTAAAGTTTGTGTTATTCATCCAGATCAATTGACTCGGGATCATGTTTCATGTTCCAAACTACCATCTTGAGTAACCCTACATCAGTCGGTCCATTGTTATTGTCATCAACAACATATATACCGCGACCCAGTTTATCAAACCTGCCACTCCTGATTCATAGCAACATGCATTTTCTCTGTAGTAAAGGACGTACACCCGCGAGCTTCGCTAGAGAGATAGAGAAAATGAGTGGAGGAAGAAGAAGGAAAGGAGTGATTTAAGGGTAGATGAAGACCGACAATGCTATCTGATGTGCATAGGACCCTAAAGGTGGATTGACATGCTATTTGAAGAAGAATATGATCCTATGTCTTCGAGCCTGATTCGTGTCCCTTGTAGTCTTTTGTTACGACGCACGGGCATATGTGCTAGTAAAAATACTAATCGTGCATGCGCTGTGACCAGGTACAATAGTTTCGATTTAGTACACTGGCTTTGAGGCACCCAACGAAATAGCCACAAACTCTTATTTTTCACTAAACCAGCAAAGATGTAGACATGAACATGATTGGCACAATGCCAGCCGTGACGATGTGCATCGGTAAGCAATGCAACTGAAGGGAAAAGGCAACATCAATCAATGACAAGGTTGCGCCAAATGTTTTTTTTGCTTTTTTTCGGTGTTTTGGTTTTCCAGTGGTCTTTCTTAACTTTTGGACGAATTAGAAAAAACGATTTTCGTGAGAAAACAAGTTTTTTTTTCTCTTTCTCCAGAGGCACAACTATTTTTTTCGAAAGGTATGGTTTTTCTTTCGTGAGGGGCACGGAATTGCTTCCGTGAGTGTGCCTCTCGGAAACGAAAAAAATGCATTTTCTATTTTTTTTCACGAGAGGCATGGCCGTGTCTCTTGGAAACGGAAAAAAATGTGTTTTCTTTTTCTTCTTCTTCCGTAAGAGACACGGTTTTGCTTCCGCGAGAGACACAGATTTGCTTCCGAGATAGGCACTACCCTGCCTCTCGGAAATGAAAAAAACGGTCTTTTTTTATTTTCTTTCATGAGAGGCGCGGTTTTATTTCCGCGAGAGGCACAGATTTGCTTCCGCGAGAGGCATGAACGTGCCTCTCGGAAACGAAAAAAACACGTTTTCCTTCCGTGAGAAATAGTTTTTTCGTCTGGTTTTTTCATGAAAAAATGTTCGTCAAAAGCTATCAACATGGGATTAGTTGAGAGATCTTCATGTGTGAAATCCAATGATAAAAATGGTTCGATATTTGAAATAAAACATTTTATAATAACGGATCTACGAAAAAAATCCCAGGTTGCGACAAGTGACACACATGCAATGTGCCACTTGTCGCAACTTAAAATATGAAAATGATATTTGAAAAGAGTGCTTCTAAATTAGTGATCTCTGACAATGTGTGAGGCTAACAAGCCTTCGACCCACGTTCTAGGTTCCATGGTTCCCTCCCTTCCCACGCCACATGTCCAGTAGCCCAATACGGCAGTAACTCCTCCCACGCTCGCAGCCCATTCAAAAATAACTGCACCCTGCGTCATGGCAAGCCTCACATCAGGGAGAGCCCAGATGGACTGGCCCAGCCTGGCGGGAGGACGCAGTTTTTTTTCTGTTCTTGTTTTTTGCTTTATTTTGTACTTTTTTATACTTTAAAATATTCTACATACGTATCAAAAAATACTCTTCAAAAACACATTTGAAAAATGTTGAAATGTATTTTAAAAATGTAGAATAAGTATTATAAAATATTAAATAATTATTTTAAAATGCCGAATAAGTATTTCAAAATTTGGAATAAGCATTACAAATGTTGAACTAAGTATTTAACAAAATATTCCAAAATTATTACAACAATTGAACGAGTATTTAAAACATGTCGAACAAGTATTTGAAAAATATTGAATACAAACTAAAATGGTCAACAAGTATTTGAAAAATGTTGAATAAGCATTCGAACAATGTTGAACATGTATACAAAAAATGTTGATCACTTACTAATTTTTTTGACACATACGAAAATGTAGAGTGAAAAAGGAAACAAACATAATAGAAAAATGAAGAAGAAAAAAGAAAACCAAACAAAAAATAGAGAATAAAAATGAAAACCATACAAAAATAGAATAATGTAAAAACAAACTTATAATAAGAAAATAAAAACAAACTTATAATAAGAAAATAAAAACAAAATGCAAAAATGAATGAAGAAAACTAAAAAAGGAAACAAAATAAAATATAGGTGCAATGAAGAAAACGAAAGCTGGAGTAGCTCTAAGTAGGACGAGCCCCTAGTTGTTGGCATGAAACGAACATAGGTGCAATGGTTAGTGTTGTGTGTGCCCTTGCAGAAGACTTGAGTTTGAACCCTCCTTGCAGAAGACCCGAGTTCGAACCCTCCTTCTCTCGTTTTGCTCTTTTTTTGTATGAATAGGCGCACGTAAGTTGGTCGGCCCAATACGTCGTGAGGGAGGAAACGCTTCAGCGGATCCGGCCATGGCATAAAGCGCACAACAACAGGGGCCGGTGCGATAGTGGTGGCGGGCGGCGACACGATGCAGATATTTCGCATCTGGCATGGGCGTTTAAGACCCGAATTTCCTACATCAACACTCCACATCAGGATAGATCGCCGGCTGCATTCCGCTTGCTAGGCGGCTTCCACAACCCCCCTCCCCCCCCCCACACACATACAAACAGTAACAACACTAAGTTATTGTCTAATTGGCTTTCTATTTCAGCATACTGAAATTTCAGATTTGTTTGTGCTTAGCAGTGAATTTATGTGTTGTTCAAACAAAAGCAATTGAGATTTTAGAAGTTATTAATCAGTATAATACATTAATATTTTTTGCAATTCGCGATGCAAATTTGCAATTTGAGAATCTTTTTGAATTATGTAACAACAAATGTCACTCGTCAAAATTAGCACTCTAAAACTTGAGGTTTTAAAAAATCATCACCCTTTTAAATTTTGAATACACACTCTTAAAATCTTGGGCCTATCCTTGGGTACGGGTCCGGATATAGATGCCTAAAGGTGGCACATGAGCAATTCCTCCTAAAGCGGCCAGGATATGAATATTAGATGGATTGACGTGTATCACTAGCATGTACTACACCGTTCTGCTTTATTGGTGTTCTTTGTATTTTGTACACAATTTTAATCTTAGATTTAATTAATAAAATGTTAATGCATGCCATAAAAATAATATCATTGAAAACTATGTTCAAATACGGATCCAAGGATATAACTTTTTATGGCATGCACTAACATTTTGTTAGTTAGATTTAGGATCAAAATTTGACACAAAATATGAACAAAACCAACAGCACATGACGATTCTGGAGAATTCATTTCTCATAGATACTCGAATGAAAATTCTGGATACCATAGTCCTCGCTACTTTTCTCATAGGATACTTATCAAAAGCCCAATTTTATACTGAATCGGGGCATCCTATTAGCAAATCCATTTGGACTGATTTATCAGATTAGGATATTCTTGGTCGATTTGGTCGTTGAGGAAGGACATGCACACATGCATAAAAAGAGATCAGTTATGTCATGCACGTCAATCAATCTGCCAGCAACATGATGAGCTGGGCAGCAGCATGCTCATGATTAGAGGAGGATTGCGTTCTTTTTAAGGCTTGTAGGAGGATTATAAGTAGGGGCTGCTGGCGGCTACTGTGGGTTTGTGATATTTTCGATGGTGTTAGTGTGTAATTTCTTCATGTTTAAAATTGATCTAAGATGTTATTGTTTTCTCCACTAAATTAAGAGTTTGATGTTTCTGATTATTATGAGATTTTCTATACTATTTTCTTTGGTTAGCCCATTAACTACTTTTGGTACAACAATAATCGCAGTGTGTTGCAACGGGATACAAATATTCTAGTACGTCACCTAATGATTTACCTCTCCATATAAATGTGATTGTGTAAATAAATATTTATATAATTCTGGCCATGATTTACTTGTTCATATTAATGCGAATGTGTAAATAAATGTTTATTAAATTCTGTTTATATTAACGTGATGCAGTTTGGTAGGTAAATTGATGTGATTGAGCATCATACTGTGAAGGTGCTGTTATATCCCATATGGTGGAGAAAAAATGACTGAGTTAAATAATCAACGGAGGGATGTGGTGGGAGGAGGAATACGGTTGACGAAGAGTTAGGCTGATTGTAATGACAATATCATAAGGGCATGTATAATAGTGTTATCTTAAGAGTGTCATGTATGATAAATGATGATGCGGAGGAGAAAGAATTTAGAAAAAAGGCTTTGCTTCTCTTATTTAAGAGAAGACAAGAGACGATCTTTTAGCACAATATGTCTCATCATGTTTTTAGGAATAACTAATTATTAAAGATAAGGTTAAGAGATGACCCATTATAGACTTTTTTTTGTCATTTCTAAATTACATGCAAGACTTAAGATAGGACTATCTTATCAACCATTATACATGCCCTAAGTAGTATAATGCATGCCAACTAGATAATTTTGATGACATCGCATAGAATTAAATGAACGTAGAGAGGTTGAGTATCATATAGATACCGTATCATATTAAGATACGTTACTGTGTATCATGCATGACAATAAATTCATATCCTATACTACTTAGTATACTAGTATTATATCCTATAAGGCTGGTTGTAATGAAAATATCATATACTAGTATCATGCATATGATACTAGTGCATGATACTACATCTGTAAGGCTGATCGTAATGGAAAGTATCATATACTATTATCATGCATATGATATTAGTGTATGATACTACATTCGTAATGCATAGTACTATTTCCATCACAGTTTAAAAGGCATGCACGTATATCTAGGTCGTCAATTTAAATCATATGAAATATATTGTTTACATAAAAATTATATCATTAGAAAATAGAACATCTAAAGTTTCTAATGATATACTTTTTGTAATATATGTCTCTTATTAAGTTGGTCAAATTGACAACCTAGGTACACGTGCATGCCTTCTAAACTGTGACGGAGGTAGTATCATATGTTAGTATCATAGAATATGACATTTATTGCCATGCATGACACATAATAGCACACCATTTAATATGATACGGTATCATGATATGATACCTAACTCTCTCTTTCTTCATTTAATTTTATGACACCTCATCAAAATTGCTTAGTTGTCATGCATGATTCTACCTATAATACTCTCATTACGACCAGCCTAATGCATAGTATCATAGATAGTTTATTTATTGTCATGTATAACACATAGTAGCACATCATTTAATATGATACGATATCATAATATTATACTCAACCCTCTCTTTCTTCATTTAATTCCACGTCACCTCAGCAAAATTACCTAGGTGGCATGCATGATACTACTCCCTCCGTTCCTTTTTAGTCCGCATATAAGATTTGATCAAAGTCAAATTTAGTAAACTTTGACTAGCTTTATAGAACAAAATATTAACATTCATAATATGAAATCTATATTACTAGATGCATCATGATATCAATTTTCATAGCATATAGGTTTAGTATTGTAGATGTTGAGATATTTTGATATATATGTGGTCAAACTTTGCATCACTTGACTTTGACCAAGGTCTTATATGCAGAGTAAAAAGAAACGGAGGGAATACCTATGATACTCCCATTACGACTAGTAAAAAAAATGCTATTTATTTTTCAAGTGGTAGAGATAATGGTAGATGACGCTTAATGATTCGGACATTAAATATATCATTCAATAATTTTACCAAAATCATCCGCTCATGCCTAAGGACCCAATCCACACATTTGACCGCGCCTTCTACAACGTGAGCTTACATCGGCCAGTTCACGGTCGTCGGTCCCCAAGCCAACATGACATGACCTTTTCCTGCCTAAGTGCGGGATGCTATGCAATGTCAAACCCTTTGACTTTATAAGATAGTAGACCATCTGAGAGTCTTCGACATATAGATATGGAGGGCATATTTCAGAATAAGTTTTTCGGGGTTAGTTTTTTTCTAAAGGAGATTAAACCTCCGGCCTCTGCATCTATTTTTGACATGACCTTTTCCGGGGTTAGTGAGCGGATTAAAAGATTTTGTAAAGGTCATTTAGTACAAAGAATACCGCAACTGTCTTTGGCTAAAAAAAAGACGATAAAAGTGAATGACCGCACACGCGAATCCCTACTGTCTTTTTGCTAAAAAAAAGAAAAGAAAATGACGGTACGCAACCCTCCATAGTCATTTCAAACACCCACCTGCTAATTTTTTGCATTTTTTGTTTGAGAATGTCAACAAAATCGTGATCACGACATGCCAACCCTCCATAGTCATCTGAAACATTCACCTGCACTGCACAGCCCAATAAGTGAAGACGCACTCTCCCCATCTGCCCGTGTTTATATAACTCTATATCTAGCTGCCTACTGTGCCCCATTGGCTTCTCCAAGAGCACAGCAACAATGGCGCTTGATCTGAACCCCTCTCCAGAATTCAAGCATGTCCTTCTGTGGTCAGTACCACTACTCATCACAGCAACTACGATAATCTTCTTGTACATGCACGCTGTTGGCAAGAAGACGAGCACCATCCGTCTTCCTCCGAGTCCACTGAGGCTGCCAATCATAGGGCATCTGCACTTGATGGTGCACGAGCCTCACCGGGTACTACAGAGCCTGTCCCGCAGGCTGGGCCCCGTCGTCCACCTGCAGCTCGGCGGCGTCGCGGCCGTCGTGATCTCGTCGCCAGAGGCGGCCAAGGAGGTGCTCAAGACGCACGATGTCCATTGCTGCAGCCGACCCCCCTCGCCAGGCAAGTCCTTTCGCCGGCCACGCCAGCCAGTGCCAATTATATTTATCTCATTTTTATGGACTCCACTATAAATTTGGTGTCAGATTTTTTACCATGGCAAACCGAATAATTTTGTATGACAAATTATGTTCTCGGGAGATGACAAGTTAATTGACGAGGATGTCAGATCTGTCTCAGTTTATTTATTTATTTTGTCAGAAAATTATCTAGCTTACAAACTAAATTTACCATCATCGCGCTAATACAAATGTTCACGAAAAACGTCAGACTTGACATGCCTAAAAATATCACTACATCAGATTTTTAGCGCTTCCATTTCTTGTCGTTCACCTCATTCTGAGTAGTAGTATTGAATTCCAATTCCAGGAGCGAAACTGCTGACCTACGGCCAACAAGACATCGCCTTCTCGCCGTACAACGCGAGCTGGCGCGAGTTGCGCAAGCTGTTCGTCTCAGAGCTCGTAAGCAGCAAACGCGTCCAGTCCTTCTCTCGCGCACTGGAAGCTCAGGTCGGCGAGCTGATCCAATCCCTCTCCCTGATGACGGAGGCCGTGAACCTCAACGAGACCTTCTTCACGCACGTCGACGGCTTCATCGGCACGGTGGCGTTCGGGAGCATGAAAGGCGCCAAGCTCATGAAGTACGCCAAGTTCCAGAAGGTGTTCAGCGAGGCCACGGTGGCCCTCTCCGCCTTCTCCGCCCAGGACTTCTTCCCGGCGTCGCCGATGAGCCGGTGGTTCGACAAGCTCGTCGGGCTGGAGAGGCGGTAGCTGAGGACATTCCTGGAGATAGACTCGTATTTGGAGACGGTGCTCAGCCAACATATGGATCCTGGGAGGGTGAAGCCCGACAAAGATGACCTTGTGGATGTGTTGATTGGTCTTTGGAAGGGGCAAGGGAAGGTCACAAAGGACCACGTCAAGGCTCTTCTAGGGGTACTAACTAAACCTCTTCTTCTGTGAAGCTTCTCAACTGCATATACATTTTCTTAGGACTACTTTTTAAGTAGGGAATCATATTAATGTGGTTTCATATGCTTTTAATCAGGATGCATTTATCGGTGGCACGGCGACGATCTCGGTGACATTGTTGTGGGCTATGTCCGAGCTGATCAAGAATCTGACGGTGATGAAGAAGGCACAGGCAGAGATAAGGAGTTTGGTCAGCGGCAAACAGAGACTAGTGCAGGTCGACGACCTCAGTAAACTCCAGTACATCAAGATGGTTGTCAAGGAGACAATGCGACTGCATGCGCCAGTGCCGCTGCTCGTCCCTCGGGAGACCATGGACCATGTGAAGGTCCTCGGGTATGATATCCCCGCCAAGACAAGGATCTTCGTGAACGTGTGGGCTATGGGGAGGGACCCCGCCTGCTGGGAGAACCCAGAGGAGTTCTACCCGGAGAGGTTTGACGGCGTCGACACTGATTTCTACGGGTCGCACTATGAGCTCCTTCCGTTTGGCGCCGGGCGGCGGATCTGCCCTGCTATCCCCATGACAGCCACCATGGTGGAGTTCACGCTTGCTAGCTTGCTGCATTCGTTTGACTGGGAGTTGCCCCAAGGCATGAACAAGGAAGACGTGAGCATGGAAGGGACTGGCAGACAACTGTTGTGTAGGAAGACTCCTCTCTATCTTGTTCCATCGCTTTATACTGTCTAAAGCATGGATTTAGACTGAAACTACATCTTGTACTTTACAACGGAGATAGCATTGTTATGCTCTCTTTCCTTTAGCATTTAAATAAAATATGAAAAAAGACACTAAGTTGTCTCACATGCATGTTTTAACTAGCGAGAACACCCACGTTTGTATTGTGTTAAAAAAAAGGAAAAAAAATCCATTTTAAACCTTGAACTGGTAAAGATCAGGCGGAATGAACCCTCAAGTCAAGATCTTGGTCGATTGCACACTGAACTATGCAATCTCTGTGTAAATCAAACCCTGACATCATTTTAGGCATAAAAACGCTGACGTGGCATATATCAACTGGGATTCATTTGGTGGGCTGACCCGTTTTAGCTTTTTCTCGTACAAAAACGAAAATTCCAAATGACGCACACCCTGCTCCTCGCTGGACCGGCCCACTTCAGTTTTTTTCATTAAAAAACAATATTAGAGCGCGGGGGTGGCAAATAGGAATTAAAGTCAACGTACCATTTTTTAAATTTGCATGAATTATGATTTTCAAAACAAAAAATGTTCATGATATTTTTAAAAAAGGAGACTGTGAATTTTTAAAAGAAGTTCACGAATTCACAGCAGGCAGCCAAGAATTTGGAGCTTTTGAATTTCAGGCGCGAAACTAAATCAGAAAAAACTATGCGGCAGCGACTCGAACCGTGACCTTCTTGCCGTTAGCTTGTGGTAATATAATCCATGAAAAAATATGTAGTGTATGAAACTTTTTCTCGATGTGTTTTTCATTTGTGAATTTTTTTACAAAACTCGTGGACTTTTTAGAATCTGTGAACTGTTTTTAAAATCAACTAACTCTTTTCCATTTTACAATTTTTCTTTCAAAATCCGTAAACTTTTTTTCAAAATCATTCAAATTTTTATAAATCTGTAATTTTTTTTATAAAAATTCATGAACATTTGTTTCAGAATTGATGAACTTTTTTCAAATGCACTAACTTTATCTAAATCAGTAATGTTTTTCTACGGGTTTTATTTTCATTTTCGTGAACTAAAGAATCGCCATAGGAATGTTTCCCTCGTAGAGTGTAACCAACGGTTGTTTGCGTAGTGGTTTATGGCTACAATTGCCACCGTACCCGACGGAGTTCGAATCTTCCTACTCGCATTATTTTTTCTTTTGCGTTCTTTGTATGTTGCTGGGCCTCGCGAACTGCGCGAAGGGGACAAAAAGCTGAGTGAGACTGGGCTGGCCCAGTTTTTTCCGTGAGCGCGCAAAAAATCCCAGCCATGTCGACAATCCCTGTTTTCCAAACGACCCAGGATTCTTTTTAGACCGGATTGCATAGTTGAGGGCTCAATCGATCGGATTTTAAGATGAGGGTTCATCTCTTCTAACCTCTACGAGTCGAGGATTTAAAATGGAATTTTTCCTAAAAAAACTAGTGGGAATACTTTCATTATGAATTAATAATTTGTTAATTTACTTTTGACAACTCTAGAATATATCATATATGCAAAATCTGAACAGGAAGTTTACACTATAAAACACCTCCAACTTGTTTGTTTGCAATAATGCGATTTTGCTTTCTAATACAGATTGTAAGACCATCTCTAATAGCTTGTTTATATGGACGTATATACTCGTTGTTCACAACCCAAAAGAGGCGTCCAACAGCTTGTCTATATGGCCGTTCAAGCATGCACATCCTCAAAATCGACCTCGACAATGTCCATGCTTGGAAGACGTGAAGACGTCGTCCAAACTCAACTGCAGCCACGATTCCTTCCTCTCCCCAGTGGCGGGCCACCAATCATGATTCCTGTATATAAACGTTCTGATGCAAAACTGTACGTGTATATGAGGAAATTTTTTTAGACCATTGTCTATATGAATATATAGACATCGAAATAATACACATGCCATTGAAGATGCTCTAATGGTTTATTGTTGCGCATGTAGCTGATGTATGCTTCTTCAATAAACATGCCAATGTGAGTTATTAAGAAGATCGTAAACATGAGAGATAAGTTTTCTAGCCGCTTTACTCACAAACAACATAACATATTTTGTACCATCATTGTCAATAATAATTACCTCAACAGTGGTAGGAATGCACTCTCCATTCATGGAGTCAGTTATATCACCAGGTCTACTTCTTGTTTTTCAGCAGTTGATCCATGAGACATGCAGTTCAATTTCATTCACTATTTGAAGGTAAGGATGGCATACCCACATAAACTTTCTATACACAACCACTTAAATACCCATGGGCATTAATCGATACCCATATCCATACCCATCGGGTATCCTATACCCAATGGGTATCCGGTGGGTACAATATATAACATTAATTTTGAACAAGTAGAGAAATGAGCCTAAAGTTCAAGTGGTGATGGGTGAGGGAGTCCTGATTTAAGGGGTCCTCGGATAGCCGACCTGTTCCTCATGGGCCGGACTATGTGGGCCGCCGAATGAGCATTAGATGATCGAAGGCCCCGTCGCCAGGGTGGGAGTTTCAAGGAGCCATGGCGTGTCCTCCAAGTATTCGATAGTAGATAGGAGTGTTTTTTCCTTCGATCTGCAACCGACCATGTGTAAACCGTAGGTACCCTCGGCGTCTATATAAGCCGGAGGGTTTTAGGTTGCACGGCAGAGGCCAACTCATCTAGGGTATAGCTATTCGATCTCGAGGTAGATCAACTCTGTAACCTACATATCATCAATATAATCAAGCAGGACGTAGGGTTTTACATTCATAGGAGGGCCCGAACCTGGGTAAACATCGTCTCCTTTGTCCCCTATTACCATCGATCCTAGTCTCACAGCTCGGGATCCCCTACCCGAGATCCGCCGGTTTTGACACCGACATTGGTGCTTTCATTGAGAGTTCCGCTGTGATTGGCAAAGGAATCGATGGCTCGCCTTGTCGCAAGCAACAAGATCTGTAGCCGGGAAATCCTCATCCCTGATCAGATCTTCACATGTGGCAACGCCTCGTCGCACGCCGACCCGACCGGCCACCTTGGCCAGATCGGAAGCTTTTTCCCCGATCAAGGAATCAGATTCGGAACCCTAGAGTTCGTCATTGATTCACGGGGAGAACTTGTCTTGATAAAACCCTCAACTCTTATTGAGGAGCCCGTAGATCCCGTCATCTTGACGCCGAGGACATCGGGCCCTGCCTCTGAGGAGGCCGTTACCCCCGGGCTGTCTGGAACGCCCAAACCGCCCGCTGTGACCGGATCCACTATGGCCAAACAGGACCCGTATCAGGTTTCGTGCGACTCCGGAACTGCGACGCCGCATATCGACCCCACTCGCTTCAGCGACACACATCCTACCGTCGCCTCGTTACTAAATGAGCTATTTGATCAGATTCAAGCCCTGCGCATGGCTGACGACTAGACCCCGGTCTATGATCGGCTCGGGCTTAAACCCGATGATGGGGAGATTCTCATCCCCACTGTTACCCACTTAGTCGCCAACGTCGAGTGTCCGGCTAGGGGCTTGTCCCCCCAGCGACCGGAATTAAAAACGGTTTATACCCCAATCTCCGATCATCGAGACCTCGCTTGCAACCCAGACCCTGGAGTTCGCTCTGGAGGCAGACCGGTATTGGTCCCCGAGCTAGCACATAATTCGAAGCCCGTAACCCCGGACTCACATCGTGGCGCAGAGCCAAAAAATTTCCCACCCACCACCCAAGACGATCACTCAAGTATCACAGCAGAGTCGAGGTCTTCGGACTTACGGGATGTTAAACAATTACTAGGAGAGTCAATTCATCATTTTGGGCTAGACTCCTCGTCGCTAGAAACAAAGAACGGTGTATTAGTGACCAGGAGATAATGGCAACCTTTGAATCGCAATTGCCATGATGAAGGGATTCTCAACGCCCTGGCTCATCAACACATTCGTGACTTCACCGAACTGTCAGACTTGGTACAAAAATATTGTGCCATGGAAAGCGCCTGGCAAGCCGAACGACTATTTTCGGAACCAACCTTTACCAAATATCCTAGAGGAGATTGGAAAAAGAGGCTACCTCCGAAGCGGCCAGCTAGACTTGAACCCGCTGAAAAGAGAAATAGGCCCTTACAGGGGTTAGTACTTTCCTTGACGGGCCATTGGATAAAGCATGCCCCATATATTTTGTATTGTTGAACACAAGCCCGACTCATAGCCTTAGAGCTTGCTGGGTCGTTAGGCAGGTCGCAAAAAGTGATGAAGCCATTCTGGAGGCATTACTGTCGAATAGGCGCTCCACATCGCCGCCAAACTATAACGCTGAAGTCCTGACGATCTACGAAACGTTCCCCTCAAGGAACAGGAGGAAAATAGCTCTTAAAGAACTCGAACATGTCTATCATGTGGCAGCAACAAGTGCATGGGGAGACATACACATTACCTTTGGAGATACTGACCAACCACCCACTTTTCCCGGTCACTCACCGTCCGCACTGGTTCTGAACCCCATCGTCGATGGCTTCAGGTTACACAAAGTGCTAATGGATGGCAGCAGTGGTTTAAACCTGATCTACAAAGATACCTTGGAAAAAATGCAGTTCGACCGATCTCGCATCGAACATAGCAGCATGACATTCCGGGGAATCATTCCGGGGAAAGAGGCGTGTTGTTCAGGACGCATCGTCCTGGACGTAGTGTTCGGCACGCCCGAAATACCGATCCGAAGAACTCCTCTTCCACATCGTGCCCTTCCCCAACGGCTACAACGCCCTACTGGGACGTGATGCCTTCACGAAATTCCAGGCTATACCACATTACGGGTATATGAAACTCAAGATGCCAGGACCAAACGGGGTAATCACAATCTCCAGTGATCTGAATATAGCCCTTCGAGCCAAAAACAAAACAACGGCGCTCGCCCTTGAGGCACTAGCCGAGACCTTCACTATAGAGGAACTGACCGCACTTCGGTCAACAGTAGACAAGGATGATGTGCCTTAGCAAAAGGTCCAAACCCACGTCCTTTAAGCCTGCAGACGAGATCGTCAAATTTCAGGTACATCCGACGGACCCCAACAAGACAGCATCCATCATAGCTCGGGTGGACCCCATAATGGACAAAGCACTGCGAACATTCTTACGAGAAAACTGGGATATCTTCGCCTGACATCCTTCCGATATGCCCGGAATCCCACGGCGGCTGGCAGAACATAGTCTGAACATTATCGCAGGCTTTAAGCCCGTTAAGCAGACTCTGCGCTGCTTTTCCGAGCCCAAACGACAAGGTATGGGTGAAGAATTAGCCAAACTGCTAGAGGCCGGATTCATTCGGGAAATTAAGAACCCCGAATGGTTGGCAAACCTGGTGATGGTACCAAAGAAAGACAAATCTTGGTGGTTGTGTGTCGACTTAAAGACCTCAACAAGGCCTGCCCTAAGGACCCTTTCCCCTTACCATGCATAGACCATATTATTGACGCCACAACCGGACACGACTCATTGTGTTTCCTCGATGCTTATTCCGGATACCATCAGATCAAAATGAAGGAATTCAACCAAGCTGCAACCGCATTCATCACCCCTTATGGGTCATTCTGCTTCAACAGAATGCAATCTGGGCTAAAAACCGCTGGGGCTACATACCAACGCATGATCCAGACTTGTCTCTCAAAACAAGCCGCTAAAACAGTCGAGGCATAAGTGGATGACGTGGTAATCAAAACCAAACACGTCGGCCAGCTGATCGATGACCTAAGGCAAACCTTTGCTAGCCTACGCGAGTATGATATACGACTCAATGCGGACAAATGTGTATTCTGAGTTCCCGCTGGTAAATTGCTTGGATTCATCATTTCTCATAGAGGAATAGAAGTGAATCTGGCTAAGATCCGTGCCCTATCAGAACTTGCTATTCCCACAGAGCTAAAGCACGTCCAGAGGTTAGTTGGGTGTGTGGCGGCGCTAAGCCGCTTTATCTCTCGCCTCGGGGAAAAGGCTTTACCGCTCTACAGACTGCTAAAACGGACCAGCAATTTCGAATGGACCGATGAAGCAGTGGCCGCGTTAGAAGAAATTAAAACACTGTTGGCAAGCAATCCCATACTTATAGCACCAGGCGCTGGCGAACCCATGTTACTATACATTTTGGCTACCAACCAAGTCGTTAGCGCAGTCCTCGTCGTCGAACGCGAGGAGGAGGGACACGAATTTCAGACACAGAAGCTGGTCTACTACGTGTCAGAAGTACTAACGCAGTGCAAGTACAGATACCCGCACTACGAGAAGATAGCCTATACAGTATTTATGGCATCACGGAAACTCAGACACTACTTTCAAGAGTGTTAGGTTACGATGGCCTCCGAAGTACCCCTGAACGATATTATCAACAACAGGGACGCCACCAACCGCATAGCCAAGTGGGCTATTGAGCTCCTTCCCTTTGAAATCGTCTACAAGCCATGACGAGCTATCAAATCTCAACTGCTGGCAGATTTCCTTGCCGAGTGGACAGAGCCCGAGATCCCCATGGAATATAGTACATACTCCCATTGGATTATGTACTTCGATGGATCTAAAACTTTGGTCGGCCTGTGGGCTGGAGTTATTCTCACATCCCCCATAGGCAACAACGTTTGATACATGTTGCAAATCATGTATGCTGATTCCAACAATGCAGCCCAATAAGAAGCACTTCTACACGGTCTTCGGATGGCAGCATCAATTAGCATACGACGGCTGGAGGTACGAGGAGACTCCAACTTGGCCATCTCCCAAATCAATCGCGAATTCGATGCCAAGAACCCGAAAATGGCGGCATACAGAAACACCGTCCTCAAGATATCCACACGGTTCGAGGGGTTAGAATTTCACCACGTTGCTAGAGACAACAACCAAGATGCCGATGTACTGGCCCGCATGGGGGCCAAACACGACCCCGTCCCAAAAAACACTTTCTTGGAACGGCTCTTTAAGCCATCAGTGGTTTGGCAGGACGATCATAAGGGTACTGGTCTGACCAGCGCGGAAGAGGTTGTTCCCCCTATAAATGAACCAGACGACCAAATCATCTACGGCTCCGTAATGGACGAGACACCTTCGGCTCATGAGGTCATGGCAGTAATCACGCCATGGATCGAGCCCTTCCTTGCCTACCTTCTTTGCAAAGAACTCCCCGACAATCATACGGAGGCGCGATGCATAAGTCGATGATCCAAAGCCTACAAAGTCCACGAGGGTGAGTTATACAAGAAAAGCACTGATACGTCTCCAACGTATATATAATTTTTGGTGATGGCATCCTATTATATTACCCGTTTTTGATGTTTTATATGCATTAATATGCTATTTTATATTATTTTTGGGACTAACCTATTAATCTAGAGCCAAGTGCCAGTTTCTGTTTTTTTCCTTGTTTTTGAGTTTTCCAGATATGGAATATTAAACGGAGTCCAAACGGAATAAAACCTTCGGAAGGAATTTTTCTAGAAGGAAACAAGTCATCCAAGCTTGGAGTGCATGTCAGGGGAGGTGCCAGGGCGCCACCAGCCTACTAGGCGCGCCCCCTGGCCGCGCCTAGTAGGCTTGTCGCCTCCTGGCAGGTCTCGTAACCCTAATTCTTGGCCTATAAATACCCAAATATTCCCACAACATCAAAAGAGCCACGCAAATACTTTTCCTCCGCCGGAAGCCTCCGTTCCCGAGAGATCCAATCTTGGAGTGTTTTCCGGTAATCTACCAAAGGGGGTTTCGATCATGGAGGGCATCTACATCAACTCCATTGCCCCTCCGATGATGCATGAGTAGTCCACCATAGACCTACGGGCTCATAGCTAGTAGCTAGATGGCTTCTTCTCTCTCTTTGATCTTCAATACCATGCTTTTCATGATCTTCATGGAGATTTATCCGATGTAATCCTCTTTTGTGGTGTGTTTGTCAAGATCCGATGAATTGTGAGTTTATGTTCAGATTATCCATGAATCTTATTTGAATATCCTCTGATTTCTTATATGCATGATTTCATATCCTTGCAAGTCTCTTAGAGTTATTGGTTTGGTTTGGCCAACTAGATTCGTAATTCTGGCAATGGGAGAAGCGTTTGGTTTTGGGTTCAATCTTGCGGTGTCCTCACCCACTGACACAGTAGGGGTAGCGAGGCACATATTGTATTGTTGCCATCAAGGTAACAAGATGGGGTTTTCATCATATTGCTTGAATTTATCCCTCTACATTATGTCATATTTCTTAATGCGTTACTCTGTTCTTCATGAACTTAATACTCTAGATGTAGGCAGGAGTTGGTCGATGTGTGGAGTAATAGTAGTAGATGCAGAATCGTTTTGGTCTACTTGATATGGACGTGATGCTTATATGCATGATTATTGCCTTGGATAACTACATGATTATTCACTTTTCTATCAATTGCTTGAATTTGTTTACCCACCATGATATTTTCCTTCAAGAGAGAAGCCTCTAGTGAAACCTATGGCCCCGAGTCTCCATCATATATTTTCATATCTATAGTTGCTGCAATTTATTTACCTTTTACTTTCCGCACTCATTGCAAATAACCGTGAAGGGATTGAAAACCCCTTTATAGCGTTGGGTGCAAGAGTTTGATTATTTGTGTAGGTGCATCCATTGGTGACTTGCTTGTTCCTCCTACTGGACTGATACCTTGGTTCTCAACAACTGAGGGAAATACTTACCTACTTCTCTGCATCACCGTTTCCTCTTCAAGGGAAAACCAACGCATGCTCAAGAGGTAGCAAGCACCATCGGAATACTACAACGATGCATATCTGAGGAAGAAGGACGATAACGCTTAGCCAAAGTCCACGCAGGGATGGGCAACCATCACGCTGCAGAAAGAGCCTTAGTTAGCAAGGCCTTTCAGGCTGGTTTCATCTGGCCCACTTCTCAAGAGGACGCCCATTCACTTGTCAAACACTGCGTGGGGGTGTCAACTATTCGCAAATCAAAGTCACATGCCCCCAAGAGCTCTTCGGACTATTCCGATCACCTAGTCTTTCACGGCCTGGGTGCTGGATATGGTCGGACCACTTAAAGGGGGGACCAGGAAGAATAAATACCTACTGGTCATGGTTGACAACTTCACCAAATGGATAGAGGCGAAACCTATCAAATCAGTCAAATCCGGACCAGTAATCGAGTTTATATCCGGCATGGTACACCGTTACGACGTCCCGCACAATATAATAACTGATAATGGATCCAACTTCACAGCCCAAGACATCAAATACTGGTGCGCAAAGATGGGCATCAAGCTCGATTACGCATCGGCGTGTCATTGATGACCCACAAGTATCGGGGATCTATCATAGTCCTTTCGATAAGTAAGAGTGTCGAACCCAACGAGGAGCAGAAGGAAATGACAAGCGGTTCTCAGTAAGGTATTCTCTGCAAGCACTGTGAAAGCACATTTGCTTCCTTGGTGGTTTTGATAATTAATAACAACATATGAGTCATTGAACTAATGTTTCCACCAAGTATATTTTAGGAAAAGTTCAATGATAGGGATGGCAAAAGGATTGTGGAGATTGTGGAACTATCCCAAGATGCAAGGAAATAGGTTGGCCAAGCTTCAAGCAAGAGGACTCTACATTTTACATTTGTGAGAAATCACTTTGAGTCCATAGGAAAGCCAATACTATTAAAAGGGGGTAAGGTTTTGTTGGTGAACAAAATGCTCATACGTGCACAAGTGATAGTCACCAAAAACACCCACAAGCTCTCCCACCAAAGTCTGTCTCTAGCCAAACATGAAAAATTGGTGCAACCAACATTCCTATCCCGGTGCCACCGATTCCAAACCCTAGACAGACTCAGTCAAACCCTAGCCACTTCGGTGCAGCCGACACTGCTTTCGGTGCCATCGAGTTAGGTTAACAACTTTCTGTTATGCAATTTCACACTTTTGGTCTGTCCGAGAATGTTGAATCGGCGTCACCGAGTTTGGCAATTCTAACCGTTGGTCACCTTGTCAGTGCAATCGAGAATCCTATATCTATCTCACCGAGATTCAAAAGTTGCCACCTTTTGGTCACTTCGGTACCACCAAGATTAACACATCGTATCACTGAGTTGGTCATTTTGTGTGTAACAGTTGGATTTTTGGGGATGGCTATATATACCCCTTCACCACCACCCACTCAAAAGAGAAGCACTCAGAACTATTCCATACCTATCCTACTCAGTTTTCTGAGAGAGAACCACCTACCCTTGTGTTGAGGTCAAGATCTTCCACTCCAACCATATGGATCTTGATTTCTAGCCTCCCCAAGTTGCTTTCCACCAATCCCATCTCTTCTACCAAGCCAAATCTGTGAGAGAGTGATTGTGTGTTGAGGAGTCGATCTATCATCCTGAAGCACAAGAGCAAGGATTTCATCTTCATTATCGAGCCTATTACCTTTTGGAGGGTGGTGCCTCCTAGATTTGTTAGGTGTCGCTTGGGAGCCTCCTACTTCATGTTGTGGAGTGAACCAAGAAGTTTGTAAGGGCAAGAAGATCGCCTACTTCATGAAGATCTACCCATAGTGAGGCTAGTCCTTTGTGGATGGAAGCCGTATGGAATAGTCAAGGTTGCTACTTGGTGGACCCTTATGGGTGGAGCCCTCCGTGGACTCTCGCGACCGTTACCCTCCTTGGGTTGAAGACTGCATGAACATGGATGTACGATAGCACCACCTATCGGAACTACGGGAAAAATCATTGTGTCTACAATTGCGTTTGATCTTCCTACCCTATCCTTTTACTCATGCTTGTTGTTACTTTCCGCTGCTATACTCTTAGACTTGCATGTGTAGGGTGTACTTGATATGTTATGAATGCTAAAACTTGCCAAGAATTAAAATTTGGAAAAAGCATAGTTTTATTTGGTCAAGTAGTTTAATCACCCCCCTCTAAACCTACTTTTGATCCTACAAGTGGCATCAGAGCTTTGGTCTCCATTGCATTGGTTTCACAACCTAGGAGAAGTATGGCATCTAGTGAGGGAAATTATCACCGTAGAGGTCCGTACTTTGATGGCACTAATTTTTCTAGTTGGAAGCATAAAATGAAAATGCATTTGCTTGGTCATAATCCTACCGTTTGGGTTGTTGTTCGTGTTGGCTTGCAAGGTGATTTCTTTGCGGAAGGAAAGGAACCAGATCGTGAAGCGAGTGTGGATGAATTGAAGATGTTGCAACTCAATGCTCAAGCATGTGCCATTCTCTTCAATTGCCTATGCCCTGAAGAATTCAATAAAATCAGTCGTCTTGAACATGCAAAAGAGATTTGGGATACTTTGGTTGATATGCACGAAGGATGTTAGATGTTCTTCAAGGTCAGCTTGATAAGTTCAAGATGAAGGATGGTGAAGGAGTCGCTGAGATGTACTCTAGGCTAGCTCTCATCACCAATGAGATTGCCAGATTAGGAATCAAAGAAATGAATAACAAGTTCATCATAAAGAAGATACTTCGAGCTTTGGATGAGAGATATGCCACTGTGTGCACATTGATGCAAATGATGCCCAACTACAAATATCTCAAACCAACAGAAGTGATTGGTAGAATTGTTGCTCATGAGATGACACTCAAAGACAAGGAAGAGCTCCATCACAAGTCTAGCGGTTCTTACAAAGCCACAAGTGATGCTCCCGCTACCTCAAGCGACAACCTTGTCACAAATTAAGAGATAATCCTCATGGTCAAGAAATTCAACAAGTTCTACAAGAATAGAAGCAATGATCGCAGATCCAACTCAAGACATGAAGAGAAGCGTTCGTTAAGTCATGACCGAAACTGCTACAATTGTGGGAAGCCCGGACACTACTCCAATGAGTGCTCGGCGCCCTACAAACGAAGAGAAGGGTCACCTAGAAGATGAAGTTCAAGAGATGAATCACCTTGAAGAGAGAGAAGGAGTAGAGATGATCGTTATGAACGAAGACCCTCAAGGAGAAGTAGGGATTCGGATAAGAAGGACAAGCACACCAAGAGCTACGCAAGAAGGAAACATCAAGCTCATGTTGGTGAATGGGTTTCCGGCTCCGACTCCGACAACCACTCCGAGAGAAGCTAGCACTCCAACTCCGACTATAGTCAAGATGATGGTGTTGCTGGAATTGCACTAGTGAGAACCAACTCCTATGATCTATTTGATTCACCAAATTAAGAGAGTGGAAGTTGCTTCATGGCTAAAGGCCCCAAGGTATCACACCCCTAATATCTTGATTTTGATAGTGATGAAGATGATTTGCTTTACGATGATGACTTGCTATGTGATAAAACTAGTGATGTTGATAATAATGAACTTGATATTTCTCATGCTAGTCAAGATAAGTCAATTGACGATGAAATATGAAAATAGAAGAACTAACTAAAGAACTCAACACTCTTAAGTTAGCCCATGAATCTACTCTTAAAGATCATAGAGAGCTTGTAAAAACTCATGACAAGCTACGCTTCAAGAAGCTCAATTTCGAGCAAGAACATGAATTTCTTAAAGCTATCAATGACGGTCTTCGAAAGAACACTTCATCTTATCTTGCCAAACGACTACTCTTGTCTACATTTATGCCACAAGTCAAATCTAAGCAAACTAGTAACAAAGGCAAGAACGGTTCTTCATCTAGTAGCAACAATAAAAATGCTAAATCCAATGATGTTGCTCCTAGTAGTTCTATTGATTCCACTAATGATGATTCTCTTAGCCAAGTTACACTTGAGCAAGAAAATGCTTTATTGAAAGTAATTATGGAGAAAGGTATCTACAAGTGTCTTGAAGGGTATAAACAATTTGATGAGATTGTACGCAAGCATGGAGGATACCGGAAGAATCGTGGTGTTGGCTACTTCAATACTAATGGAGTTGAATGGGAAGAAGGTCAATACCCCAATCCCAAGTTTGTTCCTCAAAAGGAAAAGTATGAAAATACTATTTCGAAGGGAACAAAGTTGCAAGATGACATTCCACCACAAGACACCAAGCTCAAGGGCAAGAACAAGCTCCAAGAGGACTTTGACTCTTATGAAGATGAACCCCAAGCTTTGGTGAAGTGGGTTCCCAAGTCTACTACAAGCTCAACTTCTACAATTGCTACTTCAACACCAAGGATCCCCATCAACTTGATGTGGGTTCCCAAGAAGAAGAACTAGAGAGTCCTTGAGGGGTGACTCTGCCAATGAAATTCACTCACATTCATTATTGGCAAGATCTATTTGCAATCAACATCAACCTTATGCAATAGTTCAAGGAGTCACACATTCCCTCAAAGGCAAACTAGGGACAAGGTATTCAACAAATCAATGGACATCATCACACATGCTTTGCAATCCATGTCCATAGATATACTTGTATTTGTCTCTTGTGTGTTGGGACTAACCCATGTAGGTGAGAAGAGTAAGGAAACAACAAGGATGCTCCCAACTCTTGGTGATCTTCATCAACCTTGAGCATCCATCACTACCTCACCAACATGAAGTCTTCATCGACAAAACCCAAGGTTAGTTTATCCCTCTTATGGGGGGAGGTCACATCAAGGGGGAGCTGTACTCTAAGACTTGAGTCAAAGCATCTCTTAGTATGTGACAACATTAAATGCTTTATGTCAAAGTGGTAACCCCACTTGTGCTTAAACGATGAGTATGACCTATGATCAAGTACTCTTACTTGGCTCCTAAGTCAAAATACTCATATATAGATGACTTCGTCATCGCCCAAGTGCTTGTTAGATGCTAGAGTGTTTGTGCATGTTTGCCATGATTTCATTTGACATCTTATTGTGTGAGCATGTTGGTCTGCATTTATTTCCTCATTCGAGGATATCCAATTGTTGCTTTTTGGCTTTTGATTTATCTTTTGCCAATTGGATATACAAGAATGCCTAGGACCACTTCTTTAGCTATCTATGCTTTCTCACCTCATACTCTATTCATGCTGCATCGCAAAATTTGAACAAGCACTTTTCGATCCCTCTGTGTGTGGAGCACTCGGAGTTCCGTATCAACAAGGACTGACCATTTAAACCTCCTAAGTGCATCTCGGTGGAACCAACCACAAAATCTTGGTCTCACCGAATGCCTAGGGTTGATCTGGTTTTCAATCTTGGTACCACCGATTCCATTTTCTTGGTTACACCGAGTTTCCTTGTCAACAGACAGTTCAGCAACTCGGTGACACCGAAAAGTTTGAATTGGTGACACCGACAGTGGTGGGTATATAAGTTGTGGACCCCGACGCTTTGAAATTCATTCTCAATCGTCGCGCCTCAGAACCCTAAGCAGCCGCCTACGAGACCCCTGGTCATCACCCTTGTGTCCCTGCGCTCCTCCACCGCTGGGAATCACCTTCGTCGACGAAATCCTCGCCATCGTCGCCGCTGTAGCGGATCTGCGCCAAGCTAGGGTACGGATTTGGCCTCCTTTGCGCTCCTCGTCCGATTCTTGCGTAATGGATTGAAGTTTATCTATAAACCACTCTTTGCACACACTCCTATCCGCTCAAAATTTCGATAACTTAGCGAATATTAGGTTTTCTAGGGTTTTGCCGTCCGCCCGATGGAACTCGGTGGAACCGAAGCGAACAAATCGGTCTCACCAATTTGTCTTTCTGTGTTGATGAGAACGGTCTCGGTGGAACCGAGTACTTATTTTCGGTCTTACTGAAAAGAGTGCCAAGGTTCTGTTAAGAGGGACAGTCGGTCTCGGTGGCACCGAAATTTTTGCTTTGTCTCTACTGATTTTCATTTGACAGAATGCAAAAACTTTGAAAATCTATTGTTCAAACTTTCAAAAACCAGCCTCATTTTGTGATGACTCATCTACTTCTGCTCTTCTATACTCTATTCACAGGGTTAGTATGTCAGATGCTGATGACAGTCAGAATATGCCAGAGCAGGGTGCTGACACGAGTTCACGCACAAGCCTAGAGTCCAGTTCATTTTCAGATCCAGGCACTCCCAGCTCCCATGGGTTGCCCAATGCTGCTACCAGGACCAGGAAGAAGCTAAATTCTGATGAAGAAGATTTAGACTTTATCTTTAAGGAGATTCTTGCCAAGAAGCAAGAAAAGGCTGCTAAGAAGTCTGCTACTGAAGCTACTTCTTCCAGAAGAGTTGTCAGCAAGGTCTATGCCAGCTCTGAAACTATCAAAGCACATGAGAGTCCTAGGGCCACAATGTCTATTGATCCCCCAAGGAAGTCTATGCCTAAGAAGGCAGGGAGAAGAAAGACAGGAAGAGGATTATTCATGTGATAGGCATGCCTACCTCATTGTATGAAGATCCAGAGGAGGCTGCTGGTGCTGCTGCTGAGGAAGAGGAGGATGAGCCAGCTGCAAAGGCTCCTCCCAAGAAGAAGGCCAAGAAGCTTATGGCTGATGCTATGCCAAAGACTGGCACATCCAAGAGCACCAACCTACATCCAAGAAAGCTGCTGCACAGAAGTCCAAGAGGACTACCAGAGATATTCCAGCTTCTGAAAAGAACAAAGGAACTGCCTCCAGATTTGAAGATGATGATGACTTGACTACATTGATGAAGCTCAGACCACATCTTCCAGTACATGATGTTAGCCACTTAGTTGCTGAAGATATGAAGAAGAGGAAAGACTCAGGATTGAGAGCTTGGAGAGCTATAGATCCTTATGCCCAGATATTAAAAACTGTTGTTGACTACAGGTTCTACACCAGAGAGCAACATGACTTTTATGAGACATTGCTGCTAGACAAGAGCCCAACTGTTAGTGATATGAGATATATTGATTGGAAATTCATTAAGGAGAATGAGGAATTTCCAAGTGTCCAAGATAATTTCCACTGCATTGGTCTGGATGAGTTCATTGGTAGAGAGCTTACTGCATGGAACGATGAGATGATCATGCAATTCTACTACACTGCACATTTCTACAGAGATGGTAGAATTGTATGGATGACTGAAGGAGCAAGGTATGAATCCACTGTTGATGAGTGGGCTGCACTTCTAGTAGTTCCAAAGGTTCAGGGTGGTGATTTGGATGTATACTCACAATCCAAGGCAAGCCACAATGCCATGAAGGATATGTATACTCCTATCCCCACAGACAAAGTGCAATCTCACAAGCTAGGATACATCTACTATCTGCAAGCAGGCCTCCGTACCATGAACACTATTCTGAAGCATACCTTGATGCCCAAGTCAGGAGATGACAAGATGATCCGAGGCTACTCCATCAACATGTTAATCCACCTTGACGGACATACCAGGATTAGAGTCATGGATTTGATTGTTGAGACAATCAAGAGGGTAGCTGCTAATCAGAAGCGCTCTTGATGCTATGCACCCTACATCCAGATGCTTATCAGCTCTCAGTTGGAGAAGCACATATTTGCTCTAGAATGTCCACATTTACCCCTACAGCCAGAACTCGAGGATAATGTTGTGGTGATTGACCCAGATCATCCCACATCTGCTACAGCACAGGTAGAGGCAGAAGCAGTTCGAGCCGCTAGTGCTCAAGCCCCCAGATCCAGAAACGAGCAAATGGGTCTTTTGATCTTAGAAGTTCAGGGCATGTAGAAGGATATCAAGGGGATTCTGGACAACCAGAACAGTCTTGTGAGGATCTTTGATACAAGGATCAAGACTCTTGCTGATAAGGTGGACAAGGTGACTAAGACAGTCATAGAGCTTCAGAAGGAAATTGACTCCGTGCTACTGTCAGCACAACTCCTGCTCCATCAGCTCCAGTTCCTCCAGTGACCACTCCAGCTCCATCCATGACATCTACAGAGATCTTCGCCGATGCCATTCTCTCAACTCCTTCATCAGCAACCGAAGGACATCAGCCCAAGCACCCTTAGATATATGCCTCTGAACTTTTTGGTAACGTGTTGCCAAAGGGGAAGAAGTGTATATAGATCTTTAGGCTTCGAGTGAGAGAGCGTTTGGTGTTTTGTTGCTTGTTTTAAAAAACAATTGCTTTGGTTTTTGTGACACACTTTTTCTTTGCTTGTGATACATGTTTGATGATGTTTGATCATATGCTTTATTGTGTGATGCTACTATTTCCTATCATCTTAATGCTTATGTGATGATCATTCATCTTTGCTTGATCGTGTTGTGCTATGATGTTCATTTTAATTATTCTCGCACACCACCAAGTGGTATGTGACATGTAATAAGTGACCCATGTACCTAATCGATTGTGAATTTGCATTCAAACGCAAATTTAAAATAATGCACAAATTTAGAGGGAGCTCTTTCTTATCACATACTTCTCAAAGCGACGATTATAATCATTAATTGTATCTTTGTCAAAGCTTTGATCTATATGTTGTCATCAGTTACAAAAAAGGGGGAGATTGAAAGCACATTTGCTTCCTTGGTGGTTTTGATAATTAATAACAACATATGAGTCATTGAACTAATGTTTCCACCAAGTATATTTTAGGAAAAGTTCAATGATAGGGATGGCAAAACGATTGTGGAGATTGTGGAACTATCCCAAGATGCAAGGAAATAGGTTGGCCAAGCTTCAAGCAAGAGGACTCTACATTTTACATTTGTGAGAAATCACTTTGAGTCCATAGGAAAGCCAATACTATTAAAAGGGGGTAAGGTTTTGTTGGTGAACAAAATGCTCATACGTGCACAAGTGATAGTCACCAAAAACACCCACAAGCTCCCCCACCAAAGTCTGTCTCTAGCCAAACATGAAAAATCGGTGCAACCAACATTCCTATCCCGGTGGCACCAATTCCAAACCCTAGACAGACTCAGCCAAATCCTAGCCACTTTGGTGCAACCGACACTACTTTCGATGCCACCGAGTTGGGTTGCCAACTTTATGTTATGAAAGTTCACACTTTCGGTCCGTCCAAGAATGTTGAATCGGCGTCACCGAGTTTCGCAATTCTAACCATTGGTCACCTTGTCAGTGCAATTGAGAATCTATATCGGT
The DNA here is from genome assembly GCA_022496015.1 of Hordeum marinum. Taxonomy (NCBI): domain Eukaryota; kingdom Viridiplantae; phylum Streptophyta; class Magnoliopsida; order Poales; family Poaceae; genus Hordeum; species Hordeum marinum. The sequence goes on along the minus strand of CM039678.1, from coordinate 84,498,090 downwards.
CTCACAAAGATTCAAAAGTTGCCACCTTTTGGTCACTTCGGTACCACCGAGATTAACACATCGGTATCACCGAGTTGGTCATTTTGTGTGTAACGGTTGGATTTTTGGGGATGCCTATACATACCCCTTCACCACCACCCACTTGAAGAGAAGCACTCAGAACTATTCCATACCTATCCTACTTAGTTTTCTGAGAGAGAACCACCTACCCTTGTGTTGAGGTCAAGATCTTCCACTCCAACCATATGGATCTTGATTTCTAGCCTCCCCAAGTTGCTTTCCACCAATTCCATCTCTTCTACCAAGACAAATCTGTGAGAGAGTGATTGCGTGTTGAGGAGTCCATCATCTTCAAGCACAAGAGCAGGGAGTTCATCGTCATTACCGAGCCTATTACCTTTTGGAGGGTGGTGCCTCCTAGATTGATTAGGTGTCGCTTGGGAGCCTCCTACTTCGTGTTGTGGAGTGAACCAAGAAGTTTTTAAGGGCAAGGAGATCTCGTACTTCGTGAAGATCTACCCATAGTGAGGCTAGTCCTTCGTGGACGGAAGCCGTATGGAATAGCCAAGGTTGCTACTTCGTGGACCCTTATGGGTGGAGCCCTCCGTGGACTCTCATGACCATTACCCTCTGTGGGTTGAAGACTCCATGAACATGTATGTATGATAGCACCACCTATCGGAACCACGGGAAAAATCATCGTGTCTACAATTGCATTTGATCTTCCTACCATATCCTTTTACTCATGCTTGTTGTTACTTTTCGCTGCTATACTCTTAGACTTGCATGTGTAGGGTGTACTTGATATGTTATGAATGCTAAAACTTGCCAAGAATTAAAATTGGGAAAAACCATAGTTTTATTTGGTCAAGTAGTCTAATCACCCCCCTCTAGACCTACTTTCGATCCTACACGCTGAAATTATCGGTAACAGATAGTTTTGCGATAAGATAATTTGTAACGAGTAACAAGTAACAAGTGTAGCAAAGGTGTAGCAAGGTATCCGAATCCTTTTTGTAGCAAAGGACATGCCTGGACAAACTCTTATATAAAGTGAAGCGCTCCTAAGGACACATGGGAATTACCGTCAAGCTAGTTTTCATCATGCTCACTTGATTCGCGTTCGTTACTTTGATAATTTGATATGTGGGTGGACCGGTGCTTGGGCGCTACCGTTACTTGGACAAACCTCCCACTTATGATTAACCTCTCTTGCAAGCATCCGCAACTACGAAACAAGAGTTAAGATAAATCTAACCATAGCATGAAACATTAGGATCCAAATCAGCCCCTTACGAAGCAATGCATAAACTAGGGTTTAAGCTTCTACCACTCTAGCAACCCATCATCTACCTATTACTTCCCAATGCCTTCCCCTAGGCTCAAATAATGGTGAAGTGTTATATAGTTGACGTTCACATAACACCACTAGAGGAGAGACAACATACATCTCATCAAAATATCGAACGAATACCAAATTCACACGATTACTTATAACAAGACTTATCCCATGTCCCCAGGAACAAACGTAACTACTCACAACGCATGTTCATGTTCATAATCAGAGGAGTATTAATTATCATAAAGGATCTAAACATATGATCTTCCACCAAGTAAACCAACTAGCATCAACTACAAGGAGTAATCAACACTACTAGCAACCCACAGGTACCAATCTGAGGTTTGAGACAAAGATCGGATACAAGAGATGAACTAGGGTTTGGAGAGGAGACGGTGCTGGTAAAGATGTTGATGGATATTGACCCCCTCTCGATGAGAGGATCGTTGGTGATGACGATGTCTTTGATTTCCCCCTCCGGGAGGGAAGTTTCCTCGGTAGAACAACTCTGTCGGAGCTCTAGATTGGTTCTGCCCAAGTTCCGCGTCGAGACGGTAGCGCTTCGTCCTGAAATCTCTCTTATGATTTTTTTCCATGTCAAAACACTTCATATAGTAGAAGATGGGTGTGGGGGACCTTCCAGGTGGGTCACAAGCCACCTAGGCACGGCCAGGGGGTGGCCGCACCTGGCAAGCTTGTCACCTCCTGGTGGCCCCCCTCTGGTAGTTGTTTCGCCCAATATTTTTTATATATTCCAAAATAATTTTCCGTAACTTTTCAGGACTTTTGGAGTTGTGTAGAATAGGCATCTCAGATTTGCTCCTTTCCTAGTCCAGAATTCCAGCTGCCGGCATTCTCCCTCTTCATGTGAACCTTGTAAAATAAGGGAGAAAATGCATAAGTATTGTACCATAACGTGTAATAACAGACCACAATGCAATAAATATCAATATAAAAGCATGATGCAAAATGGACGTATCAATCATCCACAGACCAATGGACAAGTCAAACGAGCAAACATCCTCATCATGAGTGGCATGAAGCCACATTTGGTCCAGTCTCTTCATGAGTCCGACTATCATTGGGTGGAGGATCTTGACTCCATTCTATGGGGCCTGCGCACCACCCCGAATAGATCAATGGGATACACATCGTTCTTTATGGTCTATGGGGCAGAAGTAGTCCTCCCTTGTGACATTATTCACGATGCACCAAGGGTGCGCATGTACGAGGAAAAGGAAGCCGAGTTAGATCAGCAGGATGACCTAGACACCTTAGAAGGAGAGCGCGACATAGCTCGGGCTCGCTCTACTTTTTATCAACATCAGGCCCGGCGTTACCGGAGTAGGGAGGTCAGGGAAAAAGCATATAATGTGGGTGAGCTCGTCTTACGGCTCCCGGAGAAGCAGAAGCACAAACTCAACCCCAAATGGGAGGGCCCCTTCATAATGGACGAAGTACTCACGGGAGGGCTTACCGTCTTCGAAACCCGTCAGATAACCGCCTTGAATCAAACACATGGAATGCAACTCGTCTTCGACGCTTCTACGGATAGACCGGTGCTATCATACAATCTACCTTTTACCTGCTTTTTCTTGTCTTTTTTCTTTATTTCTTTTTTACTTTCCCGCCCACCTTGATTTTTGGGCAGGTTTGAATTTTTCCTTTTTTCCCAACTCTATGGTTGCCTCAACCGATCTTGTATCAAGATTTTCGGCTTACAACCTTAATTGTTAAAATCGAACACATTACCTGGGGGCTTCTTCCTGAAGCCAACGCTTTTACGCTCTAAGCATTTATTCACATCTATTGTGTATGCATGTTTCCCTTGTCGATTTTAAGCCAATATATGCATCAATTCGAACTAAGATTTTTGCCAAGCTGGGTTGCCACACTCATGTGCTTAACCTCTACATTCCCGATTGTTCGGCTAGAGGGTAAAGGGAGCACCTCTACGATTGTTACGACCGGGTCATCCGGATATGTAACTCAGACGGGTGAAGCCAAAAGCTAGCTATCTTCAGCAGACAATTGGTCGGCTACGACGGAAGCAACAAATAAGACTATGGCCGTTAGCACCATTACTCGGGCTTCTTTTCTAACAAGAGACATTAGTCGCATACTAGCAGTATACGACCTTACTACCTACGATTTACGTAGCACCCTGAAGACAGGTATCAGTAGAGGTACTATTTTATTCAGAAGATGTTTCTTACGCGAAGCAATAATATAACATATTTCCCTGTGTGCTTTTTGTCCGTTCACACCAAAGGTGATGGGGTCATTACCCCTAGGTAAGGCAAAGCAACGGGGTTCTCTCCCCCGCTTCAAGAAAAAGTATGTGGCCGCCTGCTTCGCGGCCGGCTGTCGCGCAGCCGGTAGATGCGTTGCCGGCTAGCTCGGGGACGACTGTTCAAGGAGCCGGCCCGGTCCTCGGCCGGCTGGACGCGGCCGGCTGCCTTTTAGCCGCCTCCTCCGTTAACCCCTGTGCGGACAAGCTCCCCTCCCATCCCTATGCACGCGGGTACGGTGACATGACGGGACCCCCATGACGGGCACCAATATAGCCACAGTGACCGCTAACGCACGGGCACGCGTGGCTACAGTTCGACCGGTCATACTGCTGACCTTGGCCGATCGCGACAGGGGCTCGCCTACATCACGGCAACCACTCGCGTCATCAGCGTCGCCTTGGTTGTTGAGCGGCCGAAAGAGGGAAAATCCTTGCCGGTCCAGCGCCCCGTCTACTACCTCAGTGAGGTCCTCTCCTCCTCCAAGCAAAACTACCCCCACTACCAGAAGATGTGCTATGGCATTTATTTCGCCGCCAAGAAGGTCAAGCAGTACTTCCAGGAGCACACCATCACCGTGGTGAGCACGGCCCCGCTCAGCGAGATCATGACAGACCGGGACTCCACCGGCCGGATCACCAAATGGGTCATCGCCCTTGCCGACCACGAGATCTGGTATGAGCCACGTACCGCCATCAAGTCGCAGGCGCTGGCCGACTTCCTCATCGACTGGGCGGAGACCGAGTTCGTGCCGCCTCCCCCGGACTCCACTCATTGGTGCATGCACTTCGACGGCTCCAAAATGAGGACCGGCCTGGGCACCGGCATAGTCCTATCCTCCCTAAAAGGTGACCAGCTCAAGTACGCCCTCTAGATCCACTTCACCGTCTCCAATAACATGGCCGAATACGAGGCCATCGTCCACGGCCTCTGACTCGGCAAGGAGATTGGCATCAGGCGCATCCTGTGCTTCGGCGACTCCGACCTTGTGGTGCAGCATGTCTCTGGCGAATTGGACGCCAGGGACGCCAACATGCCCAGCTACCGCTTCCTCATATAGCAACTCACCGGCTCCTTCGAGGGATGTGAGTTCCACCATGTCCTGCGAGCAGACAACGAGGCGACTGACACACTGGCGAGGATCGGCTCCACCTGGAAGGCCATCCCAGCCGGCGTCTCCCTCGAGCGGCTGCTCAAACCGTCAATCAAGCCTTCCCCCGAATCAGAGTCCATCTTTGTACCGGCTGATGCTGCCGACCCATCGGTGGCTCCGGCTGCAGCCTCAGCATCTTCGCCATCGGCTCCTCCTACCGCGGCTGTCTTCTCGGCGCCGGCTCAGCCAGCCCAATCGACTGCATCCGATGCGGCCGGCTCCAACACCACGGCATTCATGATGGAAGTCTACGCCCCTCCTGCCGTACCCGACTTGGGGGCTGGCAATCCGGCCCCGGGGGCTGGCAGACCGGCCCCGGGGGTTGGCGAGCCGGTCCCGGGGGCTGATCACCCAGGTCCGGGGGCTCTCGAGCCGCCCCCCGTCTCGGCTCCCTCATGGGCCCAACCCTTCCCAGCGATCCTTCTGCGTGGCGATCTGCCTCCGAACGAGGCCACAACAAGACAAATCCAGCGTCGCGCCTCGGCCTACAGCATCATCAACCACGAGCTCGTCCACCGCAGCACCATCGGCGTCTTTCAACGGTGTGTCGAGTTAGAAAAAGGCCAGGAGATCCTCCTCGACATCCACCAGCGTGAGTGCGGGCATGACGCTGCCTCTAGAACCCTGGTGGCCAAGGCTTTCCACCATCATTTCTACTGTCCGACCGCCTTGGAGGAAGCCAAGAAATTGGTCGACGAATGCGAGGGCTTCCAGCGCTCTAGCACGCAAAACCACCTACCGGCTTCGGCCCTCCAAACCACCCCCCTCTCATGGCCCTTCGCTATCTAGGGCTGGACATGGTGGGACCCTTCAAAATCGTGCGAGGCGGCATGATGCATCTACTGGTGGCCGTCGACAAATTCACCACGTGGATCGAGGCCAGGCCGATCAAGAAGCTGGATGGCCCCATGACCGTCCGGTTCATCGATGACATCACGATTCGCTACAAAGTCCCCCACAATATCATCACCGACAATGGCACGAACTTCGGCAAGGGCGCGCTCGCGCATATCTGCTCCAAGCAGGGCATCCGGCTCGACCTGGCGTCCATCGCTCATCCACAGTCGAACGGCCAGGTCGAGAGGGTGAACGTCATAAGCCTATTTGGCATCAAGCCCCGGCTCGTAACGCCGCTGGTGAGGTCAGTCGGCTACTAGGTCGACGAACTGCCGACTATCCTTTGGAGCCTCAGGACCACTCCCAACCGATCAACCGTCTACACACCCTTCTTCCTTGTGTACGGGTCCGAGGCGATTATTTCCACCGATATCGAGTTTGACTCGCCCCGGTCGCCCTATACACGGAGAAGGACGCAAAGGAGGCGAGAGAGGACGGCATCGACCTGCTCTAAGAAGCCCGCGAACTAGCCTTGAGACGGACGACCATCTATCAGGAGAAGCTCTGACACTATCACAGCAAACGGATCCGGTTGCTCTCCTTCCGCGAAGGGGACCTGGTGCTCAGGCGGATCCAACGGACAGCCAGCCAGCACAAGTTGTCCTCCCCATGGGAGGGCCCGTTTATCGTCAGCAAAGTGATGCACAACAATGCGTACTACCTGATAGACGCCCAGAAGCCGCAAAAGCGCAAGAGAAACGCCTCCGGTGAGGAGACTGAGCACCCGTGGAACGCGGCGCTCCTCCGTCCGTTTTACTGCTGAAAAAACCAAGTGTATGTATGTATCCTTCCCCTTTTGGGCTTATAATTGCAATGGGTGCCCCAAGCCAGCTGTTGGGACACGCCCCTTTCCACTTTGAAGCTTGTCAATTCAATTCGCTGGCCCCCGGATCCAGCCCCTGGCCCCAAGGGCTCGCCGGCTAGTCTTAACGTCCTCCCTCAAGGTAGATCAAGTAGTGTGAGCTAAGTAAGTCCTCCCACCCCTACCAGCTACAGACCAGCCCCCTGCTGTCCGGCTCGCGGGGTCTGGGGGAAAAGCTTGGTTCACACGAAAACCCGATCACTAGGGGGTCGCCGGCTACGTCTAGCCGGTCCATGCTCCTGCCTCTGTCACTTGCCCTACCGAAAAAATCCCTGCGGTTCCTAAACTCAGAGCCGGATCCCTCGAGGCGGATGCCCCGTCCCAGCTATAGACCGGCTCCTGGCTGTCGGGCTGGCGGGGTCAAAACCAAGGGGGAAAAGGACTTGAGCTAATGGAACCAAAGGGCAAACAAAGGAAAGGGAAAGCCGGCACACATAAAAACTTACTTTGCAACAACCAGAAACTTCATAATTTAATGAGGCCCACGGCCATCACAATTCATTACAATACATCCCCAGTGGGTGGACTTGAGTCTAACATGCAGGAAAAACAAAAGGACATGTAAAGACTCTCGGGGGCTCAGACCACCGGCGCGTCACCAGCCGGCGCGCCACCAGTCGGCTCGACATTCGGCCCGAGGTAGTCGCGGCCTTCGGGTCGGCTTCCGTGGCCTTCGGGGCAGCCTCCATGGTCCCAACCATCTCGCCGCCGCTATCAGTGCTGGAGTCGGTGCTCTCATCGGCGACCTCCTCGTCCTCCGGACCTTGGGGGTTACCAAAGGAGTCCTCGGCTACCGGCTCGCCGTCCTCGCCAAGGGCCGGCAGGAGCTCATCCGCATCGACGTACGTGGCGAGCTCGTTGGCCCAGCGAGCAAGGACGGGCTCCCGTGCCGCCCGCTCCTCGGCCGGCTCGTCCCTCATGGTGGACAGCCAGTCCAGGTCAACGTCGCGGTACCACGACGTGACAAACCGGAGCGCCATCTGTGCACTGGCTCGAGCCGCCGACGCCTTCTAGACCTTGAGCTGGGCCACGACGTTCTCCAGCCACAAAGCCACACGGCTCTCCGGAGCCCCATGACCTGGCCACAAGGCGGCGATGACCTCCTTGCTGGTCGTACTCAGCCGCTCCATGCTCCGCTTGAGGTCGATCAGCCGGTTTTCTTTGGCTAGCCCAAGCTCCTCCATATCCCAAGGGGCATCCCCCTCGATGGTGTGCCCACGCCCCCGGAGATATTCCCGATACTCCTCGACGGCATGCTCAGCACAGTGCTGGGTTTTCGGGAAGCGCCCTAAAGAAGAAAGTGAAGAATGAGAAGAGGGCTACTCAAGGACAAGAAGAAGGCAGCCGGCTGAAAAACAAAAATTGGTACTTACGCTCAAAGGAGTCGTCTAGCTCAATGGCGAAGTGGAGCGACGAGTCCCGCTCCGACACTAGCGCCGCCTCCGCCTCGGCGAGGAAAACCTTGCGCTTCTCAAGCGTCCTCTCGAGGCGGGTCACCCCGTTTTGGAGGGCGGTGGTGTTGGGCGGTGTCAACCGCTTCCTTGACGGCCTTCTCCTTGGCCGTCACCTCCTGCGCCACGTCAGCTCTCAAGCGGTCTTGGGCCGCCTGCCCATCCACCAACAGGGCGCCCAGCTGGTCCCTCTCCTGGGTGACCGCTTGGACGCTCTGCGCTAGCCGGTCCTGCTCGGAGACCGCCCCGGTTTTCTCCTCCTAGAGGGTGGTCAGCTCCCCTGTGAAGCAAGACCGGCGTTAGCCAAACATTCCAGGCCCGTTCCGGCTGCCGAGCAGCCGGCTCGGCTCCCGGGGGCTACGCATCCCCCACAAGACCAAACATACCTCGCACCATCGCTGGCTCCTCCTCCAACCGGTAGAAGCCATGCTTGCCACGGTTGTGGATGGAGACTGGCTCGTCGAATATCTCCTGCCGCCGGGCGTTCCCCGCCAGCCACAAGAAGCCAAAGTCAGAAGGCACACAAGGAGATCTGGCCTGGCCGTCCCCACAGCCAGTTAGTCGGCCCACATCTCGGGGGCTACACCTAGTGGGTATGCTCGCGCGCCCCCACTGAAAATTTCAACAAGGACAGGCAATGCTTACCTCCGCACGCCGCAGGGTGTTGTCGGCCGCCTCCGCGAACCGGGCCAGCTCCTGGCGGCACCGCTCCAGGACGCTCCCCAGCTCCCCGAGCGCAGGGACTGGGCCGCCTGCCGGGGGAGCCGGAAGGGTAGGGACGAGCGCTAGCGCCTCCTAGTCCTGGATCACATCTAGCATGGACCTCTAGGTCCGACTATCATCGCCACCCGTCCCGGCATTCGTCACGGTGCCGTCTACCGGGGGAGGATCAATAACGGCTAGGGCGCGGGAATCGGTCCCCAGTTGCCCCTCGCTCAGCGCTAGTGCCGCCCCCTCCTCTTGCCGGCTTGGCCCGACGACCGCGACGGACGGTGCCTACGTCTCCATGGCCGGCGCCTCTGGCGCCACCTCCGGGGCCACCGGAACCTCCGACACGTCGTCCCAGGCCGGCTCGGCCGCGGGCGGCATGACGTTCGGCACCATCGGCCGGGTCTCCTCGAGGACCGGCTCCGTAGCCGCTGCCCCCTATCGGTCCGCCTCCTCCACAAACGGGGGCGCGGCCGGCTCCGTGGCCACCCCTCGCGGCTCGCTCGATGGGGGCCTCGACATGCGAGTCGATTCCGCCGCCGAGTCGGACGCTCACGCGGGGTCCGCGGACCTCCTTCGCCTCCCGCCGCTCGAGGTCCCGGAGTGCGAGGCCCCTCCTTGGGCTCCAGACTCCGAGGCCCATAGCTCCATGAGCCTCCTCTTCTCTTCATGCTGTGTGGCCGCGTGCTCGCGGGCCAGCCGGCTGGCGGCTTCCATCAGGTCTACCGTCGACTCCACGTCGTGGAGTTTGATGGGATCCCTGAAGCGCATAGGGGTCAAACACCCGCCAACACACAACTAGGAAAGGAACCCACGCAAGAAGAAGGTCACTTACCCGGTGACGACGGGCAGAGCCTGCCTGGCGCGCGCCGCTGCCTTCGGCACGGCCGCCTTCACCCGCTTGCAAGCAGACGACAGGGCCGCCGGCTCCTCCTAAGCCGGCCTCTTCCCCCAGCTGGCGGCTCCGGCCGTAGGGGCATGTCGAGGCTCCTCCCTCCGCCCACGTCGGCCCTGCTGAACTGAGGGGGAGGCGTGTTCAAGATCCGAACATCATCCTCCTCATCGTCATCATCATAATAGGTCCAGTCCCTGATCGTGGGACCAGGAGGGTACTCACCAGCTTCGCTGGGCTCTCCGGCTCTGCTGGGCCCGCCGGTTCCCTGGTCGGCCGCCTCTTCTGCCTCCCCTGAGGAATCGACCCCCTCTTTGGGTGGGCCTCCCTGCTCGTAGTCCTCAGAGTCGGAATGGACGCGCTCCGCCTCGAAGATCTAGGGGTGCGGGCCATCCAGCGTGTTCTGTCACACGAACAACTGCGGTCAGCACGGAAAAGTAAGATCGGGCGCTGGTTGGAGGGGTTCGAACAAGAAGGGACGTCTCGACGGAATGTACCAGGGGTGATCGATGGAGACGGTTGTACGACTCCTTGCCGAAAGTCCGCGACGCCGACACCAGCTTAAAGGTCGTGATGGCATTCACCCGCTTCGCCACCTGGGCCGGCGTCAGGTCGACGGTCGTCAGCCGGCAGGGGTCTCGGCGGCCGGACATGTCATAGATCCGGTGCGGCCTCATCTGGAGAGGCAGCACCCGACGCGCGATGAAGTGCGCCACCAGATTGGAGGCGATGAGCCCCTCCCAGCTCCTCAGCTCCACGAGGTGGCCGAGCTCTACGAGAGCAGTTCCGTGCGGGGCGGCCCCCCCACCAGTTCACCCCGGAGGACGAAGCATTGACGTACTCCGGCAGCCGAATGTAATCCCTCTATAGGTCGACATTCTTCACATAGAAGAATGTCCGATGCCAGCCCTTGACGGAGTCGATGAGGCTGAAGTGCGGGAAGCACGAACCGCGGCAGCACACTGCCGCACCCCCGCAGGCGGTGCTTTTCAGCGCCTTGAGGTAGAACAACACCTTGAAGAAGCCATGAAGGGAAGCATCCCCAAGTAACCCTCGCACAACGTCACGAAGCCCGCGATGTAGAGAATGGCATTGGGGCCGAGGTGATGCGGTTGGAGGTCGAAGGTGTCCATCATGAGCTGGAAGAAGTGGCTCATCGGAAGCTCGAAGCCGCGGGAGAAGTGGTAGGAGAAGGCAACGAACTCTCCCTCCTACGGCTTGGGCACCACCTCGTCGCCTGGTGCGCGGGCGGTCACGCGCTCCACCGGAGGCAGCATGCGCACGCGGCGGAGCTCCGCGATGGTGGCCTCTGTGACCACGGAACCGGCCTAGCTTCCCGAGCACCCTTCGGCCATCGTGACGGTGGGGCTACGTGCGAGCGGTGTCATGAGCAAGAAGAACGGTGGCGCTCAAGGGAGTCAAGGAGACGAGAGAATGGAAGACGAGGGGGCAAATGGGGCGCGGGTGCTTCCGCCCTCTGCCCTCCCTCCCCTTTTAAATGGGGAGGCCACGACCGGTGGACGTGGGGATTAACTGCACCCGCTCCCCTGGTATTTCCGCGCGCATTGGCATCCGGGGCCGTAACCACCGCATCGGGGTGCAGAAGATCTTTGCTTGCGTCCCGAGACCTAGCAGGCTACGCCCACGGCGACGTCTCGTCTGCCCGCGTGCGCGGGACCCCATGACATTATTACTCACCGCATGGCGCGCTGCGGGTTGGCCCGGGTCCAGGGGCGGTGCGTCAGGACCCGAGGCGTTGGGTATGGCTACCAACCTGGCTGGCTTTTCGGCTTCACGCCGGAGGCGGGTACCGCTAGGGGGAAGCCACCGACTCCCCTCCGTCTGCCGGACGCTGGCCCCCGCTGGCTTCGGGGACTACTGACCGGGTCATTACCCCTGGGTAGGCCAAAGCAACGGGGTCCTCTCCCCTGCTTCAAGAAAATGTACGTGGTCGGCTGCTTCCCGGCCGGCTGGCGCGCAGTCGGCAGGTGCATTGCCGGCTGGCTCGGGGACGGCTGGTCAAGGAGCCGGCTAGGCCCCTGGCCGGCTGGATGCGGCCAGCTGCCTTTGAGCCGCCTCCTCCGTTGACCCCTGGGCGGACAAGCTCCCGTCCCATCCCTCTGCACGCGGGTACGGCGACACGAAGGGACCCCCACAACGGGCATCAATGTAGCCACGGTGACCGCTGACACACGGGCGCGCATGGCTGATGCGTCTGCAACGTAGCTATAATTTATGAAGTATTCATGCTGTTATTTTATCATTCTTGGATGTTTAACAATCATTTTATAGCAACTTTATATCATTTTTTGGGACTAACCTATTGATCCAGTGCCCAGTGCCAGTTGCAGTTTTTTGCTTGTTTTTTACATCACAGGAAATCAATATGAAACGGAGTCCAAACACCACGAAACTTTTTGGAGATTTTTTTGGACCAGAAGGAAACCAATGGGCCAAAGCTACACCTGGGGGGTTCCCCGAGGGGGGCACAACCCACCACGGCATGCCAGGGCCCCCTGGCGTGCCTAGGTGGGTTGTGCCCACCTCGGTGGCCTCCCGCACCCCCTCTTTGCACTATAAATTCCCAAATATTCTGAAACCCTTCGGGGTAGCCCTAGATCAGAAGTTCCGTCGCCGCAAGTCTCTATAGCCACCGAAAACTAATCTAGACCCCGTTCTGGCACCCTGTCGGAGGGGAGGGGGAATCATCTCCGGTGACCATCTTCATCATCCCGGCGGCCACCATGATGAGGAGGGAGTAGTCCACCCTCGGGGCTGAGGGTTTGTACCAGTAGCTATGTGTTTAATCTCTCTCTCTCTCTCGTGATCTATATCATGGGCTTTGTTAATATAGATGGATAATATGATGTTTCGCCCCTCTATACTCTTATTGTGATGAATTGAATCGTTACCCTTTGAAGTTTTTTTATGTCGGATTGAATGTTCAGATTTGGGAACACATTATGTATGTCTTGCAGTATGAATTCTTGAGGTGATATTGGGGTATCTTATTGGTTGACTTGATATACGTTATGGCACTCAACTTGCGGATTCCCACGGTGATATTGGGGTAATCTATGCATAGGGGTTGATGCACACTTTTATTATATTTTCTCCAATAGAAACTTTGGGGACCCCTTGTAGTTCTTTGTGTGGATTGAGTATTATGAATATGAATTTGCTTTCGTGTTATTCTAGTACGAACTCTTGAGTAGATCGATCGGAAAGAATAGCTTCGTTTTTAGTATGAACTCTAGGATAGATCGAACGGAAAGAATAGCTTTGAGGAGGTTTCGTACCCTACAAACAATTTCTATCTTTTGTTCTTCGCTAATACGAACTCGGGAGTGATTCTTTATCGCACTTTGAGGGGTGGTCATATGATCCAACTATGTTAGCACTGTTGAGAAATTGCACTAGCAAAAGTACGGACCCTAGGCCTTGTTTTCAAGCATTGCAATACCGTTTTTGTGCCCATTTACTATTTTCTACCTTGCTGTTTTTATTTATTCAGATTATAAAAATATATTTCTACCATCCATATTACACTTTTATCACCATCTCTTTGCCGAACTAGTGCACCTATACAATTTGCCATTGTATTGGGTGTGTTGGGGACACAAGAGATTTCTTGTATTTGGTTGCAGGGTCGTTTGAGAGAGACCATCTTAATTCTACACCTCTCACGGATTGATAAACCTTAGGTCATCCACTTGAGGGAAAATTGCTACTGTCCTACAAAACTCTACGCTTGGAGGCCCAACACGTGTCTACGAGAATAAAGTTACATAGTAGACATCAATGGCTACAGTTCGGCCGGTCATACCGCTGACCTTGGCCTACCGTGACCGGGCGGGGCAACAGTGCTGACACACCCCCGCCCACTCGATTACCTGCTCCGGCATGGCTACAGTGCAACCGCCCGTACCAGAGACTTCGGCCGGCTGGCACAAGATGACGCCACCCGGGCGGCCCATGCTGTGGCAGGTGGGCGGGGGCCAATCACGAAGCCGGCTGGCAGGCCCCAACGAGCGATGGGACCGCGCAGATGATGGACCCTACGGGCGACGAGACGACCCAGGAAGCAGGACCCCCTGGCCAGCTAGAGAGGCTGCCAGCCGCCTCCCCCATTCGGTACCCTAAGAATATTGTAAGCCGGGGGGTTGGCCTATAAAATCCCCTGAGTCCCCCATGCAACAGGGACGACGAGTCTCACGCACACACACACACACGGAACACTTCCCTCATATTTACCTTCATAGCGGAGGAAGGCCAGCCGGCTGCTCTCTCTTCCTTCTCTAGCAAACAGCTCCAGGAGCAACCTTGTAAACATACCCATCCATCAACTAGACCAAGCAGGACTAGGGGTATTACCTCCCACAGAGGTCCTTGAACCTGGGTACATCGCATGTCACCACCGCTTGTGCCTAATCCCACACCCGAAGCCCGTCGGCGTCCTCTGGCCCCAACCACCTTTGATAAGCCTACCCATGGCATCTGTCATGAGAAAACAACGACAAAATGGTCGGATTGCCTGGTTCCCCGATCACAATTCACCCTTCTCGAGTGATATTTTATAGGGAACACTCCCAATCTCTTAGCACGGGAGGTCGAAGCCGATGGCTAATTAAGACAAAGTTTACAACACAGACAGAGCAATTTTCCCGATTATTTGTACATAGTTACATATAATCATACATTTGGCTGCTGATTGAGATTGTCTATTAAGGTATCCAGGGAGCAGCCGGCTAGATCATACTAGAATTTTATTCTACTTGATCAAGATATAACCAAAAGGATCGAACTAGGAAAAACAAGAAAAGAAAAAGGTGTGATGGTGATACAATACCGGGGCACCTCTCCCAAGCTTGGCACAAGCCAAGGGGAGTGCCCATACCCATGTGTTTAGATGTCCTTCTTCGGAGGTGATGGTGGAGGAGTTGTTGATGAGGTTGGAAGCTTGTCCTCCGTATTCCAAGGCATAGGCTCACCATCATAAAATGATGAACGAGTCTCTGAAATCCTCAAATCTGCAGCCAAACTCATTCTCTTAAATGTGTATTCATACTGACAGTTTTGGTTTTGCAGATCATAGATCTGGGCTTGGAGATGCTCAATTTTCTCGTAAAGCTTGAAGATGTGCTCCCTAATATCCTTGGTGTCCAACTTGTGTTTTTGGGTAAACTCCAAGATCATCATATGATTGGCACTGAGTCCATGTTCAACCATCCTTTGGCACTTCAAGACTTGCTGCTCCATTGCTTCGAACCTTGTTTCCACGCTTCCTGTGTTCTTTGGCCCTTCAACGTCATAGATGTGCAGCACCCCCTCATGCATCTCAGTGGCTTGAGGGTGTCGCAGCACCTCCGCGAGATAGGGGTTGATGAATTTCTCGAAGAACTTGTCCTACAGAACACTTGGGGACGTCATGACAATCTAAATCTTCTGCAGGAACAACTCAAAAAGGAAAATGAGATATATTGCGATGATACGAAACTCCAAGCCTTCGGGATATTATATAATGAATTTTTACCGACCCGAAGGAGTATACCACAAGAAAATATAGTCCGGAGGATGCACGAGGTGGTCACAGGCCACCAAAGCACGACCAGGGGGTGGCCGCGCCTGGCAAGCTTGTCACCTCCTCGTGCCTCTTCCAGACTACTTTAAAATTTCCTAATTTATTAAATATTCTAAAACCGAGAAAAATACTACTGGGAAAGTTTTGGAGTCGGTTTGCTTACCATACCACTTACCTATTCCTTTTCGGAGCCTGAAATGTTCCGGTAGGTCTCCCTAATATACTTCTCTGGAATTATGGTATTGATAATATTGGTTTGAACATTTATGGGAGTACCTGAGATATAATGTTTTATTCTTTACCCATTTAGCACCTTCGGATTTGTGCCTTTGGCATTGTTGATCTTGATGGCACCAAAACGATATACTTCCTCGACAATGTAGGGCGCTTCCCATTTAGAGAGAAGTTTTCCTACAAAAAATCTTAAACGAGAATTGTATAGAAATACATGGTCACCTACATTGAATTCACACTTTTGTATCCTTTTATCATGCCATCTCTTAACCTTTTCTTTAAACAACTTGGCATTCTCATAGGCCTAGGTTCTCCATTCATCAAGCGAGCTAATGTCAAATAACCTCTTCTCACCAGCAAGTTTGAAATCATAATTGAGCTCTTTGATTGCCCAATAAGCTTTATGCTCTAGTTCTAGAGGTAAGTGACATGCTTTACCATAAACCATTTTATAAGGAGACATACCCATAGGGTTTTCGTAAGTAGTTCTATAAGCCCATAATGCATCGTTAAGTTTGTTAGACCAATTATTTCTAGATCTATTAACAGTCTTTTGCAAGATCAAATTAATTTCTCTATTGCTTAATTATACTTGACTACTAGACTGAGGATGATAAGGAGATGCAATTCTATGATGGACATCATACTTAGCGAGCAATTTACGGAAGGCACCATGAATAAAGTGTGAAGCACCACCAGTCATTAAATATCTAGGGACTCCAAATCTAGGGAAAATAACTTCTTTCAGCATTTTAATAGAGATGTTATGATCAGCACTACTAGTTGGAATAGCTTCTACCCACTTAGTAACATAATCAACAACAACTAGAATATGAGTATAACCGTTGGACGTTGGAAAAGGTCCCATATAATCAAAACCCCAAACGTCAAATGGTTCAATATCGAGAGAGTAATTCATATGCATTTCCTGACGCCTACTAATATTGCCTATTATTTGACATTCATCACATGACAAGACAAACTTACGAGCATCCTTGAAGAGAGTAGGCCAATAAAACCCAGATTGTAATACCTTGTGTGCAGTTCTATCTCCAGCGTGGTGTCCTCCGTAGGCCTCAGAATGACACTTCTGTAGCATCTGCTCCTGTTCATCCTCAGGTACACAACGTCTAATAACACCATCTACTCCTTCTTTATAAAGGTGTGGATCATCCCAAAAGTAATGTCTTAAATCATAGAAGAACTTTTTCTTTTGTTGGTATGTGAAACTAGGCGGTATAAATTTAGCAACGACATAGTTAGCATAATCAGCATACCATGGAGCATTACGTGAAGCATTTATGACAGCTAATTGTTCATCAAGAAAGCTATCATCAATAGGTAGTGGGTCATCAAGAACATTGTCTAACCTAGACAAGTTATCTGCTACGGGGTTATCAGCACCCTTTCTATCAACAATATGCAAATCGAATTCTTGTAGAAGAAGAACCGTCTGATAAGTCTAGGTTTAGCATATTTCTTTTCCATAAGATATTTAATAGCAGCATGATCAGTGTGAACAGTTACTTTGGAACCAATAATATAAGGTCTGAACTTATCACAAGCAAACACAACTGCTAAAACTTCCTTCTCAGTGGTGGTTAATTTCTTTGAGCGCTGTCTAGAGTCTTACTAGCATAATTGATAACATTTAATTTGTTATGAACTCTTTGTCCTAGAACAGCACCAACGGCATAATCACTAGCATCGCACATAATTTCAAAGGGTGGGTTCCAGTCAGGTGGTTGAACAACAGGTGCAGAAATCAAGGCATTCTTAAGAATTTCAAATGCTTCTACACAATCATCATAAAAAACGAATGGAACATCTTTTTGCAAAAGATTCGTGAGAGGCCTAGAAATCATAGAGAAATCATTAATAAACCTCCTATAGAAACCAACATGACCATGGAAACTTCTTATACCTCTAATGTCTGTAGGACACGACATTTTTTCAATAGCATCAACTTTTGCTTTGTAAACTTCATTACCTCTTTTGGATATTTTGTGTCCCAAGACAATACCTTCGTTCACCATAAAGTGCCACTTCTCCCAATTCAAGACAAGACTAGTTTCTTTGCATCTCTGCAAAACTCGATCAAGGTTGCTCAAACAATCATCAAAAGAAGTTCCATAAACGGAAAAACCATCCATAAAAACCTCAACAATCCTTTCACAAAAATCAGAGAATATAGCATTCATAAATCTTTGAAAGGTAGTAGGTGCATTGCATAAACCAAAAGGCATACATCTATTAGCAAAGATACCAAAAGGGCAAGTAAAATTGGTCTTCTCTTGGTCCTCTTTTGACACAGGTATTTGAGAGAAGCCAGAATAACCGTATAGAAAGCAAAAAAATGTGTGTGGTTGGAAAGTGTTTCTAGCATTTGATCAATAAAAGGTAGAGGGTAATGATATTTCCTAGTATCTTTATTTAATTTCCTAAAATCATTACCATTCTATACCCTGTAACAATTCTTTGCGGGGTCAATTCATTTTTATCATTAGGAACCACGGTAATACCTCCTTTCTTAGGGACACATTGAACGGGATTAACCCATCTACTATCAGCAATAGGATAAATAATACCTGCCTCCAGAAGCTTTAATATTTCATTTCTTACCACTTCTTTCATTTTAGGGTTTAACCGCCGTTGGTGATCAACAACTAGTTTAGCATTGGGCTCCATATTAATTTCATGCTGACATATAGTGGGACTAATGCCCTTAAGATCATCAAGAGTATATCCAATAGCAGCATGGTGCTTCCTCAGAGTTTTCAATAATATATTTTCTTCATGCTCTGAAAGGTTAGCACTAATGATAACATGATATATCTTCTTTTCAGAGTATTTGGTAATTGTTTAAGCTCAAACATGGGGTCACCCTTGGGTGAAGGAGGATCCCAAAGTATTTCAGCAGGCAAATTGTCTTTAAAAATAGGGTGCTGATCAAAGAAAATCTTATCTATATCATTCCTTTCATTCATATGCATATCATTTGCATGGTCTAGCAGATATTGTTCTAAGGGGTTAGTAGGAGGCACAAAAATAGAAGTAAGACCAATAATTTCATCCTTACTAGGCAATTCTTTATCATGGGGTTGTCTACGAAATTTAGAGAAATTAAAATCATGAAACGTCGCCCCAAAACTTACAGTAACAATTTCCTTCTCACAATCTATCCTGGCATTAACAATATTCAAGAAAGGTCTACCAAATATAATGGGACAAAAATCATCTTGTGGGGAACCAAGGACAATAAAACCAGTAGGATATTTTATTTTCCCACACAAGACTTCAACATCTATAACAATCCCAAGTGGTGCTATAGTATCTCTGTTAGCAAGCTTAATTGTAACATCAATTTCCTCTAACTCAGCTGGTGCAATATCATTCATAATTTCTTTATATAAGGTAAAGGGAATTGCACTCACACTAGCACCCATATCACATAAGCCATGATAACAACGATCGCCTATTTTAACAGAAACAACATGCATGCCAACAACAGGTATGTTTTTGTCTTTAGCATCAGGTCTAGCAATTCTCGCAGCTTCATCACAGAATTGAATAACATGCCCATCAATATTATCAACCAAGAGATATTTAACCATAGCAATACTAGGGTCAACCTTAATTTGTTCAGGGGGTGTAGGTGTTCTAACATAGCTCTTACAAACCACAGTTGAAGCTTTAGCATGTTCCTTTATCCTAACACGAAAAGGTGGTTTCTCAACATAAGTAGCGGGAATAACAAGATCAACATTATAAGTAATAGTTTCCTCTTCAACTTTAATAGGTTCAACTACTTTCACTTCAATGGGGGGATGATATTTAAACCACTTCTCCTTAGGGAGATCAACATGAGCAGCAAAAGATTCACAAAAAGAAGCTACTGTCTCAGAGTCAAGTCCATATTTACTCCTACATTCACGAAAAACATCGGTGTCTACAAAAGATTTAACACAATCAAACTTAAGGCTTATACCTGACTCCTTACCTTCATCGAGTTACCAATCTTCTGAGTTGCGTTTAATTCTTTCCAACAAATCCCATTTGATGTCAATATATTTATCCATATAGGAACCAACACAAGAACTATCGAGCATGGATTCATCATTACGAGAAAGCCGAGCATAAAAATTATGAATAATAATTTCTCTCGAGAGCTCATGATTGGGGCATGAATATAACATTGACTTAAGCCTCCCCCAAGCTTAAGCGATTCTTTCTCCTTCACGAGACCAAAAATTATAAATATAATTCCGATCACGATGAACTAGATGCATAGGATAGAACTTCTGATGAAATTCCATTTTCAATCGGTTGTAGCTCCATGATCCAATATCATCACATAGCCTATACCATGTCAATGCCTTCTCCTTCAAAGATAAAGGAAATACCTTCTTCTTAACGTGATCCTTGGGCAGACCTGCAAGCTTAAATAATCCACAAACTTCATCCACATAGATTAGATGCAAATCAAGATGTAGTGTTCCATCTCCTGCATAAGGATTAGCCAGTAGTTTCTCTATCATACCCGAAGGAATTTCATAATAAATGTTTTCAGTAGGTTCCGTAGGTTGAGGGGCAACACTTTGTACTTCCGGTCGAGGTGAAGATACCCCGAACAAGCCCCTCAAAGGATTACTTTCCATAGTAACAAGTGAGTAAATTTCAGCACACTATATAAATTTTTCCTTACCAAAGGCGCTTCACTCCCCGGCAACGGCGCCAGAAAAGAGTCTTGATGACCCACAAGTATACGGGATCTATCATAGTCCTTTCAATAAGTAAGAGTGTCAAACCCAACGAGGAACATAAGGAAATGACAAGCAGTTCTCGGTAAGGTATTCTCTGCAAGCACTGAAATTATCAGTAACATATAGTTTTGCGATAAGATAATTTGTAACGAGTAACAAGTAACAAGCATAGAAAAGGTGAAGCAAGGTAGCCCAATCCTTTTTGTAGCAAAGGACATGCCTGGACAAACTCTTATATAAAGTGAAGCGCTCCCGAGCACACATGGGAATTTCGATCAAGCTAGTTTTCATCATGCTCACTTGATTCGCGTTTGTTACTTTGATAATTTGATATGTGGGTGGACCGGTGCTTGGGTGCTGCCCTTACTTGGACAAACCTCCCACTTATGATTAACGTCTCTCACAAGCATCCGCAACTACGAAAGAAGAATTAAGATAAATCTAACCATAGCATGAAACATATGGATCCAAATCAGCGCCTTACGAAGCAATGCATAAACTAGGGTTTAAGCTTCCATCACTCTAGCAACCCATCATCTACTTATTACTTCCCAATGCCTTCCCCTAGGTCCAAATAATGGTGCAGTGTTATGTAGTCGATGTTCACATGGCACCACTAGAGGAGAGACAACATACATCTCATCAAAATATCGAATGAATACCAAATTCACATGATTACTTCTAAAAAGACTTATCCCATGTCCTTAGGAAAAAACGTAACTACTCACGAAGCATGTTCATGTTCATAATCAGAGGAGTATTAATTATCATAAAGGATCTAAAAATATGATCTTCCACCAAGTAAACCAACTAGCATCAACTGCAAGGAGTAATCAACACTACTAGTAACCCACAATACCAATCTAAGGTTTGAGACAAAGATCAGATACAAGAGATGAACTAGGGTTTGGAGAGGAGACGGTGCTGGTGAAGATGTTGATGGAGATTGACCCCCTCTCGATGAGAGGATCGTTGGTGATGACGGTGGCTTCGATTTCCCCCTCCGAGAGGGAAGTTTCCCCAGCAGAATAACTCCCTCGGAGCTCTAGATTGGTTCTGCCCAAGTTCCGCCTCGAGACTGCGACGCTTTGTTCTGAAAGCTCTCTTATGATTTTTTTTCCAGGTCAAAACCCTCATATAGCAGAAGACGGGCATCGGGGACCTGCCAAGTGCGTCACAAGCCAACTAGGCCTGGCCAGGGGGGTGGCCGCGCCTGGCAGGTTTGTCACCTTTTGGTGGCCCCCTCTGGTATTTGTTTCGCCCAATATTTTTTATATATTCCAAAACAATTCTCCGTAACTTTTCAGGACTTTTGGAGTTGTGCAGAATAGGTATCTCAGATTTGCTCCTTTCCTAGTCCAGAATTCCAGCTGGCGGCATTCTCCCTCTTCATGTAAACCTTGTAAAATAAGAGAGAAAAGGCATAAGTATTGTACCATAATGTGTAATAACAGCCCACAATGCAATAAATATAAATTTAAAAGCATGATGCAAAATGGACGTATCAATCATCCATAGACCAATGGACAGGTCAAACAAGCAAACGACCTCATCATGAGTGGCATCAAGCCACATTTGGTCCGGTCTCTTCATGAGTCCGACTATCATTGGGTGGAGGAGCTTGACTCCGTTCTATGGGGGCTGCGCACCACCCCGAACAGATCAACGGGATACACACCATTCTTTATGGTCTATGGGGCAGAAGCAATCCTCCCTTGTGACATTATTCATGATGCACCAAGGGTGCGCATGTACGAGGAAAAGGAAGCAGAGTTAGACCAGCAGGACGACTTGGACGCCTTAGAAGGAGATCGTGACATAGCTCAGGCTTGCTCTACTTTTTATCAACAGCAGGCCCGGTGTTACCAGAGTAGGGAGATTAGGGAAAAAGCGTATAATGTGGGTGAACTCGTCTTATGGCTCCCAGAGAAGCAGAAGCACAAACTGAACCCCAAATGGGAGGGCCCCTTCATAATCGATGAAGTACTCGCGAGAGGGGCTTACCATCTTCGAAACCCGTCGGATAACAACCTTGAATCAAACCCATGGAATGCAGCTCGTCTTCGACACTTCTACGGATAGACCGGTGCCGTCATACTCCCTACCTTTTACCTCCTTTTTCTTGTGTTTTTTCTTTATTTCTTTTTCCTTTCCCTCCCACCTTGATTTTTGGGCAGGTTTGAATTTTTCTTTTTTCCCAACTCTATGTTCGGCTCAACCGATCTTGTATCAAGATTTTCGGCTTACAACCTTAATTGTTAAAACCGAACACAGCACCTTGGGGCTTCTCCCCAAAGCCAACGCTTTTACGCTCTAAGCATTTATTCACATTTATTGTGTATGCATGTTTCACTTGTCGATTTTAAGCCATTATATGCATCAATTCGAACTAAGATTTTTGCCAAGTTGGGTTGCCTCGCTCCTGTGCTTACCCTCTACGTTCCTGATTGTTCGGCTAGAGGGTAAAGGGAGCACCTCTGTGATTGTTATGACCGGGTCATCTGGATATGTACTTCAGATGGATGAAGCCGAAAGCTAGCTATCCTCAATATTTCGTTGTAAAACACGGCAGCCAGCCTCATGCTGGGATTTGGTGTACCGTTGAGATTCTCGGGCTGCATCTAATTCTCTTTGCAATTGCCCTATGGATTTAGCTGCTACAAAGTACCCTTGTGTCAGCATGGGAATATGTACTAAGATCAGCAGAACAGGTATACTCACCATGTGCCTCCCGGGTAAAGCTCTTCACGTGATCCAATTCGGCCTTCACGGTTTCCACCTATGTTCGGCTTGCTTCCAGTTCCTTGGCCAATTGCTTGCTTCACTGCCTCGAGGCCTGCAATAGCAGTAAGACAATATGAGGACCCTTAATTCGGCCATTTCGACCAATTTAAGGCTCAGGGGCTACTGAGTTCACATGGGTGTTTGGACTTCTATAGCCAATTACTCACCTGCAGGATGGACGATATCAGTTTCATGGCCTCCCCAAATCCAGCTCGGGCAGCTCTGATATGCGCATCCACTGAGCGTAGAGCATTAAACTCTTCTTCGGAGAGTGCTAGGTGGTGCAGGGCTTCTCGTCGCTATCGATGATTCATAGTGCTCTCTAACTCGGATTTGGTAACTGACATCGCGTCCTCAGAATCTTCAGGGGTCGGATTGATCGTAGGGACCTCCGTAGTGGGTTCGGCGTGAACCGAAGATGTAGAATTTTGAGCGCCACGGGACACCCGGGCAACATCCTCGGCAAAAGATGGCTGAACTCTTTGCCGGAGTATTTTGACGTAAGGACTCTTGTGAGGCTCTATCAGTCGCGGTAATAAATTAAAACAGCCGAACAAAGTACCTTTGAGTTGAGCGAGTAGGCGGGATTGTCCCTATGGCCGACTCATTTGACGGATCCATGTTGCTTTCCGGTCCGGGCATTGCCGCCGTAGCCGATGCATGTCGTGCATACCGACTATGCTTGGGAGGAGGAGCCGGTGCGTTTGGATCGTTGGAGGATACCTGCCTTTTGTGGGACGAGTTTTTCTTCTTCTTGCTTATTGCAGGGGAAGGGAACGATCCAAGATAATCTACTATAATAGCTACCTTGGAGTGATCAACGACCTCGTGGTAGAAAACCCCGACTTGAAGCTCAATTGTGATATCCGGGTCATCATGAAAGCCCAGATCATCACGAGAATAATCCTCGGGTTGGGGGGCGGACAATTAACTGTCTTGATGAAGCTCCTGCATTCATGTTCACATAAGTTAAAGGCTTCGGTCAAGAAGGGATAAAATTGAAAACCCGAATTGTGGTCACTGAGTTGAAAGGCTCACCCATTCGATGGGATTGTGAGTGGAGTAACCCTCCTTGGTCGGCAGCCGAACAAAATCTTTTTGCTCCCCTTTGTATAGGTTGGCAAGTGCGGTGGTTAATGTTGTTTGATCGGTAGGGCCCAGTCGTCGGGAGCGAGTGGTGTCGCTTGTCTAGTTGTAACACCACAAAGGGTGTATTCTCTGATGAAGAGACAAAACGCACCGGGTGATGGCGGAATCCATGACATCTATCATGGTCAACTTGTGATGGGTTAATACCCTCACATGGGCTGCCAAGTGTCGCACTTCGACGTTGTCTTCTTGGGACGTGCTCTTCGATCGCCAATTGTACCTCTTCTTCAAGGGGGCGTCGGAGTATTCGGGCAAACCCCTCCGAGCTGGATCAAATAGGGGGACGCCCTCAATATAAAACCATTCCGAGGACCATTCTTCGAACTCCTTTGGTGTTCCCACTGGATACCGCGTCCCCACTATGCGGCATATTTTGGCTCCTCCAACCTCCAAAATTGTCTTGTCCTGAGTACGAGGGACGAGGTAGGAGTACTTCCTCCACAATTCAAAGTGTGCCTCGCAGCCTAGGGACATCTCGCAAAGGGCGACAATTCCCGAGATGTGCAGAATAGAATCTGGGGTGAGGTGATGGAGCTAGATCCCATATAACTCCAATAACACCCTCAAGAATGGATGAATGGGGAACCCGAGACCCCGCAAAAGGAAGGGTACAAAATAGACACGCTCCCCCTTTTGTGCATTGGGGAAATTTTCTGTGAAGGCTTCGTCGTTGAATGAAGACAAGCCAGCACATGTAACCACCAGATCCGAGGAGGGAAGATACCCTTGAGTCTCGAGGTTGCGTAGTCAAAGAAGGGAGACGAAACAGCTTGTCCAATCCCTGGGACGGGAGCCTTAAGGGCGCGAGGAAGAGCTGGGGGCGCTCGCCATGTTCTTATGGTGATCTCTCGCTGAAGCTTTTTCCTAATGAGGAGGAACAAGATGTGTCTTAGACCACGATTCAGTTTGTTTAAATGCGTGGTGCCTTCGTTGTGGAGGGGCAGTCTTGTAAAAAGCTGCTGAACCGCTCGTCTTCCCACGGTGCACGAAAGTCGAGAAATGCTAACGGTTATTGCAATGAACCCGGCGAGCTCATGACGCTTGGGATTTCGCCGATGACAGGATGGTTGCCGAACAAGAAGGGATAGAGGGACCCGCCTCGCAAGCCGAATACTTTGACACACTAGACTGTTCGAACGTACCTTAGCGTTGGAGGCTAGTCCGGGGGCTACTGAGGGAGTCCTGGTTTAAGGGGTCCTCGGATAGCTGACCTGTTTCTCATGGGCCGGACTATGTGGGCCGCCGGATGAGCATTAGATGATCGAAGGCCCCATCGCCAGGGTGGGAGCTTCAAGGATCCATGGCCTGTCCTCCAAGTTTTCGACAGTAGATAGCCGTGTTTTCCTTCAATGTGCAACCGATCATGTGTATACCATAGGTACCCTCGACGTCTATATAAGACGGAGGGTTTTAGGTTGTAGGGCAGAGGCCAACTCATCTAGGATCTAGCTATTCGATCTCGAGGTAGATCAACTCTGTAACCTACATATCATCAATATAATCAAGCACGACATAGGGTTTTACCTCCATATGAGGGCCCGAACCTGGGTAAACGTCGTCTCCTTCGTCCCCTGTTACCATCGATCCTAGTCTCATAGCTCGGGACCCCCTACCCGAGATCCGCCGGTTTTGACACCGACAATGGGCGAGCAGTATAACACTAATGCAACCTCCTCCAGTAGGTGGCCTCTTGGAGGCATCAAAGGAGTATGAGCAATGGTTGGTGGATCCTGATGCAATGGAAGGCGACGGTTGGAATCGGGAGTTGTTGGATCAAGAGTTGGACACGAGTCCGGGGTTGATGAGTCGAGATTTAATCATTTCAAGCAGTCATGTAAGATGTAGGAGGAGTGGCGAGCAAGTGATTGCGGGCCTATGAGTTATGGCGAGTTAAGGGAATACATGATTTAGGGTTGGTCCATAGGAGTTAGATGTTGACCCCACATGGCCTAGGAGTTATTTTAATTTTTTAATTTTTGGGGTACCCATTGGGTAACCCATGGGCACACTTTCATACGCATGCCTGATACGTCTCCAACGTATCTATAATTTTTGATTGTGTCATGCTATTATATTATCTGTTTTGGATGTTTATATGCATTAATATGCTATTTTATATTATTTTGGGGACTAACTTATTAATCTAGATCCCAGTGCCAATTTATGTTTTTCCTTGTTTGTGAGTATTGCAGATATGTAATATTAAACGGAGTCCAAACGGAATAAAATCTTCGGAATGATATTTTCTGGAAGGAAAGAGATCCACCAGACTTGGAGTGCACGTCAAGGCATCTGCTAGGAGGTCACAAGGCAAGAGGACGCGGTCACCCCCCTGGCCGCGCCTAGAAGGCTTGCCACCTCCTGGCAGGTCTCCTAGCCCTAATCTTCCACCTATAAATACCCAAATATTGCCCCAATACCAAAAAGAGCCATGCAAATACTTTTTCGCCACCAGAAGCCTCTGTTCCTGAGAGATCCAATCTTGGAACCTTTTCCGGTAATCTCCCCGAGAGGGATTCAATCACGGAGGGCATCTACATCAAATCCATTACCCCTCTGATGATGGATGAGTAGTCCACATAGACCTACGGGTCCATAGATAGTAGCTAGATGGCTTGTTCTCTCTCTCTTTGTGCTTCAATACCAAGTACTTCATGATCTTCATGGAGATCTATCCGATGTAATACTCTTTTGTGGTGTGTTTGTCGAGATCCGATGAATTGTGGGTTTATGTTCAGATTATCCATGAATATTATTTGAGTCTTTTCTGAATTCTTATATTCATGATTTCATATCTTTGCAAGTCTCTTCGAGTTATTGTTTTGGTTTGGCCAACTAGATTGGTAATTCTTGCAATGGGAGAAGTGCTTAGTTTTGGGTTCAATCTTGCGGTGTCCTCACCCAGTAACAAAGTAGGGGTAGTGAGGCACATATTGTATTGTTTCCATCAAGGGTAACAAGATGGGGTGTTCATCATATTTCTTGAGTTTATCCCTCTACATCCTGTCATCTTACCTAATGCGGTACTCTGTTCTTCATGAACTTAATACTCTAGATGCAGGCAGGAGTCGGTCGATGTGTGGAGTAATAGTAGTAGATGCAGAATCGTTTCAGTCTACTTGACACGGACGTGATGCCTATATGCATAATCATTGCCTTGGACATCTTCATAATTATTCACTTTTCTATCAATTGCTCGACACTAATGAAACCTATGGCCCCCACTGTGATATTTTCATAAATTTTTCACCCACTGTGATATTTTCCTTCAAGAGAGAAGCCTCTAATGAAACCTATGGCCCCCGGGTCTACTTTCCATAATATATTTTCAGATATACAAACCAAAAACACCAAAAATACCTTGCTGCAATTTATTTAATTTTTACTTTCCACAATCTATTACATCTATCTCTATCAGATCTAATCCTTGCAAATAACCGTGAAGGGATTGACAACCCCTTTATAGCGTTGGGTGCAAGAGTTTGATTGTTTGTGTAGGTGCATCCATTGGTGACTTGCTTGTTCCTCCTACTGGATTGATACCTTGGTTATCAACAACTAAGGGAAATACTTATCTACTTCGCTGCATCACCCTTTCCTCTTCAAGGGAAAAACCAACGCTAGCTCAAGAGGTAGCAAGAAGGATTTCCGGCATCGTTGTCGGGGAGGATACACATCAAGCCTACCAAGTACCCATCACAAATCCATATCTTGCATTTACTTTATTTTCCATTTTCCTCCCATTTTCCTCTCCCCCACTTCTAAAATGATTTTCAGAAAATACCAAAAAGATTTGCCTTTTTATTCACCCTTCTTCCGCTCGCCTTTTCGTTTGCCTTTTGTTTGCTCGTGTGTTGGATTGCTTGAACTCATGGCTAACCTTACCACTATAGCTAATACTCCCAAGAATGAACTTAATTTTAAGAAAAGGTAGGGGAAAACTTAAAAGATGCTTGGTATAGAATTTGTAGTGCTCAAAATAGATCTATTTGTAAGAAATCTACTACCGTTCTCCTTCACAATTTTTATGTGGGTATTACTCCATGGAATAGATATGTTCTAGATACCATTATGGGAGGAAATATCTTGGGAAGTCATACCTTTGATTCTTATAGCGCTATGATAAATTTGGTAGGTTCACCTCCAATCATGGTTAATGGAACAATCTTGACTTTGGAACATGTGGTGCGAAGGCTAGATATTATTGAAAAAAAGTTGCTATGGTTGAGCTTATTGAAAACTTGGATAGAAAGATTCATAATCACATTACTCAATATGGATCAAAGGTAGGAGTGACCCAAAAAATCTAAGGGAAAAAGTGTTGGAAATATGCCCTAGAGGCAATAATAAATTAGTTATTATCATATTTCCTTGTTCATGATAATCGTTTATTATCCATGCTATAATTGTATTGATCGGAGACTTAAATGCATGTGTGGATACATAGACAAAACCATGTCCCTAGTATGCCTCTAATGGACTAGCTCGTTGATCAAAGGATGGTTAAGGTTTCCTAGCCATGGACATGAGATGTCATTTGATAATGGGATCACATCATTAGGAGAATGATGTGATGGATAAGACCCAAACTACAAACATAGCATATGATCGTGTCAGTTTATTGCTACTGTTTTCTGCATGTCAAGTATATGTTCCTATGACCATGAGATCATGCAACTCACGGATATCGGAGGAGTGCCTTGTGTGTATCAAACGTTGCAACGTAACTGGGTGACTATAAAGGTGCTCTACAGGTATCTCCGATGGTGTCTGTTGAGTTGGCATGGATCGAGACTGGGATTTGTTACTCCGTGTGACGGAGAGGTATCTTAGGGCCCACTCGGTAATACAACATCACAATGAGCCTTGCAAGCAATGTGACTAATTGTTAGTTGCGGGATCTTGTATTATGGAACGAGTAAAGAGACTTGCCGGTAACGAGGTTGAACTAGGTATGGAGATACCGACGATCGAATCTCGGGCAAGTAACATACCGAAGAACAAAGGAAACGTTATACGGGATTAACTGAATCCTTGACATAGAGGTTCGACCGATAAAGATCTTCGTAGAATATGTAGGAACCAATGTGGACGTCCAGGTCCCGCCATTGGTTATTGACTGTAGAGGTGTCTCGGTCATGTCTACATAGTTCTCGAACCCGCAGGGTCTGCACACTTAAGGTTCGGTGACGTTTCGGTAGTGTAGAGTTATGTATGGTGGTGACCGAAGGTTGTTCGGAGTCCCGGATGAGATCCCGGACATCACGAGGACCTCCGGAATGCTCCGGAGGTAAAGATTCATATACAGGAAGTCCCAGTTTGGTTTCTGGAAAAGTTTCGGGCTCATCGGTAGTGTACCGGGAGTATCGGTAGTGTATCGGGAGTGCCGGTAGTGTACCGGGGGACCTCCGGGAGGGGTATTTCGACCCCAAGAGGTCCATGGGCTGTGGGATAATAATAACCATCCCTTAGTGGGCTGGGAAAACAGCCACAAAGGCCCATGGCGCAGGAGAGAAAGTCCTAAAGCAAAAAGTGGAAAATCAGCCAATAGGAGGCAATCCTACTCCAACTAGGATTGGAGGTGAAGTAGGATTGCTCCCACCTCCTATTTCGGCCGACCCAAAGGCCTTGGCTGCCTCTCCTCTCCTCTCCTCCTATATATACTAGTGGATTGGGTGGTTTTTGGACAGAATTTCCGGCCACGTGCTACCCGTTCCACCGGTGCATAGTTTCTCCTCTAGATCGGTTTTCTGCAGCGCTTAGGCGAAGCCCTGCCGGAATTGCTCCACCACCATCACCGGAGCGCCGTCACGCTGCCGGTGAACTCTCTCTCCTCTCCACCTCCTCTTGCTGGATCAAGACGGTGGTGATCGTCATCAAGCTGCACGTGTGCTGAACGCGGAGGTGCCGTCCGTTCGGCGCTAGATCGGAAGGACCGTGATCGAGATCGCGAGACAGTTCGTGATGAGATCGCGGAACGGATCGTGATGAGTTTGCGGGACAGATCGTGATCAAGATCGTGAGACGGATCGTGATGAGATCGCGGGACGGATCGTGATGAGTTCACGGGACGGATCGTGATTGGATCGCGGGACGGATCATGATGAGATCGCGGGACGCTCGGCGATTTGGATCGCGAAGATGTTCGACTACACCAACCGCGTTTCTTAACGCTTCCCGCTTAGCGATCTACAAGGGTATGTAGATCCACTCTCCCTCTCGTAGATGCTCATCACCATGGATAGGTTTGCGTGTGCGTAGGAAAATTTTTGTTTCCCATGCGACGTTCCCCAACAAAAAGAACCCATAGTTAATGAAAAATTGGATCAAGATTCATCTAGAATTGACAAGATAGAGGACATTATTACCAACTTGGGATCCACTTTTGCCTTGGTTCAAACCACTCCAAATCCTTCTCCTCCATGAATTGTGGTGTGTTTGTCGAGATCCGATGAATTGTGGTTTTATGTTCAGATCCATGAATATCATTTGAGTCTTTTCTGAATTCTTATATGAATGATTTCATATCTTTGCAAGTCTATTTGAGTTATTGGTTAGGTTTGGCCAACTAGATTGGTAATTCTTGCAATGGGAGAAGTTCTTAGTTTTTTGTTCAATCTTGCGGTATCCTCACCCAGTGACAAAGTAGGGGTAATGAGGAACGTATTGTATTGTTGCCATCAAGGGTAACAAGATGGGTTTTTTCATCATATTGCTTGAGTTTATCCCTCTACATCATGTCATCTTACCTAATGTGTTAGTCTGTTATTCATGAACTTAATACTCTAGATGCAGACATGAGTCGTCGATGTGTGGAGTAATAGTAGTAGATGCAGAATCATTTCGGTCTACTTGACACGGACATGATGCCTATATGTATAATCATTGCCTTGGATATCTTCATAATTATTTGCTTTTCTATCAATTGCTCGACAGTAATTTGTTCACCCATCGTGATATTTTCCTTCAAGAGAGAAGCCTCTAGTGAAACCTATGGCCCCCAGGTCTACTTTCCATAATATATTTTCAGTACTATAAACCAAAAATACCAAAAATACCTTGCTTCAATTTATTTAATTTTTACTTTCCGCGATCTATTACATCTTTCTCTATCAAATCTAATCCTTGCAAATAACTGTGAAGGTATTGACAACCCCTTTATAGCATTGAGTGCGAGAATTTGATTGTTTGTGTAGGTGCATCCATTGGTGACTTGCTTGTTCCTCCTACTGGATTGATACCTTGGTTCTCAACAACTGAGGGAAATACTTATCTACTTCGTTGCATCACCCTTTCCTATTCAAGGGAAAGCCAACACAAGCTAAAGAGGTAGCAATGCCCTACCCATATATTTTGCGGGTATGGATACCCATTAACCATGGGTACACAATTTCTCCATGTCTTTTCCATGCCCACTATTTTCAGGTACGGTACCTACAGGCACCCATACCCATGGGCAAAATTAACACCCCTATTTGAAGGTCTCCACGTACACCGGTCTCACCACGTCGCCTGGTGGGCCAAGCTGAGGACCCCTAGGTCGTTTCCATCCTGGGTTACATTGGGCAGTCCATGATGTGTTATACGAAGACTCTAGAAGACTTGACGTACAAGCTAAAGATACCGGAGTTGTGGGGAAGAATCTACCTCCACCGACGTGACCAAGTAGGATATGTAACCCTAGGATACCCGGTATGTTATATAAGCCAGGGATTAGGCTCGTTATATAACACATTACAACATACAATTCTTTGCTACTCACGTGTACTTTGTACACACCCCTATCACAATGTACATGAGCATCAGTAGGGTATTATCTTGATATCAAGAGACTAAACTTGGGTAAATCATTGTCTCTTATTACAATCCAGCTCAATCGCCTAGTCGGGATACCCTACAGAGGGATCTGTCGGATTTAGCTTTGAAGGTGGTGATGGGTGACCCAGGTAGGCCTCGCATGGTGAACTTAAGGGCTCGATGGGAGTTTAGATCAGATCCATCGCGATGTACGCTCCAAGCCAGATGCTTGAATTTGGCGTCGTTACCTTTGTCGCCGACTCGACAAAGACCAAGTACCCGGCAAGGTTGAGAACTTCGTTCTAGGTAGAATCGTCATGTTTGAAAAGCTGGAGTATGCCGAGGATTCCCGCAGAGAGTTGATCCTTCAGGGTTTGGCATCCTGCCAGACTGAGGAGCAATAGGAGTTGACCCTCCTAGCCTTAATGCCAGATCGGATCTAGGAGCAACGTGAGATGTTTTTCCCGGACTCGATGTCAGATCGAATCCAGGAGCAACACAAGATGGTTCTACTGGGCACGATGTCATATTGAATCCAGGAGCTATCGGAGGAAGCTAATGTTTTACCTACCCACTGTCCATCTGAATGCAAATATCGAGGACCTCAGTGACCTCCTGGAGGGGGCCACCAAGGAAGATGAAAACCTGGAGGTGGAGATCGGCGAGTCGACGGACAACCGACCTCTTATCATCATGTTGTTACACCTGTGGCAAGCGACATCCGTCTAGGAGTGTTATATGGTGGACACGTCAAAGCAGGCCAAGGCTTAGGCAATGGCACTAAAGACAACCATGCATACTTACCGGGAGAATATAGTCCACCACCCTACGTAGAAGCAGAACCTCGACCGCCAAGCAAGATCGGTGATCATGATCTTCACGTGTTGAACACGAAGTTGGGTTCTCCACATCACGATCAGTCTTGGGAAAACATACTAAAGTCAGCGATAAAACTGCCTAGAGAACAAAACCATCCGACACGATGTTAGACTATGCAAAGTATCTGGACTACATTGTTTGGATGTTTAACTTCTTTTATTACGTGTTTGGTAGGTTGCATTACCCTTGACAGCCTCGAGCAGGATGTTTTCCACTTGTTTCGTTGCCTGGGCTGCATCTGTTTCCTGGTCCACACGACACTTAAAGCAGCTTTGTGCCTGCAAATGGCCAAATCGGCCTTCTTTGTGAGCCAGCTTGCTCGACCCACACATGGCGAGCGCATGCATGTGTGGGAGACTATAGGACATATCAAAAATTCCCACGCTCTTTGTAGTCACCTCCCATGGTATTTCACACACACTTTCTCTCCCTCATCGCCCCTTTGCTGTATTGGATGGAAGAGACACCGACGCATGCCACCCCCCACTCCCATCAACATCAGTAGCAAATCCATCCAGGAGAGGTGGATTGCCAGCATCATGTCCTCCGGCTAGGATCTACTCGCGGTTCGCCAAGCATCATCCCCTTTCTGCACGCCGCTGCCTCGAGCCAATGCACCACCTCGTCATGTGCTCCGGCTCCGCCACCGGTGACAAACCTTGATACGTCTTAACCATATCTATAATTTTTTATTGTTACATGCTATTATATTATTATTATTATAGGATGCTTTTTAGGCATATACTTGTCGATTCATATTATTTTTGAGCACTAACCTATTAACCCAGTGCCAAGTGCGAGTTGTTGTTTTTTGCATTTTTGGCCTTTCAGGAATACTATACTAAACGAAGTCCAAATACCCCGAACCTTTTTGACAAATTTTCCATGGATAAAATAAGCACCTGGAAGCTTCGGAAGGAGACAGGGTAGCACCAGGCCAATAGAGCACGCCCAGGGGGTGACTATGCCCTGATGGGGCCACCTTCCTCAGCGTCTAGTGTTCCTCTCTATCCTATAAATTCAAATTAATCCCAAATACCCTAAGGATCCTCCCGAAACACTTTTTTCACCGTCGCAAGCCTTTGTTCTGACGTGTGCCTATGTGGAGCCCTGTTTTGGTGCCCTGACGGAGGGGGGATCGATCACTGAGGGCCTCTACATTATCTTTGTTGCTCCCATGGTGATGTGTGAGTAGTTCACCACAGACCTACGTGTCTGTAGTTAGTATCTAGATGGCTATCTCTCGCTATGTTCTTCGTTGCCAAGATCACCACGATACCCATGGTGATCTATCTTATGTAATCACTTTTGTGTGGTGCGTTTGTTGGGATCCGATGATTGTGGATTTATGTTCAGATTATTCATGAGATTATATTGAATTCCTTGTTGGTCTAGTGCGTTGTACTGGGTTCAATCTTGCGGTGCTCAATCCCAGTGATGGAAAGGGACATGACACATATTGTATTGCTACTACTAAGGGTAAAACGATGGGGTTAATTAGATTTACTTTGTCTAAATTATGGCATTGTTCTCCAACCATTACTATGTTTCACTTAATACTCTGGATGGATGCTAGATAGCGGTCGATGGGTTTAGTAATAATAGTAGATGCAGGCAGGAGTTAGTCTACTTGATTACGGACATGGTGCCAATATGTAATAATCATTTCCGTGAATAAATATTGCATAACTATGCTTATCTATCAACTGCCCAATAGACCTTTCAATAAGTAAGAGTGTCGAACCCAACGAGGAGTAGAATGAAATGTCAAGCGGTTTTCAGCAAGGTATTCTTTGCAAGTGTTGTGAGTAACGATAATAGATAGTTTCATAACAAGATAATTCGTAACAAGTAACAAGTGACAATAGTAACAAAGCTGTAGCAAGGTAGCACAGTCCTTTTTGTATCAAAGGACATGCTTGAAATTACTCTTATAGTAAGCAAGCGCTCCCGAGGATACATGGGAATTTTCGTCTAGTCATGTTCATCATGTTGAGTTGATTCGCGTTCGCTACTTTGATAATTTGATATGTGGGTGGACCGGTGCTAAGGTGTTGTTTTTTACTTGAACTAACAACCTAATTATGATTAACCCCTCTCGCAAACATCCGCAACTATGAAATAAGAATTAAGATAAATCTAACCATAGCATGAGACATCTGGATCCAAATCAGCCCCTTATGAAGCAACACATAAACTAGGGTTTAAGCTTATGTCACTCTAACAACCCATCATCTACTTGTTACTCCACAATGACTTCCCTTTGTCCCATAGCATGGTGAATTGTCATGTAGTGGATGTTCACACGACACCGCTAAGCGAAGTAACAACATACATATCATCAAAACATCGAACAAATACCAACTTCACAAGATTACTTATAAGAAGACTTCTCCCATGCCCCCAGGAACAATAGTAACTACTGACACATCATCAAAATGTTCAAGATCAGAGGTATAATAATAATGATCAATGATCTGAACATATTTCTTCCACCAAGTAATCCGACAAGCATCAACTACAAGATGTAATCAACACAACTAGTAACCCACAAGTACCAATCTGAGGTTTTGGGACAAAGATTGAATACAATAGATGAACTAAGGTTGGATATGAGATGGTGTTGATGAAGATGTTGATGAAGATTGGTCTTCCCACGAAGGAGGAAGCGTTGGTGATGATGATTGCTTTGATATCCCACTCCTAGAGAGAAATTTCCCAGGCAGAATCGGACTGCTAGAGTGCAAAAGGCCCTCTGCCTAGGTTTCCGCCTTAAGACGGTGGCGCTTCGTCCCGAAAGGTTGCTTATGATTTTTTCCAGGGTAAAACAGACCATATAGGGGAATAGGAGCGTCGGAGGGCCAGTAGGGGCCTCACAAGCCATTAGGGCGCAGCCTGGGGGCGCCCTGTTGGCTTGTGGCCAATTGGTTGCCCCCTCTGGTATATTTTTGGCGCATAATTTCTTAAATATTCCAAAAATATTCTCCGTGAAGTTTCAGGTCATTTGGAGTCTAGTGATTTTTCTGCCCTTTTCTCGGTTTTCCGGTCGAGAATTCCAGTTTCTAGATATTTCCCTCCTTGTGATGTACCTTGCATAATCAGAGACAAAGAACGTAAGAATTGTATGCTAATAGGGAATAATGGACAAGAATAACATAAATATCAATAGGAAATCATGAGGCAAAATGGACGTATCAACTCCCCCAAGCTTAGACCTCGCTTGTCCTCAAGCAATAACTGAGCTCCAAAATCATGACCACATAATTTGAGAGAGAGAAGTCGATAAAAACAGAATACAAACATGAAAGCATCATGAATTTTAGCATAGCAGCAAAACAAATTTCATCATATATGTCTTCCCTAAACAAGTAACAATTCATTCACAAGTGAAGAAGTATGAAGCATAATCTTTATTGAGAACCGACAAACAACGCCATTAGGCATTGCGATAATCATAGTTATCATAATCGGGAGAAGATTCTATGTAAGATCTTGTATTTCTAGCAAGTTCACAAACTCAACTATAATGTAGCCTTATATGATTGTTGACACACATTGTATATTTTTGGAACCAGTGATTTCGTGGGACACATAGGAAGATCAGGGCTCTATTATTCTTGCCACCCAACTTATTTACCTCAATGATAATGTCAACAATAATGAATCATGATCACCTACATTCAACTGGATATATGTCTTTGTATATTTCCTCAACACACAATGCTTGCCACTAAAGAGTTGATAGGTAGGAACAAGGGAAAATATTATTGACTCTTGCACGAAAATAAAATTAAGTAAGAATGTAAAATATAGGCCCTTCGTAGAGGGAAGTAGAGGTTGTCATGAGCTTTTATTTGTTTGATATGTGCAATATCTTAAAGCAAAGGAGCATCACTTTACATTGCCCCTTGTGATAGTGAAGTTTATTATGCACTCCATCGCTTTTATTTCTTCACTATCACAAGATCATACAAAGCTTACTTTCCCTTACAATAAACGATCTTAGATTCTTAGAGGCATTTTTTATTGCCTTGTGCACCAATGATAACATACTTGAAGGATCTTGTTCAAACCATAGTTAGTTATGCTGGACTCTCATGGCAAGAAACTGGGTTTAAGGGTTATGGATGCACAAGTAGTATCTCTACTTGTGCGAATTTTTAGGCTAGCAAAAGATCCTAAGCAAGCATCACGTGTTAAGGGATCCAATACCATATAACTTCTATGCAAATGTAAACAATCATGATCATTATGTTGTCTTCCATGTCCAACATCAACACTTCGTCATTATGTAATATTCGATGGGAGCTCACAATCATAGAAGGTGTTCAAGATAGTATATTTATATGTAAATCTCATCTTATCTACCATAATTTTGCATAGATTATACCAATTACTCATGCTATGTATGTTAGTTTTCAATACTTTTTATTACTTATGCCTATTTTCTATGTGAAGTCATTACTTCCCATGAGATAAGCATATGATCCTTTTCTTACTATTTTTATTGCCATGCCAAGATGATGGGTGAATGAGAGCAAAGCACAGAAACTCAAGTAATATTTATTATATAACTCTCACGCTCGGTTACAAGGATAGATAGATCTCAAACCAAAATTCTAAGCAAGAAAATCTAAAGTTCTAACTCTTTAAATCTCAAAAAACTAAATACCGAACTAATATAGATAATGGTGGTAAAAGTGATGGTGATATGATACCAAAGCTTGGGACAAGCAAAGGGTGGTGTCCATACCCATGTACTCAAGCGTCCTCCTTAGGTGATGGTCGTGGTGATGTAGTAGTATTCTTCTTCTCCAATTTATGCTTGAGGATGAAATTTTCCTATCTTAAATCATCATTTTCTTTCTCTAGCTTCAATATCCTTTTAGATAAGGTCGCCTTGATCTCGTGCAGAAAACGAGAAGGGGTAAATTGGGTCTTGGGTTTGTTCACTCCAATAGGGAGACTTGACTTATTGAATTCCATGTGCATATCTCCTAGCTGAGGTAGTGGAGCTTCAT
The DNA here is from genome assembly GCA_022496015.1 of Hordeum marinum. NCBI lineage: Eukaryota > Viridiplantae > Streptophyta > Magnoliopsida > Poales > Poaceae > Hordeum > Hordeum marinum. The sequence continues at coordinate 84,460,289 of CM039678.1, read as the reverse complement.
CTTCATATGAACTGGCATCTGGACCGATATCCTCTATCTCCTCCAAATCGGTATCTCCTTCCTCATATGTGGATCATAAGCAGGGGTAAGTATCCTCAAAGATCTTTGGGTCCGCAACATAGTGGGAGACATAGCTCTCTCCATATGAATCTTCAGACGAAATATTCTCAGATCTGCCAGGAAAACAGCTCGAAACAAGAACAAAGGAGAAACTTGAGATGCAGTGGTCAAATCGTACAGGAGTATATATAATAATTTTTTCTAGGGCAAAATACGAGTTCGGGAAGAAATCGGAGTCCGAAAGGCACACGAGAGCCCCACAAGCCATTAGGTGCGGCCAGGGGTGCCCTATTGGCTGGTGCCTCCCTCGTGGGTCCCCTGACTCCTTTTTATTTTTGTAATTTTTCTAAAATACCAAAACTGGCAGAAAATATTTTTTTGGAATTTTTGGAGTCGGTTTACTTATCGTACCACATACCTACCCCTTTGTTAGGTTCTGGAGTATTCTGAAAGGCTTCCTTTATGTGCTCTTCCGGTGTTATGAATTGGATGATATTGATGTCCTCATTAATGGGTGTACCTGGAATATAATGCTTGATTCTTTGCCCATTCCCCACTCTCGGGGTTTTACCTTCGAAGTTATTAATTTTAGTAGCACCGGAGCGAGATACCTCCTGGACAATGTAAGGTCCTTCCCATTTGGAGAGGATATTTCCTGTAAAAAAATCTAAAACAAGAATTGTACAAAACATCTAGGTCTCCTACATTGAATTCTCATTTTTGGATTCTCTTGTCATGCCATCTTTTAACCTTTTCTTTAAACAACTTAGCATTTTTCATAAGTTGTGTCCTCCATTCATCTAGTGAGCTAATGTAAAATAACCTATTTTCACCGACAAGCTTAAAATAATAATTAAGTTCTTTAATTGTCCAATAATCTTTATGTTCTAAATCAAGAGGTAATGACAAGCTTTTCCATAGACTATTTTATATGGGGACATCCCCATGGGATTCTTATAATCAGTTCTATAGGCCCAAAGAGCATCATCTAGTTTCTTAGACCAGTTCTTCGTGGATCTATTAGCAGTCTTTTGCAAGATCAATTGTATTTCATGATTTCTCAATTCAAATTGACCACTAGATTGAGGATGATAATGTGATGTAATTCTATGTTTAACATCATATTTATCTAATAGTTTACGGAAAGCACCATGAATAAAATGTGAACCACCGTTAGTCATTAAATATCTAGGGACTCCAAACCTCGAAAAGATAATGTCCTTAAGCATTTTAATAGAAGTATTATGATCAACACTACTAGTTTTAATAGCTTCTACCCACTTAGTAACGATATCAATAGCAATTAAAATATGGGTATACCCATTAGAGGAAGGAAAAGGTCCCATAAAGTCAAAGCCCCAAACATAAAATGGTTCAATAGCAAGTGAATAGTGCATAGGCATTTCCTGGCGTGTACCAATGTTACCAACTCTTTGGCATTCATCACATGAAAGGCATACTTACGAGCATCTTTAAAAAGAGTAGGCCAATAGAAACCAGATTGTGATACCTTATGTGTAGTTCTGTCACCGGCATGGTGTCCTCCGTAGCACTTCCTTAGAATTTGTTCATGTTCATGCTCAGGTATACAACGTCTAATAACACCATCTACTCCTTATTTATAAAGATGTGGGTCATCCCAAAAGTAATGTCCTAAATCATAAAACAACTTTTTCTTTTGTTGGTAGGTGAAGCTAGGTGGGATATATTTAGCAACAATAAAATTTGCATAATCAGTATACCAAGGAGAACTACATGAAGCATTAATAGAAGCAAGTTGCTCATCAGGAAAATTATCATCAATAGGCAGTGTGTCATCAAGAAAATTTTCCATCCTAGACAAGTTATCTGCTACAAGATTATCAGCTCCCTTTCTATCAACGATGTGCATGTCAACTCTTGAAGTAAAAGTACCCACCCAATAAGTCTAGGTTTAGCATCTTTATTTTCCATAAGGTATTTAATAGCAGCATGATATGTGTGAATAGTTACTTTGGAATCCACAATATAAGGTCTGAACTTATCACATGCAAAAACAACTGCAAAGAATTCCTTTTCAGTAGTAGCATAATTTCTTTGAGCAGTGTCTGGGGTCTTACTAGCATAATGAATAAATTTAATTTCTTGTCTACTCTTTGCCCTAGAACAGCACCATCAACCTAATCACTAGCATCACACATAATTTCAAATGGTAGGTTCCAATCAGGTGGTTGAACGATAGGTGCAAAAATCGAAGCTTTCTTAAGTATTTCAAAAGCTTCTAAACAATCATCATCAAAAACAAAAAGAAGATCTTTTGAAGAAGATTAGTTAACGACCTAGAAATCATTGAGAAATCTTTAACGACATGCTTGTAAAAACGAGCATGACCAAGGAAACTCCTTATACCTTTGATATCTCTCAGGCATGGTATTTTCTCTATTGCGTCAACTTTAGCTGTGTCCACCTCAATGCCTCGTTTAGAAATGTTATGCCAAAGCACTATACCTTCATTCACCATAAAGTGACACTTCTCCTAATTCAAAACAAGATTTGTTTCTTCTCATCTCTGCAAAACTCGATCAAGGTTGCTCAAGCACTCATCAAAAGAAGTTACATCAACGGAAAAATCATCCATGAATAGCTCAATAATCTTTTCACAAAAGTCATAATATATCAGTCATACATCTTTGAAAAGTAAAGGGTGCATTGCATAAACCAAAAGGCATACGCCTATAAGCATAAGTTCCAAAGGGACAAGTAAAGGTAGTTTTCTCTTGATCTTCTGTTGACACAGACATTTGAGAAAAACCCGAGTATCCATCAAGGAAACATAAGTGTGTGTGCTTAAATAATCTTTATAAAATTTGATCAATAAAAGGCAAGGGGCAATGCTCTTTCCTATTGGCTTTGTTTAGTTTACTGGAATCAATTACCATCCTATAGCCAGTTACAATTCTTTGTGGAATGAGCTCATTTTTATCGTTAGGGACGAAAGTTATACCACCTTTCTTAGGAACACAATGAACAAGGCTTACCCATCTAATATTAGCAATAGGATAAATTATACCAGCTTCCAGAAGTTTTAGTATCTCAGCTCTTACCACCTCATTCATCTTAGGATTGAGACAGCGTTGATGATCAACAACAGGTTTAGGATCCGGTTCCATATTAATCTTGTGCTGACATAGATTGGGACTTATGCCATTAAGATCATCAAGATTATGTCCAATAGCAGCCCTATGATTCTTTAGAGTTTTAAGTAATCTATTTTCTTCATGTTCTGAAAGATTAGCACTAATAATAACAGGATATATCTTCTTTTCATCAAGATAAGCATATTTTAAAGCATCGGGCAATGTTTTTAACTCAAACTCGGGACCTCCATTGGGTGGAGGGTGATCCCCTAATATATCAACTGGTAGGTTGTGCTTAAGAATAGGTGTTGGACTAAGGAATATATCATCAATTTCATTTCTTTCATTCCTATGCATACCGTTTTCATGGTCTAGCAAATATTTTCCTAACGGATCAGTAGGAGGTACAACAATAGAAGCAATGCCAATTATATCATCTTTACTTGGTAATTCATTTTCATGCGGTTGTCTACTAAACTTTGAAAAATTAAACTCATGAGTCATATTGCCAAAGATTTTTTGACCTTCTCTATAACACAATTAATTTCAGCACTAATAGTATTCAAGAAAGGTCTACCAAATATAATGGGACAAAAAGTATCTTGTTCTGAACCAAGTGCTAGAAAATCAGTGGGGTACTTGACTTTCCACACAAGACTTCAACATCTCTAACAATCCCAACTGGTGAAATAATATCACGGTTCGCAAGTTTAATTGGGACATCAATATCTTCACTCTGAGAGGGTACGATGCTATGTGATGCATAATTTCTTGATATAATGTGAAAGGAATAGCACTAACACTAGATCCCATATCACACAAGCCATGGTAACAATGATCTCCAATTTTAACTGAGACAACATGCATGCCTACAACAGGTTTGTTTTTATCGAGCTCATGTCGCTCGTTTCTAACAGGTTTTGCTATTCTAGCAGCTTCATCATAAAAGCAAATAACCTGACCATCAATGTTATTAACTAGAAGGTCTCTAACCATAGCAACTTTAGGATCAACATTTATTTGTTCATAAGTCTTGGGTGTCCTAACATGACCTTTATTAACCACGGTTGTAGCTTTAGAATGTTCCTTAATTCTAAAAGGGAAAGGAGATTTCTCAATGTATGCGGTAGGAACAATTGGATCAACATGGTTCACAATTACTTCTTGATTAATCTTAATCTTAATAGGTTCTTCTAATGAATATTCAATGGGAGGATAATATTTAAACCACTTCTCTTTGGGAAGATCAACACGATAAGCAAATAATTCACATGATTTAGCTACTATCTCAGAATCAAGACTATATGTATTGCTAGTCATGGAATGCAGGAGTTTACATGAAAGATTTAACACAATCAAATCTAGACTTTATACCTGACTCTTTACCTCCTCGAGTTCCCAATCTTCAGAGTTGTGTTTAATTCTTTCTAGAAGATCCCATTTTAATTCAATAGTATCATTCAAATAGGAACCAATATCACAAGAATCGAGTAACACTTGATCATCATGAGAAAGCCGAGCATAAAACTTTTGGATAATAATTTCTCATGGAAGGTCATGGTTGGGGCAAGTGTGCATCATAGACTTAAGCCTCCCCAAAGATTCAATGATACTTTCTCCTTCACAAGGCAACAATTATAAATAAATTTCTGATCACGATGAACTAGATGCATAGGATAAAACTTCAAATGAAATTCCAGCTTCAGTCGATTCCAGTCCCATGATCCAATATTATCTAGTAGCCTATACCACATTAATGCTTTTCCCTCCAAAGATAAAACAAAAACATTCTTCTTAACTTTGTCTCCAGAAAAACCTGCAAGTTGAAATAATCCACAAACCTCATCGACAAATATGAAATGGTAATTCAGATGGGTCGTACCATCATATGGATTATATAACAATTTTCAAGCATACCCGAAGGAATATCATAATAAATATTTTCAGTAGGTTCAGTAGGTTGAGGAACAACTTCCTCATATTCAGTTTGAGGCGAAGATGCCCCTAACAAGCCACTCAAAGGGTGACCGTTCATAGTGAAAAGCAACAGTATATTTCAGCACGTATAGAAAATGTTTCCTTACCAATTCCCACTTACCAAAGGCGCTTCACTCCCCGGCAACAACGCTGGAAAAGAGTCTTGATGACCCCAAGTATAGGGGATCAACTGTAGTCCTTTCAATAAGTAAGAGTGTCGAACCCAACAAGGAGCAGAAGGAAATGGCAAGCGGTTTTTAGCAAGGTATACTCTGCAAGTGTTGTGAGTAACGATAATAGATAGTTTTGTAGCAAGATAATTCGTAACAACTAACAGGTGACAATAGTAACAAAGGTGCATCAAGGTATCCAAATCCCTTTTGTAGCAAAGAACATGCCTGAAAGTACTCTTATAGTAAGAAAGCCCTCCCGAGGATAGAGTGGAATTTCCGTCTAGTAATCTTCATCATGTTGAGTTGATTCGTGTTTGCTACTTTGATAATTTGATATGTGGGTGTAACGGTGATAAGGTGTTGTTCTTACTTGAACTAACAACCTACTTAAGATTAACCCTTGGTGCAAGCATCCGCAACTACGAAAGGAGAATTAAGATAAATCTAACCATAACATGAAACATGTGGATCCAAATCATCCCCTTATGAAGCAACGCATAAACTGGGGTTTAAGATTCTGTCACTCTAGCAACCCATCATCTACTTGTTAATCCACAATGACTTCCCTTAGTCCCATAGCATGGTGAAGTGTCATATAGTTGACATTCACATGACACCACTAAGGGAAGTAACAACATACATATCATCAAAATATCGAATGAATACCAACTTCACAAGATTACTTATAACAAGACTTCTCCCATGTCCTCAGCAAATATAGTAACTACCCACACATCATCAACATGTTCAAGATCAGAGGTATAACAATAATGATCAAGGATCTGAACAAAATTTCTTCCACCAAGTAATCCAACAAGCATTAACTACAAGATGTAATCAACACAACTAGTAACCCACATGTACCAATCTGAGGCTTTGGGACAAAGATTGAATACGAGAGATGAACTAGGGTTAGAGGTGAGTTGGTGCTGGTAAATATGTTGATGAAGATTGGTCCTCCCACGAATGAGGAAGCGTTGGTGATGACAATGGCTTCGATCTCCCACTCCTGAAGAGAAATTTCCCCGGCAGAATTTGACTGCCAGAATGCATAAGGGCCTCTGCCCAAGTTTCCGCCTCGAGACGGTGCCGCTTCGTCCCGAAAGGTTTCTCATGATTTTTTCTAGGGTAAAACACACCATATAGGAGAAGAGGGGCACCGGAGGGCCAGTAGGGGCCCCACAAGCCATCAGGACGTGGCCTGGCGGCGCCCTGTTTGCTTGTGGCCAACTTGTGCCCCCCTTTGGTATATTTTTGGCCGGTAAATTATTAAATGTTCCAAAAATATTCCTCATGAAGTTTCAGGTGATTTGGAGTTTGGTGATTTTTCTGCCCTTTTCTCGGTTTTTCGGTCCAGAATTCTAGTTTCCTGATATTTCCCTCCTTGTGATGTACATGCATAATAAGAGAGAAAGAACATAATAATTGTATGCTAATAGGTAATAATGGACAAGAGTAACTTAAATATCAATAGGAAATCATGATGCAAAATGGACGTATCAACCTCTAGCGAACACTATGGTCCCTAGGTCTCCTCAAAAATATAAATACAAAAAGTCTGAATATCTTGCTGCCATTATTTACTTTTTATTTATTTTCTACTTTGTATTTATCAAACTATCCAACTACACTATTACTTGCAAGTAACGAGTTCAAGGGGATTAACAACCCTCTTGCCCGTGTTGGGTGCAAGTGTGTGCTCTTTTGTATGTAGGTGCAGAAGATGGGAAATTGTGTGGTCCTCCAATTGGTTCGATAACCATGGTTCTCACCGAGGGAAATACTTATCTATACTGTGCTACATCATCCCCTCCTCTTTGGGGAAATACCCAACGCAAATCACAAGTATCAGACCTCCTCATCTTGGACTCGACGACGGCGGGGTTACAACCCTCACCACCTGTGGTAACAGCAGACCCGGCTTATGGGGGTATTTTTACCCTCATTCGAGGGTTTTCTCCATGTGTCCAGTGCAAGGGGAGGGAAGCTCGAGAACGTCCTGCTCATCCTCCACCCAACGCACAATGAGGAGTCTTTGGATCGGTCGGATCATCTTGAGCGACGACGTCTCCTCGGTCAGCCTACGCTGCACCGACACCCGCTCAGGTAAGCTTCAATTTTTCCCCCTGATAGATGAGTTTGTATTTAGGGTTCTATGTGTACTTCGTGAATGGTTTGGGCAATTTTAAATTCGATTGCTCCCAATGGATTAGATTCAATTTGGTTCGATTCAAATCAAGTCTATTTGGGTTGAATCAGAGTAATGCACATGTTGTTACTGCTTAGATGAGAATGCTACCGCCCTTTGAGTCATTCTATAATGATTTATTTGTCATTATTCTTGCCACATTAATACTACCTAGGGTACTCGTGGTAGATTGCTTTGTTCATGCCACAATGATACTGCCTAGAATGCTACTATATAGTTTGTACTTGTTGTTTTTCTAGTGTTGTTTGTGTTTGTTGTTAGATCGGTGTGTGTGTGTGTGTGCATAATAAGTTAGTTGGTAATTTGGTGTGTGTGTGTGTGCATAATCAGTTAGTTGGTAATTTGGTATGTGTGTGTATGTGTGTGTGCGTGCGTGCGCGTGTGTGTGCATGATTAGCTTAGGACAATGTGTATGCTAGTAGGACAAATCTGAATGCCAAAATAGTAGTAGGACAAATTTGAGCATGTGCATTTGGAAGTTGTCATGATCTCATGGTTCACTATTCATTGGCAGTTGCACTTGTGGAGTTGCAGTTGCAAATGATTAGTGCAACTACCAATCATCATCACTACGTTACTTACTATCATCCACTTAACTAACAATATAATAAAGATGGACTAGGATACAGTCGGTGGAGGAGCACACGTCGGTGGCAACATCGAGGATCACCAACCGTTGGCTTAAGAGGGTCACTACAGGAATCAGGTAATCTGTCGTCTGCCATGGCTGACGGCAAAGGGCAGGAAACCGGACAGCAAAGGCCTTTGCCGTCCGTCAGCAGACGGCAAAAATTCCGACAAAGAAAAACCAGGTAAAGCGGTCCTTTGTCGTCCGCCTCAGACCACAGACGGCAAAGAATCTTTGCCGTGGGGGAGCAGACGGCAAAGAGTTTGGACGGGAGACCCAGGGGCTACGGTCGTCAAGTGTTAACGGCAGTTCTTTGCCATCTGTTCTCTTTGCCGTCGGCCTTATGCCCCCCTTTGCCGTCGGTGGGCGGACGACAAAGGGTAAGGCCCTTTTCCCCTGGGGTCCCCCTTTGCCGTCGGCCTTGGGCCCCTACCCTTTGCCATCTGCCTTGCTGACCCCTTTGTCGTCAATGGCCGACGGCAAAGAGTGAGCCCATTTGCCCCTGGGGTCCCCCTTCACCGTCTGCCCACCGACGGCAAAGAGTGAGCCCATTTTCCCCTGGGTTCCCCTTTGCCGTCTGCCCACTGACGGCAAAGAGTAAGGCCATTTTCCTTTTTGCTAGTCATTTGCAAATGCGGCTCTCAAAAAACCCTGGTTTTTGTTAACCATTCATTGGTCATGTCTTTCTAACCAGGGTGACCAGTGTACATCCAAGCACGATCACTCATCTTGCCTACCTACTAAACACACAAGAAATATATATATAATTCATCATCTATATTCGTCCGGTAATCAAGTTTGTCAGTTTTATTACGTCCATGCAACCTACACGCTAATAGGTAGAGATAGGTCCTAATCCCACCCGAGTATGTGTAGATTGGGTCCGTTTTCCCATGCTCTTTTCCGGATCCGACGTAGAATTTTGGCAGCACCTCCCCGTTGTTCTCCTGATACACGTCTCGACAATAAGCATAGAGGATGTGTACCCAGAGAACAACAGGGAGGCACTAACGAAATTCTGCATCGGATCCAGAGCAGAGCATATAGGAAAACGAACCCAATCTACACATACTTGGGCTGTCCATGGATAACGTTGGACAATTCAAAAGAATCACGGTTATAAATATGCAAATCCATGCATATTTATAGATGTAACCCTTTCGAGTGGGAGACGCATAGTGGTCACGCATATTGATGATTCAAGACATCTATAGATAGCAAGTTTCATCGGCACGAAGACCGAAACATAGAAAATTAAGGGGGAGGAGGAGATCGCATTTGTGCTCACCCACAAACGCAGAGGCAGAGCTCGTCGAACGTACGGGGAGGTCATCGAACACCAGACCCTCGCAGCGACGAAACAACTGCACATTTAAATCCACCCGATCAACACAAATATATATGATGTTTTTCATAACAAAATCGGTAAATATATGACCTAACTCATAATTCATAAATATATGACCCTATCGGCATCTGGAATGCCGGAGGGGCGTCGCCTGGGGTGTCATGTTGGGGTGTCGTGCCGGGGGTGTCATGTAGGGGGTTCACCGGAGGGGTGTCGTGCCGGGGGTGTCATATAGGGGGCTCACCGGAGGGGCGTCGCCCGGGTGTCGTGTCGGGATGTCACGGTGTCGGGCTGGGGTGTCGGTATGTCGTGTCGGGGGTGTCGGTGTGACGTGTAGGGATGTCGTGTCGGGATGTCGTGTTGGGGTGTTGTTTTATTCTTCATCATCTTCTTTTTTTCCTGTGCTTCCTTTTTCTTCCTTTTTCTTCTTCTACTTCTTCTTCTTATTAGTTTTTCTTTTCTTCTTCTTCCTCTTCTTCTGCTCCTTCCTCTTGTTCCTTTTTTCCTTTATCCTCTTCTTTTCTACTTATTATTCTTTTATTCTTTTTCCCACTTACCTAATTAACCTAAACTAATAGTAACATAATTACATTCTCTAGCCTAATTAACACTAATAGTAACCTAAACTAATTAACAGATGCAATGAAATTAATCAAAAAAAGAAGATGAACTCACCGGAGGAGGACTGGCGCGGGGAGGGCCGGCGAGAGGAGGAGGGCCGGCACAGGGAGGACGACACGGTTGTGGAGCCTGGCCACAGGGGGGGTGCTTGCCTCTATGGGCTAGCCGCTGGGAAGGGAGCACGGTGGTGGCGGAGGGCCGTCGTGGTGGGAGCGCCGCGGTGGTGGAGGCTCGCTGCGGTGGTGGTGGAGGGCCGCAGGGAGGGGCGATGGTGGAGGAGGGCCACGGGGAGGGGCGATGGTGGAGGAGGGCTGTGGGAAGGGGGAGATGGTGGAGGAGGCCCGCGGGGAGGGAGGGCTCACCATGGGGACGGCTGGCTCCGACGCCGCCGCGGTGGTTTGTGGCGAGAGAGAGTGAGAGATGGGGAGGAAAGGGGAGAGAGAGTGAGGGATGGGGAGAAGGGGAGAGAGAGGGGGTGGGGTGCCGGCCGGGGTAGGCCGTTAGCCGTTAGGTCGCCATCCTCTTTGCCGTCTGGGAGTGGACGGCAAAGAGGAAGAAGGCTGACGGAAAAGATCCATGGACGGCATCCATGCCATCCAGTTGACCCGCGGTCTAGTGGGGGGCCCACGTGCTCTTTGTCGTCTACTTTCGGGCGCTTTGCCGTGGGCCAGCCAACGGCAAAGTATGCACTGACGACAAAGAGTTCCTTTGCCATCAGTTCATACTTTGCCATCCGTTTTCTGGAAGCTGCCGACAAAGACTATCTTTGCCGTCAGCCAGCAGACGGCAAAGATGCAGCAGACGGCAAATACCTAGATTCTAGTAGTGGGTGGATGTGTTGGGCAGGGCAGCCGCCATGAGAGTGAAGAAGGGTGTTGGCATGAGGTCAAAGATCAGCCATGAGTAGGGTGCACGGGAGCCCAACAGGAGCAACGTGCAGATCAAGGATAAGGATAACATCCTCATATTGGTCATCTCGGTTGCCTTAAGGCCGGTGATTAAGAAATAGTTGGCCAACCCTCCTCGCGTCGTTAGCCTCTCTGCCAACAAGTCGTGTGAGTTCTGGGTGCAGGTGCGAATGTTCAATGGTCATATGGTGCTCAAGAGGGCCTGTGAGTAAATTTGCCAACATTATAGACCTGATCGTTCCGATGCTCTGCAGCCCAGGCTTGAAGATGCAAATCTACGATGACGTCACCTCCAACATTTGCAAGGTCAAGTGCTCAAGGCATAGCTGCGGCGACATCTGTCATGCCATGTAGTTTGTGTGTCTAGTTTGTTGGTGATGACTACCTAGCTAGTCTGAGATGTCCCGAGAGCAAGTATAATAAGGTGATGTAGGCAAAATGTAAGAGTTTAAATAGTATATTTTTGCTTAGTTGAAAGAGAGAGAAGAGAAGCGGGCTTCTAGTTAGAGCAAGTACATTAGGATGACGTAGGCGGACTGTAAGACATAAAATAATAATTTTTTGCTGAGCTTGAAGAGATAGAAGAGAAGCGAGCTACAAACTAACCGCCAGCTATAGCACGTGCTCCTAGACACTTTGTGACAGATGAGGGTGGGCCATCTATCATTAAAGTAGAACTTTTTTACATATAGTTATTGTACTTGCCAGCTATAAGCTTGACTATAGATGACATGGCAACATCATATAGCCAGCACCTTGCTATGCTATTAACCATGCTCTTAACAGTTGTCCATAACATGTGCTCCCAAATACATTGCCTGAGACTGAGGTAGACTATGTATCAAAAAAGTAGTAAATAATTATAATCAACTATTGTACTTGCGGTCTATAAGTTCGACTGTAGATAATGTGACAACATCATGAGCAGTTGGTTAAATTATTAGCCATGCTCTTATACATAAAGAAATAGCATGAGTATAGTTCTAAAAAAGCACGTGTGCATGCCGTGTCAAGAGCACGTTGTTGAATTCCTAAGGACAGGAATGGGCCTGAGTGCGACGATTTTTTTAAATATTATTACTATTAACAAATTTAGAAAATGTATGCCCAATTCAAAAAAATCATAACTATGACCCGATCGGCCTCCCTTAGGCCGAAAAGGAACTCTTCGGTCTATCTTAGGTCAAAGAAAACTCTTTGGTGTACTATAGGCCGAAGAGCAGCAGAAATGGGACGAAGAGCACTCTTCGGTTTTCTCCAGGCCGAAGAGTGCTCGGGGGCACAAAACAAAATTAAGATAACCTCAAATGAAAAGGTTATAAACATGAAAAAGCTTCCTCTCGTCGAAACGATCGGTTACGATATAAAACACATCTTAATACGAGGCTACATGCAACCTGTAGGGCCAAAACAAGGTCAGGGAATAGAAGCTGCAGAGTCAGTTCGGATAGACCAAGTGGATTTGACTCGGTGAGATCGTATGGATGTCAAAAAATTGTCAAGGGACACCCGGTGCATCTCCGGACATGACGGCCATCGGATCCATCTCCGGGATTGCCTCTGTCAAAAGGTCGGACTCGAGGATCAAATTGGAGGCCTGCTCCGGAGTTCCTGCAATAAAGGGATCTGCCAGTCGATCAGAGATCCGTTCCGAGAGAATTAGATCGCCTCGGGCATCCATGATGTACTCCAGGCTTCCCAACATGACAACCAGGTCCATGGCAAAGTTTTCAACGCGGCCCAGGCAGTCGGTCGAGTCGGCGTGCAGTACTACACTGCCGAAGATGAAGAGCTGGTCGGGGCTGAAGAAGTCACCACAACCAATGCAGCTATCAATCTGAAGACGAGCCATCAATCTCTGGTGATCCAACAACAAGATCTCAATGAAAGCACCAATATCGATGTTTAAAACGGAAGACCTTGATGTCGCTTGAAGCTATGTCAGTATTTCCCCAAAGAGGAAGGGATGATGCAGCACAGCGGCAGTAGGTATTTCTCTCAGATATGAAACCAAGGTTATCGAACCAGTAGAAGAACCAAGCAACACAACGTAAATAGCCCCTGCACACAAATAACAAATACTCGCAACCCGACGTGTTAAAGGGGTTGTCAATCCCTTTCGGGTAACGGCGCCAGAAAGGCATGTGGATAGGAGAAAGTTGTAAATGTTGATAGATTGAATGCCAAATAAAATAAAGTGCAGGAAGGTATTTTTTCATTTTTGGAAATATAGATCTGAAAATAAATGCAAGAGAAAAGTAGATCGCAAAGGCAAATAATATGAGAAACAGACCCGGGGGGTGTAGGTTTCACTAGTGGCTTCTCTCGAGAAAATAGCAAACGGTGGGTGAACAAATTACTGTTGGGCAATTGATAGAACTTCAAATACTCATGAACATATCCAGGCAATGATCATTACATAGGCATCACGTCCAAGATTAGTAGACCGACTCCTGCCTACATCTACTACTATTAATCCACACATCGACCGCTACCCATCATGCATCTAGTGTATTAAGTTCATGGAGAAACGGAGTAATGCAATAAGAACAATGACATGATGTAGACAAGATCTATCTATTAGAGATAGACCCCATCGTTTTATCCTTAGTAGCAACAATACATACGTGTCATTTCCCTTTCTGTCACTCGGATCAAGCACCATAAGATCGAACCCACTACAAAGCACCTCTTCCCATTGCAAGATAAATAGATCAAGTTGGCCAAACAAAACCCAAATATCGGAGAAGAAGTATGAGGCTATAAGCAATCATGCATATAAGAGATCAAAGAAACTCAAATAACTTTCATGGATATAAAAAGATAGATCTCATCATAAACTCAAAGTTCATCGATCCCAACAAACACACCGCAAAAGAGTTACATCATATGGATTTCCAAGAGACCATTGTATTGAGAATTCAGCGAGAGAGAGAAAGCCATCTAGCTACTAACTATGGACCCGGAGGTCTACAAATAACTACTCACGCATCATCAGAAAGGCACCAATGGAGGTGGTGGACCCCATCCGAGATGGTGTCTAGATTGGATCTGGTGGTTCTAGACTCTGCAACGGCTGGATGAATATTTCGTCTGTTGCCCTAGGGTTTCGGTAATATTGGGGTATTTATAGAGCAAAGAGGCGGTTTGGGAGGCATCCGAGGTGGGAACAACCCACCAGGGCGCGCCTGGGCCTCCTGGCGCGCCCTGGTGGGTTGTGCCTCCCTTGGGTCACCCCCAGGCGCAGCCAGGGCCCGTTGTGTTCCTTCTGGCCCATAAAAAATCATAGTGAAGTTTCGTAGCATTTGGACTTCGTCTGGTATTGATTTTCTGCGATGTAAAAAACATGGAAAACAGCAACTTGCACTTGCCACTATGTTAATAGGTTAGTACCAAAAAATGATATAAAATGATTATAAAACATCCAAGATTGATAATATAACAGCATGTAATAATCAAAAATTATAGATACGTTGGAGACGTATCAGTATCCCCAAGCTTAACTCCTACTCGTCCTCGAGTAGGTAAGTGATAAAAACAGAATTTTTGATGTGGAATGCTGCCGAACATGTCATATCATATTATTTTTCATATAGCATGGACATTTGGACTTTTAGTTGTTCAAAGCAATAGTCTAGTTTTGACATAATAATTTATATACTCAAGCATATCAACAAGCAACCATGTATTTCAAAATATGAACATTAAAATAAGTTATCCCTAGCCCATCATGCTCAAACATTGATCCATTCATGAAACACACTCAAATATTAGCTACACCCAATATTTAAGTACAATCATATTGCCTCCTAGTTGGTGCTTTGGTAAGAGAAGATGGAGACTCAAATTCAAAACTAAAAATTGCATAAAGTAAAAGAAAGGCCCTTTGCAGAGGGAAGTAGGGATTTGTAGAGGTGCCAGAGCTCAAAGCGAAAAGCTTAGAGATAAAAACATTTTGGGAGGTGTATCCATCCCACCAATGGAAGCGACTTAGAGTTCCCAACACTTTCCATGCTAGATATATCATAGGCGATACCCAAACAGAAAATAAAGTTTATTCCTTTTCCCACCATACTTTCACTTTCCATGGCTAACCGTATTCACGGATGCCCTCCATACCAACACTTTCCAAGGAATTTATTATTTGACAACATAAAGTAAATTCATTTTTGCATTTTGGGACTGGGCATTCCTAATACCTTTGCCTTACTCTCGTGCAATGACAAGTGAATAAACACTCGTCGTGAGAATAACACATCTAGCATGGAAAATATTAGCCACCCCTCACCGCTCCGTGAGCGAAATAAACAAACAAAAGAGAAGTTTATTTTGAAAATTAGAGATGGCACATACAAATTTGCTTAGAACGGCACGAAAATACCGCATATAGGTAGGTAATAGTGGACTCATATGGCAAAAACTGGGTTTAAGGATTTGGATGCACAAGTAGAGCTCATACTTGGTGCAAAATGAAGCCCAGCAAAAGATTGAGAAGCGACCGACTAAGAAACGGATAATCTCATAAGCAAGCATTAAGCATAAATAACACCGAATAATGCACCACAAGTAGGATATAATTTCATTGCATGACTATTGACTTTCGTACTTGCATAGGGAATCACAAACCTTAACACCAATATTCTTACTAAAGCATAGTTGCTCATCAACATAACTCAGATATCACATCATCATATCTCAAAACTATTACTAAGAATCAAGTTTTTGTCCAATGGTCTTCATGAAAGTTTTTATTATATCCTTCTTGGATATCTATCACTTTGGGACTAATTTTAATGTGTTGCTTTTCATAAGCTCAAACAAATATAATTGAAGATCAAGAGCATAATTTTTCTTCTTTCTCTCAAAATAATTTAAGTGAAGCAAGAGAGAATTTCTTGAAAATTTTACTAACTCTCAAATAAATCTAAGTGAAGTAAGAGAACATTTCTTCAAAAATATTAAGCTCACCATGCTCAAAAAGATATAAGTGAAGCACTAGAGCAAGTCCATTGCTCATAAAAAATTTAAGCGAAGCATAGAGAGCAATTCTAACAAGTCATGACATAATTTTGGCTCTCTCAAATAGGTGTGTCTAGAAAGGGATCAAAACTTAAAACACAAAATAAAACAAGCAAAGACACATATCATACAAGATGCTCCAAGCAAAACACATATCATGTGACGAATAAAAATATAGTTTCGAGTAAAATACCGATGATCATTGGAAGAAAGCGGGGATGCCACTCGGGGGCATCCACAAGCTTAGTTGGTTTCTCATTTTTGGATAATAGCTTGGGATGTTTGGGCATACCCAAGATTAGGCTCTTCCATCCTTCCTTCATCCATCATAAGATAACCCAAAACTTGAAAACTTCAATCACACAAAACTCAACAAAACCTTCGTAAGATCCGTTAGTATAAGAAAAATAAATCACTACTATAAGTACTGTATTAAACCAATTCATATTTTGTTCTTACATTATACCTACTGTATTCCAACTTTTCTATGGCAAAAACTCATCAAAGAAAAACATAGAGCCATCAAAATAAGCACACAACACAACGAAAACAAAATCTGTCAAAAACAGAACAGTCTATAGCTATCTGGATATTTTGAATACTTATGTAACTCAAAAACTTAGGAAAAATTAGGAAAACGTGGGGAATTTTTATATCAATCTTGTGTAAAAAATCAGAATTTTATAGCTCTTCTGTGATTTTTAATAATTTTGTGACTGGCACACAAAGTTTCTGTTTTTCAGCAAGATCAAAGCAACTATCACCCAACTTGATCCCAAAGGCTTTGCTTGGCACAAACACTAATTAAAACACAACAAAACACAAGCATAACAGTAGAATGATTGTGTAAACACTCAAGAACAAAAAGAAAAAAAGGAAAAATAAATTTTATTCATTGGGTTGCCTCCCAACAAACGCTATTGTTTTACGCCATTACCTAGGCATAACGCAAGGATCTAGGTTTTGTCATATTTGTTCTGAGATCCATAAGATGCCCTCATGATTGATTCATATGGTGGCCTAATTATTGTTCTAGGAAAGTGTTCCATACCCTTCCTCAAAGGAAATTGGAACTTAATATTGCCTTCTTTCATATCAATCACGGCACTGATAGTGCGTAAAAACGGTCTACCAAGAATAATTGGACAAGACGGATTGCAATCAATATCAAGAACAATAAAATCTATGGGCACATAATTCCTATTTGCAAGAATAAGAACATCATTAATTCTTCCCATAGGCTTTTTAATAGTACAATCCACCAAGTGCAAATTTAAAGAACATGATTCAATATCGGTAAGACCAAGCACATCACATAAAGATTTCGGAACTGTAGAAACACTAGCGCCCAAGTCACACAAAGCAAAACACTCATAATTGTTAATCTTGACTTTTATAGTAGGTTCCCATTCATCATGAAATTTTCTAGTAATTGATACTTCTAATTCCAATTTTTCTTCGAAAGCTTTCATCATCGCATCAACAATATGTTTAGTAAAAGCTTTATTTTGTTCATAAGCATGGGGTAAATTTATCATGGATTGCAACAAAGAAATACAATCAATCAATGAGCAACTATCATAATTAAAGTATTTGTAATCCAAAAGAGTAGGCACATCACTAGTTAAAGTTTTGACCTCTCCAAAGCCACTTTCATCAATTTTCTCAACAAGATTTTCACCCTCCGAAATATTGGGACGCCTTCTACCTAAAGTTGACTCTTCTCCAGTCCCTTTTTCATCAATCTTAACTTTACTAAACAAGGAATCAATGGAATAAACACCAATCATTTTAAGATCTTCATCACTTTATGAAAGAAATCATTAGAAAATGCTTTTTCTAAAAATTCTCTTTTAGCTCTAAGCATAGCGGTTCTTTTCTTACTTTCATCCATAGAAACATAAAGAGCTTTAATTGATTCATCTACCTTAGGCACAAAAAAATTCATCTTGAGATTTTCCACATCATTGTCCACATCTTTTTTTCTTTTGTATATCGC